>CM060901.1:601642882-602892882 GCA_030737815.1 Allium fistulosum | reverse complement strand
GGGAAAATAAACAATTCGGGTCAGACAAAATGTCTAGTATGAGTAAAACTCTAAAACAAATGGGGGTGTATTTAATCAATAACATGTGGGACCACGCTGCTTAGGCGGAACGGGTTTTCTCCCACATAAACAACAAACCAAACATACAAAAATGAAAATGAACAATATGGAACAAATCCAAACATAGATGATGGGCATAATTAGTATAACATTCAGATTTGAAAGGATGGAAATAGTCTGAATAAAAATCCAAACAGGATAGAATGGATAAAATAAGATAACAGTCCAAACTCGATAGAATGGACTAAACAAGATAATAGTCCAAACTCGATAGAATGACTAATCAATAATTAACACCGCGAAGAGTGCTTGACTCTTCCCGTTGCAATTAAAGAAGATAGCTTTGAAGGTTCGAATCAAATAAGGAAAGGAAATTCTTTAACAATGACTAGGAGGGTGAGCCCTCCTTACCGAAAATATACCTCTATAAATATACTTGAGAACTCTGATGGCTCTCGGACACGTCCAAGCCAGACCCCGCCAACGGTTACCGAGTATCCGAGTATTTCACATCTCAATGCGCAACACCGAATCCAATCTAGAGTGGATGTGAAAATACCCTAATGGGAGCAACCCCACATAGCTTGGCTTCCACTCGCTCTTTTGGTTTAGTCATTTCCGACAAAGGATAACAGAGCTCAAATGAGCAACATATCGTCTTAGAGTGACGATAATAAAGAAGCCAAAGTAACCGATAGTTGAGAAACCAACTATCGAGGATATAAAACGATTGTATATGGAAATTAAGTCTTGTATACTTATCGCTACTCATCGAATTCCAACTTGTACTATTTCTTGGTTAACAATAATACAAGACAAATCAAGGTAGTGTTACGTCAAAGTCATGTCTCACGATTATTCTTAACTTTCGAGATAGCGACAAGTCTACTTCTTCGGCGTTTAGTGCTAAGTATACAAATAAATCGTTCCTATAAAAGTGAATCGCTTTACGGAAATTAATTCATTTCCATAAACGAATCAAACTTTTTCTTTTAAAAGCTCGAATTCGTGCTTAGCCTCACATTACAAGTAATAGCTTTTAAACACTTTGTTAAAAGAGTTTACTAACTTTGAAACCTCAATTAAAAAAGGATTTAATATCTTAAAACATCCTTATTTCATTGTTTAATTAGCTTTAAACTTCATCACACAATTTGATTTTTGAACTGTGAATTTCTTTAAATAATAAAAAGGGTAAACCACTTTTAAACCTTATTAATTAAATTAATTAGTAAAATATAATTAATTAAATTAATAATAATTAATTATCATTATTTAAAATGTATAACAAAGTCAAAACATCCCTATTACTTTGATAAATTCTCTTTGAAACTTCATAAATTAAGTTGATTAATTAACTCCAATAACCTTTAATTAAAAGGGTAAATCACCTTTAAAACATCATTAATTCAATTAATTAAGAAATTTAAATATAATTAATTAAATTAAATAAATAATTAAATATCATTATTTTAAAATGATAAATCAATTTAAACCATCATTAAGGAAAGATTAATTAAACTTAAAACAAGTTGATTTCCTTTTAAAGTCATTAATAAAAAAGATTAATTAATTTTAAAAACCTCATTAGTTAATTGATTAATTAACTTTAATCCATCATTATCAAAAGATTAATTAGCCTTAAACATCATTAAATAAAATGATTAATCAAATTTAAATCATCATTAACTAAGAAATTAATTAGTTAAATTTAAAACCCATCATTAATAAGTTAATTAGTTAACCTTAATCCTTATTAATTAAATTAAATAATCATTATTAAAATAATTAATTATTTTTGAAAACATCATTAATCAAAATCTTGCTTAACTTGTAAAATTATTCCAAGCATGAAGATGAAACCAAACGGTTTCGATAAGACATGATTTTCGAAAGTGTCGATATAGCGACTATCGCTATACGGGCAGTTCGGTAAATAGGTTTATAATATTATTAACACAACCAAACATCATATAGCAATGGTTAAAGCATACATACAACAAGCATTCATAGGCAATAAATATGAACATGAATATAGTTTTAAAGCTTTGGTTTTTGAGGATACAATTTTACTTACTAATTAGTTTGCTAACTAACCTTTACTTAACATATTTGCATCCATCACAACATATACATTTCTAAATCAAACATGAGCAAATTCATAACATATCCAAACCAAGCATGCAATATATATCACAATATAACTTAAGAAAAATATTTCCAAAAAAAGAGTTTTACTCACCGAAAAGCTATCCAAACTCTTACTAAATTAGGGTTCAACCTAGCACTTCCATTCCTAAGCAAAAGATGTATTTTTGGACCCTTAATGCACTAGGTAGGATTGGCCTTGAAAGAAGGAAGTGAAACTTGTTTTGGTAAGGTGGAGTGACTTTAGATAATCATCGAATTCTAAAAAATGATCCCAAAAATAGATCATTTTCCAACTGGTTTTTGGACTATTTACTCTTGGATTTTGAAATAGTCATAAAGAGAAAAGTTTTAGAAAATTCTTTTCTCTATCATTTAAAAAATAATCACTCAAATTGGTTTAGGTTTGGAGAAGATATGGTCGGAAGAAGAAGGACCATTTTCGGACTAGAAATTATGGGTCCGAAAACACTCTGTAAAGAATTGATATTTTAACATAGCTATGCTCAAAATTTAAGTAATTGGTGCAAAAGAAAGTTGTAGTCACTGGAATTGTCTACTATTTTAAAAAAAGAATAACTTGATTTGAAGTATTATGGAGGAGGTTATAGCTATAAGAAAATAAGGTAAAATAGAGAATATATTGTAAATTTTTAAACAAGTTTCTAAGGATTTGGAAGCCATGGATTTTTCATTTCCAAGCTTAGGAAGTTCAAAACAAAGGTAAGAATGAGGAGTGAAAAGGAAGAATTAGTTTTATAAGAATACAAGGCTTCCAAAAGAAGCTTCTTTATTTAATTTATTTTGGTAGCTTATATAGGAAGCTTCATTGTTTTAATTTAATTCGGTAGCTTACATGGGAAGCGTATTTATTTAATTATATTTGCTTAGCTTACATGGGAAGCTTCTTTATTTAACTTATTTTGGTGGCTTATGTTGCAAGCTTCCTTATTATATATATATATTTATATATCCTTAAGCATATATACATTTATTCACATGCATTCAAATATGCCTAAGTAACTTAAAAATATTTGAAGGTGCATACAAAAGAGTTATGACATTTTTGATATCCTTTAGCTGACAAAAGGTTGAAAATTCGAAAATGAATTCCAGTCACATTTCAGTCTTACATCGAACTAAATATTTTTGTATACTAAATTAGAAAACTCTTTCACCATCATTATTTATTTATTTAAAAGCGTTTTATTTTAGTTATAAACCTATTATTTGAATATATTTAAAATTAATTAAACATTCACAAATTCAAACAGTGAAATTCCAAGTCGTTACATTCTTCCCCTTAAATGAATTTCATCCCCGAAATTATTACAGAGTGGAAGAAGTAATAAACATCCCAAGAAAATCAATTTACTTACTTGGTTTTTGGTAAATCTGATTAGTTATAATTTTTTATCATAAACATATGTGATACAACCATATGCAATTAGGTAACATGATGCAACCATAAGTAATGTAACAAACATATGCAACAAAATAAAGAGAATATTCTATAATAAATGTTATGCATCCAATAATTTTCAAAATACTTCCCAAATTTAGAACTAAATACCCGGGTTTTATATTCAAAATATATTTTTCAAATTCCTTCTAAGAGGAACAAATCAAACCAAGATAACTAGGAGGGGATCCTCCTAGCAAAACATATAAAACTCTAGAATTAAAACAACATGGAGCATCCAGTGGTATTCCGGTTCCTCCAAATATAACAACTAGAGTAAACAATTATTATTTCTTTCCAAAATATTCAAAATTACTTTTTTTTCAAAAGCACCGGGATTTTAGTTCTAATAAACAATAATTCCAAAATCTATTGTTTATAAATTTTAACTCTATAAACTATGGTATATAAGGTCACCCAATCAAGCAATCAAATTCAATTAATTCAAATCAATCAAATTCCGTAAAGGAATACACTAACACTATCAATCATTCAAATTACATAAGGGATAAATCTAATATTCAATATTATTTAAAATGCCAAAAGATTAACAACAAACTTCTAACTTAGGTTTAAAACTTTCTTAATTGCCTAAGAATATAAATAATTTCCTACGTGTACCATTTTGCTCATCAACCTTTGGTTATTTCTTAGAGGATTACCTATGTTCCTTCAAACAAAATTGAAAGCCACTTTCTAAAATTATTGGTTTCTTAGTTATACCAATATTTCTAAACCATTTGAATTTGTATTTAGTACCTTATTCAATACCAAACTCATTTATGAATTATTTCATATATTTTCACCTAAGTTCAAAAATATATTTTATAAAGTCATTTCTTTATAAAATATCAAATAATATCTTATTTCACCTTATTTACTTGTATGATGTATGATACTCTTATATATCCTAAGAGTACATACAAATACAAATTTTATTTTTCTTTTCACAATTTAGGTTAAGATCTAATTAAAATTTGGGTCTTTTAAAAACGAGTCAACCTCTCGACCTCTTTAAATTAGAGTGTTAAAATGGGCGATGTTCATTGGTTGACCCAAAACAACAAATAGTTTACACCACTTACATGTCTTAAACAAAAGCTATGGTTTTAATAAAACAATGTCTATTAAAACCCTCCTACCTTATTACGTTAAGGTGGTATAATGAATGATGTTTATAGACTGGCCCAATTAACACCAGATGTTAAATAAAATCTATGGTTTTGATAAAACAACGTTATCAAAACCTTCCTATCCAATCTAATCCATTTAAATTAGTGTTAAATTATCCCTTATCTTATCTAAGGGTAAAAATTCATTTATCGACACAATCTCTTATCATAATTACTTGTTATTTTGAAATCAACTCCCTACTAAGGGAACTTGAAGATTAATTACGCAATTATAAATTTCAAAACTCATCTTTGAAAGCATACGACATATAGTTCTTTTATGAATTAACTTCAAACAATTTTATTTACTAAAACTCACTGTGGGTTTGGACGGGTTTGGACTCATTTCAATCGTACAATGATAAAGAGAATAATTTACTAAGTACTCCACAATGTTCGTCTAAGCAATATCTGATCGTCACTTAGAAGTTTATTCAGATTACCACAAAACTAATCAAATTTTTTTCCCTGAATTACCCTAATGAAAATGCATTTCATTAATTTTTTTTTGAAATATTTATAAAATATTCCCAAATAATATCACTATTACTTTTATCAAAATCTTTTGAAATTATTTCAAACAATTCCGGGATCTAAATTTTTCAAAAACTCTTTAAAATGTTCTTTTAGAAGATATATTTATAATACTGATTGTACTAAAACAAGGGTGAAAAACCAAATATCATTTTAAACCATAAACCCCAAGCAATTTACAGTAACCTTTATTTTTAAACAATTCATTTCAAAGAATTTTCTCATTTATTAACATCATTTATAAATTTTAAACAATATTAACCATCCTGGGGATGAATTATAAAATTCTTTTTAAAACTTTGTTACCACATAAATTTTGTCTAAGAAAATAAATCAAATTTAAAATATTTTATTAGACTTAAAATAACAATAATTATCCCAAAAGTTAATTAATCAAATTTATAATCTCTTTTATAAATCTAAAACAATATTAATTATTCCAAATGATAATTAATCAAGTTTACAAAATGATTAATTATATTTCGAACATCATTAATTAAAATGATTAACTAAATTTCCAAAACTTTATTAGTTAAAACATTAAATTAAATTTAATCAATCATTAATTAAAATGATTAACTAAAGTTCAATATAAATAATTAAATTGATCTAGTTAAATTTAACCCTCATTAATCAAAAAGATTAATTAATTTCAAAAATCATTAATTAAAATGATTAATAAATTTGAAATACCATTAATCAAAATGATTAATGAATTTTAAATATATACTTTGGAAAAAAACACAAGCTTAAGTTCAAACACACACAAGGGTTTCGGGGATGATATTTAATAAATAACGGTATAGTGGAAATTGCTATAACGATAAACAATTTAAATAGAATATCTTGATTAATTTCAATTAATCAATCAAACAAATCTAACTATCATCCAAGAAATCAAAAATAGTTTATAGCATCATAGATATGATATAACAAATTTGGATGTGAGTTAAACCTACATTTAAATGATACTCCTTTATTATAATTAAATTTTCTCGAATATTTATCCTCTAAATTTTCTCAAATAATTTGGGAAAACACAAGCTCAAATTTTTTCACTACCATTTATATTACATTAAACAACTTTTTATTACAAGTGTACTTTTAGCTTAATATTATTAAAAGATGATTTTTAACTTAACCCTTTCACCGAACACCTTATAATTAAACTGTGAAACTGAATTCACGAGAGTTCGTTCTCAAGGTTCCCTAATTCCTATTTACCTAATCTATACCATACTAAGGAAAATCTTTTATGAACTATTCAACAATATTTAATGCTCAAACTGGACGAGCATAACTAATCAAATTCTAAATGGTAACAATAAAATATTATCATTTCTAAATAATCAGCTCAACTATACAACTCTATTAATTTTGAAAATCATTCTTATATATATAACATATTCCTAAATAAAATTATTTCATTTATAATTTTAAAACAATACTGTATTGGTAGTCTGCTCAATTGTTTAGGAATCCCTATCGGTAACGCTGATCAGATGCATCGCCAATGGTTCATATACCACTCAACGGATCAAACAGCACAATATAATATGTTTTTATAACACCAACAAATACACACTCAATATATATTTATACTCTCAGACTTATCCTAGGACATTACTAATCCTATCCTTAGAGAGTTTACCCCACCAGGGCTTAGGGGTTCGCTAAACCTAAGCTCTGATACCATCTGTGACGACCCACCTTTATGACCCCTGGGAATGACACTTAATACATCCATGATATTCATGTGCCGTTGCCCAAGCTTCCGAAAGGCAAGTTGTCTTGGGTAAAATAAAGAACAGAACAAGACATAATAGATAAACCTCACAACGGAATGGTTACATATAATACAAAATGACATAGTACAATAGGTTACTCCTTATATGGAGTTATCAGAGTAATACAAAAGTACTACATTTAACAGATTTGCAGTTATACATTCTGACTTGTCATTTTTAGATACAAAATACACCTACATAATCATATTGTGGAAACAAATAACTAGACAACTAAGAAACTGCTTGCTCAATCATCATCTTCAAAGAGCTCCAAAGAGAAACCTGCTACTCTTGGACAACTCAAATATAATTGAGTACCCGAGAGTTTAGGGAAATAAACAATTCGGGTCAGAAAAATGTCTGGTATGAGTAAAACTCTAAAACAAATGGGGGTGTATTTAATCAATAACACGTGGGACCATGCCGTTAACGCAGAACGGGTTTTCTCCCACATAAACAACAAACCAAACATACAAAAATGAAAATGAACAAAAGGGAACAAATCCAAACATAGATGATGGGCATAATTAGTATAACATTCAAATTTGAAAGGATGGAAATAATCTGAATAAAAATCCAAACTGGACAGAATGGATAAAACAAGATAACAGTCCAAACTCGATAGAATGGACTAAACAAGATAACAGTCCAAACTCGATAGAATGGACTAAATCAATAATTAACACTGCAAAGAGTGGTTGACTCTTCCCGTTGCAATTAAAGGAAACAACTATGAAGGTTCAAATTCAATAAGGAAAGGAAATTCTTCAACAATGACTAGGAGAATGCGCCCTCCTTACCAAAAGTATACCACTAGAAATATAATTAAGAACTCCGATGGCTCTCGGAACGTCCAAGCTAGACCCCGCCAACGGTTACCGAGTATCCGAGTATTTCACATCTCAATGCGCAACACCGAATCCAATCTAGAGTGGATGTGAAAATAACCTAATGGGAGCAACCCCACATAGCTTGGCTTCCACTCGCTCTTTTGGTTTAGTCATTTCCGACAAAGGATAACAGAGCTCAAATGAGCAACACAGCGTCTTAGAGTGACTATAATAAAGAAGCCGAAGTAACCGATAGCTGAGAAACCAACTATCGAGGATATAAAACGATCGTATATGGAAATTAAGTCTTGTATACTTATCACCACTCATTGAATTCCAACTTGTACTATTTCTTGGTTAATAATAATACATGACAATTCAAGGTAGTGTTACCTCAAAGTCATGTCTCACAATTATTCTTAACTTTCGAAATAGCGACAAGTCTACTTCTTCGACGTTTAGTGCTAAGTATATAAATAAATCATTCATATATAAGTGAATCGCTTTACAAAAATTAATTCATTTCCATAAACGAATCAAACATTTTCTTTTAAAAACCCGAATTCGTGCTTGGCCTCACATTACAAGTAATAGCTTTTAAACACTTTGTTAAAAGAGTTTACTAATCGAAACCTCAATTTAAAAAGGATTTAATATCTTAAAACATCCTTATTACATTGATTAATTAACTTTAAACTTCATCACACAATTTGATTTTTGAGCTGTGAATGTCTTTAAATAATAAAAATGGTAAACCACTTTTAAACTTTATTAATCAAATTAATTAGTAAACTATAATTAATTAAATTAACAAATAATTAATTATCATTATTTAAAATGAATAACAAAGTCAAAACATCCCTATTACTTTGATAATTTCTCTTTGAAACTTCATAAATTAAGTTGATTAATTAACTCCAATAACCTTTAATTAAAAGGGTAAATCACCTTTAAAACATCATTAATTCATCTAATTTAGAAACTTAAATATATTAAATTAAATTAAATAAATAATTAAATATCATTATTTTAAAATGGTTAATCAATTTAAACCATCATTAAGGAAAGATTAATTAAAGTTAAAACAAGTTGATTTCCTTTTAAAGTCATTAATAAAATAAAATTAATTTTAAAAACATCATTAGTTAATTGATTTATTAACCTTAATCCATCATTATCAAAAGATTAATTAGCCTTAAACATCATTAAATAAAATGATTAATCAAATTTAAATCATCATTAACTAAGAAATTAGTTAAATTTAAAACCCATCATTAATAAGTTAATTAGTTAACCTTAATCATTATTAATTAAATAATTAATTAAATTAAATAATCATTATTAAAATAATTAATTATTTGTGAAAACATCATTAATCAAAATCTTGCTTAACTTGTAAAATTATTCCAAGCATGAAGATGAAACCAAACGGTTTTGATAAGACGTGATTTTTCGAAATTGCTGATATAACGACTAGCTATACGGGCAGTATGGCAAACAAGTTTATAATATTATCAACACAACCGAACATCACATAGCAATGGTTTAAGTATACATACAACAAGCATTCATAGGCAATAAATATGAACATGAATATAGTTTTAAAGCTTGGATTTTTTAGGGTAAAATTTTACTTACTAATTAGTTTGCTAACTAACCTTTACTTAACATGTTTGCATCCATCACAATATATACATTTCCAAATCAAACATGAGCAAATTCACAACATATCCAAACCAAGCAAGCAATAAATATCACAATATAACTTATGAAAAATATTTCTAATAAAAATTAAGAGTTTTACTCACCGAAAAGCTATCCAAACTCTTACTAAATTAGGTTATAACCTAGCACTTCCATTCCTAAGCAAGAGATGGAGTTTTGGACCCTTAATGCACTAGGTAGGCTCGTCCTTGAAAGAAGAAGGAAGTGAAATTTGTTTTGGTAAGATGGAGTGACTTTAGATAATCATCGATTTCTCAAAAATGAACCCGAAATTATATCATTTTCCAAATCATTTTTGGACTATTTATTTTCGGATTTTGAAATAGTCATAAAGAGAAAAGTTTTAGAAAATTCTTTTCTCTATCATTCCAAAAAAAGAATCACTCAAATTGGAATATTTTTGAAGAAGATATGGTCGGAAGAAGAAGGACCATTTTCAAACTTGAAATTCTGGGTCCGAAAACACTCTGTAAAGAACTGATATTTTGATATAGCGAAGCTCCAAATTTGAGTAATTGGTAGAAGAGAAAGTTGTAGCCACTGGAATTCTCTACTATTTAAAAAATAATAATTTGATTTGAAGTATTAAGGAGGAGGTTATGGCCATAAGAAAATGAGGGAATATAGAGAAGATATTGTGAATTTTTAAACAAGTTTCTAAGGATTTGAAAGCCATGGATTTTTATTTTCCAAGCTTAGGAAGTTCAAAATGAAGGTAAGAATGAGGAGTGAAAAAATAATTAGGAAGAATTAGTTTTATAAGAATACAAGGCTTCCAAAAGAAGCTTCTTTATTTAATTTATTTTGGTAGCTTATATAGGAAGCTTCATTATTTTAATTTAATTCGGTAGCTTACATGGGAAGCTTCTTTATTTAAATATATTTGCTTAGCTTACATAAGAAGCTTATTTATTTAATTATATTTACTTAGCTTAGATGCGAAGCTTCTTTATTTAATTATATTTGCTTAGCTTACATGGGAAGCTTCTTTATTTAACATATTTTGGTGGCTTATGTTGAAAGCTTCCTTATTATATATATATTTCCTTAAGCATATATACATTATTCACATGCATTCAAATATGCCTAAGTAACTTATAAATATGTGTAGGTGCGGACAAAATGGTTATGACATTTCTGATAACCTTTAGCCGACGAAAGGTTGAAAATTCAGAAAATGAATTTCGATCACATTTTCAATCTTACATCGAACTGAATATTTTTGTAAACTAAATTATAAAACTCTTTCACCATTATTTATTTATTTAAAAGCTTTTTATTTTAGTTATAAACCTATTATTTGAATATATTAAAATTAGTTAAACATTCACAAATTCAAGTAGTGAAATTCCGGGTCGTTACAGTTTCAAATTCGTTGAATGCAGTGTTTGATGGATGTTAAAATTTACTTACATATGGTAATTAAAATCAACATTTTATTAGTTAAGCAGAATAAAACATCGTTCTACTTAAAAATGGTACTTGGTTATAAGGTGTACTTATAGTATCACGAAACTTTGTAATTAGTGTTGATATGGACATGTGACAATAGCGATATTTTAGTAGTTAAGTGGAACCAAACACCATTATGCTAGTAGTCAATCACACCCAATGGCTCTGTTAAACTATAATTTATTGTTAAAATTGTATTTTGAGATCGAAATTCAGATTTTGATATTTTTATCGGAAGTTTGGATTTGGGAAACTGGGAAATATTGTGAAGCTGAATTTGATGAAATAAAATTGAGTTGGTAAAATAAAGTGATATGTGTAAAGTAAACCAGATGAATTTTGATAGTGTTTTCTATTATTGAGAATTTCCAAACCGAAAGAATTAAAATTATGATTTTTACATCTCCACGGTTGGAAATAGTTTTGGTGATTTTACCTTTTGATATACATCGCTCAGAGGTAATGCCTTATGTGTGTAGAGCCCAGATCATTAGGGCAGGAATAATGGGTTCCTTACGTAGGTGTCGATTCAGATGATTTTTTTGACTAACATTGACCATATGAAGATATTTATCATGTATCAGATTTGGTGAAACATTGTTGTATTATGAAATATAGTTTTGATGAAAACTGGAGGATATTACAAAATTGTTTTTGATAAATGGAAAAGTAACAATTTAAATGAATATGGAAAGATGTAATTTTACATAATGTTTCGAAAATATGTTTTGGATAAATCGGATTTTTCAAATCGATTTGATAAAAATATTGTAGAATTTAGTTTTATACAAATTGGGAAATATTGTGATAAATTATTTGTATACAAAATAATTATTGTGACATCATTTGAAAAGAGGACCTTTGGTATGTGATTTCTAAATATATAGGATTTTTGTGAAAGAAGTGAATTCATGAAAGTAATTTGGAAATCTGTTTTGAAGTGATTTTTGGAGATTAATTTGGGAGAAAAATAATTTAGAAATCTATTTTGAAATGTTTTTAATTACAGAGCTTATATGGAATTATCTATGGGTGTAGATTAAAGTGACAAAGTTGTGTTTATATCTGAGTAGATTAAATAGTGTGTAGCATATTTAAACCTAATACACTCATTATGTTATGTTTTGAGCATAGTTACACCACAACTAGTTTCTAGCCTGACTCGGGGATTGTTATGTACTTAACAACCTCGAGTTAAACTGAGGTTGTTTTATAGGTTGATATGTACTTATATGTGTTTTCTGGGCTATGACATCAAGATGGAGCTAAAGACGATGGCGGATATTATATGTAATGCATGATAGGATGTTAGTATAGTTTGGTTGATATGATTTTATGTTATGCATATTTGGCTGCTTATTTGTTTTGGTTATATTCCATTGACGTTGGAATTTCGGTGACAAAATTATTAAAGGGGGAAGAGGGGAATCTAACGACCCACGATATTACAGTAGATAAGTAAAATATTATTTAAATAATCAAAAGAATTAATAATGAGCTAAAACTTTGGGTAACATAGTAAATTTGACATTTTTGAGTTTAAATAAGTTGTGTATATTTTTGGCCTTGAAAACTTGTAGTGGACATAACTTTTTATAAGAGAAGAATTAAGGCTTGATTTTTGCTCCAAATGGAAGATTTTATATTTTCTCTTTTCGCTAAGCAGTCATAATGGTAAGTTAGCCTAGCAATTCATGAGATATAGCTATTTTACGTACAAACAGAGATAGTAGATTTTAGGGTTAGGTGGAAAAGCCTATCTTTTGGCCTGATGTGTTAATTTCGGGTTTATGGGTAATTATGGGTTATAGAAAACATCCCATCACTTAATTTTATATCTAAAAACTAACCCAAACCTCAATTCTCTACATAAATCATCTTTAAACCTTACTATTTCGAGATATAATCAAGAGATTAAAGAACCAAAGCTTAGGGAAACCATTAGACATCATCATTTTGGGAGGGTTATTCTTCGATCTTTGTAGTTCATCTTGGATTCACTTCGATTTGGGGCTGATTTGACCTTTTTACCATGGATAGGTGAGTGGTTTATAACCACTTACCATTATATGTTGAAATATATGTTTAAAAGTGTTTTAGAACCATATTAAAGTTAAAAACCATGTTTCAATCTTTGACCTAATTTGGAAACAAATTAAAAATGGAGTTTTTATTATTTTAAATGGTTTAAATCATTTGTTTGAATGTTGTGAACTTATATATGCATGTTAGGTATATGTAAAATGCTTGAATGATTTGTATGGTTTGATATAATTATGTTTGATGTTATTATGATTGCATGTTTGTATGTATGTATCAAACACTCATGGAGTGATATGGAGGTGACTTATCCTATGGATGGAGAACTTCCACGTGCTTAGGAAGGCTATATATGATGGATTCTTCAAAGAATTACATTAGGATAGAGAGTTTGTAACCATAGAATAACTTCAACGGGTTGGCTCTAGAGCGTTTGAAGTTGATAGTTACAAATGAGAGATGCACAAAGATCGAAGTGGCAAAGTTTTAATGGATTAATTTCTAAAGGAAGGCTGAAGACTTAGTGAAATCTTCACTAAGTGTATGGATCGACACCGATTCATATGGATTGGTATCGATCCATGTTGATCGACGGTAGATAATGAAGGAATTTGGCATTTGGAGCTAGATGACAAAGAGGATTGATCGCAAGCCAAAGTGAAGAAATTTGGCTAAATAGATTGGTACCGCTCTATATAATGGATCGGCACCGACCGATGGTTTTGGCCAAATTGTGTACTTAGGGCTTTGAAAATAAGAGGGAAGAAAATTTGATTAATTACATGGTTCGGCACAGATCCATGATAGATTAACATCGATTCGTGCTACAGTGAATAGATTGATGTTGTCTATAATGAGCAGCTAGCTGGTGCATTTGAGGATTGTCCGAGTAGGTTTCTATATGATGATAACTTGTGGAGTGGAACAAGGGGTTTTGCTATTGGTACGTATGTCAGGGGATCATTGATGACTAAAGGCTTTGATTTATGCCCGTAAAGATGGAGTATGTAAGCACACTCGCCATGGATTGTCTGAGTAGATCGGTATCTCTGGACCATTTAAATGGGTCTAGGTCCTAGTTGTCTTAGTGGTAAGGATTCAAGCATCAATGGTGCTACGATGCTGAGTAGTTGCTAACCTTATGACATTGTTCATTTGTGTTATTGTATGTCCAAGTGCCCTATGAGTATGACAGATGCATGTTTGGTTATTTGATGGTTGTTATTATTGTCTATGTGATGTTGATATTATCAAGTCTAATACACCGATGACCAAATTTATGTCAAGATAGAGTAGTACACCTATACTGATGATAGTAGATTAGCATATGATGTTTTTATATGATAAATTATTGGATGCATGAATAGGTGAGGTATGACTTTCCATACCATATTGCTCTTATTTACGATATATCAACTTTATACATATTGTTTTAAGCTTATAGACTGCTCATATTAGACCATTGTCTGACATAAGGTTATATAAATTGCTTCTTATATTCTCGACTACTCTTAAATGAGTAGTTTGAGATACATACATACATACATACATGATAATGATGCACAGAGTTGTGTGGAGGACGAGCAAGATGCATACGCTTTACTTATATATACTATATTATAGAGCTATTACCACTTATTATACTATGCAATGCTATGGAGTTTTCAACACTTTATTGTATATAGAGATAGTTCTATATTATGCAATGCCATGGAGTTATCCCAAGTTATTAGACTATCTGTCTTAATTTTATCTAACTATCTGTCTCAATCCATAGTTTTCCTAGGGTCGCTACGACCCTATTAGTTTTCATGGGTTGACTAATAACCTATCAAAGCTCTTAAGGACAACCTATCCGAAATCATAGTTTACATGGGATCACTAAGAACCTATTGGTTTCTACCAATAACAATCTCCAACCATAGTTTTCATGGACTTACTATGAACCTATTGGATTCTCCAATAACATCTCTCAAATAAAGTTTTCATAGGATCACTAGGAACCTATTAGATATCTTCCAACTTTACAATCATACTTATCATGGGATCACTGTGAATCTATTGGATTCTCCAATAACATCTCTCAAACAAAGTTTTCATGGGATCAGTAGGAGTTGGATATCTCCCAATAACATTACTCATATCATAATCTATTGATAAGTTCTAGGCATTCTAACTCTTCTGATATGTCCGATCTCCTGGATGCAATTCTACTCACCCAGGAGTTAAATTCGATTATACTCACTAATAGGTCAACCTAGCTGGTTATTCTGCCCTTTTCCCCTAAAATGTAGTTATGGGCATGCTGATGTGAGTATAACAATAATAATCATGAAAAATAATTGAGCGAATAAAATAGGAACATATAACATCTATCATTCAAATATGTTCAATCAATTGGCATCTTATAATTACTTAAACTTAAGTAATAACTCTCTTTGGTAATTTCAAATTTATACTTGGGCTAAACAATAATTTATTCCTTGAAAAAATTTATCGTTATATATGATTAATCCCTATAATTCATATTTAAAACGAGGAAGATGTAGCCCCTTAATTTACCAATTTCTCATGCCACTTTATAAATCATTTTAATACTGCCATGTCTACATTCGAAAATATAGGAGCATGTTGCACCTCTTCTGTATAGGGCATAACAACAAACTTTAGATTATATTCACCATTGAAAACATGCGACATTGATATGGACGACATAGGACGTCACATTCCTCCGTATCAAAGCTCTAAAAACAATTCTGATTTTATAAAAACATAATGTTATAACGCCGAAGTAAATGTTGTCGCAACAAAGAAACTTATAGGTTGTCGAACCTATTAAATTTAGCCTTTTATATATGAAAATATATTAAAGCCGACATTGACAACGTGCAGCATCCATATCGCAAACCATGGATATTGGGTGCTTTAAAAATAGCGGCTACTATGTCGTATAAAGGAACGCCGAAACCATAGTATAGTTACGTCATTGCCGCAAAAAAATCAACGTCGAAAATAAGGTCGGTGGCAACACCGCCTTAAGCTATAGTTATTAAAATAGACGATACGTGGCATCAATATCATTGTAAATAGTTTAATAACAAAAACAGTGGATGACGGCATTGTTTAAAGCCTTGGTGGAAATATGCGGTGTGATAAGATTGATAAATGGCGGCATTGAATAGAAAATACAGAACCTCATTTCTACCCGAATGAGCCCATTACATACCAACATATGTTGATATCGTATGCCTCCAGTCACGTTGACGTCGACATTCATGGAAGTGTCATAGATGGAGGACGGCGTTAACTATCACACCATGGCAACCTCGTAAATAACATTAAAACTGATTTATTTCTCAATAAGTAATATCTTTTCACCAACTTCAAATATTTGAAAATTTTCTATTGGTTAGAAATATTTTTATCCCCAAAATAATTTTTGTACCCATTAAATAATCATTAATTATTAAAAATTATTATAAGCTTTTCTAGCTTAATAAATTCATATAAAATCATAATCTTTTGGAAAAAATCCCTAAAATTCACCAAAAATTAGAATTGACATATTCTTTAACATATAAAATTTTGGGATCAAAATTGTTAATTAATTATTTTTAATAATCAAATCCCGAAATAAATGCCGTTTCTTCCTTAGGAAATTCATAAAATATTCCTACTAATTTGGAAAATTATGAAATTAAAAAATCATTTCCAAAATTATGTTTTAGCCATCATATTAGAAAATCAAATCATTTGGGGATCAAAATCTTAGGTTTTTACCCTCAAACCCCATATAATAATTTCATAAAAATTCCATAATTCATTATCCTTTCCAAACAAAGATAAATTTAAATATAGCATATCATATCATCATAGCGAATCAACCCAATTAAGATTTGAAATCAACAAGCATAAAAATGAGATGATTTTATTATTATTCAGCTTGATTTGATAAGGAGAATTGAGATTTGAAGACTGATTTGGTTTCCTTTGAAAGTCTATAGGATCATTATAAATAATGCAATTTATATATATGTATTTATATTACTAACTATGATAAGCAGAGTATAATAATTAAATGTAAAATAATAGAAATGATCACACCAGATATTTTATACTAGTTTGGACGTCCCGTCCTACGTCCAGTCCCGAAGCTTCCTTTCGGTATTTCCTTTAACCAACCGACCCTCGCTTTGCCCGGAGGAATAGGCTAATACAAAAGTATATCTCTGACAATCTTGTGTTCCAAATAACATAGTTTTTGTCTGATAGTACAAATCTTCCTATGATCTCCTTTTGAGTATGTGAATATGAATGCTTTGAGTTGTAGGAAGTGGTTTAACCAAAATTATATTTTGGTTATAATAGATTGAGAGTATGTGAGCAATGTATATGCAAGAAAGTGTTAAGAAATCAAGAGAGAAAAAGATTCAATTAATTCAAGTTAGTTGATTTCTACATCTCAATCAAAGTAGTATTTATAGATTCAAAAGGGTGCAGATGAAGAGTTGTAACTATCTGAGAAGATATATTCATTTTAATGGCTGCAACCTTTCAATGAAGAGTGATTTCTTTTTGTTTCGAACAGAAGTGTCTTTTCAAAATTGACTGTTTTTCCATATGACAGACATCTGTGGTAAAACTTCAGACGTCTGTGACTTTAGAAAATATTTACCTGAGAATTGTCACAGACGTCTGTGGTTTTATCTCAGACGTTTGTGAGTAGTAAAATCATTTTTCCAACTTAATTTTGATGCATATGAAACAGTGTGTGATCATGAATGCATATATACCCAAGGAGACTTTAACAACATTTTATCTAAGACCCTTTTATAGTAGAATAACCTTACTAACCATGGTATGGTCGATAGATCTTCGTTTCTTTTTGTTTCTCTTCGAGTCTTAATATCTTCGAGCATGGTGTCTTCTTGTAGCATATATCTTTAATCTTGAAAAAGTGTGTATATATATACATGATTGTAGTTGTTATCATTGAAACATAAACTGGAGGTTCTAACAATCTCCCCCTTTTTGATGATGACAACTATACAACCAAAAATGTAAGTATTATTGTATTTGTCTCCCCTATGTATATGCATAAATTCCTCCCCCTTTGTCATTATCAAAATAGAAGGAAAGGATATAAGATGCATAAATAATAAATAGACATGGCATGTTATACATTAATATCATGAAAAATCAAATAGGGAAGTTCAAATAAAATTAGAGACAAATGTAGCAGAAGTTTTAAATAGTGAAACAAACAAGCATAAGATTAGATAATTGCAAAAAATAGTAAAAAAGATAAGATAAAATGCTAATTGTACCGATTATGTGAGTAAGATAAGACCTCATAGTTCTCGTAGTATTCCCAATAAGAAGACAGGTCCTGCTCGTATGTTCCCGGCCATGGTGTTTGGTTATTGTACTCCTCATCTTCTTGAATTGAGAGGCCTTGAAATGCCATGTACGATTGTTGTTGTTGGAAATGCAAAGTATTAGACACGTACATGTCATCACTGTCTTCTTCTTCTTCCTCGGGTTGTCTTTGCATATGAGTCCTTCCTCTATCACCTCTATCGTGAGAAGTACCTTCGGGTGAAGCTTGAGAGCGATAAATTGGAGTTTGAGCCCGAGGTGGTGGTGTAGGTGAAGGCGAGGATGATGAGCGAGAAGACGATCGACCACGTACTTTGCACATAACTTTCCCTAAAGTGGAAACTACTTTGTCCAAAGTCTTTTCCATTTTTGTCATCCTTGTCGAAAAAGAACGTTCCAATCTAGTCATCTTTTTGTTTAAGGCTCGCTGGTAAGGCGTGATTATATTTTGGTTTTAAGTGCCAAATCACGAAGAGAGTCGTTTTGCATTAGTTCAACGCGAGCTTCTTGTATTTTAGAATCCGAATAATATTCGGTAGCATGACTAGAGGAAGTTGGTTGTTGTGAAGGATGAGGTGAGTAAGTCTGCTGAGGAGCACTAGTGGGTGGAGGACCATGATGCTCTTGTTGATGTTGTTGTATAGTCCATTGGTCGAAGGGGATGATAGGAGGTGGGTTTTTAGGGAGTTGCATCAAGGATAGATATCTTGGGCCACTATCTTTTATTGGAGTTTCTTCGTATTATGATAAGTACGAAGGAACTCCAAGATCTTACAAGATACGCATTATGTTTGAAGCATATACAATTGATCGACGACGTTGAGTCCAAAAACCTTTAGTTTGGTCATGAACAAATTTTTCCAAATTTATTGGGAGACGACCAAATATTGCATATAAAGCTCAATGGTCATTTGGATAAATTTGCTCGTGGCTACCTAGCCGTGGAATGATTGTGTTGATTATCATTCTATTTAGCAGTCTAGCACATGGGCGTAGGTAAATGGATTTCCATTAGGGCATCTTATCTTCCCATATTTGATGGGTAAGTTCATCTCTGGGTTAAAGACTATGATCCGGTATATCCGTTAAGTCGACCCTCATAAGAACATCCTAGTATACAACCAACATATATACATCAGTTTTGATTTCTTTTCACTTGACCACAACCATTCATCCTCATTTTCCGGATTCCAAATTTCCGCACTACATAAATTGGAATAGAAAAGGTAGATAGCTAGAGGATCGATGATTGCCTTGTTTTCATCGTAGCTAATTAGGTTGAGGCAACCAGCATCCATAGTTAATCCTAGAATATCGTATTCTATTACATTTCCAAGGTGATAGAAGGGACCAAAATGGTTTTTCTTCTTGGAAAGTACCTCAAATTGATCGATGGCAGTGGGATTGCTGCGGAACCATCGACTTATGTGAGATTGGGTAACCGGAGTTTGAGAGGAGGAGGAAGATTGGCCTTGTTTTTGCCTTTTAGAAATGGTCATCTTCTTGGGAGCCATTTATTGATGAATTTGAAGGTTATGGAGGCTAGGGTTTCATAAATGGGGAATTGAAATGGAGGTAAAAGTGAAGAATGTGGTAAATTCATTTATATATAGCTGTTGAAAATGTATGGTCGGAGCAGCGACAGACGTCTGTGGGGGAGTCACATACATTTGCGGTTGTAGTAAAAATAAACAGAAAGATTCGATAGACGTCTGTTAGGTTTCCATAGACGCCCGTGGTTGCAGGAAAAATAAACAGAGAGTAGTGACAGACGTCTGTGGCTACAGAAATTTTTTTCCCGGAACTTTTGACAAATGTCTGTGGTATTTTCACCGACGTCTGCGGTATGTATTTTTTGAAATATTGAAAAGAATTTAAATAGCAATGAAAGTTTATTGAAATTTTAATATAATAAAGCAATATATAGACTAAAAATTAACAAATAAACTAAAGTTATATGACGCGTAGCATAAGTTTAGTTTTCGTCGGAGAATTTAGAATTGTTGATTTGTTGTATGTCCCATGAATTTGGTTCAACTTTTGTATCGTCAATTAACGGCTTCAGTGAAGACCAACTCGGACATGTTGGAGTGTCAATCCAAGCTTGGTTTGATGGTCCCAGTTTGCACATATTTCTCGGAGTAATGTTATACGCTTTTGCAGGAATTTCTTATAATCGAGGAGATTTTTGATGTATGCAATTTTTTATTGGTGAATGACCACAAATTGCTAGAATATGTTTTTCAAGAAAATTTAGATGAGATCCTTGAGGTCGTTGTTCGTACTACATTTCAAGTTAATCTCTCACCATTTCTTGTTGATAATGATATATTTTACCAACCTTATCGGTGAGAGATGTTGATTGTAGATCAATTGAGCATTTGGCTTTCTTTTCTTTAGGAGAAAAGCCAGTGTGGTATGTAGGTGATGTAATAATGTTTAGAGAGGCTAAACGAATCGATGTAGGAGTGGATTTAGTTGGTGAAATATAAGTGCTATCTGATGAGGGAGATTTATAGTCGATAGTTGAATAGGTGGAGTCGTGATCGGAAGGCATTTTTTTGACTATTATTGGTTTTAATAATTAGAACAATCACAACAAAATTTTGAGGAGGAATATGAGCTGATTTATAATATAACTTTTTACTATTTTTAGAGAGTTGGTTGAGAAAAAGGAGTTTAACCATATAAATTTTCAAAGAGAGGTTAGGTTTATATGGTTGTTACTAGTTTAATTTTTATGTGATTATTATAAATCTAAGTGTATACATTGTACAAAAATATCTATATGAGCTATTTCTACAAATTTAAGTGTGCAAAAATTATTTCTACAAATTTAGTTAGTCAATTCAGTGTACAAAAAAAATCCCCAGATCTCGTCTTAACTTAATAAAAGTTAGTTCACTTAACAGTTTAGTAAAAATATAAGCTATTTGATTTTCGGTGTTTACAAACTCTAGTGATATAATCCCTTTTTCCAAATTATCTCTTAGAAAATGATGACGAATATCAATACGCTTTGTTCGTGAATGGTTAATAGGATTTTTTGATAAATTTATGGCACTAGTATTATCACAATATACTGGAGATTTTGTTACGATTTTACCGAAACCTAGAAGAGTTTGTTGCATATAGATTACTTGTGCACATGCTAAAGCCATTGAAATGTATTCGGCTTCACATGTCGAGAGCGAAACACAATTTTGCTTTTTACTAAACTATGATACTAAAGATTGACAAATAAAATGACATGTCCCACTTGTGCTTTTTCTATCCGTTTTACAACCGCCAAAATCAGTATCGCTATATGACACAAGTTTGAATGAGCTTCCTTTTGGATAAAAGAGTTTGTAATATCTAGTGTTTGTTAAATATTTTAAGATTCGTTTTACCGCTCGATGGTGTGATTCTTTTGGCTGTGCATGAAAACGAGCACATAAACATACACTCAGCATAATATCTGGTCTACTACCTGTTAAGTATAACAGAGATCCTATCATACTTCGATATAATTTTTGGTCGAAATCTTTTCCGTTTTCATCTTTATCTAAATGTAGAGTAGTACTCATTGGAGTTATTTTACTTGATATATTTTCCATTCCAAAACAATTTAATAGATCTTGACAGTATTTTTCTTGATTTATAAAAATTCCATTCTCTAATTATCTTATTTGTAATCCTAAGAAATAGTTTAATTCTCCCATATGTGACATTTCAAATTCATCTTTCACTATTTTAGAAAATTCACCGAATAAATTTTCATCCGTGGATCCAAATATAATGTCGTCAACATATATTTGTATGGCTAAAATATTATTAATTTCTTATTTTATGAATAAAGTGGAATCCATTTACCAATTTGAAAACTAGAACTTTGTAAGTGAGTTTTTAATCTTTCATACCAAGCACGAGGTGTTTGTTTTAATCCATATAAAGCCTTTTTAAGTTTAAATACATGATTGGGATATTTTTCGTGAACAAATAAAGGTGGTTGTTCAACATACACTTTTTCTTTTATAAATCCGTTTAAAAATGCACTTTTTACGTCCATTTGAAAAAGTTTAAAATTTTGATGACATGCAAAAGTCAGTAACGTTCGTATTGCTTCGAGACGTGCTACAGGAGAAAATGTTTTATCATAATCAATTCCTTCTTCTTTATTATATCCTTGAGCTACTAATCGTGCTTTATTCCTTACAATATTTCCATTTTCGTCTGCTTTATTTTTAAAAACTCATTTCGTTCCAATTATAGATTGATTGTCTGGTCTTGGTACATGTTCCCAAACATCGTTTCTTTCAAATTGATTAAGTTCTTCTTGCATTGCTATAATCCAAAATTCATTTTTTGATGCTTCTTTATAATTTTTTGGTTCAAAATTTGATATAAATGCAACATGACTCATTTGATTTAACCATTTTCTGGTTGATACTCTTGTATTTAAATCTCCAATAATATTATTAATAGGATGGTCTTTTAATATTCTAGGTGATGATGTTATCATATTATTATTGTTGTTGTTGTTATTGACATTATTATTATTATTTTCATGTATAGGTATATCAATTTCATTTATTAAGTCTATATCATTATCATATTTATTTTCGCTAAAACTTTCATCAAATGAGACATGAATACTTTTTTTATAATATTTGTTCATTTATTAAAGACTCTATATGCTTTGCTTCGATCTGAATAGCCAACAAAAATTCCTTCATTCGCTTTAGGATCGAATCTTCCTAGATTATCTTTAGTGTTTAATATGAATCATTTTGACCTAAAAACACGAAAATATGATACTTTCCGTTTTTTGTTAAAAAATATTTCATAGCATGTGTTTTTAGTCATTGGTCTATGTGTTACACGGTTTAATACATAACAAGTAGTGGCAATGGCTTCGGCCCAAAATTTCTTTGATAAGTTACTACTATTTAGTAGAGTTCATGCACATTCTTGTAGGGTTCGATTTTTCCTTTTTACAACACTGTTTTGTTGTGGCATTTGAGGAAACGAAAAATTATGATTAATTCCCTTTTTATTACAAAAGTTGGTGAATAGTTCATTTTCAAATTCACCTCTGTGATCACTTCGTATATTTTTTATTTTTAAATTCATTAAATATTTTATCCGTTTAGCAAAAATTTTGAACATTTCGAAAGTGTCACTTTTATGTTTTAAAAATAATATCCAAGTATATCTTGAAAAATCATCAATAATTACAAAAACGTATTTATTATGATTTGTTGAACGTACTTGAGTTCACTACAAGAAAATGGTTTATTAATAGCATGAAAGGATAGCAACCTAATATGACTTGCCATTGTTGGTTATTTTAACAGCCGTTTAATGAAAAAAAGCTCAATATCCACGCTATTGAATAATGGAAACAACTGGCGGTACATTTTGACAATTCCCGCTCTCATTTTACAATCCCCGCTCTCGTATTCTTTATCCTAATTTTTCATTTTTCCACGCCTCACTTCCAAAATCCTAAATTAATCCACAAAATCCCCAATCAATTAGCTTCCTGCCATCCAATATGCTCTGCTCCTACTGCTTCGATCTTCCACATGCTGCTTTCTCTTTGTCCGCTTAGCTATTTTGACCGCTTCCTCTTTGTTGCGTGCTACCGCCAATTCGTCGCCGCCGTGTTGCTGCCACCACGTCGCGAGCTCCATAATCGACAGTACTGGTATGTTATTTTGGTTTACTTGTGCCATTTTCCATTGGTTAATGACGAATTTTGAATGTTGATGAATTTTCTATTATTAAATTCGATGTCAGGTGCCTTAATTGATTTTTTTCAGGTTTATTCGATCATTACCCTACATCAATCGCCTTGGTTGAATTCGACTTTCTCCGAAGTGGGTGGAAACAGTGGTGCATGTTATCGATTGATCATAGTTGCCCTAGTTCGATTACGGTTGATTAGTAAGCTTTATTTTCTTTTTTTTAACGATTACGAATTACTGTGGTACACGTTATCGATTGATCATATTGGGTCTGAACAGAGACAACGGGACGAGATTGAAGCCAAAAGCAAACCACATTGACCGTGCTCTGATCTGAAGCTTTATATGTTGTAGGTTTGTTTGGGGTTTTATTGTCAGTAAATTCCCATAGAAACAACTTGATCAACTGTGGTAAAACTGTCAGCTTGATCAATTGTGGTAAAACTTTTCTTTTTTTCCATTTACTACAATGTAAACAGAATCCTAATCATTTCTTCATCCCTTAATATTCTTATAGGGAGCAAATTGATAATGAATGTGCTTTACTTATATTTATATTTTGATTGATGCAAACAAATCTCTTTGGCTTCTGACAAATTGATTCTTAGTTTATTTGAGTCAAATGATCAAAAAATCAATGTGATAAACTTTGACTAATTTTTGTATGAAGTTCACTATAGGCAAACTTGAAAAGTATTGGATTTTATGTAAGATAATGATGATAATGGATTGTGGTAATATTTGACATGACTACCTATTTGATAAAGTTTTCAGATTATTCTAAAAATATGATTTTTCTGTAAATGCATAATTTTTGTTCGCTGATTTTTTTTAAGGAAACAATTAGTCCAAAAATGTAAATTGCTCATATGATTGAGTTGTTTACCGAGGTATACTTAATCGTTGTCTATTTTATCATAGGTACTGCTAATTGAAGAGAATAAGAAGTGCTTTTCTATTAGATAAGGAGACTATTTATAGTGGCATGAATGCATATTTGATTTATTTTCTCCTTAACAATTATTCAAAATGCTTTGGTATAACTAATTTCTTATTTTATATACCTTAATCTTGGTTTATGCATTGATATGAAATTGTTTAGAGCATATTAAATCACAATTCTTGCAGGATGGTTCATAAGATTGTTAACTGATGCAGGTGACCGACAAATATGCGTGGACATTTGAAGAGAAGCATGACATACAAAATAGAAGCGACCAGCTGGAGTCAAAAGCAAATAAACTGATATGTCCAAATTCAAGCAATTAGAAAAGATTTTAAAAACCCGGTAAGCTTGCGTCTGTGAGTTACTTATATTATTTATAAATGGTCTCTGCTTATATCATATTCCTGCTCTAAATTATAAATCATACATGTTAAAAATGACCTGAATTTTTACTTGTAAGTAATAAGGTAGATATACACATTTGTGTATCTTTCAAAGTTTATTTTGAATCTATACAAAACTTTTGCAGTCTTTGGCAAGTCCAGAGTTTGGGCTCAAAATACATACAATGATGTGTCAGTACAAGTTTAATTGATATAATCAAGATATTACAATGAAATGGATAAGACCAACGACATCAACATTAAGAAGTAAAAACTGATTATAAACCAACAGATTGCTTATTTATATGCTACTCTAAAATTTTGGTCTATCTTTTATAATGTATAATATATATGATAAAAACTTAATTGAAAAGTGGACCTATGTACAACACTGATACATATGGACTCAAAAACTTTACTTTGTATGCCTAAACACTTACTTAGGTTTCATCTTTTTATTTTTTCCTGTAACATCTGAAACAAAGATAAATATAAAGTATCAATATAAAGTACAACTAATTCATTGTGTTATAATATACATTGATTTTTTTCTTGAATATGAAAACATACGATTGTTGAATGGATTTTATATTGTTACTTGCTGTGTTAGAATACAAAAACGTCTTATGTTTGAAAGACATTGAGCATAATAGCATCGTCGATCATAATTTATTGCAAATTATAGTGATGTGGTTGCAGATAACAAGAGAACAAAAAAGGACACATGCCTACAGTTAAAATGGGGTCTATAAGACATGGCTCCCAACATAGAATGTGGAGTCTTTGTCTGTGGAAAATTTAAAGGATAAACAACAATCCAGTCAAATAAGAGATTAAATGATATTTTATAGAAGAAATTAAATTAATATAATTGTTGAATATTTATGGATTTTGAACAAAAAACACAATTTTGATACTTCACTAGTTTGGATTGACTTAAATAAGCTATTTTTTTGTTTTTTGGAAGCTAAAATGAATAAGTTTTGACATTCAAAAAAACCAAAAAATAGTTTATTCAAGTCGATTCAAATGGTTTGGATTGACTTAAATAAGTCGTCTTTTGCCTTTTTGAAAATCAAGATGAATTGTTTTTGTCTTTCAAAAAGAAAAAACTACGTAGAGAGAATATTTTTCCCATGTCCATAGAGCTTTGACAGTAAAAAAGATGGATTCTGAACCGACTCTGTAATAAAATGTTCGCATATATTAGATTTGGTCTTTGGTCATTTTGGTAGCTTTTAGCATAGTGTCTTTGAGACTCGTTTTGTGAAGTTTTTGGACATTGATGTTTTTAACTGCAATTTCCATCTGATGGTACAAATGCCCATCCAGAGAGAAGAGCCCTCCAATCGATCTAAAAAAGGAAGAAGTCGGCACTTCAATTTTGGATTTAATGGTATCCCTAGACCCTAAGGTTCCAGCTAAGTATCTTCATCTACTTACATTATTGGCCATATCTAGTTCAATTTTTTTGATGTATTCAATATCTCTGTCTAACTGATTATAAATGCAGCCGGTGTTCTTATCTATGTGATATGCTTGATTGGGAGATAATAGGTTTAGAATAATAGGGGTGCACGTGCTTCCAAAAGGAACATGTTCATCTGGCATAGATGAGTCAGTCAAGGATGGAAGATGTCTTAGGCTCCTACAAACAAACTCATTGGAAGTGCTTCTGGATCTCCGATATACATCAAGATTAGAATTACATGAAATAAAGGCCAGACTCGAAAATGCTTTACGATAGGAATATATAGATATGATGCAAAAATAGAAATGTGATTGGCTCATGCTAGAAGATGAAGCTACTGCCTTTTTTATGCTAAAATGTTGGGAGTGGAAGTTCAAATAATTGGGATGGATCTATTTCGGTATTTGGAAAACCTTGTCTTAACCTAGACGAATTTGTGGGAAATGTCGTTACATACTTCGAGAACTTGTTCAACCAACAAGGTAACTCACTATTTCCTTAGATCATATGCAATGATATTATATTAGAGTATGGTTAAAAAAATTTAAATGATCGGTTTGATCTGCAAGAATTACATGAGGCTATTTTCAGTATCAAAGACTACTCCACTCCAGGACCTGATGGATTCAATTTGGAATTCTACAAATTTCATTAGTGGAAAATAACCCCCTTTTAAACGCAATAAATGACTACTTCACTTATGGTAAGCGGATTAAAGAGTGCAATCACACTTTCATTCATCTCATTCCAAAAGACAAGGATGCAAAAGAATACACCGGTTAAGACCATTATCGTGTTGTAACACTATATATAAAATATGGCAAAGGTAATGTGAAATAGACTAATTTTTTTATGGATGATCTTATTTCTAAAAACCAATGCATGTTCATTCAAAATAGATCTATAGGTGATGGTATACTTTTGACACATAAAAGTGATAAGAGGTTTCAAGAGAAAGTCCAACAATGGCATGTGTATCAAAATTGATTTAAGGAAAGCTTTCAATTCTGTGAATAAAAACTTTGTTATTCACATGATGAAAGAAATGAGGATTTCAGAGAGATGGTTAAAAATGATTGAGGTTATGCATAAGCTACCTAGGTTCTCAACTATTGACAAAGGCAGCCCATACAGTTTTTTTCAAAGCACGTCTGGAGTGAGGCAAGATGACTCTCTTTCAGTCGTATACTCATGGAGGGCAGTAGAAATGTGTGCGCGGTGATGGTATTAGGCAGCAGTATGATAAGGCAGTTTTCTCATTTTTTTGGTTGTTTGGGAGATTGAGGCTGGGAATGTGAAAGAAGATGGATGTTTGTGTGTTGATGATATGATGGTGGTTCTGTAGGGTGTTGGATGAGTATGGTAGGATGGTAGCTCTAGTTGTGGAGGAAGTGGTTTTAGTACTGTGATGTGTATATGTAGGGAAGGCAGTGTTGTGTGAGTGCTGTGATGTAATTGTTCAGGCAGTGATGTTTTGTGATGCAAGTAGTTTTTGTTTGTGGTAGGGTATGTGATGGCGGAGTATGTGAATAATGGTGATGAAGTGAGCAAGTGGGGATGGTTTGAAGAGAAGAATTGATATGGTATGTATGGAAGAGTTTGATTGTGATAGGTTGCAGTAACTTGCAATGGTGGGTGTTAGAGTGTACTGCAGTTGTGTGGGGGAGTGTTGATAGTATGAAGTGTGGTCGACTGTGTTGTGGTTTGAAGTACTATTTGAAGTAAGGCAAATGTTGGTGGTGAGTGAACTTGGTTGCAGTGTTATGAGGTTGGAGGTGAAGCAGTTAAGAGGTGGTTATGGGGTTATGCCAGATGGACGTTTGGGAGTTAACAGAGGGGCATTGTCAAATGCAGAGGGGAGGGTTGATGAACTGTGGTCAGTTAGGTATGTCTGAATGGTTTGTGAATGTATTGTCAAATGAGTTTGTTTGGCTCCTACAAACAAACTCATTGGAAGTGCTTCTGGATCTCTGATTGCACTCCTAATAAGGTTTATGTAGTTTCAGGCCCAATATGATGATTAGTATACAAATCAAAGTAAAAGCAAAGTGCAGTTAGTCCACTTGATGTATTTGGCACGTTTAGTAATTATGATTAGAAGAAGGAAGATTCATATTGGCTTAGAACATGACAAATTGAACCTCTATAAGAGAAAAAAAGATGAGGTGAGAATAAATAAGAAAGAAAATGGAAATGGCTGAATTGTTCTATAAGCAAGCAGACTTGTATGCAGAAACAAGACTGTTTCAGTTCATAGCTTCCAAAATGCCAAATCACGATCTGGCTTGGGATGTCGGAACTGGAAATGGTCAGGCTGCTGTTCCTGTAAACTCATCAAAACCTTTACGTCCTCTTATAATCATTTGACTGAATAATGATGCATCTTAGCTAATGCAACATTATGTTCGTCGTTAAATTTAAGTAAGCTAATGCAGTGTGGTATAACGTTTACAGCCTACACTTATGCAGGAGAACTACCAAGCTGTGCATTTGGATTTAACAACCATGGACTGGTATGTAACTACTCAAATCCGTTTCCATTTCATAGGTTACATTAAGTAATTATATTGATGAGAAACCAATTAATGATATAATATGTGTGATATGTTAGGCATTTACGCTTGATTCAGTACCTCCAACAAACAATGAAATATCATCTAATGGAATGGGGCGAAATTTCACATCTCGAGATCTACTAGAAGCAACTAGTCTTGACGACGCTTTGAACGTGAGATATGTTTGTAAACAAAATGCTGAAATAACCTATGTTTGTAAACAACTTGCGGATGATGTTTAGGTTGAAAAATAACCTATGTGCTTCGTTTTGACAGGTGTTGTATGATGATACCGGGGTTACTACAAGTTGCAAGGGAGGAAAAATTATTTTGCTGCATTCATTCTCTTTCAAATCGGTCTAAAGCTTGGATTAATGTATTTTGTATTGACGTATATCTTTGCTTTTAGTATGTATTGTTTTGGTTAGCTACGGTTGTTATTGTTTTTTTTTTGAGATCACAAATATTTAATGTTTGAAACTTTGTTTACGAAATATTATGGATATATATATATATATATTGTGGTTTGGCTTATGTCTCCATTTGATTACGGACATCACAATGTGATAATTGTGTTTTTTCGAAATTTTATAATATATTCGTAGAATTGTAAATTGTAAGATGGAATGTATGTAGCAGCAATGATAAAAACTTATAGCGTTTTAACTGTGCTATGGAAAGATGGTTTTTCCCAGTTTTAATATACTACAGCATTATGATAGTGCTATAAACAGTTTTCATAGCAAATAAACAATGCTATAAAAGACAGCTAAACGCTATAAAAAGTAGTTGTATTTATGCATACAATTTACGATTGCAGCCCAAAACGCTGTTGAATTTTGTTTTGTATAGCGTTTTTGGACGCTATTGTATATTTCGTATGTATGGCAACTTATTGTTATATAGCATTCATAAAAACGCTATAGTTTTACTTCATAGCGATTATTCAAGGCTATTACAAATCATGTTTGTAGCACTTTTAAACCGCTATGAAAAGTCCTTGTCCATAGCGTCTCTTATAGCGTTTTTTATGTTGCTATTATAGGTCACTGACCTATAACAACATGTTAATATACAGCGTACCAAAACACGCTATAGTAGCTTATAATAGCGTTTTTTCAACGCTATTAAAGGGTGTTTTTGTTGTAGTGGTTGGTCCGAATAAATCTAGATGGAGTAATTCGAGAAGTTGTTTTGTGGAAATTTCCTTTTTAGATTTAAAGGGGCTTTTATTCAATTTTCCAAATTGACAAGCGTCATATAAGTTTTTAACTTTGTAGTTGATTTTAGGTATTCCTCTTACTAATTCTTTTTTAACTAGTTTGTTGATATTCTTAAAATTTATATGACAAAAACGTTTATGCCATAACCAAGGATCATCATGGTTCGCGGCTAAGCATAAATTTGTATTGTTTTTGACATTCATGTTTAAGACATATATGTTTCGGTTTCTAAATCCTTCGAAAATTAAAATTTTATTTTGATAAAAAATATTACATTTATTTTGCTCGAAATCGATTTTAAATCCTTTATCACATAATTGACTTATACTTAATAAGTTATGTTTTAAATTTTATACTAATAAAACATTAGTAATTAAAGAAGAACTAGAAATACCAATATTGATGACTTCTCCTATGTCGATGACAATTCCCTTTGAGTTATCTCCAAATACGGTGCCACCATCGGTATATGTTATATTTGATAACAAATTTGCATTTCCAGTTATGTGCTTAGAACAACCACTATCGAGTATATATTTCTCTTTATTTTTTATTTTAATTTTGGATACCTACAAAATGAGAAAAATTTAATTGGTACCCACCTTCTTTGATTAGGGTCCTACGTGTCAGTGGATGTAGGTAACCATATCCATGAGGATTTGGTTTCCTTACAAATGTAATTTTTGTTATATACAACTTTTTGTAAATATACATCAATATATTTTTATTTAGTTAGTTTATTTTTTGGAATCCATATCTTGACCATATTTATATATGAATTCCTAACCTTAGTTTTTAACTTTGGCTTTTTAAATTTTGTGTATAATGTGTTACATTGCTTTGGCCTTTGTTTGTTTTTAAAACCTAATCTATTTCGATTTCCAGATGGTTTAGATATCGTAATCAAACTTTCTAATTTTTTTTTCCTTTGTTGAATTTTGTCACATTATTTGTTCTTTTTTCTAATTTACTTTTAAGACCACAAATTTCAAAATTCTAGAATCTAAATTTGCTTGTAATCCTAGTTTTTCTTTTTCTAGATTAAATTTTTCTAAATTATAATTTTCTAAATCATTTAATAATTTTTCATTTTGAGATAATAGTGTTACATACTTCTTCTTAACAATTTCTAATTCTTCTTTTAAGATAATTTTTTTATCTTTTAACAATCCGATTTCCAATTATGATCTAGTTAACTTTCCTACATATTCCTTATTTTTTTGTTTCTCTATATTTATCATCTAATTCAATACTTATTTCCATTAATTCATCATAAGTAAGTTCAGGATGTACCTCATTAGTATTAGCCATAAAACACACATTTGCTTATTCCGAGTCGTTTTCACTATCACTATCTTAAGAAGAAAACGAATCTGAATCATCCTATGTTACTTGAAAAGCTCTTTTCTTTTTCTTGAATTTCTCAAATTTGCTTTTCTATTTATTGTTATTGAGTAGTGGACAGTCCTTCTTCATGTGGCCAATTTCTCACATTCATAGCATTTAATTGATGTTTTATTTAAAGAGTTTGGTTTGCCGCCATTTTGAAATTTGGTCATCTTCTTGAACTTCTTGAATTCATTGTAGTTTTGGGCAATAAAGACAATCTCCTCTTCATCTAAGTCTGAATCTTCGTTACTTGCTAGGAATGCTATGTTTTTCTTTTCACGATTTTGATCTTTTCTAGTCTGCAAGTTAGCTTCGTATGACATCAAATTTCCTATTAGCTCTTCGACTTTAAGTTAAGAAAGATCATTAGCTTCTTAGATGGCTAAAACTTTTCATTCCCAATCATTTTTCAAAGAGTTCAAAATTCGTGTGACTAAATCGAAATCTATGAATTTGACTCCAAGTGCCATGAGATTGTGTTGAATTGTTTGAAATCTTGCATACATATCAATAACTGATTCACTTGTTTTCATTTTGAAAGATGAGAATTGGTTTTGTAAAATAGAAATTTTAGTTTTCTTGACTTATTTGTGCCTCATGTGTGACTTGTAAAGTGCGCCATATATCATATGCAGTCTTGTAGAGCATGACACGTGAAAACTCATTTTTGTCAAGTGAGCAAAATAATACATTCATAGCTTTGGCATTGTTAGATGCCTATGCTTTATGTGCATCAGTCCATGTACCAATATTAGGGTCAGGTGCTTCATATTTGTTTTGAATTGCTAGCCATATTTCTAATCCATTTTCTTCCATAAAAATTCGAATGCGTGTTGACTAATAAGCATAATTAGAACCAGTAAATAGTGGAGGACGAGCAGTTGATTGACCTTCTTGAAATGTACTTGCCATTTTAATGATTTTAATTACGTGTTACTATGTATTGAAATGACCTTGCTCTAATACCCATTGAAAATCTATAGGATCTTTATAAATAATGCAATATATATATATATATGTATTTATATTACTAAATATGATAAGCAGAGTTTAATAATTGAATGTAAAATAATAGAAATGATCACACCAGATATTTTATATTGGTTCGGACCTCCCGTCCTACGTCCAGTTCCGAAGCTTCCTTTCGGTATTTTCTTTAACCAACCGACCCTCGCTTTTTCCGGAGGAATAGGCTAACACAAAAGTATATCTCTGGCAATCTTATGTTCCAAATAACACGGTTTTTGACTAATAGTACAAATCTTCCTATGATCTCCTTTGAGTATGTGAATGTGAATGCTTTGAGTAGTAGGAAGTGGTTTAACCAAAATTATATTTTAGTTATAATAGATTGAGAGTTTGTGAGCAATGTATATGCAAGAAAGTGTTAAGAAATCTAGAGATAAAAGGTTCAATTAATTCAAGTTAGTTGATTTCTACATCTCAATCAAAGTAGTATTTATAGATTCAAAAGGGTGCAGATGAAGAGTTGTAACTATCTGAGAAGATCTATTCATTTTAATGGCTGCAACCTTTCATTAAAGGGTGATTTCCTTTTGTTTCGAACAGAAGTGTCTTTTCAAAATTGACAGTTTTTCCATATGATAGACGTCTGTGGTAAAACCTCAAACGTCTGTGACTTCAGAAAATATTTACCCGAGAATTGTCATAGACGTCTGTGGTTTTATCTTAGACGTCTGTGAGTAGTAAAATCAGTTTTCCAACTTAATTTTGATGCATTTGAAATAGTGTGTTATCGTGAATTCATATATACTCAAGGAGACCTTAACAATATTTTATCTAAGACTCTTTTATAGTAGAATAACCTTACTAACTGTAGTATGGTCGATAGATCTTCATTTCTTTTTGTTGCTCTTTTAGTCTTAATATCTTATAGCATGGTGTCTTCTTATAGCATATACCTGTAATCTTGATAAAGTGTGTGTATATATGATTGTGTAGTTGTTATCATTAAAACATAAATTGGAGGTTCCAACATCCTCTGCATTTCCTCTTAAATTCCTAAGCCTTTTCTTCCTTTTCTCTTTTTTAATGGCCGGCCTAAGTTCTTTTTGATTGTTTTGATATTATGCAAATGAGAATGATATGGGAGGAGGAGAGGGTTTAAGGGATGAAAGATATATCTATTCCTATTTTGCCCATCTCATACATTCTTTTATGTTTTAAGTTCTAAATCAATCTTAACAATTAATTAGTTAAGGCTCGACCTTTTTATTTATCAAATCCCATCCTTCGTATCTTGCTACACATCACATTATTTTATTTGTCTAATTAAATCTCCTGAATAATGCTAATCAAATTAGGGGTGTTACAGGCTCCCCTCCTTAAAGAATTTCATCCTCGAAATTCAGTAAGGACTACATAACAAGCACCTCAATCATGCAGACATATGTAACATCACAAAACAATAATACTAGCCTACTTGACTACAGAAAAGTCTATATACAAAAAATATAGAACATACCTCAAAGCAGTGCTAGATAAGTCTCTTTAATCCTATCTTCCATCTCTCAAGTACAGTCTTTCTCGTTGTAACTCCACTGGACTTTCACCAATTTGACTCTCTTGTTCCTTAACTTCTTCTCATCTCTCGCCACAACACGAATGGGTTGTCTCACAAAAGTCAAATCCGGTTCCACTACAAGATCTTCCAATGCAGTCGGAGCAATAGTAGTTTCTGGATCATGCACATACTTCCTAGGATGAGAAACGTGAAAAACATTTTGGACTCTTGCCAAACTACTCGATAACTCTCGGCACGTGAGTTTTACAGTCCTCTCTATAATAGGGAATGGTCAAACATATCTTGGTGCTATTTTCCCTGACTTTCCAATCTATACCACACCCTTTATCAGTGATTCTTTAATAAAAACATGATCTCCAATAAAGAACTTTATATCCTTATGCCTCTTATCTATGTAACTTTTCTTGCTAGACTGAACTTTTCTCATCCTAGCTCGGATAAACTTAATCTTTTCCGTAGCTTCTCTAACCATATCTAGACCAAGGACCAAACTGCCTCCGGTCTTTAACCAACATACTGGTGATTTGCACGGCCTTCCATACAAAGCTTCGAAAGGCACCATTCCTATACCAGTCTGATAACTATTATTATAGAAAAACTCAGCCAAGTGTAAATGGTCTTCCCATGACCCACTAAAGTCTAGTACACAAGCTCGCAACAAATCTTCAGGTACCTTATTGACTCTCTCTGTATGCCCATCTATTTGAGGGTGATAAGCAGTACTCATCTTCAGCTTGGTGCATAATACCTCTTGTAGACTCTTTCAGATTTCACTAGTGAACAAAGCATCTCTATTGCTAACTATACTACTAGGAATCTCATGCAGTCTAACAATGTTATTCATGAATAACTTAGCCAATACAAATGTCGTCCTGGTTGACTTAACGGGAATGACATGTGCACTCTTTGTCAATCTATCCACTATGGCCCAAATACATTCATTTCCCCAGTTCGACGTTGGAAACCCGTCAACAAAATCCATGGATATCGGATCCCACTTCCAAACTGGTATATCCAATGGCTGAAGCAACTCACCTGCCTTTTGATGTTCGACTTTTACTTGATGGAAATTCACACATTGCTTCACCTATAAGCCTACCTCCATTTTCATGCCTTTCCAGAAGAAACTTCTTTTCATATCCTGATACATCTTAGTTCCTCCAGGATGTATAGTAAACTTCGATCGATGACATTCCCTAAGAACTTCCCTCCTTAGGTCTCCAACATCTAGAACACACAATCATCCCTTCTTTCTTAATCACCCATTCTGGTCAAGACTAAAATCTTTCAAATCATCAATCTCAGTTCCACCTTCCAACCTTCTAATCTTTTTGGCTAACAAAGGATCATCTCTCTGCTTAGAAGCAATCTTATCAATCAATACTGATCGAACTTCCAAGCAAGATAACATGACAGTACTTTGACTAGACTAGCAGTCGACCATAACTGCATATTACAAGTAGTCAATGTTATCCCGCTTTTTGGTCAAAGCCAGAATATCAAACAAATTGACAAGAAAGGATGGGTATCAGGGTTGGAAGTCGATTGGAAACAAGGCTGCGATGGATGTCGTTAAAATTTGACCGGGCTCCGATCGGGACAGGATCGATTGGAGATGATGATTAATGCTAGGAGAGGCTACATTTCAAATTTCAGGTTAATCGGGGTTCATATGAAGGAAATATGGATGGATTACGATGTGTAGGGAATGGTTCGAATCGATGCATTTCGCATCGATCAGGAGGATGGTGGTTCGAATCGGTACGTTTCGTATCGACCATAAAGTAGGGACTTCGAATCGATACCGTTCGTATCGATCGGCATGGGTTCGACTTGATGGCAACACACCCAGGTTGTTAAACAAGCATGCAGAGGTTTGTTCGAATCGATACCGTTCGTATCGATCGGCATGGACTTGGATTAGTAGCTTCGCATCGATGGGAAGGATACGAACGAAGCAGATTTTATGGACACGAAACAATGGATTCGAAGCACGCTATGGCTATAGATGGATGTGGACTGGGCACGAGGTATGGATGCGAGCGTGTATCCAGGAAAGAAGCGTTCAACACGGCGAGGAAGGTGGATCAACCCAAGAATTTCGCAACACGTCATCACACAGGCATGCGCTCTAATCGATTCGAAGAGATCGATTCAAACCAATCGATTCGAACCAGAGTGCCTACCGAAATACGCAAACTTGGATCGATCATAACTCTCAAACCATAGATCCAAATGCTATGAAATTTTCACAGTAGCTTGAGCACATGTTGAAGAATGTCCACACCAAATTTCAGCTCGATTGGACAATTTCTTGATCGATTCGAACATAGCTTCGAATCGATCCCAAAGTGGGTCCGGATTTCCTGAAAGTGGGCGTGTGGGCCCCCTCACGTGCCAGAACTGGTCTCCCCTCAATTTAGGCGAAATATCAGCCTCCTACACCTATAAATAGAGCCCCTGGTCATTCAAAAAAGGGGTCGGACAATTTTGAGAGCTAAAGAGCGCCCAGACTCTGCCAGATTTACTCCAGATCACCATTGCTGCCGTAGATTCAGATTATAATCATAAAGTCTATTGTACTACGCAATAAGAAATTGTAATCTTCAAGCATCGAGCAATAAAATCATAAAAACCTTGAAGTGGATGTAGGCCGGAGATAGCCGAACCACTATAAATCGTGTGTCACTGTTCATTATTTCTAGATTGTTGTTTGTTGCTTGCTTAGATCTGAGATTTGTGTTTGAATATTTATTGATCTGTATTCATACACTGGTGCTTTCACAACACTTGGGGTTTGTGACCATTTTTGGTGCAAACACTTTGGTGCTTTCACTGAGAAGGACTAGCACGCGCTACATCGGATTGAAGTTCAGATTTGGAAAGTGTGAAGAGTTTAGATTTGAAAGACAATGACTCGACAAACAAGTAGAAGACAAAGAGCTGAGAGAAGCCAACAAGGAGGAAGTCAAGAGGCATCCTCCGGAGCTGGAGAAGGACAAGCTTCGATTTACATTACTGGAGATGAAATGGAAGCTATGACAAATTCATTGCAAGAGAGATTGTTGAAGAGTCAACAAGATATGATGCAGACCTTCTTTGAACAGATGAGAGCGGCAGGGATGCAGAACTTAGGACCAGCCACAGCGATTGTTAATGTGGAACAAGGAACAAGGGTTGCAGAACCCAATAGAGAATAGAATACAGAGCCAGAGGGCAATCAACAAGGGCTTGGGGGCAGGCCCGCAGGATCCAATGTAGGAGGACCTTTAGAGGGAGTTCAACAGGCTAGGGCCAGCGTTGCTGCTAGTGAGCCATATGAAGAATATGTGCCGGAGTTCCCTCGGGATCACGGGGGGCAACCCCTGACAAACAACGCTGGATTAATGGAAATCATTAGGAAGACTATGCGTGGAGGTTCGACCAATAGAGACTTGGAAGGAGTGAACAGGAGTCCGTTCGCTCGGGAAATCAGGATAGCTCAGAATCCACCTAAGTTCAAGTTACCAAGCGTGGAAGTATATAATGGAAAGGCTGACCCGACCGATCACTTGATGAGATACACTAGACACATGGAAGTGCTGGGGGCATCGGAGGAAGTGATGGCCAGATGTTTTCCGTTGTATTTGACAAATCTAGCTGCAATGTGGTTTAGGCAGTTGGAAGAAGGATCTATCAGGACTTGGAGGGAATTGGTGGATAGGTTTTTGGGACAGTTTCGGGTTCATATCAAAAGACCTAAGAACGTGATGACGTTAACATCGGTAAAGCAAAGGACGGATGAATCGCTTAGGGCTTTTCTAATTCGGTTCAATGCGGCGGTAGCTTCGGTGGATCGGCCGGATCCATCAATGGTTTTGATGGCGGTGGTGTCGGGAGTCAGAGAGGACTCGGATTTTAAGGTATCATTAGTACGAGACCCGCCACTGGATCTCGGGGAATTCTTCCATGAAGCTGAAAGGTTCCTTCGGCAAGAAGACGCATGTATGGACTTAAAGTTAAAGGAGGTGAATGTGACTGAGGGTGGAGGACCATCCAACGGAAACTCGGATAAAGATAAGGAAAAAAGAAAGCTGGACGACGATTCAGGAAAAGCCAGGAAGCGATGGAGGGATCCAAAGTTTTCCACATACACATGATTAAATGAGACACTAGAGCGGATATACATGGAAACCCGGAATCGCCTTCCTTACCGGAGGCCGGTTAGGAGAGAACCATCCGAGCGGGAGAGGGCATCAGGAAAGCACTGTATCTTCCACGATTTGGACGGGCATGATACCAACAGCTGCAGGCACCTAAAGGACATAATTGAAGAGCATGCGAGGAATGGACAATTGAGGCAGTATGTTGAGGCTCAGAATGCAGTGGTGGAGCAGGAGCAACCGCCGCCCACCTCAAGCCAAGATGGCATGAGGCCCAGGAATGGTGGTCGATTGGTTATCAATTGATCAGGATAATATGAAATAAGTAACAAACCGTTGGCGAGCAACCGAGTCATTTACACATGTATGGGGACAGAGATAGCCCCTAGGCATGCTCTGAATGATGATGAACTGCGAAGCCATGGTTTGCGAAATCTGTCTTTTGTTTTTGGATTAGACACTTGGTTTTCTGGTTTGGTTTTTGGAGTTTGGATTGAACTCCCGATTTTGCTCGTTTTTCTGGTTTTGGCATTCATTCGGATGATTGTTCTCCGTTTTGGATGATGATATCGATTTTTGATATGGATTTCTGGTTTTCCGATTTGATTTGGATTTTGGATTGGATTTTTGACTAGATTTTGATTGGATTCTTTTTGGTTTTTGATAAACGGTCGTCAGGTGTGGATTACGCCTGGCAAGGGGTGAGTCCTTTTGCCCGAACGTGGTCAATTGACTCATTCAGGTCGTCGAGTATGGACTATGCTCGGTAAGGGTCCGAAGTGACCAGGATTCGGCCTAGGACTTAGGTCCCCTATTACCAATTATTGTTTCAGGTCGTTGAGTATGGACTATGCTCAGCAAGGGTCCGGAGCGACCAGGATTCGACTTAGGACTTAAGCCATGGCATTACTTATGTCCAGGGACACTGGACCACGGTCGTCAGGTGTGAATTACGCCTGGCAAGAACCCGGAGAGGTTAGCTCAGCATCCAGGGACACTGGACCACGGTCGTCAGGTGTGGATTGCGCTTGGCAAGAACCCGGAGAGGTTAGCTCAACGTCCAGGGACACTGGACCACGGTCGTCAGGTGTGGATTGCGCTTGGCAAGAGCCCATAGAGGTTACGGATTTGGATATCGACCCGTAGAGGTCTTGGATTCGGTTGTTGGATAAGGATGGACTAATAACTCAGTCTTCGAGTTCGGATGGGCATGGAATTTGCTATGGACTTTGGATATCGGATTCGGAAACTATTCAAAACACGCCTTCTTATCACAAGGCATGTTTTGGGGGGCAAATGTTATCCCGCTTTTTGGTCAAAGCCGGAATATCAAACAAATTGACAAGAAAGGATGGGTATCAGGGTTGGAAGTCGATTGGAAACAAGGCTGCGATGGATGTCGTCAAAATTTGACCGGGCTCCGATCAGGACGGGATCGATTGGAGATGATGATTAATGCTAGGAGAGGCTACATTTCAAATTTCAGGTTAATCGGGGTTCATATGAAGGAAATATGGATGGATTACGATGTGCAGGGAATGGTTCGAATCAATGCATTTCGCATCGATCAGGAGGATGGTGGTTCGAATCGGTACGTTTCGTATCGACCATAAAGTAGGGACTTCGAATCGATACCGTTCGTATCGATCGGCATGGGTTCGACTCGATGGCAACACACCCAGGTTGTTAAACAAGCATGCGGAGGTTTGTTCGAATCGATACCGTTCGTATCGATCGGCATGGACTTGGATTAGTAGCTTCGCATCGATGGGAAGGATACAAACGAAGCAGATTTTATGGACACGAAACAATGGATTCGAAGCACGCTATGGCTATAGATGGATGTGGACTGGGCACGAGGTATGGATGCGAGCGCGTATCCAGGAAAGAAGCGTTCAACACGGCGAGGAAGGTGGATCAACCCAAGAATTTCGCAACACGTCATCACACAGGCATGCGCTCTGATCGATTCGAAGAGATCAATTCAAACCAATCGATTCGAACCAGAGTGCCTGCCAAAATACGCAAACTTGGATCGATCATAACTCTCAAACCATAGATCCAAATGCTATGAAGTTTTCACGGTAGCTTGAGCACATGTTGAAGAATGTCCACACCAAATTTCAGCTCGATTGGACAATTTCTTGATCGATTCGAACATAGCTTCGAATCGATCCCAAAGTGGGTCCAGATTTCCTGAAAGCGGGCGTGTGGGCCCCCTCACATGCCAAAACTGGTCTCCCCTCAATTTAGGCGAAATATCAGCCTCCTACACCTATAAATAGAGCCCCTGGTCATTCAGAAAAGGGGTCGGACAATTTTGAGAGCTAAAGAGCGCCCAGACTCTGCCAGATTTACTCCAGATCACCATTGCTGCCATAGATTCAGATTATAATCATAAAGTCTGTTGTACTACGCAATAAGAAATTGTAATCTTCAAGCATCGAGCAATAAAATCATAAAAACCTTGAAGTGGACGTAGGCCGGAGATAGCCGAACCACTATAAATCGTGTGTCACTGTTCATTATTTCTGGATTGCTGTTTGTTGCTTGCTTAGATCTGAGATTTGTGTTTGAATATTTATTGATCTGTATTCATACACTGGTGCTTTCACAACACTTGAGGTTTGTGACCATTTTTGGTGCAAACAGTCAATGCCTCTAAATCCTTCCATTCTACCAACATAGCCAGTACCACATTCTGATATTTTTTGCTGAGTGCATCTGCAACTTTATTTCCTTTCCCCAGCGTATACTCAATACCAAAATCATAAGCCGCCAACAAATCCAGCCACCTCCGCTGTCTCATATTCAACTCTTTTTGAGAGAAAAAATACCTCAAAGACTTATGATCTGTATACAACTCGAATCTTTCTCCTAAGAGGTAGTGTCTCCATACAGTCAATGTGAAAATCACCATTGCCAACTCTATGCCATGAGTCATATATCTAACTTCATGTGGTCTGAGCTATCGAGAATCATAGGCAATTACTTTACCATTTTGCATCAACACGGCTCCTAATCCTGTTCCACATGTGTCCGTATACACCACTAAATCTTGATTACCATCTTGCACAACTAACACAGGCGCATTTGTCAATAAATGCTTTAACTTAAGGAATGCTTCCTCACATTTATCGGACCAAATAAACTTTATGTCCTTCCTGGTCAGTTTAGTCAGAGGTACTGCTATTCGCGAGAAATCCTTGACAAGTCTCTGGTAATACCCAGTTAATCCAAAAAACTCCTTATCCTGGTCACCGTCTTTCGTCTCTTCCAATTATTTACAACTTCAATCTTAGCTGGATCCACTAACAACCCTTTTTTGAAAGTGGAAATTAGCCACAAGGTCCTCTTTAACAAGTGCAATTAGTTTCTAGGACACACAACTGAAATAATTACTTTTAAGGACAAAATGCAAAATAATTAGTTTCTAAGGCCTAAAAATCTATGAAATTATGTCCTTGAAAGTAATTGGACTGCTGACTTTGTCCTTAAAAGTAATTATCCTGCTGACTTTGGCCTTGAAATTAATTTCTATGGATGTATGTCCTAGAAACTAATTGGACTGCAAAGTTTGTCCTTATAGTGAAATGCCCCTTTTTGAAACTACATGACTAAGAAACTTTGCTTATCTTTTCTAGAAATGACACTTTGACTACTTCGCCTTCAGTTGATGCCGGCTTAATGTCTCAAGCATTATTCTGAGATGAATCTCATGATCTCTTTAATTCTTAGAATATATCAAAATGTCATCAATGAATATCAATACGAACCTGTCCAAGTGATCTTGGATAAATCTGATTCACCTAGTCCACAAAGAAAGCATGCGCATTAGTTAACCCGATTGGCATTACTAACCACTCATACGAACCATATCTCATTCGAAACGCTGTCAAAGGAATATTGTCCTCCGCTACCCTCAATTGATGGAACTCTATCGTCAAATCCAACTAGGAAAATACTTTGGCTCCACTCAATTGATCAAATAAATCATCAATTCTCTGCTAAGGATATCTATTCTTTATTGTCTTCTCATTTAGGTTACGATAATCAATTCACAATCTTAACGACCCATTCAGTTTCTTCACGAACACCGCAGTCGCTCTCCAAAGCAAATTTCTTAGTCTAATAAAATTCTTCCATTCTAAGTCCACTAGCTGCACCATTAACTCCATTATCTCGGTAGGTGTCATCTTGCTAGGCGGACTACTAACGGGTTCAACTCTAGGTACAAGATCTATTCGAAACTCAATAGCTCATTTCGCTAGTAGTCCTATAACAAACTCAAAAACATTTGTAAACAGAAACCCGATTTAACTCATCTTCCACTTCTGTGGCACCCAATAAAGCACAAATTTCTGAACTCAAATTCTCAACTGAGTATATGATTCGGTCTCTACCATTAGGGTGTTTCAATGATATTTTCCTATCTTGGTAAAATATCCTAGCATCATATCTGTCTAGCCAATCCATCCAGAATAATCCTAAAACCTCCAAAATCAAACACAAAAAAACTGTAGGCAAAAGTATAACCTAGCAACTCAAAATCTAGATGGTCACATCTCATCCCCAGACTTGCATACCCTCCTATTAGATTAGCTACCCTCGAGAAAGTTATTAGGTATGATGGTTTTAGGCCTAAATTATCTACCAAAGCAATAAAAGATAAAATAATGTGAAACACCCTTATTAAACAATCTCTAACTAGTATGCTATGAATCAAAAGCATACCTTCCATTACAGATTTTCTTTTCTTAGCAGAAGTCGGTCTGGAAGATGATGGTTCCAAAGCAAAGACCTTTCCTTTATTTGCTCTTACCAGCTCTAAACACTGATTCATGTAGTGCCTCATCTGGTCACAGTTGAAACACGTCACACCTTTCTTTTTGCAACCTTCTTTCTATAACAACCCGGGATTGCAATTATCGAATAATAAATTAAAATTATGATTTTAATTTAAATGGAGCTAAAAATGGATTTTTTTGGATAGGCTAATTTCTTTAAAATAAAATTATTTGAAAAAAAACGGGTGGTTTTATAATGGTGGGTTTTAGTTGGCTAATGAAGCATTAAATAGTTTTAGTGAACATTAGGATGCCACTTCTCTTATTGGGTCAATTAGTGAAACCAAACCCATTACCCACCTCTATATATTATCTTAAACCCACCCTAAACCCTAACCCTCCTCTTCATAATTTCCTCAAACCCTAAACACCTCCTAAAAACCTAATTAATGGCCTCCATTTGGTAGAAGATCCATTTTCCTCTCCACATAGCTAATATAGGTTAATACAAGCTAAAAGGTAAAGCAATCCTTCTCTAATCACTCTCTAATCTTCATTTTAATTTCTGAAATTTAATTTTAATACATCGTTTTTGGTTTATTTTGTTATGAAGCCTCTTGATCTCCTCTCTCTAGCTTTTGGAGTGCACTCCAAGTGTTTGTGCATATTTTTCTTGCATTGGCTGAGGTAAAATTGCTAGCTAATCCCTTTTTTTACTTGATGCTTCTGTAATTTTCGTTTTGGAATTGTAGCTGAAACGAAATCAGGCATAACTTCTTCATTTCTCATCCGTTTTTGGTCAGGTTTTCTGTGCTACAAACTAGATTCAATAAGGAACACTTTCTCTTCAAGTTATATTATGTAATTTTGCAATTTAGATGACCTGAAATGCGTTCAAAGACAGAAGACCAATTCTGTCTTTAACAAGTTATCCTGAGTTTCAATCTGATATTGTTTTGCCTGTATCTCTCTCGTTATTGATCCGAATTAGATAATTTTGAAAGTTTCGGAAAGCATAAAACATATGATACAATTTTTGTTCAGTGAGTTTTCTGTAATTTTGCCATTTAGATGACCTGAAATGCGTTCAAAAACAGAAGACCAATTCTATCTTTAACAAGTTATCCTAAGTTTCAATCTGATATTGTTTTGCCTGTATCTCTCTCGTTTTTGATCCCAATTAGATAAATTTGGATGTTCCGGAAAGCTTAAAACATATGCTACAATTTTTGTTCAGTGAGTTTTCTGTAATTTTGCCATTTAGATGACCTGAAATGCGTTCAAAGACAGAAGACCAATTCTGTCTTTAACAAGTTATCCTGAGTTTCGATCTGATATTGTTTTGCCTGTATCTCTCTCTTTTTTGATCCGAATTAGATAATTTTTGATGTTCCGGAAAGCTTAAAACATATGCTACAATTTTTGTTCAGTGAGTGTTCTGTAATTTTGAGACTAACTAGGTCAAAAATTGATTTTTCTACTATCTTCCCGAGAGCGATACACATATTAGCTCTGTGGATGAAACTGAAACTATTTTGGTCATAACTTTTGAGCCGCTAGCCAGAATTGAATGATTTTGGACTTTCTGAAAAACTTAGAAACTAAGGCTCCGTTTGGCTTGTCGTTTTTAGTTTTGTGTTTTCGTCTATACAAAAACGCGTCCGTTGTATGTATAGTTGAAAAACAAACAATTTTAAAAAATGAAAATAACATATAAAATAGAAAACAAGTTTATTTTGTTTTTCGTGTTTCGAGAGATAATAAAAGCACGGAGAACAATCAAACTCTTTTGTTGTTCTTTGGTCGTCCCAACGGCTAAGAATTATAAATCTTCTCTTCTTATTTCTTGCTATTTCTTAGTACAAGTTGAAAACACAAAACTCAAAATACAAAACAAAACCAAACGGGCCCTAATTGACAACTTTCATGTTTTGTGTTTTGCAAAATTCTGAGGTTAAGAGAGTCGAAACCTCATTTATTTATCGCTGTCTTGAGAATAAACGACAGCGACAGTGAGTTTACAAATCTAAGAATTGTAATCGTCTTATCTCATTCATACTAAGTCCGATTTTGATGAACTTCATATTGTTGAAAAGCTTACACTTAGTAGAACAACTTTCCTTCAATAAGTATTTTTTTGATTTTGAAGTTGTTATATTAAAATATGAATTCTTTATAGCAGAGGTGAAATTAGTATAATGTGTAATCTCCGGATTTTTGATGATATTTTGACGATTTCGATAAATTCCATTTGCATTCTTTTTAATGGTACAGAATTTAATTACCCAGCCCGAATGAGCTGGGGCTGCTGTTCCAGGCTTAAAGCCCGTTTGGGCCTGAGCAAATATTCCTTCAGCTGTGTTTTATTACCCTGTTTCTATTCAGGGTTGCAACTTCGTGACTCCGCCACGGCTACGTCCGTTTTCGGAATTTGACGATTTTGGTCTCGTTGGAAAGATGGAGTTATGAACTCCATATCTGGAAAGTTTGGTCATCATCTGAGTTCATTAGACCCTTCGAATTTCCTATCAGAGTTGAACCCATATCGCTATGCAAAACAGTGCATTTCATGTTTCTGAGTCCGACTTTGGAACGTCGGTACGCCTTCGTTTCAAGTCGGAATCGAGTAATTCTTTTTGCAACTTGAAGTAGGAATGTCGGACTACATTCTTGCGAATTTTCATGACAATTGGATTCATTTTGCTAGTCCGAATATTTTTCCGAACATGGGTTCGCAGCAATATTTGGCCTATTTTTCCAACACTTAAGAATATTTTTGAGTTTTTTTTCTGGATTTATTGATTTCTTGAGATTTGTCTTTGGATTTCGCGCACGGACTTTGTAAAAATGTCTTAAAAGGGTTTTTCACTCGAAATGGCTTTCGAAACTATTATTTAGTATTATTTTAATTATTAAATTAATTACTCCATAATAGGAGAACTTTTAAAAAGGGACGTTTTAAAAGCGATTTCAATCCAAATAAAAATCCGTTTTCCGCAACTATTTTCTAGAATAAAATTCCACACTCACTTTTGTGCACTTCAAGCGAAGTGGAGAAATGGTTGGGAAAAAACCCCGGCCTATGGAACCGAGCGTACTTCCTTTCCGGTTAATCCCCGACCATTTCGGTTGATCGTTTTGCCTTTTGGCGCAGTTTATCGATGATATGAGATAAACTTTTGTTTACTGTTTTGAGTGTGGAGTTGACTGAAGGTAAGTAAACCGATTAAGGCGAACCAGTGGTATGGGACATTGCGTTAACCCTTTTCGAGTTCCTTTCTAGATGTTTTCGACACATTTGCTTGTTGGCGGCCAGTACTGGACCTCTTGGTCATTTGCCTTTTGGCGGTCTCTGGACATTCTGCTCATGTGGGCAGTATTATTGTGCGTGCCTTTGGGCATTTACCCCCTGGGGTGTCACCAATCGCGCATTTTGCCCTTGGGCGTGTGGTACCACAAAACTACAGTACTTGGCGATAACGACTCTGGTCGTGCACGTGCATTTTTCTGATGATTTCTATGTCACTTTTGGAGTTGGTCCATCGTCACCGCTCGAGTGATATGTGTTTTACTATGTTTTATTGACTTTTGGGGTATGTTTCCTTTGCCTTTGGCGATATATCTTTGCTTTGGCATTGATTTATGGTTAGATTCCATATTATGTGTTATTGCTTATGGGCAACTATTTATAGCTTTTGCTACGCCGATGATATGAGGCATTATTGTTTACTCAACACTTGGGTGTTGATTATCTCTTTGGAGAGTTTATTTTTGGTTGATGATTATGTGATCGTCTATTATATTATGTGGTTTATAGCGCTCTTCTCTATGGAGAAGTACCTTATCCTCTATGTTACCGCATTATTATACCTCAGTTTATCTAACTGATTATTTAGCTAGCCTGACCCGAGTGTTTTATGCTCGGGTCAGACCGAGTTGTTTCAGGTTAGGTCTCTGGACTTAGCTTGCTCTATGCTTCCGCTTTGGACTTATCTGCCATGCTGTTAGATAGCTTTCTTATTGTCCGCTTTATGCTACTTTGTTATTCAGACTTATCTGTACATATTTTTGACATATATGTGTGAGCAGTGGCTTGTACCTACTTATGATATATTTGGATCTGTATTGACTATGTATTGTTCTGAGACTCTGCGTCTGTTTTGTTATTTTGTTCTGTGATGATTTTATCATTTAGTTATTATGTTTATTCTGATAGATCTTTAGCCATTGTAATTTCGTTATAAATATTTATTAGATATGTCGAACCACTTGAAAAAAAAATATAGATACCACATTTCGACGTATTCAGTAGATAGTTATAGTTTGATTACACATGGTCGCTTCCATTATACTCCATTCTCCACTTTAGCAGACGGTATTACCCCGTAATACTCTTTGCTAGAGTGGGTTTAGGAGTGGGGCGTTACAGTTGGTATCGGAGCGAGGTTCAGGAATAAGCATAATAAACACAGGATAGACACGTAGTACAATACAAATTGAATGGTCCAAATTAAACAAATCTCTTCCTGGTGTCTTTTGATAGATAAGTTAGTAATATATGTAGGAATTCTTTTATATTCCGTAGTATTCTTTAATGAATTATCTATCATTAAATCGTGCATAACTCTATCTCCTTTTAACTTTCAGTATGTCTAGAAGGGGGAGAACCACACGTCAGACCGGTACAGCTGGGCAGCCCAGCAACTCTCAGCCGGAGGGCGTGTATATGACCACCGACCAGATCATAGAGCTGGTTTGGAATTCTCAGTCTCATACTCAGTCACCAGCTCCAGTTACTGAGGTTCCACGCAAGTCAGCCTTTGCGCGTCTCTGCAGTGATTTTACTCAACTCGGAGGGAAGCCATTCAGTGGCTCAGAGACTATTCTTGAGGTCCAGGCTTGGATTCGTGTATGCGAGCATGTTTTTACTCGCATGGCTATCCCAGACCATGACCGCGTTCTTGTTGCTTCCAGTCAGCTTCAGAGCCGTGCCTTGGATTGGTACGAGCTCCTTATCTCTGAGACCGATGAGACCACACTTACTTGGGATCATTTCCGTGAGCGCTTTTTGCTCAAGTTCGTCCCAGAGTCTGAGAAGAACTCCCTTGCTCGCCGCTTTATTGATCTTAAGCAAGGGAAGTCCTCCGTTTTAGACTATGTTTCTTCTTTTGAGGCCCTGTCCAAGTACGGCCTCGAGTTCATCAGCACACCACACAAGAAGAATCTCAAGTTTGTGGAAGGTCTGAAGAAGTATCTGAAGAAGCAGCTCATACTTCAGCTCAAGCTTCCATTTGATGAGCTTGTAGATGCGGCACTTCATCTTGAGTCAGTCGATATGGAGAAGGATAGTGATGATGGTGGAGGCTCCAAGAACTCCAACCAGAAGCGTGGCCCTTTTCAGAAGTCCAAGTTCTTTAAGAAGAAGAAGAAGACTGGCAACACTACCGCTCAGCTTCAGGCTCACACTCAGCCTCAGACTCAGTCTCAGTCCAGTGGAACATGTCCCGTGAGGAAGTGTTTCAACTGCGATTCTCCGGATCACATGATTAGGGAGTGTCCCAAACCCCTCTTTTGCCGCTATTGCAAAAGGGAGGGTCACCGCATTACTACTTGTCCAGTTGTTCCTACTTGTGCTAAGCCCGGCAAGCTTAATGCTGCCAAGGCTTCTACCGATTCTGATCAGCCTCGAGGTACGCATCCTTCCGTTCTTGAAGGCTCTATTTTGTTTCATGATAGATCTATTAGAGTTCTCTTTGATACAGGTGCTTCTCACTCATTCGTATCAAAGGAACTAGTTGATATTTTGTCTCTAGATGTTTCTTGTATGATTACCTCTCTGAGGATTGTGAATCCGATTGGTGGATCCACGACCCTCAGCCTTTTATGTGAGAATGTTGACATCGATCTATGTGGTTTTTCTTTTCGTGCGAATCTGCACGTTATGGCTCATTTGGGTTTTGATATGATTCTCGGTATGGATTGGCTAGTTCAGTACGACGCAAAGATTATTTGTTCGGAGCGGGTATTATTCCTTCGTCATCCTGACTCGTCCGCTCCATTAGCTCTTGTTCTTCGGGATGTTGAAATTTCCGAAGCTACTTTATTTGCTATTGATTCACGAGATGATGATATGGACATATCTCGTATTCCAGTTGTTTGGGATTTCCCCAATATCTTCGAACCAGTATCGAGCCTACCGCCGAAGCGGGCTATTGAGTTCCGCATTGATCTCATTCCAGGCACTCATCCAGTTAGTCGTCCTCCCACGAGGATGTCTACTAAAGAGAATGAAGAACTCAAGAAGCAGTTGATTGAGCTCGAGGCGAAGCAGTTTATTCGGTCCAGTTCTTCGCCATGGGGTGCTGCAGTGGTCTTCGTTAAGAAGCCTGATGGCTCCCTTAGGCTTTGCATTGACTATCGCAAGCTTAATGAGGTGACCATAAAAAATCGTTATCCATTGCCATGGATTGACGATATGTTCGATCAGTTAAACGGTGCGAAGGTCTTTTCCCAGCTCGACCTCGCCACCGGATTTCATCAGCTCCGAGTCGCGGAAGATAGCGTTCCGCTTACTGCTTTCTGCACTCGTTATGGTTCCTTTGAGTGGTTGGTCATGCCATTCGGCTAGACGAACGCACCAGCATTCTTCGTCGATTTGATGAATCGAGTATTCCGAGAATACCTCGATAAGTTCGTTCTGGTTTTCATTGACGATATTCTGATTTATTCTAAATCCGAGGCAGAGCATACTCATCATTTGAGGATCATCTTGGATACACTTCGTCAGCATCAGCTTAAGGCCAAGTTCTCCAAGTGTCATTTTTGGGAGAGCAAGGTCAAGTTCTTAGGCCATGTGGTATCTTCTAAGGGCATATCTGTCGATCCTTCCAAGATCGAAGCCATTCAGAACTGGAAGCAGCCTAAGAATGTGCATGAGATTCGCAGCTTCCTTGGTCTCGCAGGTTATTACCATCGTTTCATCAAGAATTTCTCTCGTGTTGTTCTTCCGCTTATGAGCCTGACTCGTATGGGTGTTCGCTTTATCTGGTCAGATAAGTGTCAAGCTTCATTTCAGCGACTGAAGGAACTTCTCACTCATGCTCCTATTCTAGTGGTTCCAGAGGGAAACCATGATCTTGTTGTCTACACCGATGCTTGTGGAAGCGGGCTTGGTGCTGTGCTTATGTAGAAGGATCGGGTAGTTCCTTATGCTTCTAGGCAACTGCGTCCGAATGAGGTTCGCTATCCTACTCATGATCTTGAGTTAGCAGCCATCGTCTTTGCCTTGAAGACATGGCGTCATTATCTATTGGGTGAACGTTTCATTCTGTACACCGATCACAAGTCACTGAAGTATCTATTTAGCCAGAAGGATCTCAATATGAGGCAGCAGCGATGACTTGAGTTTCTCGCCTCATATGACTTAGACATTCATTATACCCCTGGCAAGGGTAATCGTGTGGCTGATGCGCTCAGTCGCAAACACTTGGCAGTAGTTTCTATGATGATAGCCGAGTGGGATATTCTTGAGAGTCTTTCTGTGTGCGATATTCGAGATCGAGCTCCGTCTTCTGATTCTCCAGTCTTATTGTCCAGTTTGGAAGCTCGACCTATTTTACTGGATCGCATTGCCCATGCTCAGCAGCAGGATCCAGACTTGTTGCATCTTATCCATCTTCTTGAGTCGAGATCCAGTGATGAGGCTTTGCTGAATTATTCTATTGATTCTCATCGGTGTCTTCATAGGAAGAACCATATATTGGTACCATCTGATCTATCGCTTAGGCGTGACATTCTGGACGAGTGTCATCGCACTAAGTACACCATTCATCCCGGTTCAAGTAAGATGTATGCCAATATGTGTCGGTTATATTATTGGGAAGGTTTGAAGAGAGATGTTGCAAGTTATGTGAGCAGTTGCATGACTTGTCAACAGATCAAGGCCAAGCATCAGCGTCCATCCGGTCTTCTTCAGCCTCTTGAGATTCCATTGTGGAAATGGGATCAGATATCTATGGATTTCATCGACGTTCTACCTCGATCGAGGTCGGGCCATACTTCTATCTGGGTTATTGTTGATCGCTTGACCAAATCGGCTCATTTTATTCTGATTAAGTCCACTCGGACTGCACCTCAGTTGGCCAAGCTCTATATGAAAGAAGTCGTCCGACTTCATGGCATTCCTAGCTCTATCGTTTGTGATCGAGACACTTTGTTCACTAGCCACTTTTGGAAGTGTCTATAGTCAGCTTTGGGCACAAAGCTGAACTTTTCTACTGCTTATCACCCTCAGACGGACGGTCAGACCGAGAGGGTGAATCGTGTATTGGAGGATCTTCTTCGCTGTTGTATTCTTGATTTCGGGGGTTGTTGGGAGGACCACTTACCACTTATGGAGTTCTCCTACAACAACAGCTATCAGTCCAGTATTGGCATGGCTCCTTTCGAAGCTCTTTACGGAAGGCCATGTCGCTCTCCTTCGTGTTGGTTAGAATCTGGCGAGAAAATCATTCTTGGTCCAGATTCAGTTCGGGAATCTTCTGAGATGATTACTCTTATCCGTCAGAGAATGAAAGAGGCGCAGGACCGCCAGAAATCCTACGCGGACAACCGTAGGAAGCCTCTTGAGTTCTCTATTGGTGATCTTGTCTATATTCGGATATCTCCTATGAAGGGGGTTGTGCGTTTCAGTTCTATAGGGAAATTGGCTCCTCGCTATGTCGGACCATTTCCTATCACGGAATGCATTGGCCCTGTTGCTTATCGTGTGGCTCTACCTGCTCATTTCTCTGGAATACATGATGTGTTCCATGTCTCTCAGCTTCGCAAGTGTGTGCGCGATCCTGATTCTATTATCGAGCCGCATATCGTGCCAGATTTGGAGATCTCATCCGATCTATCTTGGGAGCAGCAACCACTCCGTGTGCTTGATTCGGAGGTCGGACGCCTTCGAAACAAAGAGGTTCCGCTTGTGAAAATTCAATGGTCACCCAATCCTAAGGACTGCACTTGGGAGACCAGAGAATTTATCAAGTGTACTTATCCTGGTTTTCTTTCATCTTCGGGTACGGGTGAGCATCTATATTTATCTTCTGTTGTTTCTTCGGTGGATTAGAGGTTATAGACGACTTCCATATTTAAGGAATTGCGGGGATGCAATTTTCTTAAGGGGGGGAGTCTGTAACAACCCGGGATTGCAATTACCGAATAATAAATTAAAATTATGATTTTAATTTAAATGGAGCTAAAAATGGATTTTTTTGGATAGGCTAATTTCTTTAAAATTAAGTTATTTGAAAAAAAACGGTTGGTTTTATAATGGTGGATTTTAGTTGGCTAATGAAGCATTAAATAGTTTTAGTGAACATTAGGATGCCACTTCTCTTATTGGGTCAATTAGTGAAAACAAACCCATTACCCACCTCTATATATTATCTTAAACACACCCTAAACCCTAACCCTCCTCTTCATAATTTCCTCAAACCCTAAACACCTCCTAAAAACCTAATTAATGGCCTCCATTTGGTAGAAGATCCATTTTTCCTCTCCACATAGCTAATCTAGGTTAATACAAGCTAAAAGGTAAAGCAATCCTTCTCTAATCACTCTCTAATCTTCATTTTAATTTCTGAAATTTAATATTAATACATGGTTTTTGGTTTATTTTGTTATGAAGCCTCTTGATCTCCTCTCTATAGCTTTTGGAGTGCACGCCAAGTGTTTGTGCATATTTTTCTTGCATTGTCTCTAATCTTCATTTTAATTTCTGAAATTTAATATTAATACATGGTTTTTGGTTTATTTTGTTATGAAGCCTCTTGATCTCCTCTCTATAGCTTTTGGAGTGCACGCCAAGTGTTTGTGCATATTTTTCTTGCATTGGCTGAGGTAAAATTGCTAGCTAAATCCCTTTTTTTACTTGATGCTTCTGTAATTTTCGTTTTGGAATTGTAGCTGAAACGAAATCAGGCATAACTTCTTCATTTCTCATCCATTTTTGGTCAGGTTTTCTTTGCTGCAAACTAGATTCAATAAGGAACACTTTTACTTCAAGTTATATTATGTAATTTTACCATTTAGATGACCTGAAATGCGTTCAAAGATAGAAGACCAATTCCGTCTTTAACAAGTTATCCTGAGTTTCAATCTGATATTGTTTTGCCTGTATCTCTCTCGTTTTTGATCCGAATTAGATAATTTTGGAAGTTCCAGAAAGCATAAAACATATGCTACAATATTTTTTCAGTGAGTTTTCTGTAATTTTGCCATTTAGATGACCTGAAATGCGTTCAAAGACAGAAGACCAATTCTGTCTTTAACAAGTTATCCTGAGTTTCAATCTGATATTGTTTTGCCTGTATCTCTCTCGTTTTTGATCCGAATTAGATAATTTTAGATGTTCCAGAAAGCTTAAAACATATGCTACAATTTTTGTTCAGTGAGTTTTATGTAATTTTGCCATTTAGATGACCTGAAATGCGTTCAAAGACACAAGACCAATTCTGTCTTTAACAAGTTATCCTGAGTTTCAATCTGATATTGTTTTACCTGTATCTCTCTCGTTTTTGATCCGAATTAGATAGTTTTTTATGTTCCGGAAAGCTTAAAACATATGCTACAATTTTTGTTCAGTGAGTTTTCTGTAATATTGAGGCTAACTAGGTCAAAAATTGATTTTTCTACTATCTTCCCGAGAGCGATACACATATTAGCTCTGTGGATGAAACTGAAACTATTTTGGTCATAACTTTTGAGCCGCTAGCCAGAATTGAATGATTTTGGACTTTCTGAAAATCGTAGAAACTAATTTACAACTTTCATGTTTTGTGTTTTGCAAAATTCTGAGGTTAAGAGAGTCGAAACCTCTTTTATTTGTCGCTGTCTTGAGAATAAACGATAGCGACAGTGAGTATACAAATCTAAGAATTGTAATCGTCATATCTCATTCATACTAAGTCCGATTTTGATGAACTTCATATTGTTGAAAAGCTTACACTTAGTAGAACAACTTTCCTTCAATAAGTATTTTTTTGATTTTGAAGTTATATTAAAATATGAATTCTTTACAGCAGAGGTGAAATTAGTATAATGTGTAATCTTCGGATTTTTGATGATATTTTGACAATTTCGATAAATTCCATTTGCATTCTTTTTAATGGAACAGAATTTAATTACCCAGCCCGAATGAGGTGGGGCTGTTGTTCCAGGCTTAAAGCCCGTTTGGGCCTGAGCAAATATTCATTCAGCTGTGTTTTATTACCCTGTTTCTGTTCAGGGTTGCAACTTCGTGACTCCGCCACGGCTACGTCCGTTGTCGGAATTTGATGATTTTGGTCTCGTTGGAAAGATGGAGTTACGAACTCCATATCTGGAAAGTTTGGTCATCATCTGAGTTCATTAGACCCTTCGAATTTCCTGTCAGAGTTGAACCCAGATCGCTGTGCAAAACAGTGCATTTCATGTTTCTGAGTCCGACTTTGGAACGTCGCAACGCCTTCGTTTCAAGTCGGAATCGAGTAATTATTTTTGCAACTTGAAGTAGGAATGTCGGACTACATTCCTGCAAATTTTGATGACAATTGGATTCAGTTTGCTAGTCCGAATATTTTTCCGAACATGGGTTTGCAGCAATATATGGCCTATTTTTCCAACACTTAAGAATATTTTTGAGTTTTTTTTCTGGATTTATTGATTTCTTGAGATTTGTCTTTGGATTTCACGCACGGACTTCGTAAAAATGTCTTAAAAGGATTTTTCACTCGAAATGGCTTTCAAAACTATTATTTAGTATTATTTTAATTATTAAATTAATTGCTCCATAATAGGAGAACTTTTAAAAAGGGACGTTTTAAAAGCGATTTCAATCCAAATAAAAATCCGTTTTCCTTAACTATTTTCTAGAATAAAATTCCACACTCACTTTTGTGCACTTCAAGCGAAGTGGAGAAACGGTTGGGAAAAAACCCCGGCCTATGGAACCGAGCGTACTTCCTTTCCGGTTAATCCCCAACCATTTCGATTGATCGTTTTGCCTTTTGGCGCAGTTTATCGATGATATGAGATAAACTTTTATTTACTGTTTTGAGTGTGGAGTTGGCTGAAGGTAAGTAAACCGATTAGGGCGAACCAGTGGTATGGGACATTACGTTAACCCTTTTCGGGTTCCTTTCTAGATGTTTCCAACACATTTGCCTATTGGCGGCCAGTACTCATTTTCCTTTTGGCGATCTCTGGACATTCTGCTCATGTGAGTAGTATTATTGGTGCATGCCTTTGGTCATTTACCCCCTGGGGTGTCACCAATCGCGCGTTTTGCCCTTGGGCGTGTGGTACCACAAAACTACAGTACTTGGCGATAACGACTCTGGTCGTGCACGTGCATTTTTCTGATGATTTCTATGTCACTTTTGGAGTTGGTCAATCGTCACCGCTCGAGTGATATGTGTTTTACTATGTTTTATTGACTTTTGGGGTATGTTTCCTTTGCCTTTGGCGATATATCTTTGCTTTGGCATTGATTTATGGTTGATTCCATATTATGTGTTATCGCTTATGGGCAACTATTTATAGCTTTTGCTACGCCCGATGATATGAGGCATTATTGTTTACTCAACACTTGGGTGTTGATTATCTCTTTGGAGAGTTTATTTTTGGTTGATGATTTTGTGATCGTCTATTATATTATGTGGTTTACATCGCTCTTCTCTATGGAGAAGTACCTTATCCTCTATGTTATCGCATTATTATACCTCAGTTTATCTAACTGATTATTTAGCTAGCCTGACCCGAGTGTTTTATGCTCGGGTCAGACCGAGTTGTTTCTGGTTAGGTCTCTGGACTTAGCTTGCTCTGTGCTTCCGCTTTGGACTTATCTGCCATGCTGTTAGATAGCTTTCTTATTGTCCGCTTTATGCTACTTTGTTATTCAGACTTATCTGTACATATTTTTGACTCACATGTGTGAGCAGTGGCTTGTACCTACTTATGATATATTTGGATCTGTATTGACTATGTATTGTTCTGAGACTCTGCGTCTGTTATGTTATTCTGTTCTGTGATGATTTTATCATTTAGTTATTATGTTTATTCTGATAGATCTTTAGCCATTGTAATTTCGGTATAAATATTTATTGGATATGTCGAACCACTTGAAAAAAAATATAGATACCACATTTCGACGTATTCAGTAGATAGTTATAGTTTTATTACACATGGTCGCTTCCATTATACTCCATTCTCCGCTTTAGCAGACGGTATTACCCCATAATACTCTTTGCTAGAGTGGGTCTAGTAGTGGGGCGTTACACTTTCCCTCACCGGTTCAACATTCATGAGCAAAATGTTCTTTCTTATCGCACTTAAGGCAAACAAGATCAGCTTTCCCTTTCCTTGCAGCTCCACCCTTCTAAGCTCCCTTCTTCTTGAAGAATTTCCTCTTCTCATTCTGAAAACCTTGATTCTCCACCGACTTCTCTTTACCAAAAGTCTTAAGCATCTCCTCATTCCTTATTGCTATTTCCATAACTGTACTCGAATCTTCAAGATGTGGCATAGTCGCTTTAGTAATCTCCGGCTTCATACCTTGGATAAACTTCTCATTACTCTTGATAACAGTGTCAATAGTGGCATATCCATACCTGGACACCTCATCAAACTTAGTGGCATATTCTATCACCGACATTTCTCCTTGCTCTAGTTCAATAAGTTTCCTAAGCAAGGCTATCTTAGCTACTTCAGATAACAATCTTTCCTCAAATCTCCTTCTAAACTCTACCCAAGACAATTCCTCCTCCGGCACACCAACGGTTGCTCAATTCCACCAGTTCAGTGCAGCTCCTTGCAACTGCCTAGATGCCAATCTTCTCTTCTGCTCATCATTCAAGCCTAGATCAACTAAAATTCTCTCATAATGAAATAACCAGTTCTCCACTTCCACAACACACTCAGTTCCCAGAAAATGCTTCCCACAAAGGCTGGTGTAATCTCGGCTCAGCTTGGCATAATTATTGCCAACCGGCGCCATGGGATTAACTCCTCCTGTATTTGTAGAATTTCCCCCAACCACTCCTACAGTGGCTTCAGCTTGCATCAGGTTAACGAAAAACTGATGCATAGTCCCCATATCTACTGGTGGGGTTTGAGCAACTATATTAGCATTTGGATTTTGATTAGCATTTTCCTGTCGACCTTGGTTTCCATCTGGTATTGGGTCGAACATTTCTATTGGTTGTAGTGCTTCCTCCACCAAGATTCACTCTTTTGTTTCTTGCTTCCATATCTTTCTTTCTCGTAATCTGCATACTAGCCTTAATAAGATACGGAAGAATGGTCTAAGAGAGAGGAGGGAGATTACATACTTATATATAGCAAATACAAGTACGTTAATATAGCGTAATTCCATACCCCAATCATATTCTTTGATTCATTAGGATTATGTTTTCAAAAATCTTTTAATCTTTTAAGTTTTACATAAACCTATGCTCTGATACCAACTTGTAACATCTTCCATTTTGAGGCCTAAAACTAAGTGCTACAGATGCTGCAGTTATCCGTAGTTTTAATATCCGGTGATATAATGCGGCTATGTTAATCATATCAATAATTAGAAGCATATGAATATGAAATTTTCTTAACACAATTTAATAGCAAACTTTCACATTTCATTTCATAAATAACATTTCATATTCATTACATAATCCCATTCGTAATCCCACGTTAGGAAAAATATAATTACTACAAAATACTCCAAGAATGACATAATAAAAATGCCCCATTGGCTGATCAGAGTCTAACACTTGGTAATAATATAACTTGCCATTACATCCATACAAACAAAATCAAACAACACAACGGATTAGATAAGAACTCCTAAATAGCTAGATTGCCTCCTGCACATCTCTGAAATCTTATTCGTCTTACTGGAAACCCGAAAACTCTTAATTCCGACCTACTCAATTGAGTACCCGAGAGTTTAAAGGGAAAACAAAAAATTTGGGTCAGGCAAATAGTCTGGTGGAAATAATAACCTACCATCTCAAATAAAATAGGTATCTAGTGAGACCAAGCCGCTGAGCGGAACGGGTTTTCCCCTCACTAGAATCTTAACCAAAATATATTAACCATATACTGTGCTCCTACATCAACAATGGTTAAAACATAATAACATAATGATATGCAAACATGTGATATATACTAGATTACCCATCCCAAGTTATTAGATTATATGTCTTAATTTTATCCGACTATCTATCTCAATTCATAGTTTTCCTAGGGCACTATGAACCTATTAGTTTTCATGGGATAACTAATAACCTATCAATGCTCTTAAGGACTACTTGTCCGGAATCATAGTTTTCATGGGATCACTAAGAACCTATTGGTTTCTACTAATAATGACCTCTAACCATAGTTTTCATGGGATTACCATGAACCTATTGGACTCTATAATAACATCTCTCAAATAAAGTTTTCATGGGATTACTAGGATCTATTGGATATCTTCCAATAACATACTTTCCAATTATAGTTTTAATGGAATCACTGTGAACCTATTGGATTCTCCAATAACATCTCTCAAACAAAGTTTTCTTGGGATCACTAGTAACCTATTGGATATCTCCCAATAACATTACTCATATCATAATCCATCAGTTCTGGGCATCCTAACTTATAGGTTGTCGAACCTATTAAATTTAGCCTTTTATATATGAAAATATATTGAAGCCGACATTGATAACATGCGACATCCACATCGTAAACCATGGATATTGGTTGCTTTAAAAATAGCAGCTACGATGTCGTATAAAGGAATGTCGAAACCATAGTATAGCAGCATCATTGTCGTAAAACAATCAACGTCGAAAATAAGGTCGGCGACATCACCGCCTTAAGTTATAATTATTAAAACAGATGATATGCGACATCAATAGCATCGTAAATAGTTTAATAATGAAAAAAGTAGGTGGCAACATTGTTTAAAACCTTCGTGGAAATATGCAGCATGACGAGATTGATAAATAACGGCATTGAATAGAGGACGTCGAACCTCATTTCAACCTGAATGAGTCCATTACATACCAACTTACATTGATATCGTATGCCTCCATTCACGTTGACATCTACATTCATGGATGTGTCATAGATGGACGAGGGCATCAACTATCAACACTATGGAAATCTCGTAAATAAAATTAAAATAGATTTATTTATCAAATAAATTTAAAAATAAAAATGAGATGGTTTTATTATTATTCACCTTGAGTTGATCATGAGAATTGAGATTTGAAAATTGATCTGGTTTCCTTAGCTTTTCCTTTAGAATTCCTAAGCTTTTTCTTCCTTTTCCGTCTTGTTTAATCGTCGGCCTAAGTTCCATTTGATTGTTTTGATATTATGCAAATGGGAATGATATAGTAGTGGGAGATGGTTTAAGGGATGAAAGATATAACTATTCCTATTTTGTCCCCATCATACATTCTTTTATGTTTTAAGTTCTAAATCAATCTTAACAATAATTAGTTAAGGCTTGAGTTTTTGATTTATCAAATCTCATCCTCCTTATCTTGATACACATCACATTATTTAATTTAATTTTTCTAATTAAATCTCCTAAATAATGTTAGTCAAAATTAAGGGTGTTACATCAGCCTACTCGAAAGAGTATGCGAGGTATTTAAGGAAAACAAAAACCAAGCATTACACATAAGTCTGGTATGGACAAAACCCGAGATACATGCAACATGTAATAGTTACTATTGAGATCGTATAGATTCCCATAACAGTTTTCCCCTCAAAAGAAACTAACCATTCATTAGTTTAATATAGTGAAATGATAGATAATGTCTAGGGTGTAAAATATAAATCATATCAAATAGCTGTGATGCTTACATTGGTCACACCACAACATATTTAGGGTACATCCAAAACCTCTAAGGTACATTCGCATAATGAATTTCTCTATCGAGATCTCTTCGGTCGATGTCGAATCCAATTTCCTGCACAAGGATCAGAAACTACTTTCGAGCGACGTATAACACTAGATAAAATATACCTTTAGGGAAACATAGCTAGTCCACACCCGAACACGTGATCCCAAGTATCATCAACTCCCACTAGCAATATTGATAAACATACTCTAGATATGGAGTTGATATATCATCTCGCGGGTTAGCCAAACCCCGGGCAATGAGGCATACTCTGTTTTTGGTCACTTTCGATGTCGAGGTAACGTTCGACATCATTCACGCGAGTGTTAATCACTTGAATAGAACAAGATTCCCCAAATGGATTCCCATATCTCGAACAGATCACAAATCACTACATGGATTTGAGCATCTCGAATAGATCTCAAATCTCCATACAGATTCTCCCTTTCAACCACTTCCAAAAGATAAAACCCGTATACTAGTTTTGAAGTGGTATTTGGTAAGTAAAACACTAAGTAATCCCGGACACTTCAAATCCAATCAATGAATTTTCAGTTAACTCAATTCCAGTTCTTTCAAAAGTAAGCGAAATCTAGAGATGTTTCGTACCAATACTCCTCCCCAAGGGTTCTTATTAGTATGAAATCTTGAAGCCTTTCGATTATTAAGTTAATATTAGGCCAAGTTCGATAGTCGACTAATTGACTATCCAGTTAAAACATTTGCTTATACAAATCAATGTTTGTATACATAACATGTTTACGACATTTCAACTTAACTTTTCCTCGTCCAAGAATCAAACAAAGTAAGTTAGAGAACTAGTTGCACCAAAGCCTTGCTTAGGCACTTCATTCTTGAATCTCACAAATAGATAAGTTTACTCCTCGGCTTTTAGTGTTAAATATAGTATTAATGATTTCCATAAACAATTAAGAAATCAATAAGATTGACACATTTTCGACATTCCAACTTAACTATTCCTCAGTCAAGTGGGAAGTTAGTAGGTTAAAGCTCTATTTCTTCATCCCTACTTGGCATCAATCTTAATTCTCACAAACAGAGAAGTCTACCTCGCTCAGCTTTTAGTGTTAAGCATAGTTGATTACTTTTCTATAAGTAATCGCATAATAAAACCATTTAGCAACTAAGAAATTCTTCACCCTTTTTAAAACATTTTTTTAATACTTTTAAAATACTTAAAAATACTTATAATATGTTTTAAAACATTTATCCAAAATATTACTTCAAAATGATAGGTTTATAAAATCTTTAAAACTTGGAAAACAAGTTTTCCTTATAAAAACCACTTCTTTAAAAATTCACAATTAACTCTTAAAATTCATAAAGATCTCAAACCACTTTTAAAATACTCTAATAATATTTAGAAAACACTCTTAAAAAGAATGAACCAAAACACTTAGATTAAAATTCCTTTCTAAACATTTGAATTCCAAAAATCAAGGGATAACTGGGCAGTTTTGCACTAGCGAAGATTTGGTCATTTTTCAAGATGTTACTCAACTTTTTACTATCCAAGATTATAATAGACGTACATATAAACATTATAAAAATGGTGATAAACCCCTAATGATCTCTCTACAAATTCCATAAAATGGTCAAAAATAAGGCAATTCCGAACTGCATCTATAGCGGTTATCGCTATAAGTGTCGTTTCAAATCCGAGTCCGACCTAAACCAAAGTCCATTTATAATCTATGTGCTTTAATCCAAGGTCTTTCTATATGTCATACAAGTCCATTCAAGTTCGTTCAAGTCCATATATATGCCACTTGCTTTCAAAGCAAGAATCAAACCCACTGTTTCAACATATGTCTAAATCAATTCAAACAACTTTAACAAAACTAAATACCGATATATATGCACAATATTTTCAATCAAAGTGGCAAGTTAGCTCACCTTTTATCCAACAAACAACTAAGATCCAAAAACCCAAGTCTAAACCCACATTGCAAACACCTTTCCTTCCCTTCCTCCTCTTTGTTTCACTTTGCTTTTTCCTTCCAAACCCCTATGATGCTTATGGCTATGGAGTGTGGGTGGAGATTTTCTTCACCTTTTCAAAATCTAACTTAGTAGAAGGTGTTGTTATATTGTAGTAAGCCTTCACTCCAAATTCGAGTTGATTTGGAATGGTTTTGCAATTATTTTGCTTTAGGAAGTTATTCAGAGGAAGAAGAAGACATGGATTTGCTTACTTTAAGCTTTGTGAATTTGTGATTAATATACAAGGGTGTTCCTCTTCTTATATAGGCACAAGATGGGTATTGCCTAAGCTTGCCTTCACACCCCTAACCATGTCATGGAAGACTCATCTCCCATAACTTCTACTTTATGCTAATTACATTTATACCCTTAACATGATATGTCACTTATCCTAATAGAAACTTCTAGAACATTCCATTGCTTTATGAAGAGGAGGGTTTTAATTAGTTGCTAAAATGTTCATTTGATCATTAGACAATGCACAAGAGTTCAAACAACTTATATCGATCGAAAAGTTGTTTATCGATAAACCTGTTTTCAGTCACATTATTGATTTTTCTTTGAAGAATATATTTTTGTAAATTTTTTTTGAAAATAAGTTTCTAATCATTATTCATTAATTAAATGATGCTTAATAAGTTTATAAAGTCATACTTATAACGCTTAATAAAATTTCAAATTGTTTCGATATCCAAAGACGAAGTGTTCGAATTTCCGGGTCGCTACATTCTCCCTCACTTAGAACATTTCGTCCTTGAAATTCAAATCAGAACGATAATCATAGAAGATAGAAGAGCAATATATATATATATATATATATATAGAGAGAGAGAGCATACTGTTGATACTATATAGAAACTAAACCGCAATCCAAATGCATACTAAGTGACTCCACATTAAGCGGTGAGAACATTACAAAAAATATATGAACAAAGATAAGAAATCTCTAGTCTAAGGACAAATCCGGATAGGACTCTTTTCAAACTATCATCCGTTTCCCACATAGAATCCCCAGCATCCTCGCTCCACTATACATTGATTAACTTCATAACCTTAGTCCTTAATCGTTTCGTATCCCTATCAATAATACAAACAGGCTATCTCAATATAGTCAAATTTGGCTCAATCTCCAAGTCCTCTTGCTGCGATGCTTCCACTATCATCAAAGGATCATGCACAAACTTACACAAATGCGATACATGAAATACATTGTGCAACCTGATAGTCTAATCGGTAATTCGACTCTATACGCGATTTTAACAATCCTCTGCAGAATCGAAAATGGTCTTATATATCGAGGAGCCAGCTTCCTAGCTCTTCCAAACCGGACTACACTTCTCATCGGAGAAACCTTTACAAACACAAAGTCTTTAACCGAGAACTCCAAGTCTCTACACCTCTCATCTACATAGCTATTATATCGATTATACGCTTCCTTGATTCTCTTTTGAATCTCTATGATCTTATCTGACGCCTCTTAGATCATATCTGGCCCAAGTACAAGACGATTATTAGGTTCTATGCAGCATGATGGAGATTTGCAAGGTCTTCCATACAATGTTTAAAATGGTGCCATTCCGATACTGACCTGATAACTGCTGTTGTATGAAAACTCAACAAGTGGTAAGTGTTCTTCCCATAAACCCCCAAAATCTAAAATGTCTGCTCGTAGCAAGTCCTGTAACACTCAGTTTACCCTTTCCATTTTCCCATCAGTCCGCGGATAGTAAGCGGTACTCAAACTAAGCTCGGTCCCTAATACTTCATGCAAACCCTTCCAGAACTGGCTTGTGAATATCGGATCTTTATCACTCACAATATCACAAGGAACACCGTGCAACCTGACGATCTCCTTGACATATAATGTAGCCAAACTAAAAGTTGTCCTCGTAGTCTTAACAGGTAAGAAGTGCGAGCTCCTAATCAATCGATCCACAATAACCCGCACATCTTCGTTACCCCTCCTCGACCTAGGCAATCTGTTGATGAAGTCCATGGAATGCTGCTTCCACTTCCACTTAGGAATCTCGAGTAGCTAAAGTAGTCCAGTCGTGTTCTGGTGACTACCCTTTACCTGTTGGTAGTTAGCACACCTGCTCATAAAAATTGAAACACCCCTCTTCATGCCCTCCCACCAGGATGTCATTTTCATATCTTGATACATCTTAGTGAACCGAGGATGTATCATCAACCTAGAATGGTGACTCTTTACTAGAACTTCCTACCTAACCCCATTAACATTTGGGATGCATAACCTATCGTTTATTCTAAAAATGCTATTACTATCCACCTCGAATCCTGGCCATCTCTCCGGTGCCTCATTCTCGCTTACATTCTTAGCTATCCTAGAAAAATGAAGAACTCTAATCTGATTCTCTTTGATACGACTAATCAGAATAGGACGAACCTCAACATTTTCCATAACTGCTCCTACTGAGCACATCGGCTACAACATTAGATTTTCCCAGAGTATATAATATGCCTAGTTCATAGGCCACAAGAAACTCCAACCATTTTTGCTGCCTTATGTTTAAGTATTTTTGCATAAAAATATTTTTCAAAGATTTATGGTCCGTATATAACTCGAACTTTTCACCTAAGAAATGATGCCTCCACATCTTTAATGCAAATACCACCACTAACAACTCTAAGTCATGAGTTGCATATCTTGCTTCATGAAGTTTGAGCTACCAACTTGCATAAGCAATAACCCTTCCATGCTGCATCAACACAGCACCTAGACTCGTACCACGCACATCAATCTCAATATTCAAACCCTCACCTCCATTTGGCATAGTAAGAACATGAGAACTAGCTAACTTTTCCTTTAACTCAACGAATGCTTGCTCGCATTTATCAGTCCATCAAATATAACATCTTTCTTCGCCAAATTCGTTAAGCGAGAGGCAATCTTCGAGAAATCCTATATGAATTTCCTGCAGTAACCTACTAGACCTAGAAAGTTCCTAATATCAATTGTTCTTTTCGGCCTCTTTCAGTCCTGAATGGCCACAACCTTAGCAGGATCAACAAAAATACCTTCCGTCGAAACATCGTGACCTAAGAACCTAACTTCTGAACGCCAAAAATGACACTTCGAGAAATTAGCTTTCAACACATGCTCTCTTAGCATTTCTAATACAATTCTTAGATGGCATGAATGTTCCTCCTCAATCTTGGAATAGACCAGAATATTATCGGTTAAAACAAGAACAATCTTATTCAACAAATCTTGGCAAAACTCGATTCATTAAGTCTATGAAATATGTTGGAGCATTAGTTAGGTCGAATGGCATAACTAACCACTCATAAAATTGGTCGGATATAAAAGTGGTCATGGGTACACTGTCCTCTGCCACCCTCAACTAATGGAAACCCGTAGCAAGATCAACCTGAAAAAAACCCTCGAGCTCCATAAAGCTTATCGAACAAGTCATCAATCCTAGGCAGAGGATACTTGTTTCTAACAGTTTCTTTTTTGAGCTCATGGTAATCTACACATAGTCTTAGGGAACTGTCCGCCTTCGTAACAAAGACGTTGGGTGCTCCCTAACTTGAACGACTTGGTCGGATCAAGCCTTTCTACAACAAATCACTAAACTGGTTGGTTAGCTCCAACTTCTCCTTCAATGCAGGTCTATGAACAGGCAACACAATAGGTTTTGCATCTTTCACCAAATCAATGTGAAATTCTATCTCACGATGAGGTGGTAAACCCGGCACCTCTTCATAGACATCCTTAAACTCCTAAACAACCATGATAGAACCTGACTCCTCTTCAACCACATCTAAAGTATAAAGAAAACTAGTCATAAGTGAGCTAAGCCCTTCATAAGGTACTACCATCACCTTCCTTCTCTTCATCATTAATGACAAAGTTTGCTCAATACAATCCAGGACAACATTACTCTACGACAACCAATCTATCCCGAGTAGAACAACAAAACCCATAAAGCCTAGAACAAACATATCGATAGGGAAGACTTGGTTAAAGAAAGAAATCAGAACTCCTAAACAAACCATGCTAAGATTAGTCAAGCCCCCAATAGGGTTCGACACACAAATAGAGTCTAAAGCTATAATTAGCTCAAGTTTCAGTCTATCAACTAGAGTATGAGAAATGAAACTAAGAGAAGCACCAGTATCAAATAAAATACGAATAGAAATGCCAAAAATAGATTGAATACCTTCCAGAACCTGCTTTTCCTTTGTAGAACTAGAAGGTTTTGAAATGAGTGCAAAAGCTCGAGACTGTTCCTCCTTCTGGGGCATCGAGCACTCCCTAACAATATGGCCCGGTTGATGGCAGTTGTAGTAGGCTCTTGTTGCAAACTGTGCTTTGGCCGCCTATGGCTCTAGTTTAGGTACATTAGCAATTGGTGCCTTCACTAATGGCGACTTCTCCACTTGTTTTCCCCTAACCAATATACAACTCCTGGAGAAATGACCCTTATTCCCACACTTGTAACAAGCTAAACTGAAAATATCCCTCGATGGCTAAAACTTTCGCTTGTTGTCCCCAGCTGGTGCAGCAAAAGACGGCTTTGGTGCTAAGCTCTCAAACCTCAACCCTATGTTCACCAACATAAGACCCCAAGATGCGATTCATCATATTACCCTTGAATTCCGGACGCATCCCTGCAATGAACATCTTATTCCTCTTCAATGGCATGTCTACCAACCCAGGCCCGAACCGAGATAAGAAAGTGAATCAGTTATCATACTCCATTATTGTCATGGTCCCCTACTTTAAGTCGAGGAAGCTCCTAAACAACAAAGTCTTCCCGGCTTTTGGGACAAACTTCAACTTGAATCCCTCCTTAAATTGGGCCCAAGAGATGTCGTTTTCTTGGACATCGGCAGTGATAGAACTCCACCAATCCATGGCTATGTTTGTCACATGTCGCTACGCCAACCAACCCTTCATCGCATCATCTAACTCCATATCCCCAAATATTCGATTACATAATTTGATCCAAGTCTAAACTTCTATAAACGTCTCCATACCACCAAACCTCTTACCTTCTAGTCACTCATAATCATGGCAGAGCGAAGCTAAATTCACCTGTGGCCTAACCTACATGACCTCCTATATAATATCTACCCTTGGTTCCTCGATCGAAGCAACATTCCTTGGTGCTCGATCTCCACCATTTGCGATGGTACTACCTCGACCAACTCTAACTACTCATGATTTGTACTACCTGAACCTAGCAGAATATTATTAGGATACGAAAATGGAGTTATTTCAAAGAAAGAGATTATTCCTAAGGAAAGCTAAAAAGGGGGTATACTCTTGTATATATAATACACTCGACTCATTCTAGGGTATCGCTTAACCTATCTCCAATGAGCCACACCGAACCAAAGCCAAGGTGTTCGCTCAACCTTGGGTCTGATATTAAATGTAATGATCAACTTTTCAATCCTCGAATGTTGACACTAAATACATCCACAATATTTATGTGTCAAACACCAAGTGCCGGAAAGGCAGAAAGTTAAGGTAAAATAAAAAAGAATAGAACAAGAAAGGAAGAACACAACATTAGAATCTCACAGTGGAAAGATAATACATAATAAAAGAACAGTACAAAGGGTTACTCTAAATATAGGAATTTCAAAGTTACAAACCTAAGTACTATCATTGGCCTGGACAGTTATAATTGCTTGCCTTTACAATGCTGATATATACATAACTAACATGGAACAACAGAAATAGAAATAGAAATAGACAGATAACATAAGCCTCCACGTCAACTTCTGAACTCCGAAGCATCCAAGGTAAAACCTTCCATACTCATCCTACTCGAAAGAGTAGGCGAGGGATTTAGGGAAAACAAAATCCAAGCGTTAGACATAAGTCTAGTATGAGCAAAACCCAAGATACAAGCAACATGTAATAGTAACTATTGAGACCGTATGCATTCCCGTAACAATTTTTCCATCAAAAAAACCAACCATTCATTAAGTTTAATATAGTTATATAATAGATAATGTGCAGTATGTAAAATATAAATCATATCAAATAGCTATGATGCTTACATTGGTCACACCACATAGGATCATCCAAAGCTGCTCAGGTACGTTCGCATAATGGATTTCTCCGTGGGGATCTCTTCGATCGACGCTGAATTCAATCACCTACACAAGGGTAAGAAACAATCTTTGAGTGACGTATATCTCTAAATAAAATATACCTTTAGGTAAACATAGTTGGTCCACGCCCAAACACGTGATCCCAAATATCATCAACTCCCGCTAGCAACATTGGTAAGCATACTCTAGATATGGAATTGATATATCCTATCATGGGTTAGCCAAACCCTAGGCTATGAGGCCTACTCTGTTTTTAGTCATTTTCGATGTTAAGGTTATACTCGACAACCTTCACACGAGTCTTCATCACTCGAATAGAACATGAATTCCCAAAGGGATTCCGATATCTCGAGTAGATCACGAATCACTACATGGATTCGAGCATCTCGAACAGATCTCGATTCTTCATATAGATTCTGCCTTTCAGTTGCTTCTAAAACATAAAACCCGTATACTAGTTTTAAAGTGGTATTCGATAATTAAAACACTTACCAATCCCGAACTCTTCAAAACCAATCAGTGAATTTCGGTTAACTCAATTCTGGTTCTTTCAAAAGTAAGCGAAAGCTAGAGACATTTCATACCAATACTCCTCCTAGAGGTTCTCATTTGCATGAAATCATAAAGGCTTTCGATTACTTCTTAAGTTAATATTAGGTCAAGTTTGATAGTCGACTAATTGTCCATCTAGTTAAAACGTTTGTTTATATAAATCAATGTTCGTATACATAACACGTTTTCGACATTTCAACTTACTATTCTTCGTCCAAGAACAAAGCCAGGTAAGTCGAAGCATTGGTTGCATCAAAGCCTTGCCTAGGCACTTCATTCTTGAATCTCACGAATGGGCAAGTTTACTCGTCGACTTTTAGTGTTAAATATAGTATTAATGATTTCCATAAACAAGTAAGAAATCAACAAGATTAACATGTTTCCGACATTCCAACTTTACTATTCCTCGGTCAAGAGGGAAGTCGGTTAGTTAAAGCTCTATTGCTTTGTTCATACTTGACATCAACTTTAACTCTCACAAATAGAGAAGTGCACCTCCCTCGACTTTTAGTGTTAAGCATAGTTGATTACTTTTCAATATGTAATCGCATAATAAAACCACTTAGCGACTAAGCAATTCTTACCCCTTTTTGAAAACATTTGTTTATAATTTTAAAATACTTAAAAATACCTATCATAGGTTTTAAAATATTTATCCAAAATATTACTTCAAAGCGATAAGTTAATAAAATCTTTAAAACTTGAAAAAACAAGTTTTCCTTTTAAAAACCACTTCTTTAAAAATTCACAACTAACCCTTAAAAATTCATAAAGATCTCAAATCACTTTTAAAATACTCTAATAATAGTTAGTAATCACTTTAAAAAGAATGAACCAAAACACTTAAGTTAAGAGTCCCTTTAAAATATTTGAAGTCAAAAAATCAAGGCTAAACGGGGCAGTTTTGCACTAGCGAAGATTTCGTCATTTTACGAGATGTTACTTAACTTTCTACTATCCAATATTTTGATGGCAACAAACACACACATAAAACATTATAAGAATGGCAAGAAACTCCTAAGGGTCTCTCTATAAAGTTCCATAGAAATTGCCAAAAACTAGGCAATTCTGAACTATATCTATAACGACCATCGCTATAAGTGCAGTTTCAAATCCAAGTCTAACCTAACCAAAGTCCATCTATAACCTATATGCTTTGTTCCAAGGCCTTGCTATATGCCATAAAATTTCATTCAAGTCCATTCAAGTTCATTCAAGTCCATATATATGCCACTTGCTTTCAAAGCAAGAATCAAAACCATTGTTTCAACATATGTCCAAATCAATTCAAACAATTTTAATAAAATCAAACACCAATATATATGCATAATATTTTCAATCAAAGTGGTGAGTTAGCTCACCTTTTATCCAACAAACAAATAAGATCCAAGAACCCAAGTCCAACCCCACTTTGCAATTGCCTTTCCTTCCCTTCCTCCTCTTTGTTTCACTTTGCTTTTTTCTTCCAAACCCCTATGATGCTCATGGCTATGGAGTGTGGGTGGAGATGTTCTTCACTTTTTCAAAATCGAACTTGGTAGAAGGTGTTGTTATATTGTATTAAGCCTTCACTTCAAATTCAAGTTGATTTAGAATGGTTTTGCAATTATTTTGCTTTAGGAAATTATGAAGAGAAAGAAAAAGAAGACGTGGATTTGCTTATTTTAAGCTTTGTGAATTTGTGATTAATATATGAGGGTGTGCATTTCATTATATAGGCACAAGATGGTATTGCCTAAGCTTGCCTTTACCCCCACCATACCATGGAAGATTCACCTCCCATCACTTCTCCTTTATGCTAATTACAATTATACCCTTAACGTGATATGTCTCTTATCCTAATAGAAACTTCTAGAACATTCCATTGCTTTATGAAGAGAAGAGTGTTAATTAGTTGCTAATGTGTTCATTTGATCATTAGACAAGTGCAAAAGAGTTCGAACAACTTATATCGATCGAACAATTGTTTATCGATAAAACAATATTCGGTCAGATTATCGATTTTTCTTTGAAGAGTATATTTTTGTAAACAATTTTCAGAAACAAGTTTCTTATAATTATTCATTAATTAAATGGCATTTAACAAGGTTATAAAATCATATTTGTAACACTTAATTAAATTTCAATTCATTTCGATATTCAAAGACGAAGTGTTCGAATTTTTGGGTCGCTATAGAAATTTTTTAGGCCAAGGAAATAACTCGGTACCGACTTGATTGCTTGCAGGTAAAAGAGCCACTGCTCTGGGATTTTTTCCTAAAAACTTCTGGGCAATCCATGGATGAGAAACTTTTGGTACTTCAAAACTTTTTGGCTTAGGAAACAACTCGGTACCAACTTGATTTTCCTGGTGCAATTTGTGTTGCTACTTGGAGGCTTTTATGTAGTTTCTTAGGGGAGTTGAAGGTTCTATTTCAGGCTTATCTAATGCAATGAGAGGTATTTGGTGTTCGAAGCACTTAGTCAAATTTCGACTAAGTAACATGTTGGGGATAACATGATATGGTCGGTACTGTCATGATTTTTGGTTGGTGATGACCATATTGTGGTTGGAGGGAATCGAGGCCCAAACTTCATGGTTTATGTCATGGTGATTCATTCATTCATTCATTTAAATGCATGATTTTTGAAGTTGTGGCTCACGGTGAATGATTTTTGATGGTGAAGTAATAACGTGATGCTTTGACATAGTTACTAGATCTTTGACAAGTTGACTCGACGACTGATGATAAACATCAAGTATGTTCCAAACTTTGAAGTATCGATGGGTGAATCATTTTGGTTGAGTACTCCATGTAAGGAGTATAGGAATCGTCTTAGTTGAGTACATTAGGTAAGAAGCATTAATGGACTCGGTGATGGTCCAAGGAGGCACGTTCCATGGGTGAAGAGATTTGATGGGATGTGTGTCTCGGTAATCGAGTCGAACCAAATGGATTGTTGATAACTCCAGATGTGATGTATGTTTCATTGGGAAATGGTATGCGGGGAGGCTCAGCTATGTACCCTGGACCGTGGGATATTTTGACTGCCTTGGGTAGGCAGTACCTATGGAATAGATATCTAATCGAGCATCGAATCCGATTGCAACTTGGGATATCATAAACTTGGGAGGCTGTCGTATGAGTTATAAATCCGAGAGCATCTTGGTGGTGATGCAAGAAGTTGGTAATGGTCATGGTGATGCAAGGCTTTGGTTATGGTCGAGATGATGTGAGACCTTAATGATGGTCGAAGCGATGTGGGACCTTGTTGATGGTTGAAACGATATGAGACTTTAGCGATGGTCCTTGTGAAGCAAGACCTTGGTAATGGTTGTCATTGTGTGTTTACTATGTATTTGTTATGATTGCTATAATTGGTGCGACTGTTGTGTGATTTAGATGGATGTCTTGTGATGTAGGTATTCTTAAGTTAGGTACTCGACACACATATTACTTAGTGTAGTATACCATATGATGATGATACTGTAACTTATATTATGTTATACTAGTATAAATTGCACGATACGTGCATCTAATAGCTAAAGATGTTTGGTTTTTATTTAAAAAAATTAATGGATGGATATGTGATACACGTGTAAAATCATTGATGGTCACAACACTTTTATTTCAAATAGTTATTAGCGGTGTTGAATGTAAATTGATAGTGAAATCCGTTGATAGGTGGTCGATCGTTGGAGAAGACGTAGAAATCGCCGTCGGTGTAGAATTGATTTCGGTTAGTGGACAATCGACTGATGTAGTTGCAGTAGTGGAGGATTGCGTCGATGTAGTTGAAGTAGTGGAGGATTAGGAAATGAGGCTAACATTGTATTCATGGGCTAGCAAGCGGATGGTAAAGGGGGCGACATGTGAAGGATAGTTTGGGGATTTCAAAAAGACACGGTTGATCCTAGCTCATTGAATTACCATTATTAGTAGTAGAGATTGAAGTAGTGGAGGATTAGGAAATGAGGCTAACATTGTTTTCATGGGCTAGCAAGCGGATGGTAAAGGGGGCGACATGTGAAGGGTAGTTTGGGGATTTCAAAAAGACACGGTTGATCCTAGCTCATTGAATTACCATTATTAGTAGTAGAGATGTAGGGAAAAGTCCTGTATGATTCTCTATACTCAATGTCTCTGTTTTCTGTATCGGCATTTATAGTGCCTTGTGATTGTTAATCGCTCACACCAGACTATTGTCTGACACTGTTTTTTATGCTTTGCTTCTTAATATCACTTTGAAATGTGTATGCTAGATAATAGGTCTGAGATTATGTTATGGAGCTTTTCAGTGGACGAGTAGGAGGTTGACACTTATCAATATTTATATTTTATATTTCAGTGTGCATACTGTGGGGCTTTATCAATTCTTTGATTTATTTAAAGGCAGTACATTTGGGTTTATTAATTGATGTATAAACTCTATGATTTGTGTATATAACTATGGTGAACCCATCACACTCTGATTATGTGGTTCATTTAGTTATTACTATCTCGCATGTTTTTATATATATACGTTGATTATTATATGTTATCTTTGTTCTATGAGATATACGATATGTTTACCTATTGGAGTTTTAGTTATTTTTACCTTGACAGTCTCCTACCTTGGTCGAGTACTGTTGTAGTGCACCATACAGGTTATATTGGATACGAAGGTACATGACGGTTGTAACACTTGGTATTAGAGCTTAGGTTGAGCGATTAGCCTAAGTTAGCACTTAGATCCATTAGATATAAGGTAAGTGAATGCTTTAGAATAGATCGAGCGGTATATGAGAGAGCATACTTGTTATATTTCTTGGTTTTTAAAACTATATATTAGTAGATATATAGTTTGTAAGTCGCATTACATGCCAAAGTACCATTGATGTAGTTTTCTTTTATGAGAGACTACTCATTCTTATTACATATTTTAAGAATGAGCTGACATATAAGGAATACTAATATAAATTCCATATTAGGAGTAGAGGAAGAGGAAGTAGGCTCGACGGTGGCTGACCCCGAAATGAAGACCATGTTCACTAAGGTTACGAGGAACATGCAACTTAATACCCAAGGTGGTGCTTCGATTGCTATTAGTGGTGGTGCTCCCGTGCAAGGGCCCAAAGCCGACTTTGCCAAGCCGAATAAGGACTACTCTAGCCATAAGGGCAAACCATTCCTTATAGCAGAATCGACTATATAAGTGCATGATTACTTGGATACCCGCGAGTGTATCTTTGAGGATTTAGAGTTGGAATACATAGAGGAAGTTAGACTCTAGGAAACTTCAGGGTCAGGCCATGGGATGGAGTAAAGCTATTAAGATTGCTACTCCTGAGGATTAGTTCACTTAGGAGCAGTTTAAAGATAGATTCGAAGAGAAGTTTATACTGACCGCCCAAAGGTCGGTATTGTTTACGATGCTTGTTGAGCTGAAATAAGGTAAGAATATTATTTCTGAGTATGTGGCAGAATTCGACATGCTATCGAAATACAGTTTTCCTTTATCGATACTCCTTAGAAAAAGAATGAGAAGTTCATAGTTAGCTTGAATGAGTATCTGAAAGAGAGAATTATTGGTCATATTGACAAGAACTTTGAGAAGGATGTAGAAAAGGTTTTGAGGCATGAGAGCCTATACCCAAAGCCAAAAGAAGATGTTTTATTTCAAAGGGAAAGCCAAACATGCAAGTGAGTTGGGGAGGAAAGAGAAAATGGAACAACAATGGAAAGAAATAGTCCCAGGAAGGGATAGCCAAAATAAAGGCAAGTGAAAGTCGATATGCTTAAATTGCAGTAAGAAGGGTTATTTCAGTAAGAACTACAAAACCCTAAAGAGTAGGGTGAAGAAGTGCTTTATCTATGATAAGGCTAGACATTTGAAGTAGGATTGTCTAGAGCCGAGGAAGGGTAAGCAGGATGTGTTTATTTATGCATGGAATACCATTCCTACTTCATTGACTACTCCATCAGCGAAGGAGAAAGAAAGGACGTCATTATCCAAGATACGCTTTCCGTTTATGTTATACCCGTACGTTTTTTATTTGATATTGATATGTTAGGACCTTTTATCCAGTGATTTAGTGAGTAGGTTAGGATGGTGTCCTGGCTAGTACGTAGATGTTTAGTTGTTTCAAACTTGGTGATGGTTCGACCAACTTAAGTGTGGTTTGTCCAGACTTAGTGTGTTGAGTCATGGATGCTTGTATTCTTGTGATTACTTTTTTTAGTTCCATTAGGTTTGGTATCATTTTGGCTTTGGACTGACTGAAGAGATACAAAAGTATGGTGGATGGTGAGACGTAGTTGATGGTGATAGGGATAAGAGATGGGCATACGCTGGAGTTGGGCCCTCATGCTTAAGGATACAGTTATGGTTAGCTTGTGTTTTCACTTGGGATCCTACATGAGGATTTGTCGTTATTAACCTACAGCGAGGGAATATTCGAAGGTGATCAGACTTCTACCACATGGAGATACTAAATTTCGTATCGAACTAGTGAAGGTTTCTAGATTGGTATTATGCCTTCGAGGAGGGTGATACTTAAAGAGCAATAAGGGCTGAAGGTTTAAATGAATAGCATGTTAAGAAGAGGGATCGCTCATAGGAGTATATTTGAGTGGGGAGCTCCTTCGGTATTCTCATAGTGGATTGATGGCTCTTTGTGATGGAGTGAAGTGCTGGGAGCTAAGGGAGCTCATACCGATATTCGTAGGTGATATTCTTGTCTTCTAGTAAAGGAGAAGTACAAAATGCTCTTGACGATAGTGTCTGAGGTATTAAGGAGACATACTAGCTGAGGAGTGGTGTTCCTACTATAGATACGATTTGAGTATATTACCATTATGATTTTCAACTGAGATAAGAGCTAAAGCCATGGGTGCTAGTGAGATAAATAATACATGAAAGCAGCAATACTTTCTAGACCTCTGTTTTTCCTCTGTTGGTTCACTTTGAGATTTTTTTAGTACCTAATTATGTTTTGTGTCACTAGGTAAATATTTTCATGGAGTCATTCAACTCTGTATAAATTCCATTCCACGTAAACAAAAAATGTTTCTAGGGTCTTCCCTCTTTCCCCAGACTGGTTGTTCTCCTATTTTTTTGTTTTTTGTCCCTATTTCCAACCTTTTTTTTCATAGTCTCATTAGAACACTCATCTCTCCTAGTCTCACAACATTCAATTTATTCCTCAATTCTGCCTCTTTCAAGAGTAGAAGTTGGTTTTCTTTCTTATAAAAGTCTTTCAACATGATTAGCTAAAATGGGGGTCCGGTGTGGCAGGCAACCAAGTTCTCTAGCTCTACTCTCTGGAGTAGAGTTTAGGAAAAAAGTTTCTTTACAGTAAGCCATTTCCTAAAATTAGAATCCTTGCTATCTCCCTCAACCAGATCCATCAATACAAGGTTGTCCAATGGATTCCTCGCTTCTATACCAAAAATATTAAACCTCTTCTAATAACCCTTGGACAATTCCGCTGTCTTCTACCATGCATTAGCCTAGGAAATCACATCCCTTAGTTGTACAAAATGCACCTTGAATTAGCTTAAGAACTTATTTTCTAGTTGGTTATATAGTCCAATGGATCTCGGCTCTAGCTGTAGAACCACATAATTCCCCAATCCTTCTAGAAACAAAGGTAAACATCTATTCTTTACAAAATTATCTTCCCTTGCACCACCCATGCGCAAGGTATACCAAATCAAATGTTGCATAGGGTCAGTCAGTCGATTTTACATGGGAATGGATGGCATTACAAACCTCCATGGATATTGTGCCGCTTTAATTTCCATAGAGAATGGATTCCTACTAGTGGCAGTGTCACAATCATCTTCGGGTTTCTCTCACCTAAGCAATCACATTATAGCAACATTTCCATCATTCTACCCTTGAAAATCATTTTGATTGCATCACCATGTGCTCGATTCCTAAATGACCATAATGGACCATACTTGAACGCTCATAGCCAGCAGCCCAACACTTAGGCCTCTCTATCTTTAGGGAGTCCATTCACCTTGGCCTCTTAATTCTATCATGTTGTATTTCCTAACTACATCCCTAAAATCACTCTCTTCAATGAGAATTTCCCTAGCATTCCTTCTAGTTTTTCCATTTGTAGGACCCACTTCACGACCCTTACTTCTTCCTATATGATGATGTCGACCATCGCCACATTGAAACCGATCAGTATTGGTCGGTCCACTTGGAGCATTTGCTCCATGTATATCATTTCCTTCTTTAACTCCATTCTGATTTGCTCTTTGCCCTTTTGCAAAATTCCCTTCATTGGATCTAGTTGGAATTTTTCTCCAAGTACATTCTATAGCGTAAGATCCTTCTCCCTAAGTGGATTTCCCCATTATATCATTTGTCTAGTTGGCTCTTTCTTTAATGGTTGATGCGTTGCTTCCATCCTTTGGTTGACTCTAGCAATCATTCCTAATTCTTCACTTGGTACAACGTTTGGTGGATGTTGCATAGTTTCCTCATTTCCACTTAAACTTCTAGTGCTTCCTTCACTTATGTCCCATTAACTTGCTTTCCTGTGTTCTTCTTAAGTATCATGTGATCCGATCTCCTTGTAAATTTTATCCAAATCCAAGTAACACAAGAGTCTAGCCTGATCTTTGAGTTCTCAATAAAAGCATCAAAAAATTGGTCTAATACCACCAAAACTATACAGAGTCAAAAATCTTGTGTGTAATCATTGGCTATGACTTCATGAGGATTATATTCTTTGAATTCATGGATATGATAGTACTATATCACTATATCAAATCCAATAATAGAAAATCAATAATAAAATGCAAATGTACGAAGGAAAAGAGAGAAAAATAAGATACGATAATTTATAGTTGTTTAAATATGCTTATGTCTACATTAATGATGTTTTATTGTTGTTTATCACTGGATCCAGAAGAATATACAATTATATCTCGAAATTCTATTGAAAATTCTAATGGTATCACTTCTCCTTACTTATGTAATAGAAACTTCCCAAATCTCTTTTCTAATGCATGTAGACCAATATCTATAGTCATAACTAAATGTATTAGGCCTTAGAGTCATCTATCTACATTGCTAGTCCATTAATATATGTCAAAGATCAAGATCCAAGAGAATTGCAGGAAGTACATGTCCAAAATGACCAACTCAATGGATCAATACTGAAACATAGCTTTGGCATTCTTCCTTAATTTTTTTCAAGATATGTTTTTTTTAAGTATTGATCCTTCCACGATGCTTCTAAGTTGGGTTCTTCCACATATTCATTAAGAATGGTGATAAATGAAGGAGTTTGATGGATCAATACCGATCCAAAAATGGATCGTACCGTTCCACGAACTCAGCTAATATTCCTTCATTCTTTTTTTCATTTTTCTTCGCATTCAATCATCTTTGAGTCTACCATCCATTCCTTCCTAATTGCGAAGTCCAATTCATCGAATTTTTGGTTGTGAAAATCCTGGATAAAGGTAAATATTTTTAGAAAATCTTGCATTCCTTGACATGATTATGATATTTTAGGAATATCATCAATTTCATATTTATGAACCAAGAGTAGATATGCAGTGTTATTATATGCAAATCCAATGAATATGCAATCCACTATTTTTGGTCCAAGTTTAACATTTTTTGTTATGTGGGACACACACCCCACACTTTTATGTATTTGTAGGATAGAGATCTATTTTTACCGAAGTCATATGGAGATTTAGATGTTTTCTTATGAGGCATTTAGTTTAGGATGTAATTGGCTAAAAGTACAACATCATCTAAAACTTATTTGATGAGCAAGAATTGATTAGCAAAGAATTCATCATTTTTCACGTATACCCCTCTCAGATAATATAATTTTTTGGATATAAAGTTCTATTTAAATCCATTTTTCTTAGTAAAGAACTAGAAATAAGGCTCTTTTGAATACTAGTATAAATTGCACGATACGTGCATCTAATAGCTAAAGATATTTGGTTTTCATTTAAAAAAAATTAATGGATGGATATGTGATATAAGTGCAAAATCTTTGATGGTCACAACGCTTTTTTTTCAAATAGTTGTTGGTGGTGTTGGTTGCAAATTGGTAGTGAAATCCGTTGATAGTGGCCGCGAAGAGGACGGTGGTAGAGATAGTTCACCGATAATGAGATTTCGTTAATAGAAGAGGGTATTTTTGGAATTTCAAAAGGACATCGTGGAAATTCTATCTATTGAATTCTCTTTATTAATAGTAAAGATATGTGCTATTCGATATTGTAGATTATGTGCAGCATCCAAAATTTGAGATGAAGCAATGCGTTGACTCAGCAATCCACGTGTGTTATAAATTTTGATCATTTGATTTTTGGTCTAGCGTTAAAACAAAGCTGTGTATATTATAGTAACTAAAATTTCATTCCAACTGCTATTTCAGTAAAGACAGGTTATTATCGTACGTGCAAATTTTAAGAAGAGAAGACTATCTGTTGCAAAACTGGAAAAAGGAGAAGCGGGTGGTTCAGAAACCCATACTAATTCATAGAAACATGATTATGTTGCATTGCTAATCATTCAATGGCAACAGAAGGCTATAATAATAACACAGCAGTATAATTAATTAATTAATTACAAATTGCAATGGATGCGGCTCATTGGAGAAGACGTAGAAATTGCCGTTGGTGTAGAATTGATTTCGGTTAGTGGACAATCGACTAATGTAGTTGCAATAGTGGAGGATTGCGTCGATGTAGTTGAAGTAGTGGAGGATTAGGAAATGGGGCTGGCATTGTTTTCATGGGCTAGCAAGCAGATGGTAAAGGAGGTGACATGTGAAGGGTAGTTTGGGGATTTCAAAAAGACACGGTTGATCCTAGTTCATTGAATTATCATTATTAGTAGTAGAGATATGGACTACCAGTGGCCTTCAGATTCATCAGATCTCACTTAGAAATAGTCAGTCGATAAGATCTAGTATATCAAGAAGAGATCAGATCAAATCTGGACGATATGATCCATCAAAAAGTCCATTTTCCCCTAGAACTTCAAGAGTATTGAAAACTAAGACATTTTGGAGCAAAATTCAAGTTTTTGGACCAAGGCTATGTGATTGATACATGACCTTTAGGTCAAATCTAGAACAAACCTCAAGGCTTGATGGTCTTTCTATTAAGCATTAGCATTTGTTTAATACTTTGGTTTGGTATTGTCAAGAATAGGGACTAGACTTTGGGTCGTGTATGCATGTGGAGATATTATTCCTTATTTTATGTTATCATATTGTAATTGATATAATAGATTTTCCTAGGTTATTGTCATGATGCACCTATAGTAAATGTTATCATGTGCTAACCTTTGTGACTGCAAGAGATGAGCGGGTCAAGGTATGAAGTAGAACCACATAGGCTTGATCCCGAAAGGGTACACATGCAGTCTTTCTCTACATATGACTACCATATTCCATGAGTTGGGTTGGAGTGCGTAGCATTATGGCATAATCCAAACTAGTTGATTACCCTTTCCCCCTTTTTCTTTTGTGCAATTTTATAGGTCATACATGTGTATATCTTTCACCAGTTTGCAAATAAAAACAGTGAGAATGGAAGAGGTGAATTTGTTATTTGTATATACAAATTAGAGTTTTACATATATTATGGAGCCATTGTAGTTTGTTTGATATATAAAATGATCTTCATTGTAATGTGAATATAGATGTAAATTAGATAAGCATTTGTGAATTGATAAATTGCATGAAATGTCATATTAAAATGTTTATCAATATTAATCCTGTACGAGATTTTCCCCTATGTTTATACATATCTTTAATTTTTAATTTACTTACCCAAACGGTCCACTGTTTTTAACATCTGAGATTAGTGTGTAAGCATAGTTGACTTTTAACTCTAATTTTAGGCATTAAAAGTAGTGGACGTTTTATTTGGTATCAGAGCTTTGATTTAGAGATTAACTTAACCTTGGGCAAGTTTAACCAATTTATAGTAGAATAATTTACACATTATGTTGGTTTAAACAAGGATGAAAGAGCATACTTGTTTATTATTGTATGCTTTTTATGTGTGCATTTATATACACACATACATAAATTTTTTGAAAATTACATACATACATATTAGATGTAACTATAACCACCATCACCCGCACCCTAATATGATGTTTTTTTCTGATGAATATGCAATCCACTATTTTTGGTTCATGTTTAACCTTTTCAGTTTAGATGGGATAGACACCCCCACACTTTTATTTATTTGTAGGATGGAGATCTATTTTACCATACTTATATGGGGATTTAAATGCTTTCTTACGAGGCATTTTGTTTACGATTTAATTTGCTGCAAGTACAACATCTCCCAAAACTTATTTGATAAACGAGTATTGATTATCAAAGAATTCATCATTTTCCACATACACCCCATTCTTAGATAGCACCAAGTTGTCGAATATAAATACCTATTTAAGTCATTTTTTCTCATTAAAGAACCAGAAATAAGGCTCTTACGAATATATGGAACATGGAGAACATCACTCATAGAGAGTTCTCTTATATAGGTCGTTTTCAATAGGATTTATACCTTGCCTTCAACTTTTGATGTGGAGGAGTTTCCTATGAACAATTGCCCTTTTCTAGTGATGGGTTTTTGATTTGAGAACATCTACTTGTTGGCAATGATGTGTCCAGTGGCTACAGTATCCATAAACCATTCATTGGAGTTACTAACCAGATGACATTCCAAAAGCACTACATATAGATTCATTTCAGAAACAACTTCAAAAGTCTATCGAATTCAATTACATTTTCTTTTGATTACTTTTTCCTGATATCCTTTCTCTCACAATACTCAATTATTGTGTGCCCTTTCTTTTGGAAATTTTGGCATGTTCCCTTGAACTTCCGAATCTTATTGTTGTTCTTGGCATTTTATTATCACTTTCTCTTTTAGAAAATTTATTTTCCTAAACAACATTCGCCTTCCCATTATATGGTTGGTTTATTTCTCCTAAATTTTCTTATTTTCTTCCTCAATCCTTGAAGAACCACTAAATCTTTTATCATAATTTTCTTATGTTAATGCTTCAGATAATTTTTTTGAAATCATTTAATAAAGGAGGCAGTTTCTTAATAGCACTGTCCACTTGAAGTAACTCGTTGAGAAACATTCCTTTGTCATGAATTTGATGAATGATCACTTGTAATTTTTGAACTTGATTAATTACAGTCTTCGCATCCATCATTATGGAATCAAGAACTTTAAAATAATGAACATTTTCAAACCATCATCTTTAGTTTTTTACCTCTTGTCCAAGGATAACCGAAGTTCCTTTGAAATCTTTACCTCACAATATACATTATAAATACTATTATTGTTATACGTCTAGTATACCAAAACAGAGAATAATCAATTATAAACTCGTCGCACAAGTTTATAACTCAGATTTCCACTACACTGGAATTCTGTGTTAATTATTATAACAATATGATTGTTGTAAATAAATTACAACAACAGCGTGATACTATTTAGAATAAATAGTATAACCAAAATAAAGGATAGAATGTAGAATTCTAACCGAAATATGTCTGAGGCTCGTCGTAACGATTTCCTTAAGAATTTAATTTCAAAATTCTCCCAAGATACAGCAGACGAATTCTGCTTGAAATTGTAATGAGTATATCACTCTGTGATTTGAATAAGCATTTATCAGAGGAGAAGAGAGAGATTCGGAATTGGAAAAATAAGTGAGGAAAGTGATCAGTTTTCCTCCTTTATTTATAGTGGTCCGTATCCCTTCCGAACGGTCGTGTCTGCACCCGTTCGCTCAAACAGTCGCGTCCGTACATCTTCGTACAGTCACATCTGTCTGCTATGCCCTCTAACGGATCTGTTTCGCCCGCGTCCGCTTCCGTACCCGTTCGTTTGCGCGCGCTTCACTTCAGGAGTCGTGTCGGGTCACACCCGCGTCCGTTCCCGAACAGATCCGCATCTGTTCGTCTGGCCTGCAACTGTGAGAAAACCCGGTCCAGTTTGCTGTAAAAATATGAGTATCATATTAGACCCGCATCTGGCCAGGGTCAGTCGGACGGCGGCGCGTGTGTGGTGGAGATGCATGATCTTCCTCCTCACAACGAAGCATACATTTGAGAGCCCCAGACCTCCAACCTTCTCACGAGAAAGCTATATTTAAACCAATATAGCTCTCACAATTTGGAGATGTGGGACTTTATATTTCATTCAACTTTAAGGAATTCCAACAATTATCCGGTCCATTGGGGATATAATATTTCAATATGAAGTCTGAGTTGTTCCATGCAACAACAGTTCCAATTTAATTCGCATCAATACAGCCCTCCCTTACGAAGGATATGTCATATGTAATGAATTTTTCCAATCTTAAAGCAGTCTAGTTGAATAACGTTTTTTGCTACCAACATCTGAAATCCATTCCATTATTGAATTACTCTAGTCTTTCACTACGAGATAACTCAACAGTAGTAGGAACTAAGGATCCATTCTAACTGTTGGTTATAGTAAGGGTGAGTGTTGAGCGGTTTCTTCCTTGAGACATCATCTACAAAATAGCAATGATTATCAAAAATTCATAATTTTATCCTAATCAAATAAAATAAATCTCGTTTCAAGAATGCTAGTAATTTTTATTTATAAAATAGATTTAGAGATATATAAGACAATTTCAAATTTGAAAGGAAACAAAACAAAATGGAAACCAATTGATAATGTCTTTTTTCTAATTTTGAAGTTGAATCTGTTTGCGTCCATTTTGCAATGTTTCCTAAAGACAAGATGACTCCTCTATGGCATTGAAGGTTTACCAATCTATTGTTTCTCCTAAGATAAAGCAAGCCCTTTAGTACAATGTACCGCTTACTTTATAGTGGATCAACAAATTGAAGAGATGATCAAACTTAAAACAATGGCAGAAGAACTAGATGATGGTGGAGTTTTGTTAATTTGAAATCATTTTTTTTATCTTCTTCCCTGGGTGACTCCTCTCTTATTTATAGGTCTAAGGTGACACCTTTTCTTTTTCTACAGTAGTATTTGTTACAAAGTTGTAACCCTTTAACCAACTAGAAGTTATCATTGGCCGAAAGAAACAGTGTGAAAATAAAAGCGATGGTGTTTGGGTCCACTATAGTCCATCTGACACGTGCCTTTGGTAATGTACAGTGCATAGTGCCAAGTGCGCCGACAAAGGGCTTCAAACGCCTATTCGTCCGCACAGTATGTGAATGCATAGGCCTTTCAGGCCATTATGTGTGTCATTTCTATTATTTTGTAATCCATTGTGATAATAACAATTTAGTATATGTACGTAGGTTTATTAGTTTCTTCGATGTGGGACTATTTCCTAAGATGTCAATATCTCGTTCATGCGATGTTTGAATAAGTTTATAAAACATACTAAATTGGCATCTCGAAGGCTACAAGGTGGATATAAAATCCAATTTTTTTGAGCGTGGGTCTTACTCAAATTTGGGCTTCCATATTGCTACGTTAATAAAAATCCCTCACATGAATGGATATTCACATTAGCATTCAGTATCTTTTTGTATAAACCAATTTTTTGTGTTATTTGAGAAGTTATTGCATTGGTTTAAGTAGCATGAGGACCTTGAACTTTCATAGCTATAGTTTAGTAGATTTACTAGCTAATTAGTGGGCTCAAATATTTTTAACTATATGCTATTTCTATAAATCAAACTAAAATATAGCATGTAATAACTTCTCGTACCATCCTTGGTTCTCAGTTTGTGTTTTTCTCCATGAACACTTGCTTCGTCTTGTTAGTGCTTATGAGAATTTGGCCTTTATGTAACATCCCCTACCTTAAGGCTCGAAGCTAAGCGCTACAAATACTGCAGTCATCTATAGTATTAACTTTTAGTGACAAAATACGGTAATGTTAATGGTATCCATAATATCAGAAGCACACAAATATGAAATAAAATCAATACAGATTTCAAAAACAGCTTTTCTGATTACATTTCAAATCAATATTTCATATTCAATTACATAATCCCAAAATGATTCCCAGGTTTTGATGAAATAATTATTACAAAATACGCCAAGAGCGACATATGAAGATGCCCCTTGGATGATCAGAGTACTAGATAGATAGACATATCAATCATAAATACATCACAGCGAAAATACTACTAAATAACTCCTACATAGCTTTGCCTCCTGAACGTCTTCGGAAGCTTATTCATCCAACCCACTAAACCTGAAAATTCGTTAACTCTCAATCTACTCAAATTTAATTTTGAGCATCCGAGAGTTTAAGGGGAAAACATAAACTTCAAGTCAAACATAAAGCCTGGTGTGAATAATTCTATCACATCTCAGTTTACTGATATTAAGCGAGACCACGTCGATTAGCGAAATGGGTTTCCCCTCAATAATATCCTTTTAAAATCATATCGTTTGCAAATCAAAATCCTGCAAACAAACTGATTATAGAAACAATAGCAATAACATATGCATATAAATCAGGTAATCAATGGACTATCTGTCCGAACGATATAGTTTTATCAGGCTAACTATTAACCACTGGCTGACTCGGGCCTACTAGACATAATAAATATTCTAACAACTGCTAGATACAATACTGGACGATCTGTCCTTAACTTACTTCTCCAAGGGGCAACTGATCCTAATGGTTTTGCAAACTCATCAATAACCTACCTCTACTCTGTGTATTCCTTTCTGTGTGTAACATCATTTTAGTCTTACCTATGACAAAGCCCTACACACTGGAATTTTGGACTTATATTAGCTAGGGGCTACTAGCTAAAGTATAGGGCACGACCCTACATCAGTCTCATTTGGTTTTCTAATATCCGAGTCATATACCTAGGGTTAACTACCCTATTCAATTGTCCTTGAAAATATTTCTTCCAAATTGATTTAATCCTTTTAAATCATACTTTAACAAGGAAAATATACTCATTACTTTACTCATAAAATCTATGCCATGGTATATGCTTTACACAAAACAATGTTGATGAAATCTAAATCAATGGGATTACCTATCCCTTCAAAATAAGTTAAAGCCCCTTTTTAACTTAGAAAACTTTAAGCCATTAAGCCAAGACAAGATCTTCGAACCCATTGTTTAAAACCTAAAACAATCCCTTTCGGGAATCATAGAAAGCATTCCTTTTGAAATTATTGAAATCATCCCTTTCGAAATCATTGCTTAAAACCTTAGACATCCTCTTTCGAAACCATTAAACATATCTTTCGAAAGCTTTGGAAACGTTCCTTTAGAAACACTTAAAAACATACCTTTCGAAACACTTAAAACATACCCTTCGAAATACTTAGAACATATCTTTCAAAACACTTAAAACATATCTTTCGAGAGCATTGGGTTCAAGTAAGGATTTGTGGAAACATAGCTTCGAAATCATTGGGTTCAACATTTAATATAACTATAGAGTTAAAGAAAACAGAAGCGAAAGCATCGCTTTCAAAAGCATTGATCTCAAGTTAAAGAATTGGGGAAGAGAGCAACTTCGAAACTACTCTTTCGAAGCCATTGCCTCCGAAACTATTAGTAAAAGTGGCTAAGACACCCCTTTCGAAAGCATTGGGAAGGCGGTTCCAATATTAAGAAATCGAAAGCCTTCCTTTTGAATACATTGTTTTAGGGTCATAAAGAGAAGCGGCCTCTAACTAATGAGAAAGGTATAAATGCGGCAGCTAGTGTATCGAAGGGGTTCAAAAGCTGCAACATTTTCAAAAGCTTCTTTTTTAAAAACAAAGGCAGGTTAATGGATTCGAAAGCTAATAAAAATGGCTTCAACCCTTTCGAAAGAATGCTTTTGTCACCATCCTTTCCTTCCACCTTTCTCCAATACACTACGAACCAATTGCTTGATAACATGTGCATTGGTTTCGGATGGGTGCGAAAGGATTACTAGGTATTGTGACGGAAGCAAGCAATGGAAGTGACGAAGTTGTAATTTGAAACAAACCTGATTTTATGCTTTTTAAAGTAATTCCTTTTCATCTAAACATCAATATTTGTCAAAATTTCATTGGCTATGGAATCTTTAACATATACTCTTCTGAAAACAACTGCCACATTAATCTAAAATATTTGAAACATTTTATGCTTAACAAAATACCTAAAATATTAAATACCAATTAAGACCTCTAGCTTAATTTATTTATTTACCTTAGTAAAACACTTAGGAAAAATCCTAAAAAATCACAATAATTCGCTTTATATATGTTTTCTAACATTTATAAATTTCAGACCCAAAAACATTATTTAATCGCCTTAAATAATTTAAACCCAAAACTAACTATTTTTTCTCATAGAAAATTCATAATAAATCCACAATCACTTAGAAAATTATGAAACTTGAACCCACTTCTAAAATAATGTTTTTAATCATATATCAAAAATGCAACTCCTTTGGATGTCGTTTGATAAGTTTTCTAATGCAAACATATCTTAAAATCTATATTAAACCATATAAATCATCAACGAGCATATATATCCATTTTAACAAACATAACATGACATATTATTTGCAAATATAGTTCGGATCTACTTGAAACCAAAACCATTATCAAAAGTGAGATGTAAACTAATTATTCACCTTTGTTTGATTAAGAATGTTGAGATTTGGATCAAGGTTGATTTCCTAAGCTTTTGATCTTGAATCTCCTAGCTTTAATCTTTGATTTCCCTTTTTCTTAATAGCCGGCCACACCCCTTAGGTTTTAATTTAGTTTATAGATGCAAATGAATGAATGAAGTGGAGAAAGAGAGGGTTTTAGGATATAAAATAAGGCTCCTCCTATTTAGCCCTTCTAATTTTCCTCATCCTTATCTTAAATTTTAATTACTTATTTTAGTTCATTCATAAGGCACGACTCAAGTTTAATTATCAAATCTCAACCTCTTAACCCTCTACATTATTTAATTTAATTTATCTAATTAAATGTCTAAATAATGTTAACTAAAATTAGGGTCATTACACTTTACAATTCTCGTTTGAACCTTATTTTAAGTGTTTTGATAGTGATAATTATAGAATGGTACATTTGAGTTTATTTATAGGAACATTTACACTACGACAATGAGTAAGAGCATCAATGGTGACTTGATGAGCTTAAGTGAATCAATGCATTTGTTAGTCTTTTTATTATGTACATTTCATAGAAGTATTCTTATGTAAAGTCTACCAAAAGTGATAGTAATGATCACTTACACATGTTCACATTAATTTTTTTTCAAAGTTGTTAAACAAAGCTTTTGTACATGAACACGAGTTTTAAAACGCACAATTCTATAAAGCATAATTCATTGCCAGTTAGAGTTTGATTGAAACATTTAGACGTCTGACTGGTAATTCTAACATCAGGTTGAGTTTTTCAAATGTCTGAATTGCTTCAAATTAAACTATAAACATGGGATTTTTCCATAAAATGATTCCTATACCTGAATTATTTTACCAACATTCGAAATGCTATGACAGACAAAATTATAACAAATTTATTTTTGAACTGTCTTCTTCTTTATAGAGTTGCTACTTCTCAATTTAAAAAAATATAGCTCTTTATTTCAAAAAGTTCCTACTCTTCATTAAAACTCTTCAACTGTTACAAATAGAGATTCGAAAATAGTTTTGTTAACCGAATTCCATTCTCTAATCTATCTATGTATTTAAAGCGTTCTTGTTTTAAAAGTCATTCAAATTTCAAGAACAAACTATTTTCGAATCAAAGTGACAAATCAATGTTTTATAGAACACATTATTGTCAAGCATGTCTCACTTTTAATAGAGAAAGATTGAAGTCTTGTTTTATAAAGAATATAACTATAGTTGCAATACATATTCCTTTAGGTCAAGTGAGGGTTTTAGTTAGTGAAATTTCTAAGAGGAGCCGTAGGACTGGACGTAGGATGAGAGGTCCAAACCAGTACAAAAATCCTAGTATGATCTTTTATTTATTTGTTTTTACTTTAAAGTTTACAATAGCATTCTATAGTATCTACTTCATTATTAGTCATATTAGTGATCAAAACATTCTTTCATTTGGTATGAGCATGAATTTTCAAAATCTAACAAACTTTATATTTATATATATATATATAATATGGTTAACATGAGTACTTTGATATTGGACAACATGTCCACCTCTTTTCAGTAGGTCTAATTATGCATATTAGGCAACATGGTTGAGAATTTATATGGAAGCTAGTATTCTTAAGATTTGGCAAGCGACTTAAGTTCAGTTTGTATCTCTTAGAGACTCGCATGTGTACTTGGATAGATGCTCAAAAGGCTTTTGCTACCAATAATGTAAAAGCTATGAATGTTGTATTTTGTGCATTAAACAAAAATGAGTTTTCTAGAGCTGTAATCTACAAAATCTCACATGACATTTAACATACTTTGCAAGTCATTCATGAAGGAACAAATAAAGTCAAACAAACAAAGATTAAGTTACTGAAGAATCAAATGCAATTTAATCTATTATAACCTACTTAATCCAATTTAATCTATTTTATGTAATCTATTTTAAATCTATTTAATATAATTTAAATCTATTTAACCTATTTTAAATTTATTTAATCTATTTAAAAAATCTACTTAATATAATTTAAATCTGTTAAATCTATAATTTATCTATTTAAAACGTTTTAAACCTAATTTAAATCCATTTAATCTATTTTAATCTATTTAAATCAAAATTAAATCTAGTTAAATCAAATTTGAATCTATTTAAACTATTTTACTATCTAAACTATTTTAATTTATTTAAACTATTAAACTATTTATGACTATCTAAACTATTTTCTAAAATTGCAAACTGTGTAAAGTTGAAGTATTTATATTTAAATCTTTGATGATGATACAACTTAAGTTGGAATTTGGAATTGATACCTTTTTGTGAAATGACATATTTGAGTGAATATGATTTTGAAAGTGAAGATGATTTTGAAAGTGAATATGGTTTTGAAAGTGGATATGATTTCGAAAGTGATATGGTTTGAAATCGAATATGATATTTTGATATTTAGTATGAATTGACTTTTGAAATGTAAAAGAACCATCCGGTGTGAAATAAGCGTTTGGTTGTTAAAGAGACCGGGATCAGATATCGTCATACTCTCTGCCAATACCGAAAACCACTTTAACAACTATGTACGTGGTGAAGATTCCAGAAATGAAGTAGGGTGGTTTGGCAAACGATTCTGTATGAAGTATTTACGTGACCCTGACTCCCATGAGTCAGCTTGATGTGGCTAAAACAGGAGCTACGCCGGGCCAAGTGAGGTCATTCCTCCTATCGGACACATTTCTTCGATACCATTCTATTACTTTGTGATTGATTTGGTGGCCACCCCTTGATTTTGATTTGGGAGTGTGTTCCGAGGTGGGCGGTAGTAGCTGCTATGCGTTACCACCAGTCCGGATCCGCAATTGGTATATCTACCCTGGACATTGCCTCAGTGCCTTGTCGCATGCCTTATCACGCCTTCTATGGTTTGTTTTGTGTTGTACCTATAGAGTGTTCCTTGATAGCCCACCTACGGGTGGAGTTTACAGTATCTGTATAACGCCTTAACGCTATTTTAATACTTTACTGTAGACATATTATAATAGCATATTGTACTACATAGTAGATAGTTTAACGGATCCTTAGGAGATGGTAATCCCGAACATCTCTTAAGTTATCGCACTCACGTTAGACACTGGATAGGAGATGTCAAACCTCGTAAACATCTCTGAGGCCGCTACACTCATATTTATTTACTGTTGATTTAATTTACATAAGATCTTTTAGTATTGACTCGAGTGTTTTGTCTTTTCAATTCGCCCGGGTCAGTTTGAGCTTTTCAGTTTATCGAAGACTGCTTTCTGGAGGATGAAGACGAAGAATTTGTACTATTATTACCTATTATATGTATTCCACTACATCATGTTGTTCCACTGCATTTATTTATTTATTCATGTTTTATGTAACTCTGATTTTGTGTTGTAAAAGAATAATCAAATGTATTTACAAAACAGCTTCATGAACTGTTATTTGATTATTATATTTTGTCATTCCACTACGAGATTCTGTATTTGTTTTTCTTTCTTTCTCTGCTCTTTCTTATTTGCCCCATAACAATCTACCCTTTTGAATTGTTTGAGTCTGACGTGTGTGGTTTATCGTCGATTTAAACTATCCAAAAAGGCAGGTCATTATAGTTGGTATCAGAGCTTTGGTTTAGCGATAACCTTAGCTTTGTACGTAAGAGCCATCAGGGTTAAAGCTTGAGATTGGAGGATCTTTTCTTCGTGGCTTCTTTCCGGGCATTATCATCAGTTGGAACAGTGGGATTGATGAGCTTGGTTGGGCATCTATCATGTAGATCGTCTTTATCCTTCCTCCTTTAAGGACTTCAAACTCGAAATCAGTAGACTTGATAGGTTCTGTCTTGTTATGCAGTGATTCGTAGGTTGGGTCTGACTCATATAGAATAGGGTAGTAATACCCCAGAATGAGTCGTTGAGTGTATATATGAGAGAGCGTATTTGTCAGTGTTATAAAAGTTCTTGTATTGTGTTAATTTGTTTCGTTTTGTATTTATAAATTCTAGTCGGTACATAGGACGCTATGACATCGATAGGGATTTCTAAACACTTAATAGGGCAGACTGACACAATATTGTTTTGAAATATAGGGAAATGAAATAATTTTGCCTATTATATATTTTGTATATAAAATAATAAATTTTATAAATGATATAGTTGGTGGTTATATACTTGGTTGTTAGGTAGTGAAATTTTATAAATATTGATTGTAAAATAGGATTTACAAGTAAAGAAAATATAAATTGGAAATTTTAGAACTAATACTTCTGATATGAATATTTCAATATGATTTGAAAGAAATGTTTAAAGGAATTTTGGAAGCAAATAAGTTTTGTACTTTCCTCTCTGTCGTTGGAAAATAATTTCGGTGATGAGTTCACGCATCATCGACGTTCATTTTTCGAGTTTCAAAGAGGGAAGACTATTGTAGTATTTTTACTACACATCTGCTCTGATGAATAAAACCTTAATTTTGAATTTTAAATATGATTGATCTATAAAAGAGATATATATTATTTTCTAAGTGACTAAAATGAACCCGGAGTTTAGTTCTTAAATTTTCTGATAAGTAGTAGTTTTCAATTATTGAAATGAATGAAATCTTAATTATTTTAATAATTGGAAGTTTTCTAGAATGATGAAAATATAAGTAACTAGATGTTAAGTGATAAATGGAAAGTATAAGAAATTGAAAATATGTAAACTGTAAATAAAAAGGGAAATGAAAATAAGAAATGGTAACCATGGAACATTTTGTTAACTAAATATATAAGAGAAACTGGGGTAATATTCAATTGCATTCTTAAAAGACATATATATGTATATATATATATTTTTTAAAAGTTGTAATGTTGATAAGAATATGTTATAGAATATTATACAAGTAAAAACTTGGAAAAATGAAAGTGTTCAATGAAATTTCTTCTATAAATAAGAATTCTAATGTTATAAATTATTATAAACTTAAGTTAATAGTTTGAAATGCTACTAATTGAATGTAATAGAAGTGAATAATGTAAGAAAAATGATTTTAAACTTAAGTTAACACTTTAAGATGTTTATAATCAGATTTTATGGTAAAGGTGAATAATGTAAGTAAATAATTATAAACTTGAATTAATATTGAAGCCATTTATAATTAAATGAGTACTATATAAATTGAATGATTTAGAAATGGTGTTAATATTCAATAATACTATATATGGGAGGAATGAATGTGAAGAAAAAGAAATAATCTTGAAATGGTGAATTGAATTGTAAAGAAACTTACCTAATAATGTATACTCCAATAATTGAAATAAAAATAACCGATTTAAGCAATGAATGTAAAGTAATAAAATGAAAGAAAATGACATTGTATGAATAATGGAGAAATGAGCTTTTGTAAGTAATAACAAACGAAATTAATGAAAATAAACATTATATGAATAAGAAAAGAAAAGTAAATGATGAAAAAAAACAAACAACAGGGGAAAATCAAACTAAATTGTAAATGTGAAGTAAACTGAAATAAAATGTATACAATACTTCAATAATGAATTCATTTATGATCCAAATAAATGAAATGAATATAACTTATGTGAGTAAAGAATGTAAATTAATGAAATAAGCCTTACGTGAATGAATGAAAATTAAAATTGTGTAACTAATAAACATGAATTAAAGAAAAACATTGTATGAAAATAAATGAACAATAAATGATGTGGAAAGATAAATAGAGTAAACTCAAAAATGTGTTGAATTCTTTGTTTGTTGGACTTATGGATTGGTTGGGAAATGATACTTCTATTTTGTAGATGTATAAATAATCTATAAAGTTATCTATGACCGTTGAGTGTATGGTATACTTAGTAGTTTATTTATCAGTTTATACGATTAACAGTTTCTGAACCCGAACAAACCATTTGTTTTGGTTGTAATGGATGGATGATTGTTTTCTTTGTTGAAATGATGTTTGTACTGTTTGTTTGCAAGTGATTGTTGTTATGTTGTATTGATTTGTTTTGTTATTAGTTGAAACAACTTAAATATTTCACTTTATATAATTATTAACCCTTTTGGATTATATAAGTGAAATACAGGTTATGGAAGCAAAAACTACTGCTTTTGGTTTCGTATAATAAGCGTTGTTTGTCCGAAAAATAGGTACGTTCTTGGATTACAGTTTTATAGCGATATTATATTGTTTTTCCCATGGTTTGGGACATTTTATTTTGAAAAATATGATATATATTGTTATTATTGATATTATTATTCTCCTAGACTTCTCCATACAAAGGAGACTCTGCCGAAATTTTCTGTGAATTTTGGACTTAGAAAATTTTTGTGAAATGTTTTCCAAACTTTTGTTAACTTGAATATAAAGCATTTGATCGTTGTAAATTGATATATTTTATTTATATTATTTAATTATGTAAATTAATTGTTTATAAATTTAATATTTTGAATAAGATATATTGATTACTTAATTCCTTCTTTTCCCTTTTCGAGGACGAAAAGTTTTGAGTGGGGGAGAGTGTAACGACCCGTAAATTTCGATAATTAAAAATAGTTAATTTAATAGGGTTTTGTGGTTTAATGTTGGTAGAAATAAAAATTTGGGATTTAATAAGAAGTATACAACTGGAATGCAATTTGATAGTATTAAATTAAGGTAATTTATAACTGCTTTAAATGTAATACCAATTAATTGAAATGATTAAAGAGCTATAATTGGTATAGATTGTAAAGGAATTATAGTAAAATATGTATTAATTGATGTTGGATTAAAAGAGTAGTGGATAATTTAAATGTTGTATTAATCTAACGGTATGTAATAAATTTTAATTGAATAAAATTAGTGTTGCGGTAGTAATTATAACACTTGTTATGGATAATAAACTTATAAGATGTGATAAAAGGTTAATGGTGCAATTATTATATGTTACCTTTTTTTTAAATTTGGGTTCAAACTTTCTATTACTGTAAGCAATGTATATACAAAAGTCTTACAAGACCAAAACAAAGCAAAGACTACACTCAAACAACCAAGACAGGCCCGAGCTAAACAAAATACCAGCCCAAAGCCCACTAAACAGTAACCAAATACCAGAAGTTTCGAGACAGATCTCATAGCAAATAAGGCAAACCGACACTTCTACTACTTCATTTAATTCCTATCTCATCTCGAAGAAAATAAAAAAGAAACAATGGCGGCGAGCGAGAACATAACGAAGCAACCTCATCTACTTCCAGGTCGTAGCTTCTTCCTTAAAGACCAAGGAGATGAACAGCAGCAACAACTTGAAGGCCATCAGCCAACAAAATCTTCGATCCAACCAGAATGAAGACAAGTATTAGATTTGACAAAACTATCTATGAAAAAAACTCAAATCTTCGAACTAATCTTCTTACGTGAACAGGTCGAAAGCCTGCAAAATTGGGGATTCGTCTTCAACTTCCAGATCTAAGATGCAAACAACACTCCCTCGAGAAGAAAATAACAAGATAAGTCACTAATAACCGAAAAGATGCTTCTTTTAACTTTGTGTTCGAACTAACTTCTTTCGTGAACTGGTCAAAAAGACGAGAACTCGGAAACAGCCTGCAATTGCTTGGGAATACGACTTCAACTTCCAAATCTAAGATTCAACCAACACTCCCTCGAGAAGAACAGAGAAGACATTAACAAGATAAGTCATTAATAACCAAAAAGATGCTTCTTTTAACTTTGTGTAAATTAAATTCTAAAATTTCTTTCAGAAAACTCAAAGTATCAAGACTGAGAATCACGAGAACTCAAGCAGAATATACTTGAGTGTCCAGGACGAGAACGCTCGGATCAACCTGCAAATCTGCATCCTTAAAAGCTAATTCAAAATTTTTTGTATCTTGTAAATAATAATGTAATTAAGTGAGAGGAGGAGAGAAACAATGTAAATAATACAGGTTCACAAAACCTGGAGCCAAGGATCATTGAAATAGGAGGAAGGCGGAGGAATGAAACTTATGATAAAGCAGCAGATGCCCCAATTCAGCGTTGGGAGGTATATCCCCATTTCAATGCTATTGTTTCATTCAAGTCAGTGATGTTCTTGAAATGTTTAGATTTAGCCATTCTAATATTCATAGTCTGGAAAATATTGGAACAGATCTGCAACCTATCCATAAAACGATTCTGAAAAATCCTGTCATTCCTTTCTTTCCAAATATGCCAAACACAAACAGAAAGGGATAGTTGAAACAAGTCTGAATAGAGACTTTTTGAGCTAGATAAAGAAACAATTTTCTATAAATCATCTTTCAAAGAAAAAGATAAAATACTTTTCGGCGATTTGAAAAAATCTTACAACTCCAAAGCCACACATTTTCTGTAAAATTACATTGAAAAAATAGATGGTCTATATTTTCAGTTACAAAAGACGCAGTTTTGATCCACGACTATCTGTTTCTGTAGTAATCTTTCTTTTGTTAAAAGATAATCATTAATGGCTTTGAAAAGGCATACCGCCATCTTAGGAACGTGAATTTTGTTCCAGACCAAAGACGCCCAATTCTTAATTTCAAAATTGGAATGAACCGAATTCCAAACTTTCTTAAACTGATACAAACCATCCTTAGAACACTTCCAAGACCAGAAATCCCTCTCACTGTTCTTGTGAATCTTGACGCCTTCAATTTATGCATGAATTTGAAATAAAAAACTATACGAGTCCCACTTCCACTTACCATTGCTTAAGATCTTACCTTTTTAATAGATGTTACCTTTTTATTTAGTCTGTTATATTAAATTGAGAATAAATTGCAATTAATTCACTTAATTAGTGCAGTTAATGTAGATTAAATTGATAATTGTAGAATGTTAAATCTATAAGATGTAACCAATGTAAATTTTATTCATAATATGACAATTGATTGAATAAAAAGAATTGAAATCAAGTTTGATCAATTTATTGAATTTCAATTATAATAAATGGATTTATTGCGATTAAATGTAATTAAATACTACGTTAATGAAAACCAAGATGATAATGGTAAGTATTAGTGTAATAAGATATAAACAAATGTTAATTACAACCATGAGATGCCAATTGATTGAATAACAAGATGAAAAGGCAAATAAATGGATATATTGGAATTAAATTATAATTAATTGGATCTAATTACAGTTGAAATTGAACACCGTAATTAGTGAAATATTTAACACTGAATTGGATATGCAAATTTGCTTTAAATTATTGTAAATGTCTAAGTAATTAAAAATGATGAAATTTGTTAGTTTATAAATATTGAATTAAAAATTGATTAATTAATTTAATATTAATTTATTTAATTAACGTGAAAATAGCCATTTTGGCCACTCTCTCGGATTTCGACGAAACCAGTTTCATCGAATCCGTAACAGTGAATTATTGTAAGGTTTCAAGTTTTGTAGCGATCGGACTTGTCGTTTGATCGTACAGACTTGAAACCGTAGAAATCAATTTAATTAAATTCGATTGAAATCAATTTGAAATAAGCTGATTTTAAGCTAACTTCTTCATACTATGGAATTAGGACCTGAACCCTTTTCCATTGAGTTTAGAATTATCGAAAACATCTATTTTGATATATGGAATTACCCATTTTCGTTTCGGGAATGAAACGGGCTTTTCGGGTCGTTTATCTTTCCAATCCAAATCGATCTGGTCCATTCTTTTCTATTTCAGCTATACCTATAAATAGCTCATTATAAACCTTAGTTGTTTCTCATATTCTCATTTCAGTACGTACAATTCTATCTATTTCTCTCTTTCCAATGGTAGACAAACCAAAACCAATTCCAAATTCAATTGCAAATCGAAATCAAATCAAAAAATTTAAACTCCTCAAAATATATCGAATTATATATCGACTTGAAGCTCTCGACGAGCGTAATTCACTGGTGTGGTTCGTTTTCTAATCGGATTCACCATTTTTCTAGAAATCGAGGTTGAACCTTGGCCGTCCATTTTAAGGTTTGAGGTTTCAACGGCGGATCGTCGATTTCACGATGATCAGGGGGCATGGGCTTGTAGAGGTCAGCGAGTAGGGTGCATCGGCATGGTTCATTCACGTTGCAGGCTGTCAGATCGCCAAGAATTAGTGGTAATAGGGGGCGGTGGCGGCGGCTTCGTACAGTGGTGGCCAGAGGGCACCGCGGTGCACGACAATGATCCAGGTGGTGCAGCCCGGCATGGGGAAGTCGTAGGAGTTGTCAGATCTGGCCGATGTTGCTTGTGGATGTGGCATTTGGGTGATCTACGGCGGCGGCTACAACGTGGCTTCGAATGAGAAGTTGACCCGTTAGGGTTTCGCGTGAGCAAAGCACGTGGCTGTAACGTATGTTTTCTTTTGTTTTTTTTTTGTTTTTTTTTAAACTTTAAAATTTACTCGTTCTAATCATCATAACTTTTGCATACGAGGTCGGATTTACGTGTGGTTTGCTCCATTGGGATCATATCGAAATTTCGGACATCTAACGCTGGTTTGGACAAATTCTAAGACTGTTGAATTTTGGGCCTTATTTTGGATTTGGAATCGATTTGAAATCGAAGGTGAGTGTTTTAACCCACTCACAATTGCTAAATTATCTTATGTTAGGTAAATTAAATTTATGATGTGATTAGAAATTAATTGATTGATGTTTGGTATGTTTAAATTACCATTCTAGTTAAATTTGGCTTTATTGCATTTAATCATCGTTTAACTTAATATTGAATTTAAATTGTCAATTTAATACCTGTTATTGATTATCAGCTATCTATTGATATTTATTGATTGATTTGGATGATGATTGTGATGGATGTTTGATTGTTGATATTGGATGATTGGATATTGTATTTTATATTGTTATAATATTGCAAGTCCCTATGGGTTGAAATGATACATTCCCGAACGATTTATATATTAGGGAAAAATCATTATGGGTTGAAATGATAGACTTGAGCAATTTTATGGATTTTATTTAATTCGGGATTGCGGTTTGAAATGACATATAACCGTAAAATTTAAACTGCGGATTAAAATGATAAATATCCGTATCACTTGACCCTAGGGTAGAAAATTATATACGGACAACGGATAGGTTAAATTAAGTGACTTTTGAAACTTTTAATTTGGAATTCAGTTAATTGGTATTTTGAAATAGAAATTTGATTTATATAAACTGAATTATTTTTCGAGAGTCCAAGCGTAAATGTTGTAATGGGAATTGATTTAATGAATTGTTCAAAGGAGTTAAATTGGAATTTCAAAGTTGAAGTGTCGAATATAAATGAATTTATCAGAAATTGAGTAATTGGAAATGTTTGGATATAACTTTGAAATCTATTTTAACTTAATTTAAACTATTTTAAGCAATTTAAAACTATTTTTAATTTATTTAATCTATTATAACCTACTTAATCCAATTTAATCTATTTTAGCTATTTTAAACTAATTAAATTCATTTAATCTATTTTAAATCTATTTAATATAATTTAAATCTATTAAAAAAATCTACTTAATATAATTTAAATCTATTAAATCTATAATTTATCTATTTAAAACAATTTAAACCTAATTTAAATCCATTTAATCTATTTTAATCTATTTAAATCAAAATTAAATCTAGTTAAATCAAATTTAAATCTATTTAAACTATTTTACTATCTAAACTATTTTAATTTATTTAAACTATTTTTAAACTATTAAACTATTTATGACTATCTAAACTATTTTCTAAAATTGCAAACTGTGTAAAGTTGAAGTATTTATATTTAAATCCTTGATGATGATACAACTTAAGTTGGAATTTGGAATTGATACCTTTTTGTGAAATTACATATTTGAGTAAATATGATTTTGAAAGTGAAGATGATTTTGAAAGTGAAGATGATTTTGAAAGTGAATATGATTTTGAAAGTGAATATGGTTTTGAAAGTGGATATGATTTTGAAAGTGATATGGTTTGAAATCGAATATGATATTTTGATATTAAGTATGAATTGACTTTTGAAATGTAAAAGAACCATCCGGTGTGAAATAAGCGTTTGGTTGTTAAAGAGACCGGGATCGGATATTGTCATACTATCTGCCAATACCGAAAACCACTTTAACAACTGTGTACGTGGTGGAGATTCCAGAAATGAAGTAGGATGGTTTGGCGAACGATTCTGTATGAGGTATTTACATGACCCTGACTCCCGTGAGTCAGCTTGATGTGGCTAAAACAGGAGCTATGCCGGGCCAAGTGAGGTCAATCCTCCTATCGGACACATTTCTTCGATACCATTCTATTACTTTGTGATTGATTTGGTGGCCACCCCTTGATTTTGATTTGGGAGTGTGTTCCGAGGTGGGCGGTAGTAGCTGCTATGCGTTACCACCAGTCCGAATCCGCAATTAGTACATCTACCCTGGGCATTGCGTCGAGTGCCTTGTCGCGCCTTCTACGATTTTGTTTTGTGTCGTACCTATGGAATGCTCCCTGATAGCCCACCTGCGGGTGGAGTTTACGGTATCTGTATAGACTACGACTTTATATAAAATGTGTTAAGGAGGGTATGGGTAACGCCTTAACGCTATTTTAATACTTTACTTTACTGTAGACATATTATAATAGCGTATTGTACTACATAGTAGATAGTTTAACGGATCCTTTGGGGATGGTAATCCCGAACATCTCTTAAGTTATCGCACTCACGTTAGACACTGGATAGGAGATGTCAAACCCCGTAAACATCTCTGACGCCGTTACACTCATATTTATTTACTGTTGATTTAACTTACTTAAGATCTTTTAGTACGGACTCGAGTGTTTTGTCTTTTCAATTCGCTCGAGTCAGTCTGAGCTTTTCAGTTTATCGAAGACTGCTTTCTGGAGGATGAAGACGAAGAATTTGTACTATTATTACCTATTATATGTATTCCACTGCATCATGTTGTTCCGCTGCATTTATTTATTTATTCCTGTTTTATGTAACTCTGATTTTGTGTTGTAAAAGAATAATCAAATGTATTTACAAAACAGCTTCATGAACTGTTATTTGATTATTATATTTTGTCATTCCGCTGCGAGATTTTGTATTTGTTTTTCTTTCTTTCTCTGCTCTTTCTTATTTGCCCCATAACAATCTACCCTTTTGAATGGTTTGAGTCTAACGTGTGTGGTTTATGATCGATTTAAACTATCCAAAAAGGCAAGTCGTTACACGCAAAATGAAACCAGATAGGAGACCGATGGCCGCATGCCGACTCTAAGAACCTAAAGTCTATTAGCCTCCTGCTAAAAGCTAGATCTGTTCCTACAGCCTTCAATTACCTCGACGGACATCGTGACCCCATCCATCGATGGCTGCTCAATGCATAGCCTCAGTCACGACCCTACTTTGGCCTTATAAGTACCAAACTATTGGCAAGCGAAACAAGGGGCTATAGGGCACGTATCTTACTAAAACATGTGATGCATATTAAATATCATATACAACAATGGTGTCATAGATCTGGGGCACGACCCCAAGATCAGGTCGCCAGGTCGGATAATGGCTAATCTGATTCACTTCTGAAATAAAAAGGAAGTTCGACAAAGGTAGACAGACTCATAGTATATATACAATGACCATCATATGGCTTTACATATAGGCCAATCACATGGTTCTAAGTATACTAAATGCAGCGAGTATCACACACAATGTACCCCACGTATGAGTGTCATTCATGAGCAACAGAATAACCAAATAAATATCATAACAACATCTTATACCACCGCGTGTTACTGGTCTGTTTATTCTGTGCTCACATATAACACTCGCTCCTTTAATATTCTGTATAACAAGTTCAAAGAATAACCAGAGAAATATTACTAAATGCCCCATCCTAAATGGTATTATAACTACGTTTATTTATATTTCTCATCACATGGAATCAAAATAACAAAAACAATATGATAATATCACAAATCCATACAAAAGGATATCATCACCATATCATATCGAATCGCTAAAAAAAATCCACATCAACAGTGAATCATTTATATAAGCCGATTCAATATACAAGAGTGGAATGATCAGCAAAGTAAAATAAATTAAATTATTCAAATAAATAAATATAACAACTAACAATTTATTATTTAATAACGAATCATTTGTAACAAAAATAAATACTTTAAAATAAATTTATAACTCATAGAATAAATTATATGTATTTCAGACTATACAATATAATTCAAATTCTTCACTTTATACTCTAACAGTTAGAAATAAAATATTTTCTATTTTCAAGACAACTTTTGATACCCAAAATAATTTTATATATCAACCAATTTTATTTATATAGATATACTTCAATTTAATTTTAAAACACCAAAATTAGTTTATCGCGTCTTTCAAAAATATTTTAAAACCAGAAAATCAATCGAACGTCTAAAAATATGAATTAAGGAGAAAAATCCTCCAACATCATCAATATAAGTTTCTATCATGTGGTTGAGTTGAATTACATCGAATTTCGGCCACACTGTACACATAATATAAATAAATTACACAAATTAAAATGCAAACGGACAACATCTCCTTTGCATTTTAGACATCCAATAAACATGAAACTCCATTATTAATTACCAAAATAACATCCAAACAATTCATTTCATCCAATATCACAACAAGCAATCAATATCAACCAATAATCCATCCAACCAAACTGAACAGGTAGACATATGGATGATTAAGCATAAATAATATGATAAGGCATAGTAGCGAGTGAGGAAACTCACCGAATCATCGAACGAAGGCTTATAGCCTCCGCTTATTACTTTATTGCCATTTCACAGCCAGTAACAATGAGGCCACCTTCCTGATCGCGCATACACCCGTCCGCACATGTGCACATGCCTCAGCCCAATCACTGCCAAAACTGCATGCTACTATGGACAAGCTATCTCAGTCAATCATCACCGTCATGACATAATAGCGCCAAACCATAGCTCCAAACTCTAATGAATGCAAGCCGTTGTTACTAAGCTACTCCAACCGATTCACCACCAACCGTTGCTCTCCTTCTATTACGAAGGCGTCAACCCCGACCAACCTCGTCGCAACCCGTCGTCTTACTTCTCTCTGGTATCATGTGTCTTCAATCGCACGAGAATCTTCTTCTTTCATTTTTTTTTAAATTCTCTCAAGTTGTGATTTGTAATTTTGGGCATTTAGGGTTGAAAAATATCAATTAGGGGAAATACATTTGAATTTAAAGTAGGCATGGAGATTTCTAGAGAAAATGAGAAAGGAGTTGGGCTTGGGCTTGGATGAAGAAGAATGGAAATTTACATTTCTTTTGTTTTAATATCCTCTTTACTTATTTATAACTAGATTTCAATGTACTCTAAGACTTGCACTTCATTTTACAAAATATATTTCAATAATTGCACAATTCGTTTAACACAATGTTTGTTTAATTTTATTTAATTACTCATTGTATTATCACAAAATAAATTTGTTTCCAACTATTTCAATCATATATGAAAATTATTTACACTTTAAAATATTTATAATTTATTAAAACATTTTATTCAGTTCCACTATTTTACCTAAAAAGAATTTATTAATTTATTCAATCTATTAAATCAAAATCTTTTATTATATCTAACTTAATCAACTAAAATTTATTTTCAAAATATAAATTATTAAATATCAAATTTGAACGATTTTATTTTAACTAAATTTATTAGCTTATACGGCGTAGAAAACAAGGTTGTTACAAGAAGAAGAAACAAATAGCTATTAAGGACTATATCTTTATTAATAACCAAATTTTTGCTCTACATTACATGGTCAGAATTGATAGCTGTATTACTTGGAACCCAAGTAATTATACAATAGGAAAATAATATGAAAATATTATAATTTGGGAATTATAAATCCTAAAATATTTTTAATGCATTTTTTAATATATATATATATATATATTATTCTTTAACGTTCTAAATATGTGATAATCTCTAAGATAACAAATATATATTCTCTAACATCCCTCTTCAAACTCGTAGTGCATAGCAACTGGAGTTTGCAAATGCAAAAAATAATCAGAGAAGAACCATCAAGAAATAATGTCAGTTACCTATCTAAAGAATGTGAAACCAATATTCAAACGTTGCTACATCAAATACTAGCTTTAGCCTGATAGGTAGGCGGCTATCTAAAAAGACGGCAACAGTGAATCAAAAATATGAAGTTGAAATTCTCAAAGTAAAAAGGAGAATAAGTAAATTCCTATGGGACTAGAAGAGTAATTCCAATCAGAAATCCAGAGTCAGAATTTGGGAAAAGAGAATATAGGAATAAGGAGATTCTTGTGTGATTAGAACTGGAATTCCAATCGGGATTCATTACTATCGCTCCCAGAAGACTGATGCCAATTCGAAAAGGAATATGAGTTTTGAAGAGTAGCTATAACGGGAGCTTGAGCTTGTTTATGTGGATGGTTGTAGGTTTTTACAGAAAGGAATAATTTGATAAACATAGGCTTAAGGAAAATTTTAGGGGTGGAGGGAAGAGAAGACGAAGTAATCGCACTGATAATTCAAACCATAAAATTTCTAGCAAGATCAAAGCCTGCTCCGATACCATGTTGAAATATTTAAAAAAATAAAACAAAATAGAATAAAAGAAGAGGGGGAAATAGAAGAAGAAAAGAAATAAACCTTAAAGGCTACATCTTTGTTAATGACTGAATTACAGTTTAACAATACATTATCGATATTTGTAGCCACATTATTAGAGCCTAAGTGATTATACAATAAGAAAATTATTATAATATTGAAAAACGTAGATATTGAAATATCCCTGACTTATTCCTTAATACATAATAATGATCTCTTAACATCCCCCCTCAAACTCAAGTTGCATAGCAAATGAAGTTTGTTAAAACAAACAATAAGCAAAAAAGGAATCTTAAGTCAGCAATGCCATCCAAACCATCCAATGATGCAATACAATGGTTTCAAGTGCTAATGAAGAGTGTAATGTCAAATACCAATTTATATCTGATTGATAGGCAACTATCTATGAAGGCGACAATAATGAATGAAAAATCCTAAGTCGAAATCTAAGAAGAGAAAATAGCAGTAAGGAAATTCCTTCAGGGCTGAAAGTGGAATCCCAATCAGGATTGGAAGAGTAATTCCAATCAGAAATCCAGATTTGTAATCCAAGAAAAGAGAATAAAGATAAGGAGATTCATTTGGGATTGGAAAAGTAATTCCAATCGGGATTCATTACCACCACTGCCGTAAGACTGGCGCCAATTAGAGAAGAATTAGTAACTGGAATTTGGAATGGAAATAGCAATCGTAAATTATTTTGCAAGGAATGGGACATGATTTGAGAACCATAACATATATACCTTCATCAACGCTTAAAGATATTTCATCAAACACCTTCACTTCTATGTAATAATACCAAACTCCATAAACAATAAACTTCCTCTCCCTCATCTCCTTCTTCGTCAATAATTTTACCATCACAGATTTAGTTATGAGGATGAGGAGTTAAGTGATCTGAGGAGGAGTGTGGTCGGTTATGATCTAAGATGTTGGTCATGGATTTTCCTTGGGTGGAGCTGGACTTTGCTAATTGTGAGGCCGAGTGGTTGGGTTTGGAGGTTATGACTCAAAGTTGAGACATACATGATAAAGATATGGTTTCTAAAGATACAAGGAGGGTGATGCTTTGATAAATCAAATCACACATTTTTTAGCAGGATTGCAACCTTCTCTCTTATCATGTTGAAATTATTGAAGAAAACAAAAGAAAATAGAAAAGAAGAACTGAGAAGAGAAGAAGAAGAAGAAACAAATAGCTATTAAGGACTACATTTTTATTGATAACTAAATTGTTTCTTTATAGTACGTGGTCAGAATTTATAGCTATATAACTTAGAACCTAAGTAATTATACAATAGGAAAATAATATGAAAAGATTATAATTTGGGAAGTATAAAACCTAAAATATTCTTAACACATTTCTTAGCGTATATATAATATTCTCTAACAGCCCAGATACATGATAATCTCTGATACACACACACATATACATACATACATACATACATACATACATACATACATACATATATATATATATATATATTCTCTAACAGTCATAAATGTTGTTATATCTAAATCTACTTTAATTACTAGTGTTTCATTAGTCAATAGAAAAACAATCTTTTAAGCATATGCTAACTTTGTGATAAGAGTTTTAATTTTTTTTGATAAACATAAATGTATTTTTTTTATCTAAATGAAATTTAATCTCTGAAAGAACTAGATTTAGTTATTTACATTTTAAGTATGAAAGTAAACCACAATAGCAATATGTTTCTAGTTGCTAATTTAAATGATCCATGGCTATGACACAAGCGGTTTTTTCATGCTAACTTTAAGAATACTCATAAACTTGCAAAAATGAAATTGTGAGAGATTTATCTAAAATGGACTTTACAATAAATAATTTATGTGATGTATGTCAATTCAACGAACTCAAGGGATCTTCCTTTAAATCTAATATTGAAATTTCTACTGAACACCTTTAGAACTATTACACTTAGACTTATAATTTGGGTCTACTCAAGTAAGATCAATAAATCAAAATAGGTACGATATTGTAATAGTAAATGATTTTTATGGATATACATGGACATTCTTTCTAAAACATAAAAGTGAAACCTTTGAAAATTTAAAAATATTTACAAACGAATTTCAAAATTTGAAGGATTTAAAAATTAAAATTATAAGAGGCGATCGTGGAGGAGAATTTGGGAATGAATGGTTTAATGAATTTTGCAATAGAAAGGTATTGGACACAAATTTTCTTTTCCTAGAACACCATAATAAAATAGTGTTGTAGAAAGAAAGAATAGAATCTTTAACTATGTGCAAGAACAATACTAAGCAATAGCACTTACCAAAAAAAATTCTGGGTTGTAGCTGCTGCTATGGCTTGTTATGTTCTTAATTGAGTTTCTTTAGGACTAATGACAAAAAGGTACACCCTATGAACTTCTCTATGGTAAAAATCTTAAGGTTTCTTACTTTATAACTTTTGATTTAAAATGTTTTATGCTCAATACAAAAGATCCATCATGAAATTTGATCTAAAAGTTGATGGAGGCATATTTATCAGCTATGCGGAACAAAGAAAGGCTTATAAGATATTTGATAAATGAACAAATAAAGTTAAAGAAACCTTACATGTTTCATTTGATGAAAACTATAACAGCAAAATGACTATGATGACAATTTACATACAAACAAACTAACAATCATTAATCAACCACCTCTGGAAGAATCAAATGAAATAAATAAAAGTAATGCTTAAGAAAACAATAATAATGTTTCTAAAGCATATCCAAGAATTTTAAAAGATCATTATTTAGATAACATAATAGGCGATGTAAACACAACAATTGATATGCGAAGGCAACTAATTCAAATGGGTCATGTTGCCTTCATTTCGAATATAGAACCAAAGAATTATAAGGAAAGGGCTAAAGATGATTATTGGATATTAGTAGTGCAAGGTAAAATTAACAAATTTGAAAAAAATAATGTTTGGGAACTAGTATCAAGACCTAAAAATTAATAGTTTTGGGTACAAAATGGGTTTACAAAAATAAAGCCAATGAAAATGATGATATTATACGAAATAAAGCTAGACTAGTGGCTCAAAGGTATAACCAAGAAGAAGGAATATATTATGAGGAAATCTTTCCTCCTCTGCTTGTCTTGGAGCTACTAGAATACTATTATCATTTGCATGTCACCATGATCTTTCATTATATGAAATGGATGAAAAAAGTACTTTTCAAGATAGCTTTATCAAAGTAACGGTCTGCGTTGAACAATCCCCACCGTTTGTTCATGAAAATATCCAAAACAAGTATATAAACTCAAGAATGAACTTATGGTCTTAAAAAAGAACAATATGCTTGGTATAAACAATTAAAAATTATTTTTTGAGTTTCAAATTTGAAATCAGTAAAGTTGACGATGCATTATTTATTAAAAAGGTTAAACATGTTATTTTAATGTACAAATTTATGTTGATGATACAGTTCAACATATTAAAACTTACGTAAATAAATTTCTAACATAATGAAAATGAATTTGAAATGTCCACATGGGTGAATTTATCTATTTTTACGAATAGAACAACTAAAAGAAGTAATTACCGTATATCAAGAAAAATATTGTAAAGGTCTAATAAAACATTTTAGAATGGAAAATAACAATAGTAAACTTACCTCTATGAGAAGAACATGGAAAAGAAGTAGACAAAAAATTATATAGAAGTACAATACGATCCATTTTATATTAGTCCGCTAGTAGACCCGATATCGTGATGAACGTATTTAAGCGCTCGATTTTTGGCCGACCCTAAATAGTCCCATCTTAAAGAAGCTAAGCGCAATACGTTACTTGTCCAATATTAGGGATTATGGTTTATACAATATGGAAGTCTGTTCTTTTGAGTTCATCTCCTATAATGATGCCGATTTCGGAGGATGCAAGACCGATAGGAAAGGCACCGGCGGTACATGTCACTTCATTGGTCACTCACTTATCTAATGGCTTAATAAAAAGTAGATCTGTGTATCTTTGTCGACTTGTGAAGCTGAGTACAATTCATTTACACATAAATGTGCACAAGTGATAGATAAGCAAAAAACCATTTGGGATTTTGGTGTTAATATATCAAAATCATTAATATATTATGATAACACAAGTGCAATTAATCTTTTTAGACCCTGTAAATCACTTAGGAATGCAAAATATCGATTTAAGATACTACTTTCTAAGAGATAATATAGAAAATAAATAATTTCACAAGACTTTGTTAATAAAGAAAATCAAATAGCTGATATTTTATAAAACCATCATGTGAAAATAATTTTCAAAAGCTTAGATGAAAACTGTGAATTTATTCCTTACATGAAATACATTAAGTAACATTTAAAATTTTAAATAGCTTACAAAAATATAACTTCAATAAAAAAATTCATTTCAAAGTTATTTAGATCAACACTTTAAACATATGATTGAAAATCCAAACATTTGAATAGGAAATTTAAACATCTGGTTATAATATTTAAACATCTAACAGGTCTGAAAATAGATTAATTTCCTACGGGAAAATGGCTACAAAAAATAATAATATTTCAGATGCTTGAAAATGAATTCTGACAAGCTATATAAATTTATAGATGTCTAAGTATAATAAAATTTGTACTACGTACTTATAGAAAAAATTAACTATCCTCTTACAATAAGTGTGTTATTAAAAGCACACAGAAACGTGCTTTTTAATACCATTACTAAAGAGCACCGTTCATAATTAAATTATGTGCTACTTAATACCAAATAGCATAAAAACAAGGCACCCAAATCATGTGTGTTGCTAAAAGCACACAGAAATGTGCTTTCTAATACCATAGCTAAAGGCATAGTTCATAATTAAATTATATGCTACTTAATACCAAATAGCATAAAAAAGAGGCACCCAAATCATTTAAAATCCTAACTTCCATTGTTCTTCTTCTCTAACCAAAACCCATAGCATAATTACCTCATTTGCAACATTAGGGTACTCTACATCTGTTTCATAATTTGACTTATTCAAAACCTTTGTCTCATCGATCATTTAACAAAATCAGTAACAAACCCTAAACATTATTTGTAAATATAATAAAAAAAGATTAATATAACCCTACCAAAAAATATTGATTGACAAATGAAAAAACAAACAAATTTATTTTTAGTCAAATATCCTTATATCCCTCTATAGAACATTGATGATCCACTTTACTTTTGTCATCTTTTGATGTTCACCTTACTCCTTAAAATAATGCTCCTCCTCAATGGATTAGTTATCCAAAACTGAAAATCTATAATGAAATTTAGGATTTCAAGGTTGTTAAAATTTAAAAGCCAAGATTTTTAACGTAGGTATGATGTTTTTGGGCACATGAAGCATTCTATGATTAATGGCTATGTGGAGGACGAATAGGTATTAAGTACCATGTTTATTTCTCAAGCATAATTAAAATTTACTATGGTATTCTGAAGTACATATTTGGATGCTTTTAGCAACACACTATAATAAAATTCAGATGTTTGAATTTTCATTTCAAACGTCTGAAGAAACGAATATTATTAAATAGTCATGGTGAAATACACTTTCTCACCCACCTTGTCTTCTTTATTACATAAACAACTATTGCTTTCATCTCTAAATCGTTTTTCCCAATTCAACAAGACCTGCAAAAAACTCCACATTTAAATTTACAAAAATTTTAGTGGCACCAAAGCAATCTAGGAACCATGGAAGGAAATTCATTCTTTTATGAGCAAGTGTCGTATGAGCAAATTAAAGAATGGCTATACAATGACAAAACGGGTGTCTTGCGCTTCAACGCTCTTTCAAACGTGATGATTCCAAATGCATTCTACAACATAAATGGCTTTTCAAATTACTACATAAATGATTTAGAAGAGGAAGGAAAAATCAATTCTGTGATTGAATTTGGTCCTAATAAGGTAAAGAATTACATATTATTGATCAGCTATTTTTTGCTATTCTTGCTAGAAATTTTTATAAACCTTGAGATGATGAAAGATGGTTATAAAGTAGCATATTGTGGACAGTTATAAAAATTCATATAAATGAGTTAGAGATTAATTTGGGGTGTGTCCATCATTCGATTCATTTGGAGGATGTTGATACTAAAAATAGAGCTCTTGACAAACTTAGTTATTTACTTTGGGAAGATCGTATAAACAAAATGACAATAATTTGTTTAAGTCGTGAGCATATTTATTAGAAAAAATGTTGGTCAATAAAATTATAGCAAGAATTGGTAGTCATAAACAAATATATAACGTATATTATAAGGCTTTATATGCAATTTTTGGTAATACTAAAGTTAATTGGTAGATACACATTTATGATGAAGTTAAGTATTTCCTCAATTGGGAAAGAAAAATAATTTTTTATGAGGCATATATAATCAGAATTCTTGAGAAAAAGGAATAATAGGTATGAGATAATTAACTGAAGCTAAATATGCAGATAAGAAGCTATTGTTTTGATGCACTTATTGAAAAAGTAAATGCATTTGATAACTTAAAATAGTTTAGAAGAAAACATGACGTAGAGGGTCACATATCTAGCCCAAACGTACGATTGTGTGAAATAGAAGAAGAACATGAAGAGTGTAGCGAGAAAGAAAATGCATAAGAAAGTGATGACTTGATTTAGGAACTTGACATGATTGACAACACCGCCTTGCCCACTTAGAAGTTAGTGCTAAAAACTAAACAACTTAACACGAAGAATTAAAAGAAAATTGAAAAATGCTTTGAAAAACCAATAGGAAAGATGGAAATTAACATTTCACAAATTGAGTCAATGTTACAAGATGTAAAGTACACATTAGGGAAGATTTAGAAAAAGCTAAGTGGGACATCCTGATAATATATTGCTCCCACTCCACCACCACCAAACAAAACACATGCACAACCTTCAGTTGGTCCATAGTTTAATCCTAACGATGACTACTACGAAGATGAACGATTAGGTTTTCAACAGGGATAGAATCGAGGTGAGTCATTAAAACCTTATAGTTGTTGTAATTGAGAATAGTAAGGTTTTATTTCTTTAAGAATTATGTTGTGTGTAATTGTAATATGTTTATGAGGCTTTATTGAAAATATTTCATGTTTACGGTGAAGTGTAATAGTCTCTAAATTTGACATATTTATTATTAATTAATTAGCAACTATCATTAAATTTAAAGGATTGATAAGAGATAATTTTTTAGTAGAGTTGTCATTTTGAGAATTTTGATAATTCCCTTGCATTTAGAATGATCGAGGAACGAATGTGGATATATAATATGTTAGGGTTTGAATACATTGATCAAATTAAGTTTTTTTTTATGTAGGATTGCTTTAAACCCAAAAACCCTAATATTCAATATAAATGTGTTATTCTTAACCCTAACCGCATCTAATCTATTTCATTTTCCTAATCCTGAAGTCATCCCTAATTACATTTGAATAACAAACGGTATTCTCAATACAAAATGTGTCAAAACTGGACAGTGCCCAAACCACATCAAATATATCAAAATGTTCCTCTCGACAAGATAAAGAGACAAAAACAATCCATTTTCCAATTTGGTGCACGAGGTGGCTACAAATTTGCAAACAAACTTTGATGATTGATTTTTTGGTTTCACAAACAATTGCAAAACGATGACTATACCAAGTCATAGAGGAGGACAAGGAGAGTCAATCTATGTTATCTGATCAGGTCAGAGATGGCTAGATAGGCCAAAAAATTAACTAAAGGCGGTGATCATGGGTTGCATAGGTGGTGTCGATCGCGGGGACGTCAGGTTGGTCGCCGGTGGATGATGTGACTATAGGTGGTCATGGGTGGTCTCGAATCTAGAGGTGGCGGCCTAAGGCAATATTGAAGTCGGGGAGAAGCCGACGGCAATAAGGTGAACCCGGAAGGAGAGTTACTGTAACAGGTATGGTAATTTAACATTTTAGTCCCCGTAATTTTATTATTTACAATTTAAACCCTAGTCTTCTAATTTCAATACCTTTTACATACAACCTCAATTTCATGCGAGGATTATTACATTGTGTTTATGCAAAGATTTAAGACATTTTGGCATATTGTTTTTTTAGGGCGTCCGTAAAATCTCCGTAGCGGGATTCGAAGATTGTAGGTATTTATATTTAAAAGCATTAAATAAATATTCATTGATATACATACACACACATCCATTAAGGTACGCTAAACCTCTTTTATAATCATTCGAATGTTGTGATGATACATACATTCAAATTTGATTATTTATATATTTAATTGTTACATGTTTTGTAACACCCCACACCCCTTAATATACCCAAAAGGACACATTAAAAGGCGTGGTGCGTTGTAGGTATAACTAAAACTAACAGAGACTAAGATTCACAAGACAAAAATAGGTAAAAACAGCGGAAACTAAATAAGTATTTAATTGAAACAAAGCTTCATAATTAAATCATAAATAAGTCAAATGCTAAATACAACTTCCATATCTCAAAACCCATCATGTCTTATGAAAATGAAAATTCGTAGTCTCAAAATCAGAGTATGTAATATCCCTCATAAATAAACCAGTGCACACAAGAACAAAAGCTGAAAATGAAAAAAGTACATAAAAGAAATCTCCTCCAAGAAGAACTCCAAGTTGCAGCAATCTACTAGCTTCTCCCTTGATTGCCTAAGGGGGAAAAGGGGGGAAATAGAGGAGTGGGTCAGACTAAAAGTCTGGTGAATGATAGTAATTACTAGAGTCTTTAAGCAAGATAAAAGTAATAGACTCTACAACAGTTCTAGCATAAATAAGAATAACAAAGGAAATAGGAAAGAGATAAACTGAAAATAAATACGATTAAATATCGCTCAAAATATGTTAACTTTGATTGCTTGCACTTGTTCTGATTTAATTTGGTTGAATTCCTAATCCTATTGATGTGCACGTAAATGTGCATATTTTTACCACCATATTTAATCTATTTAAATTAAATAAATGATCATATCGGGTATTTTAACTTGTTTAAACCAGAATTCGTATTATTTTCAAATCGTCACATATTTATCTTCATCCAAGGGCAAAATGGTCATTTTATGATTATGGCAAAGAAGTGAATGTTTAAATCAAAATTTGATGGCCTATATTTCTAAAAAATAGTTAATAGGCCACCTGTAATTAGGATGTGACCCTAATTCTACCCTTTTTGATAGCGGTAAATTTTAATTTGAAATTTTTCGACGGTTTTCTAACTCGATAGAATTTCCGTCGATTACCACCTGTAATTAGGATGTGACCCTAATTCTACCCTTTTTGATCGGCCTGCTACTCCATAGACCTTACTGTGAACCAGCCGCTATATAATTCCCTACACATCAGCCAATGGTATCTACAGAAAATGCATAGAGCAACTACTGTGGATCCGGACGACATATATATCTCCTTACATAGAAGGCAATGGTGTCTACTAAAAACACCCATACTAAGCGCTTGGAACTCATAGCTATTACTGAGCACCCAAATGGAAGTCGCACGTGTAACTGCCACCATGCCCATGCTACCTTTTTCTCCACCTATTGGGTCTTCTTATTACCTCCAACGTCCAGTATAGCATGCCCCTCATCTCACTTCAGGGGAAATGCTGTTGGTACTGGCCCTTTATCCAAATAATATCTAGTTGCGCCCCTTTTCCAAATCCCCGTGATTTGGGCTTCTATTTGACCAATTACTACCATTCTTAGCATAAGCATGCCCTAGGGAATGCTATTTGGTACAGGTCCTACTTTCATCTTTGCTTATTAAATTAGATAAATTATTTAAATAAGCCTTTATTATCATTTTTACTTTCTACGCTTATTAATTTATCCCAAGCCCAAAAATAAGCCCTATTCGGTTCTTTTCCTTATTATAACCTACGTTATAATCATGCTTATTACTTAACCCAAGGTCTAAGTGCGAAAATAAGCTTCTTTCATTTTTTTACCCTATTTAGTTATAATTCTAGGATATAACTATGCCAATTATCTTTAATTAGTCCAATTCTAATTATAATTAGGCGTAATTTCAGTCCAATTCCATTATTTATTACAGTCCAATTCCATTATTTATTACAGTCCAATTCCATTATTTATTACAGTCTTTATAATTTACATCTTATTTTCTTCATTCAATATTCTTACTTATAAAATCCATATTCGCGTTCAATTTATTCTAATTCATACGCACAGAAAAGGGGGATAAAGAGAATAGATGCTTGCATAAAATCCAAAACGTCGAAAAAGATGAAAATAAGAAATAAATAACAGTAAATATACTTAAATACTGTAAATGGACTGTAAATCAATAAAAAAACTATGCTTAACAGTAATAAATTATAATTAATAGAAATAATACTAAAATTACTGAAAGGAATAGCTGAAAGGAAATAGACTAAAGATAATTAAAAACTGTAAATAACTACTTAAAAAGGCTATTCCAAAAATCGTAGTAAAACTACAACTATTGGAAACCCTATTATTTTAAATTACTTAAAGAAATCTTAAAATAATTACAATCACTCACCTTCGGTCCTAAGCTTTTCCTTTGGTCTTCCCGGATCCACTTGGAGTTGTAAAATAATTTAATTTATAATGATTTTCTACTTTGGAAAAATTATTCCGTTTAGGGTCCTTCCTAGAAAGGTGAACCCAATTGGAGAAAACCTAGAATGAGAAAAAGTGTTAGGTCTAGGGGTCTATTTATATGTGTAGAAGTGGATCTCGGATCATTGGATTTGGAGATTGAATAGGATGCAACCACGTCATAGGCTGAATAGGAGCCATCAGATGTAGAAACGGAGGGACCAGATTAAACTAAACGATGCAAATGACGTGTTCGGTGGCCTCTAATTCGTTCGAACAAATTAACGTTCGTTCGCCTGCCAAAATACAAGGCGGGTCGACCAAGCAGTCCACCGTCCCATTGCCCATGTTGACCGGTTGGTCGACCTGACCATATATATATATATATATATATATATTTCGTTTTATTTCTGCTTATTTTTTTATTTTATAATTTGGTCATATTAGCTCGTTTTTCGACATTCAATATATGGAAATTGACCAAACAATTACCACAGACACAATGGTGCAACTTCCGTGGCTTAATTTTAATAATTTCACAAAGTTATTTTATTATTTAATTAATTAACAAATTAATTATTACGGGTTAAATTTCGGGTTGTTTCATTCTCCCCTCCTGAAGGGATTTCGTCCCCGAAATCTCTAAGGATAAAAGAATGTACTAAATGTTTTCATCCAATTCTACGACCAACTACTCAATCATCAACCATTCATCCATTTTTCTTAAGTTTTTCTAATGCATTTTATGATACTTATGAAATTAGTGTAGTGTAAATGTCCCTAAAAATGCAAAAGATTAGGTGGTCCATTGATTCAGTTGACCTCCTTTTTATGCAATCATGTCTGTGCCATGTATCCAAATGAATGCAAAAATTTCCTAATGATAACCGATAGTTCTATACGTGTGCTACAAACATCATCAAAATGCAACAATCATGTGATAATCATCCATTTATAGCAATCATGGAAATAAAATAAAAATGCGCACACATCCATATGCATATGCTCGAGTGTCCTAGTTAGGCCGATCCCTAAGGAATAATAATGCCTAGTGTACCTATATGCATCCATAGCATCCACTAGCAAACACTTGCAACCATTAGCATACATCATGCATAACATGTTCTATTAACATGTTTACATCAAATCCTACCATCCATAAGTTAAATCCTAAGTTCTACCCTCCCAAAGGATAATAAAGGAAAGATCCTATTCAAATCTAAATATGGAAAAAGGAATTCTAAAACTTACCATCAAAAAGATGAGTATAGGAAGTACGAATCTTCTCTTCTGCTTCCCAAGTGGCGTTTGCAACATCATCTCCCCACTGCACCTTTACCAGTGGAACCTCCTTATTCCTTAGTCGCTTGATATCTCTTCCAACAATCTTCATGAGGATACGCCGAATAGAAGCTTCCATTTCTACCTCCACCTCCTCTAACTGACTAGGCTCTACAACCTCTGCCGAGTCATGTAAGCACTTTCGCAAGTGCGAAACATGGAAAACGTCGTGCACTCCTGCGAGCCTCTCTGGTAGCTTCACTCGGTAGGCCATCTTCCCAACTCTCTGTGTGATAGGAAATGGTCCAACAAATCTAGGGGCTAATTTTCCATTTGATCCGAATCTTACCACCTTCCTCAGCGGGGATACTTTGATAAAAACTAAGTCTCCAACCTCAAACTCTAAGTCTCTCCTCCGCCTATCCACATACGACTTCTGTCTGTCTTGAGCCATCTTCATCCTTCGCCGAATCAAATCCACCCTCTCAGAGGTCTCCCTAACCATATCGGGTCCTAGTAATAACTTCTTCGTAGACTCTACCCAACAGGATGGGGACTTGCAAGATCTCCCATATAAAGCTTAAAATGGTTCCATTCCTATACTTGTTTGGTAACTATTATTGTACGCAAACTCAACCAACGAAAGATGCTTCTCCCAAGTTCCTCCAAAGTCCAAAATGCACATCCACAGCAAATCCTCAAGCACCCTATTTACCCTCTCCTTTAGGCCATCCGTCTGGGGGTGATAGGCCGTACTCAACCTAAGTTGCATCCTAGCGCCTCCTGTAAGCTTCTCCAAAACTCACTAGTGAAAATGGAATCTCTATCACTAACAACACTAGAAGGAACTCCGTGTAGACGGACTATCTCTCGAATATACAAGGATGAAAAATATGAAGCCGTACGCTTACTCTTAACTGGGATGAAGTGAGCACTCTTGGTCAATCTATCAACAATCATCCAAATGCTAGTGTTCCTTTTTCTAGAACAGGGTAAACCATCAATGAAATCCATAGAAATACTGTCCCACTTCCACTCCAGCACTTCTAAAGGCTGAAGTAATCCACCGGGCTTCTACTGCTCTGCTTTTACCCTTTGGCATATGAGACATTTAGCTATGAATTCCACCACATACTTTTTCATACCACCCCAATAGAACATCCTCTTCATATCCCGATACATTTTGTCACCACCCGGATGAATAGTCATACGGGAATGGTGCACCTCTTCCAAAATGGCTCTCAACAAGTCACCGGTGTGTGGAACACAAAGCCTCCCATCTCTCCTAAACCACCCTCTGCTATCAATGGAATAGCGTTGGTGATGTCTTGAGACCTCTGCTCGGCTAATCCTATCCATAATGTCAATGAGTTCCGAATCCTCCCATTGCCTCAAGCCAATCTGATCAATAAGGGTAGGCTTTACCTCTAAGGTTGCCAACAATCCGGGAGTAATGCCTGTAGAGGGCTTAAATTCAAAAGTAGAAATAAACTCCAAGCTCCTCCACTCTACGAACAAAGGACTAAGGGTTGTCTTCTTTCTACTTAATGCATCTGCAACCACATTACCCTTACCAGGGGTATAAGCTATCTCAAAATCATACGAGGCTAAAAAATCCATCCACCTTTGTTGCCTCAAGTTCAAGTCCTTCTGCAAGAATAGGTACATCAAAGACTTATGGTCGATAAAAAGCTCAAACCTCTCTCCAAGAAAATAGTGCCTCCAAGCCTTAAGTGCAAAGACTATGGCAGCCAACTCCAAATCGTGGGTAGGATAGTTCTTCATGCGTCCTCAACTGCCTACTACCATAACACACTACCCTCCCTTCTTGCATCAACACCGCTCCTCGGCCCGTTCCGCATTCATCAGTGTATACAGTGAAAGGCTTAGCTCCATCGGGTAAAACTAACACTGGTGCACTAGTAAGGGCTCTCTTAAGCTTTGTGAAGGAATCCTCACAATCCACGTCCTACACGAAAGCTTTATTCTTCTTAGTAAGGTGCGTAAGTGGTGCCGAAATCTTGGCAAAGTCTCTAATGAACTTCCTATAGTAGCCTGCCAATCCTAGGAAGCTCCTAACCTCGGTAACGTTCTTGGGGGCCTTCCAATCTTGCACTACAATAACCTTGGCGGGGTCAACAGCCAAACCTTCCTTTGAGACTACGTGCCCCAAGAAACGAACTTCCTCTCTCCAAAAATGACACTTCGAAAACTTAGATGATGACTGCGAAGTGTGCGAAGAACTTCTTCCAAGTGAACAGTATGCTCCTCCATATTCTTGGAAAATACTAAGACACCATCCACAAATACCACCACAAATTTATTTAGAACATCCCTAAAGATGCGACTCATCAAATCAACCAAATAGGCTGAACATTGGTTAGCCCAAAAGGCATAACCAACCGTTCGAAGAATCCGTCCGGTGTCCTAAAGGCAGTGTTATTTATGCTGTCATCAATGACTATAAGCTGATGGAATCCCATGGCTAAATCAAGTTGAGAGAAAACCGAAGAACCTACTAACTGGTCAAAAAGATCATCAATCCTAGGAAGTGGATATCGATTCTTCTTGGTGAGCTTATTCAATTCCCTATAGTCCATGCAAAGTCGGAGAGAACCATCCGCCTTAGTGGTGAAGACGACTGGCGCTCCCCACTCCGATATGCTCCTTCTTATGAATCCCTTTTCCAAGAGCTCACGAATCTGCTTGCTCAATTCTTTCCTTTCCCTAGGTGCCATGTGTCTTACAGGTAACACTACTGGCTTGGCATTCTCGGTCAAATAAATCCTGAATTCAATCCCTCTCATAGGGGGTAGTCCCCTAACCTCCTCAAAGACGTCTGCAAAATCTCTGACGACAGGAACCGATTGCAACTCTGATGAAGATGAATCAAGGGAATAGAGAAAACTTAACATGACTGACCCTTGCTTGTTGCAAGATACCTCCAGAGTCCTACCACTACAAGTCTCAAGTCTAACGACTCTCCTCTCGCGGTCTAAGATAGCTTCGTATGTGGATAGCCAATCCATCCCTAAGATCATCCCATACCCCAAGAATCCTAAAACATAGGCGTCGTAGTCAAAATCTATGCCTAAGATAAAGATTTTCAAACCCCTACAAACCATAGATAAGTGTGCCGATCCTCCTATGGGGTTTGAAACAATAACAGGGTCTATTACTAATGATATGTACAAGTGCAAACAATCTACAAGAGAGCTAGAGATAAAAGAGTGTGATGTTCCAGAATCAAATAAAGTTCGAATAGGAAAATTAGATATAGAAATCAAACCTTCAACTGTAACTTTCCTACCTCTATTTGGAATTCTACTGGAAGGTGCTGTGTGTAATGCCTGAATCTGCGCAACTGGTGCACTCGCTCCCTTGGGGCAACTCCTACTCATTTGACCCGACTTCCCGCAAGTATAGCACTTACCCTTCATCTTCTCCTTCCAGCAATCCTTGGCCACATGTCCAACCTTCCCACAACCATGGCATTTTATTCCTTTCTTAATCTGCTTCTGAGGACCACCACCTTTCTTCTTCTTCTTATTCTTTTCCCACCACTTCTTCTTTGGACCTTTTGACTTAACCTCCTCTTTAGATTCTCCTTCCTTGACTGTATTCGACATAAGCTCCATCTCGACCAAAGACTCATAAGTAGCTCCCATCGGTACATGAGTCAGCAATAATCCCTGAAGGGGTTGATTCAATCCCTTCACAAACTTCATAGCTTTCTTGTGCGTCGTGTTCACCAAGTCCATACCAAACTGCGATAGCTCATTGAATTGATTGATGTACTCCTTGACAAACAAACTCCCTTGCTTCAAATTGATAAACTTCTCCAGCTGAACACTCTCTTCTACCTGAGATAGAAACTTCCTATCGAATCGCTCCTAGAATCCATCCCAAGTAATATTCCTTCCCTCCAACTCGATCACCTCCCACCAATAAGATGCCTCCTCCTTTAGTTGCCAAGCGGCTAGCTGAATTCGCTGCTGACCATCCAATCCTAAAAGGCCCAAAATCTTCTCTGTGTCCCTAAGCCATGCTCTCGCCTCCACAAAATTCTCCGTTCCAGAAAAAATCTTCCCGCCCAAACTCGCAAAATATTTACAAAGCTTAGAGAAATTGATGGCGACAGGTGGGTTAATGGGATTCCCACCCGCTGGTGCAGGATTGGGCGGAGGCCCATGCACCTTTGGAGTCGTGGCGTGTAAGTACCTACGAAACCAGGCTGAGACTGGAATGCCCTCGGGAAGGTTCGGGGCATCAGCCATTCTACGAAAAGAAAATAATAGTTTAGGAAAGAGTCAAAGGGAGATTGAACTGGACTTATTAGGGGATTTTTTTATAAAAGTTCTTTTATACTTAAAATCATTTCTAAAAGTTCTTTTCAGAAAAATACTTTTAAAACAAGTTATTTTGCAAAATACTTTACTTTCAAAATAAAATTTTGGAATCCTGTAACCTTAGGCTCTGATACCAAGTGAAACACCCCCACACCCCTTAATATACCTAAAATGACACATTAAAAGGCGTGGTGTGTTGTAGGTATAAATGAAACTAACGAGACTAAGATTCACAAGACAAAAATAGGTAAAAACAATGAAAAATAAATAAGTATTTAATTGAAACAAAGCTTCATAATTAAATCATAAATAAGTCAAATGCCAAATACAAATTCCATATCTCGAAACCCATCATGTCTTATGAAAATGAAAATTCATAGTCTCAAAATCAGAGTACATAATATCCCTCATAAATAAACCAGTGCATACAAGAACAAAAGCTGAAAATGAAATAAGTACATAAAAGAAATCTCCTCCAAGAAGAACTCCAAGCTGCAGCAATCTACTAGCTTCTCCCCTGATTTCCTAAGGGGGAAAAAGGGGGAAATAGAGGAGTGGGTTAGACTAAAAGTCTGGTGAATTATAGTAATTACTAGAGTCTTTAAGCAAGATAAAAGTAATAGACTCTACAATAGTTTTAGCATAAATAAGAATAACAAAGGAAATAGGAAAGAGATAAACTGGAAATAAATACGATTAAATATTGCTCAAGATAGGTTAACTTTGATTGCTTGTACTTGTTCTGATTTAATTAGGCTGAATTCCTAATCCTGTAATTAGGACGTGACCCTAATTCTACCCTTTTTGATCAGTCTGCTACTCCATAGACCTTACTGTGGACCAGTCGCTATATAACTCCCTACACAGCAGCCAATGGCATCTACGGAAGATGCATATAGCAACTACTATGGATCCAGACGACATATATAACTCCCTACATAGTATGCAATGGTGTCTACTAAAGACACCCATACTAAGCACTTGGAACTCATAGCTATTACTGAGCACCCGAATGGAAGTCGCACGCGTAACTGCCACCATGCCCATGCTACCTTTTGCTCCACCTATCGGGTATTCTTATTACCTTCAACGTCCAGCATAAAGTGCCCCTCATCTCACTTCAGGCTAATGCGAGATCACCGTGTGTCCATAGAAAAATAGGGGAAATGCTATTGGTACTGGCCCTTCATCCAAACAATATCTAGTTGCGCCCCTTATCAAATCCCCATGATTTGGACTTCTATTTGACCAATTACTACCATTCTTAGTATAAGCGTGCCCTAGGGAATGCTATTTGGTACAGGTCTTGCTTTTGTCTTTGCTTATTAACTTAGATAAATTATTTAAATAAGCTTTTATTATCATTTTTACTTCTACGCTTATTAATTTATCCCAAGCCTTAAAGTAAGCCCCATTATGTTCTTTTCCTTATTATAACCTACGTTATAATCATGCTTATTACTTAACCCAAGGTATAAGTGTGAAAATAAGATTCTTTCATTTTTTTACCCTATTTAGTTATAATTCTAGGTTATAACTATGCCAATTATCTTTAATTAGTTCAATTCTAATTATAATTAGGCATAGTTTCAGTCCAATTCCATTATTTATTACAGTCCAATTCCATTATTTATTACAGTCTTTATAATTTACATCTTATTTTCTTCATTCAATATTCTTACTTATAAAATCCATATCCACGTTCAATTTATTCTAATCCATACGCGTAGAAAAGGGGGATGAGGAGAATAGACGCTTGCATAAAATCCAAAACATCGAAAAAGATGTAAATAAGAAATAAATAACAGTAAATAAACTTAAATACTATAAATAGACTGTAAACCAATAAAATTCTATGCTTAACAGTAATAAATTATAATTAACAGAAATAATACTAAAATTACTGAAAGGAATAGCTGAAAGGAAATAGACTGAAAATAATTGAAAACTGTAAATAACTATTGAAAAAGACTATTCCAAAAATCGTAGTAAAACTACAACTATTGGAAACCCTATTATTTGAAATTTCTTAAAGAAATCTTAAAATAATTATAATCACTCACCTCCGGTCCTAAGCTTTTCCTTTGGTCTTCCCGGATCCATTTGGAGTTGTAAAATAATTTAATTTATAATGATTTTCTCCTTCGGAAAAATTATTCCATTTAGGGTCCTTCCTAGAAAGGTGAACCCAATTGGAGAAAACCTAGAATGAGAAAAAGTGTTAGGTCTAGGAGTCAATTTATATGTGTAGAAGTGGATCTCGGACCGTTGGATTTGGAGATTGAATAGGATGCAACCATGTCATAGGCTTAATAGGAGCCATCAGATGCAGAAACGGAGGGACCGGATTAAACTAAACGATGCAAATGACGTGTTCGGTGGCTTCTAATTCATTTGAACGAATTAATGTTTGTTCGCCTGCCGATATAAAAGGTGGGTCGACCGGGCGGTCGACCGCCCCCTTGCCCAGGTCGACCGGCCAGTCGACCTGACCATATATATATATTTCATTTTATTTCTGCTTATTTTGTTTATTTTATAACTTGGTCATATTAGCTTGGTTTCTGACGTTCTATATATGGAAATTGACCAGAAAATTACCACGGACACAATGGTGCAACATCCGTGGCTTAATTCTGATAATTTCACAAAGTTATTTTATTATTTAATTAATTAACAAATTAATTATTACGAGTTAAATTTCGGGTTGTTACATGTTTGGATGATGAATATTTTATGGTAATTAGTTGTAGATTTAGAAAAAATAATTTATTTATTTAGGAATAAATGTAAAACATGTAATTATGGAATTATCAGATCATTTATAAATTCAAGGGTAATATTTATATGTAATCGTAATTAATAATTGGTTTGATGTGTAAATTTTAGTAAGGTTTTTATTTATACGTTTATGGGGAAATTCATAAATAATAATGATAAACTTGTTTTAAAGAGAATTTGAGAAAGTATTATTATTTATAAGGTGAAGTGGAGTTTAATATATAATGATTCAATTTTGGTAGATTGTTACCATTTTTTAGTTTTTACGGTAATAATTCAATTTTGGTAGCTTTTCGGGATTCAAATGAGTATTATTAATATTTTCTAGGTAAATGATTATATGATTGCTTTTAGGAGTATTATTAGGAATTGGTATTATTATTATGTAACAAGAGATATTTTAGGAAAATAATAAAGAGATATTTTCAAAAGTATTTTTGAGTTAATTTATTATTAATTTGGATAGGCAATGATAATGTTTGAGTATTTTAAAAAGCGAGATATTATATATTTCTGAAATATCCAACTAGGATTGTTATTAATAGTATATTATGTGTTGACAAGAATAAAGTGAATTGAAAAGGGTTAAGAACTACTAGCTCAAGTGGTATGATACTCTAAATTAAGGTTTGAGAGGTCATAGGTTCGAACTCCTAAGACATCAAAATGAGTGATATACTTGAATAATGTACCACTTTTATTCTTAAAAAAAATTAGTTAAAAAGTGGCTTTTATGGGAAAGTCGTTTATATGATAAAATAATAATAATGTTAGGCTTTATTTTGGACTAACACCGCCAATCAATAGAAAAGCAGTAAATAAATGAAAAATGTAAGAAATCAAAGAGAAAATGGGGTAAAGAGAAACATAATATTTATATTGCTTCAACCAATCACTGGCTTATGTCCACTTTTAAGTTTTATTATTTTTATTTGCACTTGATCTACCAATTTTACACTGAATTTCAAACTTCAACCTCGAGATACAAGAACATCATAGTTTGCCCTGGTAAACAAAGAATAGATCCAAAAAGTTTCTTTCTTATTGGAGACAATGGCATATTTATAGTTGATTTGGGCTACCCCTGGCCTTTAGATCCATCAGATCTCACTTAGAAATAGTCAGTCAATAAGATCTTATATATCAAGAAAGAGATCATGTTAAATCTAGACTAAATCCCAATGCTTGATGGACCGATACTGTAACGACCCGGTATTTTCAGCCATTCGCATCCGCACATGTCGAATTTGAATTGCTCAAAATATCAGATTGTTAATTTATATTTGGCAAAACTCAGCATATACAGTAAATAAATCAATCATAGAATCACAAACACAAAGTAATAAAACAATAAGCAGTGGAATAGATAAATAGTAGTTCATGAAGCTACTGTAAAAACAACAGAGTTTGAAATAAAATACAACAGAATATATCAAGTACAATGTAGTCTCAAATACAAACAGATGACAAATCTGAACAAAACCACTGGATAGCTGAAAGCTGAATAGATACAGATGGATCTCCAAGTGAAGCTCCAACTCCAAAGGTGAGTCTCAAATGCTGTGACACTCAGTCTGACCCAAGGTAAAGCAAAACACAAAACACTCGAGTTAGGATTAACATTCTTATATTAATAAATTCAACTCAAATGAAATGTCAACTGAAATACAAGTAACTTATAGGATGTTTGGGATTTCCATCCTCTAAGGATCCGTGGAACTATCTACTACGTTGTAATATCCGCTATTATAATATGTCTAAAGTAAAGTAAAAGTATTAAAATAGCATTAAGGCTACCCATATCCCCCTTAACACATTTTATATATTCCCGTAGTCTATACAATGTCGTATACTCCTATATAAACTGGAGGTTTACACAGAGGACACCACATAGATACAGTACAAAACAAACTCGTAGAAGGCGTGCTAGGGCATGTGAACACGGCACTCGAGGCAATGCCAGGGTAGATATACCAATTGCACTCCCGAACTGGTGGTAACACATAGCAGCTACTACCGCCCACCTCATGACACACTCCCAAATTAAAGGGTGCACCCAATCAAATCACAAAAGCAATAGAATGGTATCGAAGAAATGTGCCTGATCGGAGGAATGACTTCACTTGGCCCGGTATAGCTCCTGTTTTAGTCACATCTAAGCTGACTCATGGGAGTTAGGGTCACGTCATACCATATAGAATCGTGGCCAAACCATCCTACTTCATTTCTGGAATCTCCACCATGTACACAGTTGTTAAGTGGTTTTCGGTATTGGTAGAGAGTATGACAATATCCGATCCCGGTCTCTTTAACAACCAAACGTTATTATAACACCGTGGTCATTTCATTTTTCAAACAGTTTCATATCAAAATATCATATTCATTTCAAAACATATCAATTCAATATTATTATTCACTTTAAATAATACTCATTTCCAAAATCGTAACACTTTCAAAATTATAGCACTTTCGAAATTGTAACACTTTTGAAATCATAACATTTGGAAATCATAACACTTTGAAACCATAACACTTTGAACCCATAACGCTTTCCACCTAAATAGTTTAAATGTTGAAAATAGTATGTATATTAAAATACTTTATAAATTAAAATAGTTTATATATATGATAAAATACTTTATATATTAAAATTAGTTCCTCCAATTTCACAAATCGATTTAAATCATCTTACATTCCAAAATTCAATTTAAATCAATTCTAGTTTAACCATTTCAATTTAAAGTTCAAAGATACAAGTTTAAATATTCAACATTTACCATATAAATTTCAATTACATTTCAACATTTAAATTTAATTTTATTCAAATTGGAAAATATTCACTTAATCATTTTTATTACAATTTATTTAAATCCAAATTTATATACCTAAATCAATATTAAACACTCAATCTCAAATTTTATTAAAAGTTGAGAATATTCATTTAATCACTTTTTATCAATTCAAGTTATAAACCAAGTTATAACCATTATAAACCAAGTTATAATCATATCTTTTCAAAATCTCAAAACCAATAAGTTTGAATCAATTCTTTCTAAATTTCAATTATTAACCAATTTAAATTCCAAGTCAACATTAATTTATCTTTCCAACCTTTATTATTAAAGTTATAAATCTATTTTAAAGTACTAATATAGATTTTAAATAAATATTTTAAAACATATTATATACTAATTAAATTAAATTTTATTTAATTAAATCTTATTATATATATTTATTTGTGGAAATTAGCCACAAGGGCCTCTTTAGCAGGTGGAATTAGTTTCTAGGACACACAATTGAAATAATTATTTTTAAGGACAAAACGCAAAATAATTAGTTTCTTGGGCCTAAAAACCTATGAAATTATGTCCTTGAAAGTAATTAGACTGTTGACTTTGTCCTTGAAAGTAATTATTCTGCTTACTTTGGCCTTGAAAGTAATTTCTTTGATTGTGTGTCATAGAAACTAATTGGACTGCAAAGTTTGTCCTTCTGGTGAAATGCCCCTATTTATTTTATATTAAAACTTATTCATATATATATAATAGTAAAATTATAAGTAAGATCTTAAAAATTTTATTTTCAAAACTATCTTATAAATTTAAAATTTCCAAACGTATAAATTTAAAAATCTAAAATTTTATACCTTTATAAAAATAAAATTTATTAATATAAAATATTAAAAATCAATATTTATTAAAACCGTATATTTCCCTTTCAAAACCTTGAAAAAATCATTTTCAAAGTATATATATAGATCAACGGTGTCTGTATATAATTTTCTATCCTATGGTCAAGTGATACGGATATTTATCATTTCAATCCGCAATTTTAAATATCTATGGGTATATATCATTTCAACCCGCAATCCCAAAATTCAAAGACAATGAAAATCGCTTGGGTTTATCTTTTCAACCCATAACGATTTCCTCCTATTCTACAAAATCATTCAGGTATGTATCATTTCAACCCATAGGGAACATGGAACTTGTAGAGTGAGAACAGTTATGATAATAATATAACATAATAACAACATGCATATATCATTAGTGATAAATAAAATATAAACAACAGGATATGGTGTCATATCTCACAGGTGAACAGTTACAGATAATAGCATAACATATATAGCAATTATAAAATTAACATTTCGTTTTTTTTTGCAGCATATTTCAATTGTCGTTTCAATTGAAATCAAATTTAATAAATATAAGAACATTAATCGTGAGTGATTGCTCACCTTTCGAGGCTTGAGGAATTTGACAACCCGACAAGGTACAAATTGAATCATGAACCAGCCGATCGACCAATCCAACGACAAATCTTAAAGCGAAGCAAATGGAATCGAGATTGATGAGACAAAGCTGAGAATTTGAAATCAAGGAAAACAAATCAAAGAAATCAGCTGGATACAACTGAAACAAGATGCATAATATATATAACCAAAATTTTAATTTTTAGAAATACACATTTAAAAATAAAATCTCCATATGATGTATCTAAACATAATATATTAGCAAACAATCTATATATATATATTATACTACACAGTCATTAATTAATTTAAAGCAGATATATTTTAAAATCAAACATATACATAACCAGAACTAGTATAACTGGACACACATAAAATTATAAGTAAAGTATAAAATACTATCATAAACAATACACATATAAATGTCTTTATAACTATATATATATATATATATGACAAATCATATATAAGCTAAGATAAACTTATATACATCTTTATCTATATACTGTAATCTTATAACTTATATAAATATACTGTACCATGTTATATAATTAATATAACTTGCATAAAACACTTAAACACATCACATTATTATATATTATAGTTATCAAAACATATCAAAACATATCACGTTATAAAAACCAAACATATATATGTATGTTAAACATATATATCCTTTACTGTACAAATAAAATATATATATAACATATAACAAATATGTAGACAATTATATATATATATATAACAATTATGTATAAGCTATTCAAAGAGTCATATACGTACTATATACACAATCAAAAAAAATATACATATATAATCAGACAGTTTTATAACTCATATAACTAACAGGTTATAATCTGCAAATATATAAAACTTACATATATACTTATTCACACGCAACACACATATATATAACATATACAGAATGAAACTCTATAATATATATACACACATATTATCATAACTTTAAAGCACAAATAAACTATACAGCCTAACCCACCCTATATATATTTATATATATAACAGCCAAATCAATATATATATATATCAATACTTACGTATATATAAAATAAACAATACAAAATAGCATTTTAAAACAATGTTTATATATATACACTTAACCAAATATATGCAGGCTTAATAACATATTTACAAAACTTGATATTTTAAAATATATCATATATATACATAACAACCTATAATATATATACTGCTCCTATATACTGTAATATATAACTTATATATTATACTTTAAATAAATAAACATATTTGTATATACGTATACCTGTAAACGCATATATATACAATGCTCTTATAAAGTAAAGAGGACAGATGTACTTCTTAGATTGAAGGTGATGAGAGAGAGGAGGGGCCGGAGTCAGTTGCGGAGCTACGTCCTCGGCTGTGCAGTGGCAGAGCTTTCGGTCAGGGAAAAGAGAGGGGCTTACGGCTGAGGGGGCTGCTCGCTGCAAGGGATTGGAGATGTGGCGCCTCGGCCAGATGAGTAGAAGGCAAGGCAGAGGTCGCACAAGCGGCACTGGCCGAAGAGGGAGGGGATTAGTGGCTCACGTGCTCGAAATAAAGGTGGGGTGGTAGGTATGGTTGGACTTCGTGGTTGAGAGCGGCAGACGTGGGCGGAGCTTCGGGTCGAGGTTTGGAAATATGGGGTTTTGCTTCGAGTTATAACAGGAGAAGCACGACAGTTTTCCTTGAAATTTCATGGGGAAGAAAAGAAGAAATTTGAGCGTACATTTTCTCTTTTGGGATGAACAGCGAGGAAATGTAAAGGCTGAACGAATATATAAAGTAGAGGTAATTTCAACGGTCAAGCCATTGATTCAGGTGGAATTATTAAATCAATTAATATTTGTTTGGGCAGCATGTTTCAATTTTTGAAACCGAAGGAAAGTGTAAAGTCAAAATTTGGGTACCGTTACAACGGACCGTTATTATCATTTCCGTCGCGTACCGGACCTCAAAATACAGAAATGAATATACTGCGAAGATCAGCATGACGAGGCAAACATGATGGTATACATATATCAGCGATACGATCCAATTATAAAAACTCGAATTTTCGCTACCGAAAATGCTGCAAAAATGCAGTAAATAAGATAAACGGAGCAATAGCATTCCAAATTTGACGAAACGAAATATGTCGTCTCACTCAGAAGATGATTTACAAATTTATTATATAAAAATATTCAGGTTTGGAAAATATTTTATTATCATCAAATATTAACTGATTTAAATTGAAATAGAAATTACACAATAAAATAAACTTCCATATTATCTGATGAAAATTTACCATTTACTATGTTTAAGTAGACGTATTCCAAATATCAAGTTTTTATTTCAAAATTTTATTATTTAAAATTTCACAAAATTCAGTTTAATTACGTTATTAAAACAGTTAAAATTTACGGGTCGTTACAGATACTAATCCATCAAAAAAACCATTTTCCCTAAAAGTTCAAGAGTATTGAAAACTAAGACATTTTGGAGCAAAATTCAAGTTTTTGGTCCAAGACTATGGAACTGATCCATGACCTTTAGGTCAAGTCTAGACCAAACCTCAAAGCTTGATAGTCTTTTTTTTAGCATTAGTATTTTTTTGATACTTTGGGTTGGTATTGTCGAGAATAGGGACTAGACTTTGGTTCGTGTATGCATGTGGAGACATCATTCCCTGTTTTATGTTACATATTGTAATCAATATGATAGATTTACCTAAGTTATTGTCAATGCACCAGTAGTAAATGTTATCGTGTGTTAACCTTTTGACTGCAAGAGAAGAGTAGGTCCAGGTATGAATGTAGAACCACATAAGCTTGATCCTGTAAGGGTACGCATGCAATCTTTCTCTACACAAGACCACCAAAACCCTTGAGTTGGGTTGGAATGCATAGTGTTATGGCGTAATCCAAACTAGTTGATTACCATTTTCCCCATTTTCTTTTGTGCTATTATATAGGTCGTACATATGTATATCTTTCACCAGTTTGTAGATAAAAACTATGAGAATGGAAGAGATGAATTTGTCATTTATATATACAAGTGATACGAGTTTTATATAAACTTATGGAGCCATTGAAGTTTGTTTTATATCAAATGATCTTCATCGTAATGTGAATATAGATGTACATTAGATGATCATTTGTGAATTGATAATAATGTGAAATGTCATATTAAAGTGTTTATCAATATTATTCCTCCATGATATTTTCCCCTATATTTATATATATATGTAACATATATATATATATGTATATATATATATATGTATGCGTATATGTATGTATGTATGTATATATATATGTATATATATATGTAACGACCTGGAATTTCAATCCTTTGATCTGCGAATATTTAATTAATTTTAAATATTCAAATAAATGGTTTTATAATGAAAATAAAACTCAATAATTAATAATAATGGTGAAATAGTTTTTAAAATTTATTTACAAAAATATATGAAAAATAGAAAATGTGAAAAAAATATAGTTCGCGTAAAAGTTGTTTGAAATGTTGTGCACACTTTCTTATATATATATGCATGCATAGACTAATTATATAATATGGTTTAAGATAGTATAATTAGTGTTAATTAAGTTAAGATAACCATGATGTGACACTTTGGCAACTAAATAAAAAAATAAAGAGAAAATAGTCACATTAGGGGAGACACGATTAGACTTAATGGCAACTAAAGGACATTTTGCCATCTATTCATGTTTTTCATGATAAATTAGAAATTAAGAAAGGGGGAGACAAGGAGACATGGCATGGTGAGGTGACGCAAAGTTATGAAGAGCATGGTACAAGGGTAGTTAGGTAATTCGATTTGTTCACATAATATATATAATCATTTTCTCATTTTATTTTCATTTCTATTTTTTTTCAAACTCTCTTATTCTTCATTTTAGACTTTAATGGCCTTTAATGGCATCCTTAGATTCTAAAGTTTTATATTTCCAAGTTTAAACTTTTTATAACATTTTAAACTTAGCTTCTAAACTCCTCCTTTTCCATTCAAATTCCTCTATTTTATCCGAAATGGTTTCGGCCATAACTTCTTACAAAAAACGACAAAACCAGATTTCCTCTTTTTCAAACCATGTATATTTCCATTGGCTACAACTTTGTAGTCTTTACCACTTTTTCTGATTTCGAGCTTAGATGCTCCAAAATTTCATTTTTTGCAAGAGTGTTTTTGAACCTAGATTTTGATGTCCGAAAATACCCATCACTGTTTTGGTCATAACATCCTCAAAATTTAACTTTTTTGAGTAATTCTTTTTTTTAAATGATAGAGGAAAGAATATATAAAACTATACTTTTGACCACTTTTCCAAAATCCGAGAGGAGTGGGTCCAAAAGTCGAGTGCAAAATGACCCATTTTGAGAAGAATTTGTGGTTTTCCAAGCTTTTCGAGCGCTAAAGTATTTCAAGTTTTCAAAACCTTTGGTAAGTAAACTTCTTAACTTTTTGGGAAGAATTTACTTATATATATATATATATATTTATGTTGGTTTTGTGGTTATATATATAATTATTTGGTTTGAATTGTGGTATTGTTTAGATATGTTGGTTATAAAGAGGTTGTGATTGTTGGTTATGTTTGGTGATGATATGATTTGGTATAGTTGAACTTGGATATGTCGTATGTGTTAATATTGTCTTGAAGCTAAAGCAAGTTAGCATGTAAACTAGTTAGTAAAGTGAAATTACGGGTATCCATAGCGATAGTCACTATGGATGCAATTCTGTTAAAATTTTGATTTTTGCAAAGTTTGGTTTTTATACTTTAAATTGTTTTATGAATATTTGATAAACTAAATAATAATACTTTTAAAAGTTAATTAAGGATTTAATAATTAATTGTTACTTAATTAGGTTTTACTAATTGATAATTAATTAAACGTTAACAAGGTTTATTAACTTTAATTAAATAAAGGTTAGTTCTTAATTAATTATCTTTTAAAGTTAAGATTTATTTTAATTAATTTTTAATTAAATATAGGATTAATTATTAATCAAGGTTTTAATTATTTGATTAAAGATTTAATTTATAATAAATTATTTATAAAAGGTTTAATTTATTGTTTAAGTTTAATTAAATATTATTTAATTAATTAATTGAGATTAATTAACATTTAATTATTAATGATGGTTTAATTAATTATTTAATAATTAATAAAGAATTAATTTGGGTTTAAATTAGTAGTTAATTATTGTTTAACTATTTAATTAAATTAAGTTAAGATTCAATTAAAATTAATTAAGATTTAAATAAGGATTTAACTTATAATTAATTATTATTTTTTAAAAAGTTTTTTTTCGTTTGGTTTTTAAAAGTAAAATTGTTTAAAGGTACTTCTTTCCAAAGATGGATTTGAATACAAGTGATTCAAGTGCTGATACCATTAAGAAACCATATAACTGTTATTGAGTTATAATGTAGATTGTTTGTTTGTTTGTGTGGACATGTGTTAGCAGAATAAATCCCTGTTCTGCTATAAATTGATTGAATTGTTTAGAAATCTGTGGACAAATCACCATTCTTCTATTATGTTATTTGAACATGTATATGCTAATTAGTTCGTATTGACATGTTATTCCCTGATTTGGATATGAGTTGTATTTACATATATGTTGACCTATGTAAATAACTGTTAAGTGAATTGAAATTGAAATTGAATGGTAACTTAAATTAGTACCATTGGGATTGGTAAGCCTATTTTCGAATTATTAAAGTATGTTTCTGAATTAACGTTAGTTCTTAAATCGATTTGGGTTTAAAGGTTATAAATTTTATTATTATTTTATAAAGTTATTTTTAAATAATATCTTGTTTTTAAAAAGGGGTTTATTAAATAAAAGGTTTTACCTAAAGTGATTTACTAATGATACCTTGAAAATGATATTTTATAAAGGAGATTCTATAAAGGAATTACGAAGGAAGATTTTTAAATAGTTGTTAAAATAGAAAGAGGTTTTATAAATCATTTTAGATATTTTTGAAAGGCGTTTTAAATCAAGTTTGAAAAATTGTAAAGAGGTTTGAAATGTGAAGTGAACTTATAAAAGAATTTTTGTAAGGAATTAGTGAATGGGTTTTATAAAGTGAACGAGTTTTATAGTAAGTGATGTTTTGAAAGGGAATGGCTTGGCCATTTAATATGGAATTTGAGAAGAGATAATTTTTCAAATGTTTTTGGTAAATGTTTATATTATTTTCCAAGTAAAAGGGATGTAAGTGGTTTGAGAAAATTGTTTTAGAAAAGGTCCTTTGATAAAGTTTTATAAAGTGATTTTATTAATTAAAGATTAATTAATAAAGGCTTAGAGGATACCATATGGAATTTAATCAATGTTTGATTGTTTGTTTATTTGATAGTTAAATAACCGACTATCAAATCTGGACCAAAACATAACTTTGGAAATATCTAGGAGAAACACGGAAATTATATGGTAGTTACCGTCGGTGGTGCTATACTATACATATAAATTTGTTTCGTTCTTCTAGGATAAATGATAAGGAAATCTGTCCACTAACGGTTAGGAGGTGAACTCCGCTCTTATCTTTTATCCGCTTATTTCCTAAAGAACCGGGGTTGAGTTTATCGGAAATTATCGAATGTTGTTTCGAAGAGACCGGGATCGGATCTGTTATCTGAAAACCACTTTGATCCAACTCAAGCATTTCGAACTGAAGACATCTTGAAGAATATGGAATCGAAGATGGAGCATCGAAGTGCAAGGGCTGCTTGCTACTAGTCCCGAGGGTGATTCCAAAATGGATGTATTAGAAGTAGTGCCTTCGGTTTGTCCTTATCCTGGACAACTTGTATGGATGAATGTTGGCACTGCATTACTGCTTGAAGGGCAGTGTTGGCATTCCAAGTGGGATTGCTATTCAAAAAGGTAAAACATAGCCTCAAGCCTCATCAATCGGGAAATAACTAAAACAGGGCATGTAGTAGGGCTAAGTGGGTTGCTCCCATTAGGGTATGTCATCATCTTTCTAGATTACCCTATTTTTATGGATTTGCTTGTGCATGAGAGATCTCGATTAAGATTGGAAGACCGGGATGATGACATATTCCGTACTACTAGTCAAGTCGTAGGCCGGTTCTGTGTGGCAGGGTACAAGATGTTCTTTTCAGACCCAGGTGCATTGTTCTAGAGATGTACCCATCAGAGGTAGTTCCTTACCTGGTCATACTATGAAAACCATTCTCCAATACATGCCTTTACAGTTTTGATGGTAAAGTCTAGTATGCTGGAATTTAATTAATGTTACAATTTCGGCTAAGATTAATAAGTATTTGTACTTTAGACATTATTATAATATCACTGGGTTTTGTATAAAAGTGTTTTGGTTATCGTAAGGTAAAATCCCATCCGTGTTTATATGCGGCATGGTCTTATGTGATACCTTTGATTTTAAAAAGGTTTTGAAATGTAATAATCAAATTGTTTGAGTTTACTCACACCAGACCCATGTCTGACCCAGAGTTTTATTTTCTTTCCATAAAACTCTTGGGTGCTCAAATTTTTATGGGTAGCCAAGTAGTTCGGGTTTTTCCACGGATGCATTTTGGAGGAGCTCGGAGCAGGAGGCTTCATCGATAGCTAGTTATTATCTTATTTCCGCTGTATACTATATACTTTATATCTGATGTATAAGGACAGGCTGTTATAACTTTCCTAGGTTAGAAATTTTATTAGTGTAACTCTGATGTGTCATTTTGAAATTACTTTGTAAAGAATTATGTTGATTAGTATATTTTATTCCGTTGCACAGTGAGATTCTGTTTGATTTTAGTTTATTCTATCTTCTATCTTCTTTCTTTTCCCCTAACGAACGGTGTTTCCGGCACTTGAATGTTCGGCATGTGATACAGTGGACATATTAGTGTCGATTTCCAGGGTCGAAAACCCGGTTCGTTACAATATATATATATATATATATATATATATAATTTTTAAATTATTCTCCCAGACGATCCACTTTTTTTTACATCTGAAATTAGTATACCAGCATATATGATTTTTAACTCTAATTTTAGGCATTAAGAGTAGTGGGGCGTTTTATGTGGTATCACAGCTTCAGTTTAGTGATTACCTTAATCTTGGGTAAGTTTAACCCAATTATAGTAGAATAATTTACACATTATGTTGCGTTAAACAAGGATGAAAGAGCATACTTGTTCAATGTATGCTTATTGTATGTGCATTTATATACATACATACATACTTGCATACATTTTTTGAAAATTACCTACATACATACACACACACATATATATATATTTGATGTATAACCACCATTACCCCTACCCTAAAATGATGTTTGTTTTTTATGACCTATGTGAGGGAAATATGTGTTATAGGAGTGGGTAGGATAGGCATTAATTGTGACGACCCGGAAATTTTGAACATTTGAAATAGGAATATTTAATTAATTTTAAATATTCAAAGGTTAATTTTTAACTTGAATTTCAAATATCATTAATTATTGGATAATTAATTGTTGAATTTAATTATCGAAATTGGTAAATTATTGAATCTGGAGCTTTAAGCCTGTTAAAAATAATTTAAAGGATTGTAAAAATTATATTGATAGTACTGAAGATAGTAAAAGTGTTGAAACTGAATTTGGAAGTGTTTTGTTAAGTTTTAAAAATATATCGTTGAAATGGAATTTAAAAATAGTCTTCCGAGGCACAGTCTCGGAATTCGACGAAACCAGCTCCATTGGATCCGTAATATTGTATTATTACCGGATTTCAAGTTTCGAAGTAATCAGAGTTGTTGTGAGAGCGTACGACATACGAACGCGTTGAAAATTAAATCGAAAATTTAATATAAACAAAATAAGCAAAACACTATAGCTAGATATTTTTCCCAACACGTTCCTGTGCCTTCTCGAACACACTTCCTCATTCTTTCAAAATGCAGACGCTTCATTTACGTTTGAAAATAAAAATCAAAACAATGGCCGAAGAAAAACCCTTTTCGTTCAAAAATCATTTAATGGAAACTTCCCAGTCTTTCTCCTCCGTCTTCCTTTCGAATTAACTTTGCACCTTCCCTTTTCCCTTTCTCTCAGTTCGAACGAAACCGTTCGTTTATAAAAAAAAATGGGGGCAAACCAATTCGACAGCCTATTCTCGAGCACGAGCTCGATGAAGTCGAGGGGAAAATGGGGGGGAGGCAGGTCGAGACACCTTGTGGAGCCGCTTCAGGCTAGTGGATCGACATCGCGATTTGAATCTAAAAGCAGGGCGGAGTTCGATCAAGGGTGATTCGACGACGAGGCTGGTTGAGGATGGAGACGATGTCGCGGGCTCGTCTGGTGGTCGCGAGTTCGACCGATGGCGAGCTCGAATTCGAAGTTGAGGGGAGGGTTCGCGTGTGGAGTTCGAGGGTGGGCTCGCGTTTTCATTTCGTGCTCGGTTCTGATAGGTGCAGTGGAGGCCCTAGTCGTTTCGACGAGATGATTTCTCTAAGGTATTATAGTTTTATTTTCTATTTATTTATTTTAAACTAAACCAGTTTATATCTATGTGTGAATATTTAGATTTAGATTTACAGTAAAAAAAATGTATTATCGTTGCGATGAAATTTATAACAGTTTATTTTTTTAGTTTATAAAACGATTCATTCCTCAATTTAAAGATTTATATACAATTTATAAACATACAGAAAAAAGGAAAGGAAGGAAGGGAAGAAAAAGATAGAGTAGATTTGCAAAGGTTATGTAGAGCCTATATTTAGTTTCAAGGAAAATAAAATAAAAATTTAATCTTGATAAAGATTTTAAATACCATTTTATATATATATATTGGAAAAGTAGTTTTATCTAATAAAACTTATTTAATTAATTTTACAAGGGATTATTTTATTCGGTTTAGCACTGAAAGCTAAGTTTAGTTAAAAACCAAGGTATTAGGAATTAATTGATCGACCAATTCAAATATTAATAAATCATATAAATTGCTTATTCAAGGTCAAAAATCAAGAAACCAAGGCAATATTGGAATGGATTGCAAAACAGAAAGCAAAGGTGAGTTAATCTCACTCAGTTAAATTATAATTTAATTAAATTGGTTAAATTTGAATGTCTGGTTGGATGATTGGATTGATTGAGATGATATATATAGTAGTATATACCAATATATACATATTGGCATATGTATATATTGGAGTTGTTGATATTCTCGCATTTATATAGCGGATGAGACCCTATGCGCCGCATAATAGCGGATGATATTTATTTAATCCCATATACCGCGATATTCCACCTTGAAGTGGAATTGGTATTTTATATTGTACTAACGTCTGTGGATGTAGGAAAAACAGGTTGGAGGGATCCAACTGGACCCCTCAACATTTATTATATTATTTAATATCCTCTGTTGTGATTGTTTGATATTTCCTGATAAATTATATTGGAATATTGAATGTTATTGTTTGATGGAATGTTTGGGTATAAGGAAATACCAGAAATATATAAATTGGATTTTTGAAAGAAAGTAAAGGAAGTAAATTTGTAAAAAGAAATAATTTTCGAAAATTTGAATGAAGTAAGAATGAATTGAAAGATGGAAGTGATGTTAAATACAAATTAATAACTTCGAATATGAAAAGTAAAGAATTTGCAATAACAGTAATTAAGGGATTAATGAATTGTAAATTCAAGTGATATTGTTCGAAAAGGAATAAAGAAATATTTTTAAAAATTTAAAGTCTAACTTAAAAAGGAAATTTGAGAAATCTAAAATTGGTATTTCCAGGTAAAAGTATTTTAAATCAAATGAAGGGTTTAAATCTGAAGTTAAAGGATTTTTGAAATAAATGGATTAATTGAAAATCAATTTGGGAATTGATTTAAATATGTGAAACCGGGAATTTTAAGGAAGAATGTGGCAATGGAATTTATAAATGGGGTTTATAAAAGTAAAGTAATATCTCAGAGGATATTTGGAAAGAATAAATTCAAATTGGGAATTTATTAAGGGAAATGAGAAATTGTTTAAAAATAAACAGTGTTTTATTTTTAAGATGAGGAGAGAAGTATACTTCTCTGGATAGCCAAGTACGTTTTCCAAAGCAATTCTAAATATAAGTTAAAGGTTCTAATTTTGTTTTAAAAGCATGTTTAGAAAATTGATTATTTCTAAATGTTAAAGCCTAAAGTAAGATTTTCAAAATCTATTATTGTAGTAATTATATAAAAGTGATTTGGTATTATGTTTTAAAAAGAGAAAGTTAGTTTATATTTATAAAGTGGTTTCATTTTAAATATTCCTTAAGTATATATTTTAGTAAAGTATTAAAAGTAGTTTTAAACTTCGATGTTATAAAGTATATTGATAATAAAGTGTTTTTAAATTATTTTAAAATCTAAAATATTTTGTACTTGGTGTTTCAGAGGAAATAAATATTTGGGAATGTATTCCGTAAGCGGGAATTGTTTTGAAATTGTTTCCAAATGAGCTTTGAAAATTCGGAAATATATCTTGGAAAGATATTTGGGCAAATAAATAACGTGGGAAATTATTTATTGTGTGATGGTTGCTTGTGGATGTAAATTGATAGTTAAATAACCGACTATCAATATTGGCCAAATGCGTTGATCGTTTCGAAGAGACCGGGATCGAGATTAATTTCTCGAAAACCACTTCGATCCGGTTTGTACGTTTCGTGAAAACGATTTTCGGAGTCGAAGATGGAGCAGTGAAGTGCAAGGGCTAGTCGCTACTAATCCTGAGGATATTTCCAAAATGGATGTAGTAGGAATAGTGCCTTCGGTTCCGTTCGAACCCGGGACGGACTTGTATGGACGAATGCTTGCGAAACATCGTCAGCGGACGATGGGCATTCTAAGGGATATGTTCTATAAAGGTATCGTTTAGCCTCAAGCCTCATCAACCGGGAATGACTGAAAATCAGGGGTTATGCAGCAAGGCTTCGTGGGTAGCGCCCACTGGAGAGTGTGGTCATCCCTGTCTAGATGTCCCTTTTATTTCGGCTTAGTGGTGCGGTTGCTGATCACAACCGTGGGGTGATTATATTCGGAATTGCCCATAGGTGGTTCCGGCCTTGTGTTGCAGGGGACTTAGGGTGGGTCCTCGGTACTGTGATCTAGGACACGTACTGTGTTAGGTGGTACCCCAGTGCCTAGTCATTCGTTGGAAATCCATTCTCCCTACGTGCCTTGTATGAGTTTTGTTTGTATACCTAGTATGCTGGAATTTAATGAATGTAACAATTTCGGCTATTTTATAAGTATTTGTATATAGACACTATTATAATATCAGAGGATTTTGATATAAAGTGTTTTAGCTATCGTAAGATAAAAACCCGACATGTTAATTTGTGACGTGGTCTTACGAGATGCTTTTGTTTCAAAGGATTTTGAAACTTTAATAATCAATTTGAGTGTGATTTTCTCACGCTGGTATTCCAGACTGACTCGGGTATTGTTTTATATGATGCTCGGGTCAGACCGAGTATTATAGGTTACAGGATATGATGCTGTGGAGCTCAGGAGATGAGCTGGATGGCGAGACGTATCTCCCGTACTTGTTTATATATATATATATATTCCGCTGTGTATTCAGATTGTGAGGACAAGTTATGATTACTGTCCAGTTGTATGATATTGATGTGATGTACTCTGATGATATATTGTATAAAACTGATATAGTTTTGATTTGTGTAAAGATCTGTTAATATATATTATATTTTATTCCGCTGCGATGGTTAGATTCTGATTTTGTTTTTCTATTTTTCTTCTTCTACCTCTTCTTCTAAACTCAAATGGTTCGATTTTCCGGGTCTGGAAAGTCGGGTCGTTACATTAATAGAAGAGGTTAAGTTGGTTATAACCTGAGGAATCAACACAGGAATCAACACACTATGAAGAGCAATTACAACTTAGAAAATGAATTTATTGTTTAATTTTGTAAATTCATTAATGAAATGTATTTTGTTGGAAAGATATATAAAATAGATGAAAAGGTATATAATTGATTTTGAAGATATTTAATCAAAGGGAAAATCTATATTTTTGAATTAGATAGAGGCATGCATATATTTTTGGATTCAAAGTAATTTATAGAGAATTTTACATGAAGTAAAAATAAAACGTTTAACTTAAGAAATAAGATATTTTAGTTTAAGGTAATTTTGTAATAAATAGATTTAGTAGTGAAGTTTCTGGTTGAAGAGTATTACAAATAAAAAATTTAATGAAATATTTAGAAAATATTTTGATAGGAAAATAATTTGTTTACAAAATTGTTTTTAGTTTTGAAAACATTCTTTTGGGAATCACTTTGTGAAATTTACAAATTTGAGAGTATTTTGTTAAAAATATTTCTATTGAGAAATATTTTGGTGGAAACATTATTAGGAGGTAAAGAGACAAATACATTTATTTAAAGAATATTTTGTAAGAAATATTGGTAGATTTGAGAAATGTTTATCTCCAAGGTTTTAGAGTAAATATCTTAAAGAAAAAACATTTTTATTTATAATATTTCATGAATATATTATCGTGAATATATATTTGAGAAAAATATTTTGATTTTTGAAATACCTTTTTGTGTAGAGTACATAGAATAATTTTAATAAGAGAAAAATAACATTTTATTTGAGGTATATTTTTATAAAATTATGTTGAGTTTGGAATACTATCTTATTGCGAAATGATTTTGGTTGAAATTATTTTAATTTGTAAGGCATCTTTTATTAGAAAAACTTTAGGATGAAAAATAATTTTCACATGGAATAATTTGGTTGAAAATTATTTAAATTTGAAAATATTTTATTGGGAAAATTCGAAATACATTCTATGAGGAATAAAATATTTATTTTGAGAATATATTAGTGGGCAGATACTTTATTTGTGAAAGAGGAATCTGGTTGGGAATGTATAGTTGGAAAAATAAAATATTTAGTTTATGAAATAAAACTTTGAAAACACAAATATTTGGTTGTGAAATAATCGTTGAATGCATTCTATTGAAAGTATATTTTATTTGAGGAACGAGGGGAAGAGAAATTTTCTGATAGAAAACATATACTTATTTTGGAGATATGTTAGTGAAAATTATTTTTGCTGATAATGCTGTTATTTTAGAGATCACATTACATAAATAATGTTATTTTACTCCAAAATGAATTTGAAATGAGTTATTATTAATTCTAAGATTAAATTACTAATACGAATATTTTAACGAATTAGAATATGATTATGTTTATTTATAAGATTTAGGTTCTTATTGGTTACATTTAGTAAATGTAGGGCAATTTAATTTATGATGTTAGTAAAAACCTGATAAAATAGCCATAACAAAGTTTCAAGAGTTTGGAGCTAATTATTACTAATTTTGGAGCAAATAGTAATAATACAGTTTAAATTGGTCGCTTTCATAAACTAATTAATAATGAGAATATTTTGAGAATTAACATAGAAAATTTCTATGTTTGGGGTTAAATAATAATACGTATATTTTTTTAGTCTCGTATCTATGTCAAGATAACCATTAAAATTTATCGTTTTGAATTGTGTCTACTCCCATTGGATATGTGATGGGTGGCATATGGCATAAGATGAGTGGATGCAATGAGTTTTGGGTTTGCCCAACATCCATTACAATGAGGTAGCATTTACACCTATTGTATGAATTTCCCTAACGAGTTATAAGGACGTCTAATATACTTTAAGAGGGTGCAAGTCATGATGTAGTGATTATTCTCTTATGGAAATAGAGTAGAAATGTTCAATCTTAGTTTGAAATTAAGTTTTATTTGAACATTGTCATTTACTTGATTTGGTTGCTTGCTTGCTTCACTTGTGTTGTTTGTATTATCCTTACAATTTTTGAGTAGTTACTTAACCTATATTGGTCGATTGTTTGTCTTTGTTGTAGGTGTCACTATTGTTATGATCATTGAATAGACAGTCTGGTTGTACTAACTGCTTTAGTTGATTGTTGTTTTCTCTTTGTATATTCCATCATGTTGATTGCATTGTATGTTGAATGAATGTGTTGAATGATTGAATGGAATGTTAGATCATTATTGCATCATTATTGCGTGTTTGAGAAAAATAAATTGATATATTTTAAGTATATGCTTGAGATGAGTAATGACACTTATTAGTGATTGATAGGTTAAGTTGTCATATGGAATTTTCAGCAAAAATGCCTAAGTTATGGAGAGAAAATGTCGGAGAAAATAAAAGGAGAAGTTTGGCTAAGTATTGGAGAATGGCAAAGGCAACATGGAGTGGACATGGAGTAGGTGGGTAGAGGTGTGGTATTTTGACCAAAGAGACAAAGCATAATTACCCCAAAGTATGCTTTGAGGCAAGGCCATAGTTTTCTTGGAGCAAGCTTTAGGTCGCACTATGCATTATCTAAAAGAAAGCTTCAAGTAAAGGCCTCAAGCTACCCTAAGGCAAGCCTCGAGGAAGTTCCTACAGTTTCTCAAAGAAAGCCTTGTGGGTTGTGAAATATCCAAACATACTGATGCATAATGGATCTCAATGCTAATAATGCACTATAAGGGGGGTGAATAGTGTATATCAACTATTTAAAATTTAACCTACAGATCTATACGTTGTCTTCTTGAATAAGTAATAAAACAAAAAACAAGCAGATAACCGTGTAGTAAATGCCAAGTTAAGTAAGAGTCAAAGAGTAAAAATCACATATTTTTATATTAGTTTGGATATCCAATCCTATGAATAATCCAATACTCCGCATACAAAATTTTACCATCACTTCCTTGCTTTTGGCAAAAACATCTTTACATCTTGTAATTTCATGAGTGTTAAGATATACCTTTCCTCTTGAATTTCCATTAGTGGAAAGAACATTTTTCTCTTTACAGCAGTAAAGTGTATGCAAGTAGTTGTATCTTCAATACAATATCTTTCAGTTTTAGTACATTGATCCTATAGATCTCCAAATGAAATATATCTTTGAAATTAATCAGCAATAAGATAAGATTAGAGAGAAAATGATTGGTAATTCAAGAAAAAAATTCTTTAATCTTGTGTAGTTTGCAAATCCTTGAAGAATACGAGTGAAAGGGTATGGATTTGTAAAGAAAGTGAAAGTATATTAAGGAGTTGTCTCACAAAATTATAGAAGTGTAAGAGTAAGAGAAAATCAAAATATTATTGATGGAAACTTGTTTTGCTCGACCTTTTTAAAAAGAAAATGAAAGATGTGTCCATTGATGAACAGTTGGCACCATAATCCTTTCATTTCAATTTTTAAAAACAAAATAACTACTACTATGTCGACATAAACTAAAGGAGTATGTCAGCTTACTCTAGTATGTGTTATTTTCTATTTCTAAAATTCAAACCGAGACTCCCTCTCTTTCAAAATTAGGATGTTTATTTGTATGAAGATGTTTGGAGGTAAAAAAAGTTAAACGATAGGAGAATTTTAAAGATATTGCTATGGGGTCTTTAATAGAAATTCTAAGACAAAGTAGTCTAACTAAACACTTCGTGTATCTTTACCTTTGAAGCGCTTGTGTTTCATTTTCTATAAGTCAACCATATAATTCATTTTCTTAATAACAATTTTATATGTATGTATGCATGCATGTATGTGTAACTCATTTTGTTGCTTTTATTCAGAGAGCTTCTTGTTTATCTCTATATAATATCCCCGTAATATATCTGAAAATTCTGCACAACTAGGAGAAAACTTAGTAGTGGTATCAATATGGTTGTTGTCATCAAAATCAATACTTAGGGTATTAATAATCTCCATGTTTTTACAATGGCAATGATATAAATATTTGAGAGATAAAATATTGTATTTTTATTTTTGACTCCTCCTAACTCTATGCACTACCATATCATTTTGGCTAGTATATTTATACTTTTTCTCTCCTTTGTCATCACCAAAATTGAGAAGAAAAGAACTATCAAGCACAACCAGGGAAAATGTATAGTGTTATTATACAGATTTATATATGAATATGTATAAATAACAAACATGAGGGGAATCAGAACCAAGACAAACCATGAAACAAAGCATACATATTTTATATATAAATTTAAACATTACAATATTACAACAAATATACTAGTACGCCAACATAAAAGCGTACAAAAATAAGACTAAAACATAAATACAGCACAACATTTAATGATGATGACATTTCTTAACTATGTGTGATTTATGTGTGTGATAACACGGGTAAGATGCACAAAAGTTGCATGCATGTTCAAAAATTTGACCGTGTGCATCAAATATCACTTCATCCACACAGTATACGTCTTCCTTATCATCAATTTTGATTGTTACTTCTCTTTCACTTCTTCTTCCTCATCACCTACTCTTGTATTTATGGGATTATGAATGCCAAGTTGGGTTTATTATGATTTTCTAATATGGTAATCAAATCTGTTTGGTTATTTAGAAGATGATTCTAAAGATTCCTGACCATTATTCCTCACTTTTCTTGTTTATTTTTAATTGTATCTAAAGAACTTCTACTTTAATAAGCAATTTTAAAGATGCTTTAAAGAATTTTCCTTTTATCAAGAGGTTCAAAGAGAAAAGCTTTGAAAGGAGGATGTAGAGATAAGATTCCTCTCTTGGCCTGCTAGAATGGCTATGATAAATCAAAATTTATGTTTATTTTGTTTTATTGAAGAAAAAGACTGCAAACATGGGTTCAATCACTAATTTGTTTTGTTAATTAATATGGATTTGAATTTTATAAGTGGGAGGAAAAAGCATTTTTCCAAATAACTATAGGTATTTTGACATAACATAGGTCCATATGTCGACATATGTCTCTTAAAAATGATATTTCATATATTTTTGTATGTTCATGTATATTTCTTAATTTATTCATATTTTGTTAAGAGAACAAACTCCTAATTCTCTTCGAATTCTAATAAATGTATTTTCTATTAAAGGTTTTGTTAAAATATCTTCTATTTGCTTTTCAATATTTATAAATTCCAGTGTTATATTATCCTTACTAAAATTACTCTTAAAAAGCGATATCTTATATCTATTTGTTTTTTCTAGCATGATTGGTAGGGCATTTGGATAAGTTTATAGTGCACACATTGTCGCAGTATATTGATGATTCTTTATTATTTAATTCTAAGTCTTTTAAAGTTTGTTGCACATATATAACTTGTAAATAGGCCAATACTACAAATACATATTTTTCTTTTGTTATGGATAGAGAGACAAACTTTTGCTTTTCGCTGAACTAAAATATGAGTGAATGTCCTAAAAAGCGACAAGTTTCACTAGTAATTTTTCTATCGAATATACATCCAACACTATCTACATCACTATATGATATCAAGTCAAATGAGTCCTTAGGGTAGAAAAGCCCACAATCCAATGTGTTATTGACATAGCTTAATATGTGTTTTACAGCTTTCAGACGTGTATCTTTTGGATTCGATTAATATCCTACATAGATAAGGACACTATGCATTATATATGGTCTGCTAACGGTTATATAAAGTAATGATCCAATCTTTCTGTGATATAATTATTGATCCACATCTTTAGAATTCTCTTCTTTTCTTAAATTTGCTCCAAATGCTATTGGTGTAAGTTTACACTCGTATTTGACAAAATATATCTTTAGTATATTTCTCTTGGCTGATGATAATTCCATTACTTAGTTGTCTGATTTGATGTCCTAAGAACAATGTTATTCTACCATATGACTCATTTCAAATTCATTTGTCATTATCTTTTGAAGACTAAATTTTGTTGTTCATTTGTTGAACCGAAAAGAATGTCATCTACATACATATGTGTGTGTGTGTGTATATATATATATATATATATGTATGTATGTATAAGTTAAATATCTATGTTGTTGCTTTTTATGAATAACATAGTATTAACTTTCCCATTTTCAAACCTTGATTTGAATTAAATAAGATTCAAGTCTCTTAGAACAAGCACAAGGTACTTGTTTCAAACCATAAGGATCTTTTTAGCACTCAAACATTTTTGGAAAATTGATGCGCAAGAACAAAAAAGAGAAAGTGATGGAAATTGTGTTGTGGATAAGGCCACTGCCTTGAAAGCGAATTTGGCATGACTATGGTGCAATCAATAATTGTCGTTCGCTCCCCAAGGGAATCACCACTCCTCTATACTTGTATTGTTGGGGGTAGGAACAAAAAATAGAAAGTGATGGAAGTTGTGTCATGAATAAGGCCACTACCTTGAAAGTGAAATTCGGCAAGACTATGGTGCAATCGGTAATTGTAGTCCGCTCCCCAAGTTAACACAATGATCCTACATACTTGTGACTTAAGGTTGAAGGATTTGGAGATTAGTAAAAGTCACCGCCCGGGAGTTTTCATTATCTTTTGAAAGATAGATTTACTTTTAAAGAAAACTGGAAAGAGAGGAGATGAAGAAGAGAAATTTGTTTTATGTAGATTATATTTCTTTCTTGAAGATGAGAGAAATAAGAGAATGAATTAAACTTTAATTCTCCTCTCTCTTTATTAATCACAATAAATAACATTCCATAAAAACATTTTCTCATTAATGAAGGATACTAAAGGTCAGTAAATGAAAAGACTTTGATTTTTGTTGTAATTATCCAACAAACATGATTGGGGAAAAATTTATCTTTGAAATTAGGATGTTTCTCAACATATACATCTTCTTTGATTACTCCATTTAAGAATGCAATTTTAACATCTATTTGAAATAATTTGAAGTTATAATTTGCAAAGGCAAGCAATATTCTTATGGAATCAAGTCTTACTACAGGCTTAACGGTTCCATTACAATCTATGCATTCTTCTTGATTATATCATTTTATCACTAAACATGTCATATTCCTTATAATTTCACCTGGTTATTTAATTTTTTTACAATAAACCCATTGGATTCCAATTACAGATTGGTTTTCTGGTCATGGAAATAATTTCCAAACATCATTTCTAGTGAATGATTTAGTTCTTCTGCATAGTAAGAATCCATGAATCGTCTAATAATGCTTCTTTGGATTATCAAGTTCATTAATAGAAATGAATACTATGTTACTTATTTTATTTTGTTGATATCACATTCTTACAATAACTTTGTTTTTCCTAAAATATTTTCTTTAGAGTATCTTTCAAAATTTTAGCCTTGGTTAACTTTTCTTTCATATCTTCATTATTAAAGTCTCATTATTAGAGTTTTCATTATTTTCGTTTGTGTCAATAATCTCATCCTTACCATTATTTCTTTTAATTGAATTCAACTTTTTATCAGAAGATACTGTTGGGTTTCTTCAATAGTAGTTATCTTGTTAAAGACACTATAAGCTTTAATTCTGTTGGAATATCCAACAAATATTCCTTTATTAGATTTAGCATCAAAATTATCAAAATTATCCTTTGGGTTAAGTATAATAAATTTATTTTCAAAATCCTTAAAGCATTAAACTTTGGGCTTTTTTTCAAAGAATATTCATATGGAATTTTCTTTGTTAATGATTGTATTTACATTCAACATATAACATGTTTGTAGCAACTGCTTCGCCTAAAATTTGTTTGGTAAGTTACCATCATTTAACATCATCCTTGGGCACACTTGAGCCGTTCGACTTTTACATTTTACAACTATGTTTTGTTGTGTCTTGGAAAAGAATAGTTATAGGTTATGCCTTTCTTATTACAAATTTTTTTTAAATTTAATTTTCGAATTCATCTCTGTGATCATTTCATATGGACTTAATTTAAGTTGATTTCAGATTTTGAATTCTTCTATACAAAGCTTTAAGCATTTTGAAATGTTCATTTTTATATTTTAAGAAAATTGTCCAAGTATATCTCAAAAAATAATCTATAATTACAAAATAGATCTATTATGGTTTATTGATTTCCAAAGAGATCCAAATGAAGAAGTTCCAGATGATACGTAGTAGAGATCATATCCATAGATTTTAATGATTTTTATGATGTCTTCCAAACTGACGGCATCATAAAGATTATTGACTTTAAATTCAGTTTTGGAATTCCTCTCACAACTTCATATTTTGCAACTCTTGGTAAATGTTTGAAATTCAAGTGACCAAAAACGTTTGTGCAAAATCCAAGGATCATTTGAATCAACATAAGACATAAGTTGTCATCATTTGAAATTTTTGTGTTTAATTTACATAATATATATACATAGTTATACTGCCTTTTGACCAGGTAGTATATCATAAAAGTTGGCTAAATGGCTTCTGTGATCATCAAGGCAAGAAGCCAGGAGAGACGGTTATCAGGCTCGAAAATCGATTATATTAGAAACTATGGACAATAGTTAGGCGGATTCGGACCGGGTCCCAATCAAGGTACAATCAATATGAAGTGACAAAAAAGGCCCGATGAGGCCACATTTCAAATATCAAGTTAATCGAAGTTCGTATGCTCGAGTTATGGGCGAAGGAAGAATTTATATGGATCGGTCGGGAATGATCGATAAAATAGCGTAAATCGGCGAAGATCGATCAATATCTCAAAATCTACAAAGACAATGTGCTTGAAACTTTAAAGCATCACTATATTGAAGAGTGGAGCCCCCAAAATGATCGCATGACAAAAATCGCAAATCTTGGAAAAGAGGCCGATCGTTATTGGAACAATCGTACAAATCAGCCATAATGATCCATAGTTTTACAGAAAACGCGATATCTCACAAACGGTATGTAAGAATTGCATGAAGTTTGGAAAGAAAGTATATAACATCATGGAGCACCCTCATGATCGATCGTAGCTCAAAAGAATGAAATCTTGGAAATTAGGCCGATCGTTGTTGAAATGATCGTACAAATCAACATAACAATCCATAGTTTTATGGAAAACACAATACCTCATAAACGGTATGTGGGAATTGCATGAAATTTGGAGAGCAAGTGAAATGACCCACCAGAAAATACTCTAATTTCATAAGGAATTTTTTTTTTTTTTTTTTAAGTAAAGAGGATATATATATATATATATCTATATATATATAGATATATCATCCATTTCAATTATCATTCTCAGGGTCACTTTCTTTTTCCAATCAATCAAATATGTCCAGGATCACAATAATCAACCAATATAAATATATCAGTACATTTACAAAAATAAGCACATACATGTGAGGATGTATATGCCTCTCTTGTTTGAATCAGAGTTTTGAAAAACAAGAGGATGTTGGATTGCTAATTTATTTCATATATTATTATTATTTTTTTGATCAAACAATCCACTGGGAACAAACACATTAGTCTGTTTATACTAACCAAGAAGTAATCAAGAAATAATCAGTAGTAAACAAGCTTTTAATATAGATGTTTGTGTTAAGTTCTGAATAGTGTCAAAATCAGTATAAAATAAAGTGGATCCTAAGGAAACACAAGCAACATCTAGGCGTAATGGAAACGCGCCTAACTTATACATACAAGGTCACGAGTTCGAGTGCTATGCTGGTCGGTTCAAACACAATTTTTGTTTTTCATTTTTTTTTTCTTCTGTACAATTTGAAACTTGTTATCTACCTGTCTGCATATACATATTTTATTTTGCCTAAGATCCATCATACAAAACAAATATCCTTGCTTAATCATTTTTGAATTCCATTCCTACAACCTAGAAGGCTTCATGATTGAATGATAAGAGTGTTTATCATTTTCCAGGTTTGTATTTCTTCTTATAAGATTTGTCTGGCATTTAAAATGCATTTGGTTAGAATCTGAGTAAAATTCAGATTCTTATTTCAAATACAAAGGAAAAGGTGAGGTAAAAATCTGCACTTAAACATGTTTATGTGCATATATATCTGCAACTATTTGAATCTGGTTTCCATCTACCTTACTTCAGATTCTTTCTTTGTTTAAAAATAGGACATGAAACAATTGTATGGAACAAATTGAATCATGAAAACCTTGCAGACATATAAACAATCAACCTATGTCTCTTTTCTTTTATTTACATATGCCATAGTAGAAAATAAAACCATTTAATTTTCTGAAAATCAACTATCCTGATTTTCCAAAACTTAAACCCTTTTCAAAGACTCAAGATTGACTAATACATTTATAAAATGGAATCATACAATTTTTTAACATGGTGTTCTTGCTAAATCCACTTACAAGATTTGATCAAAACCCTTTTTAAACATAACAGAAATTTAACTAAGTTCATAGATTCCAGATGCAAGTCAAATTCTTAACAAAATGCCTACAAATATCAATCCAATATTTAACACTTAATACAAGTAGCAATTTAAATTGTCATTACATGCAGATTTCAACATTTAGGCTCTTATCTAACTAAGTTTTAGCATGCTATATCTTCTTCTCAAGGCCTTGCTCCTACTCCTATTTAGTTGCTGCAATCCCTGAAAAAGCATTGGAAACTGCCTCATTTTAAATGAGACACCCCAGATGCCAATAGCACACTAGGGTCAGACACATGTCTGGTATGAGAAAATTCACAAAAGCAATTTGTTAATTAGTTTAAAATCAAGTTAAGTACAAATACATAAGGTTCTGTCCTTTGGAATTAGGTAAATACTTGTGTGCATGCTCTGTGTCATTGTGCATGTGCACACTTAAATTTTCTTCCCAGAGACTACATATATATATATAGCACAAACATTCAAGCATACAATTCAATCATAGACAAACAATCATTCATACCAAACAGGAAAATAACTAATATGAGTTAAATCACTCATTCAATACTCATATTTCAAATCTGGGAAAAACTCTAGTTTTCTCATCTGCTCAAGTATTACTTCCTTGGTATATTTATCTATCCTTGGTCTCACCTGCAATACTTATGAATCAATGGACACACTGTAATGAACTAATTCACTCCATTACACAAAGATCTCAGGACTTAAACAAGCCATGTGTCAACTTATGTTACTCAAGCACACAAGTCATTCCTGCAGTGTTCTTGACCCCAATTTCCTAATCAGGTTTAAGTTAATAATAGCTCTTTTGATTGTTCATGGCAAAACCCTTCAGTGATTCATTTCATTAGCTAAAACATCCATAACATGGCATCTCATATTATTCATAATCATACAGAGACAAACAAGCAACAACCATTTGTGATTACAAGATAAGGTTCTGTATATACATATATTCATCTTGGTATTCTAGAAGGAGTTTAGGCAACTAACATTGGCTTATAGCTTCTGGGAGAGTTTTCTTTTGCAAACATTTGTGCTTGAGTTAAACTCAGAATAATCTGGTTTCACTGAATCACAAAATTTTGTTTGCTATGTATTTTATTGAATCAGGAGCATCAGCACATAGGCAACCCTATTGCACCCCTAATTCCTTTCTATTTCAAGCCTCAGCACTATATACATGAGTATATTGCAGCTCAACATTATTTGCAATTTTTTTTTTTTCTGGGTTAAGCCAAAACCAATACTACTTGCCTATTCCCAACATTTTATTTTCTGGGTATTTGTTTATATCCCTAAATATTAACATATCAGAGATCTGAGTGTATAAACAGATTCAACACATAAAACTTTGTTATATTAAAACAAATGATCAATCAAAGAAAATCAAAACATATTCAGATTTAAATTCACAGATAAACATATATATATGAAAATACTCTTTTAATAAAAATACTTTTATCTGGCTGCCTACATTAGGACTTATTGCCTTAGATTTTTGAGTGAGTTTTCTCACCTAGCTCTCTCCTTTGTTTTCTTAATTAACTGATGAACTCCTGCTCTTATCCTCAAGCTCTCTTTCTTCCCTTGTCTTATGATTTCTGTGGTATTGTTTTTCTTCCTTTTTTTTTCAAAATTCTTTTCTGAAGAGAAGAGGAGGCTGCTGCATATACATGTATATATATGCAGGGTCTCTCTTAGGGTTTTGGGTATTGGCTAAAGCCATTTTTGCCCACCAGAAAATCATGTTTTCTGCATTTTAACCCAAAGTTTTACCCCCTCCCCGGCTTAATTTGGGTGAAGAGAAAAGTGGTTACACATTTTTCTTTCAGAGATTGCTTTTTCAGAAAATACTTTTCCCCCTTGTCTACAATCATGCTAAAAATGTGACTTGGTTTTGTTATTTATTAAATACTCTTTTCTAATTCTGCCTATACCAAGAACTTCTCTGTTTTTATCTTATTTTCCTATTTTTAGCTTTCATGTAAATGGTATGTACCTCCTTCATTTATTTATAAGAGAATTAGTTCTTTTTATATCTTCTTGCCTTTTATTTTCTGCTTATATTAAAATATGTCTATATATATATATATATTTTATTTCACTAGTTTGAACTCTTAGTATTTTATTAGCACATGTATATGTTTATATATATATATATATATATATATATATATATATATATATATCACTCTGTATTGACACACACATGCACATGTATACTTAAGAAAAATATTCAGTAGCATACATATATTTATATTTACTTATGCATTCAGCTTTAAAAATTTTAATATATATATATATTTATTTATTTATTCCCATACATATCAATATGTATTTATTCTTAAAGTTCAGAGATTTTTAGCTTTAGTTCATGTGTATACCCTGTGCACACATGTACACACATACTGATACACTATCAAGCCATAACAATCTCCTTCCAAAATTAATTTAAAAATTATTTTAAATTTCAGAATGAATTCCTAAAATCTTGGGTCATTACATACACCCCTCCTTTTAGAAATTGTGTCCCACAATTTTCCTAAGCTTAAAATAAATTTTAAATTTAATTCAGAGAACAAGTATATTCTCTACCAAATAGATTCTTAGTTCTATACTAACCAAAATATATTCATTCAAAATAAAGAAAACAATCAAAAATCAGAATTACCTTAATCTGAAAATAGCTTAGGATAATTCATCCTAACTTTGTCTTCTAATTCCCATGTGCAATCACTAGGATCTAGACTCCACTGTACCTTCACAAGTTTCAGAGATTTATTCCTCAACTTCTTCACATCTTTTGCTAAAATTCCCACTGGATCCTTTTCATAAATCAAATTAGGATTTATCTGCACTTGGGTTGGGGTTTCAAGAATTTCTGCCTTGTCATGGACCCACCTTCTCAATTGTGATACATGAAAAACATCATGTATGCCTTGCATGTTTTCTGGTAATTCCAATTTATATGCCAAAGGACCAATTCTCTCCAGAATTTTGTATGGTCCAATATATCTTGGGGTTAATTTGCCTTGTTTTCCAAACCTCAGCACATTTTTCATGGGTGAGATTTTGATGAAAACAAAATTTCCCACCTCATATTCTACCTGCCTCCTTCTCATGTCTGCAAATTTCTTTTGCCTATCTTGAGCTGCTGTCATTCTTCTTCTTATCAACTCAATTTTCTCCTTGGTTTCTTGTATGTACTCAGGTCCTAAAATAGACCTTTCTCCTGCTTCTACCCAGCAAACAGGTGACAAGCAGGGTTTACCATACAAGGCTTCAAATGGAGCCATTCCTATGGTGCTTTGGTAGCTGTTGTTGTAGGTAAATTCAACTAGGTGAAGATAATCTTCCCAGTTGCCCCCAAAATCCAATATACATGCCCTCAACATGTCCTCCAAAACTTTGTTTACCACCTCAGTCTGTCCATCTGATTGAGGATGGTAGGCAGTACTTAAACATAGTTCACTTCCCATTGCTTCTTGAAAGCTTCTCCAGAATTTTGAAGTGAAGATGGTATCCCTATCACTCACAATGGTTTTGGGAATGCCATGTAACCTTACCACTTCTTTTATAAAAATTTGAGCTAGTTTTGGGGCTGTTCTTCCTGACTTGACTGGGATGAAGTGTGCTACCTTGGTTAGCCTATCCACTATCACCCATATACTTGTATTACCTCTCTTAGATCTAGGCAGTCCATCTATGAAGTCCATAGATATGTCTTCCCACTTCCACTGTGGTACACTAAGAGGTTGCATCAACCCTGATGGTCTTTGAGTTTCAGCCTTGACTTGTTGGCAAGTCATACATTTGGCAATGTACTTAGCTATATCAGATTTCATCCCCTTCCACCAGAAGTCTCTTTTCAAATTTTGATACATTTTTGTGTTACCTGGGTGTATGGAGTATTTACTTCTGTGATATTCATCCAATATCTCCTTCTTCAATTCTATGTCCTCTGGTACACACATCCTATTCTGGTATCTCACATAACCATCTTTATCAATGTGGTGATTCATTACTTCCTCCCCTCTTGAGAGGAGCATTCTCTTCTCTAATAAGTGAGCATCTTGTTCTTGCATTTTTCCTACCTTCAGAATTAAATCTGGTTGAAGTGTCATTAAGCTTAACTTCCCTTTATCTTCTTGTGCACCATGCATTTGCTCATTAATGTGCACACAACCATTCTCCTCAATCTCTAACTCAGTTAGCAAAGACAAATCTTTAAATTCTGCTATCATCATCATAGCCAATTTAGCATGCTGTCTACTTAGAGCATCTGCAACTTTGTTTGCTTTTCCTGGTGTGTAGAGTATGTCAAAATCATAGGCAGCTAAGAACTCCACCCATCTGTGTTGCCTCATGTTCAAATCTTTTTGTGAAAACAAATATTTTAGAGACTTGTGGTCAGTGTAGAGTTCAAACTTGGTGCCTAATAAATAATGTCTCCAAAGTTTTAAAGCATATATCACAGCTGCTAATTCGAGATCATGTGTGGCATACCTTACTTCATGGGGTTTAAGTTGTCTGGATGCATATGCAATGACTTGACCTTGTTGCATCAACACTGCACCCAAGCCAAATCCACTAGCATCAGTGTATACCACTAATTCTTCATTTCCATGTGGTACCTTTAGAATTGGAGCATTCACCAATGCCTCCTTCAATTGTTCAAAAGATTTTTCACATTTTTCTGACCAAACAAAAGCTTGGTTCTTCCTGGTTAGGTTAGTGAGTGGTGTAGAAATTTTTGAAAAATCTTTTATAAACCTTCTATAATATCCTGCCATCCCCATAAATGACCTCACTTCACTCACAGTGTTTGGCCTCTTCCATGCTTGGATAGCCACTACTTTATTGGGGTTCACAGAAATTCCTTTGGCAGATATAACATGGCCAAGAAAATGTACTTCCTCCTTCCAAAACACACATTTTGAAAATTTTGCCTTTAAATCTTTTTCCCTTAGTCTAGACAAAACCAGGTGCAAATGATGCTTATGTTCTTCCACTGTCTTGGAATAAATCAAAATGTCATCTATGAAAATAAGCACAAACTTGTCTAAACAATCCCTAAAGGTTCTATTCATTAAATCTACAAAGTAAGATGGTGCATTGGTCAAGCCAAATGGCATAACCAAAAATTCATACAACCCATACCTAGTGTTAAAGGCAGTGTACTTGATGCTTGATTCTTCCACCTTCATTTGATGAAAACCAGATGCTAAGTCTAGTCTAGAAAATACTTTTGCCCCTGCTAATTGATCAAAAAGATCATCTATTCTTGGCAATGGGTATTTATTTTTAATAGTTACTTTGTTTAATTCTCTATAATCTATGCAGAGTCTTAAAGAGCCATCTTGCTTCTTAACAAATACCACTGGTGCTCCCCAGCAAGAATTACTTGGTCTTATAAAACCCTTTTCTTCCAATTCTTCTAACTGTTTCTTTAGTTCCTTTAGTTCATTTGGCCCCATTCTAGTTGGCTTTTTAATCACTGGGCTTGCTCCTGGAACTAAATTGATCTGGAATTCTACTGGTCTATGGTGTGGAATACCCTTGACCTCACCAAACACATCCAAATATTCATTGACTATGGGAATTTCTTCAATGGTTAATTCACTGAAATCTTTTTCTGAGTCAACTAATTGATATAGTTTTCCTTCCTTAGCTATCTCACATAAAACTGTGATTCTCTGGCCTCTAGAATTTTGCAATGATATGGTGGATGAGTCTAAATTAATTATGGCTTTAAATTGCCTTAACCAGTCTACCCCCAATATAACACCTATATTTGGGTAATTCAAAACATATAAATTGGAAATAAAAATATTTCCCCCTATGTTTAATCCCACATCCACACAAATCATATTTAAAACACTAGAACTCCCCAATGGACTGTGTATATGCAATGGGGTTTCAACCAATATGCAATTCAGTTTTAGCATTCTAACCAGTTCATAAGAAATTAAGGAGTGAGTTGCCCCAGTATCATATACTACTGTTATGGGTATGGTACAAATAAGTAATGTACCTTCCACTTGGCTATGGTTTACAGTGTTACTCTCCACTGTGGCTTTGCCTTTTCCTTCCAAATTTGCCAATTTGCCTTGCTGTTTATACTCAGGACAATTCCTCTTCATATGCCCCTCTTTCCCACATAGATAGCATTTGAAAGCTCCTCCTTTCAATTCTGGACATTTTGGTTTGATATGCCCTTCCTTTCCACACTGATGGCACACAATTCTCTTCTTGTCTTCCTTAGCCTTGACATCTCCAGTGTTTTTGTTACTAGCCTCTTCTTTCTTCTTATCATAAGGGTGATACCTCCCCTTACCTTTCTTGTTATTATTACTCTTAAAATTTCTGAACTTCTCCCTTTCCTTGTCATGCTGCTCCAACCTCAAAGCTAAGTCTATCACATGATCAAAAGTCTTGTCTGCATAGGGTAACATGGCTCTGCTAAGTCCTGGGTTCAGACCTTTTATGTACCTATCATTTTTAGATGCCTCATCTGCCACAAGCATTGCTCCATATGTGGAGAGCCCCTCAAACTTTTGAGTATATTCTGTGACAGTCATGGTTCCTTGTCTAAGCCTAATGAATTCTTCTAACAAGGTAGTCTTTGCTGATGCTGGTACAAACCTTGCTTCCAACATCTCTTTGAATTCATTCCAAGTGATTTCATTCTCATTCCTTCCTGCAATGATTACTTCCCACCAGCCTAAAGCTACTCCTTTCAGCTGTCTTGAAGCCACTTGCCTCTTTCTTTGATCATCAAGTTGCATGTCATTGAAAATTCTTTCCAATGTTCTCAACCATGTTTGAATCTCCATGATACTCTCTGTCCCTTCAAAGCTTTTGCCTCCTAAATGAATATATGTCTTAAGCAATTTTGAGAGTTCTTCATAGGGATTTTCTTGCCTTTGTCCTGCCCCATCCCTAAATGCTCTCACCAAGTCTTGCAGATTGACCATTGGTGGTGCATGGGAAGATCCTGCTCCCTGATTTGGTGGTCTCCCTACCATAGTTTGCTAATAATAATTTACATAGCTGGTTAGTTTGATATTTTAGTTCCTTTTAATTTTATTTCTATCTAAGGACTTGATCCTTACTTCTACTATGTTGAATAACATAGCTCTGATACCAACTAAAATGACCCACCAGAAAATACTCTAATTTCATAAGGAATTTTTTTTTTTTTTTTTTAAGTAAAGAGGATATATATATATATATATCTATATATATATAGATATATCATCCATTTCAATTATCATTCTCAGGGTCACTTTCTTTTTCCAATCAATCAAATATGTCCAGGATCACAATAATCAACCAATATAAATATATCAGTACATTTACAAAAATAAGCACATACATGTGAGGATGTATATGCCTCTCTTGTTTGAATCAGAGTTTTGAAAAACAAGAGGATGTTGGATTGCTAATTTATTTCATATATTTTTTTTTTTTGATCAAACAATCCACTGGGAACAAACACATTAGTCTGTTTATACTAACCAAGAAGTAATCAAGAAATAATCAGTAGTAAACAAGCTTTTAATATAGATGTTTGTGTTAAGTTCTGAATAGTGTCAAAATCAGTATAAAATAAAGTGGATCCTAAGGAAACACAAGCAACATCTAGGCGTAATGGAAACGCGCCTAACTTATACATACAAGGTCACGAGTTCGAGTGCTATGCTGGTCGGTTCAAACACAATTTTTGTTTTTCATTTTTTTTTTCTTCTGTACAATTTGAAACTTGTTATCTACCTGTCTGCATATACATATTTTATTTTGCCTAAGATCCATCATACAAAACAAATATCCTTGCTTAATCATTTTTGAATTCCATTCCTACAACCTAGAAGGCTTCATGATTGAATGATAAGAGTGTTTATCATTTTCCAGGTTTGTATTTCTTCTTATAAGATTTGTCTGGCATTTAAAATGCATTTGGTTAGAATCTGAGTAAAATTCAGATTCTTATTTCAAATACAAAGGAAAAGGTGAGGTAAAAATCTGCACTTAAACATGTTTATGTGCATATATATCTGCAACTATTTGAATCTGGTTTCCATCTACCTTACTTCAGATTCTTTCTTTGTTTAAAAATAGGACATGAAACAATTGTATGGAACAAATTGAATCATGAAAACCTTGCAGACATATAAACAATCAACCTATGTCTCTTTTCTTTTATTTACATATGCCATAGTAGAAAATAAAACCATTTAATTTTCTGAAAATCAACTATCCTGATTTTCCAAAACTTAAACCCTTTTCAAAGACTCAAGATTGACTAATACATTTATAAAATGGAATCATACAATTTTTTAACATGGTGTTCTTGCTAAATCCACTTACAAGATTTGATCAAAACCCTTTTTAAACATAACAGAAATTTAACTAAGTTCATAGATTCCAGATGCAAGTCAAATTCTTAACAAAATGCCTACAAATATCAATCCAATATTTAACACTTAATACAAGTAGCAATTTAAATTGTCATTACATGCAGATTTCAACATTTAGGCTCTTATCTAACTAAGTTTTAGCATGCTATATCTTCTTCTCAAGGCCTTGCTCCTACTCCTATTTAGTTGCTGCAATCCCTGAAAAAGCATTGGAAACTGCCTCATTTTAAATGAGACACCCCAGATGCCAATAGCACACTAGGGTCAGACACATGTCTGGTATGAGAAAATTCACAAAAGCAATTTGTTAATTAGTTTAAAATCAAGTTAAGTACAAATACATAAGGTTCTGTCCTTTGGAATTAGGTAAATACTTGTGTGCATGCTCTGTGTCATTGTGCATGTGCACACTTAAATTTTCTTCCCAGAGACTACATATATATATATAGCACAAACATTCAAGCATACAATTCAATCATAGACAAACAATCATTCATACCAAACAGGAAAATAACTAATATGAGTTAAATCACTCATTCAATACTCATATTTCAAATCTGGGAAAAACTCTAGTTTTCTCATCTGCTCAAGTATTACTTCCTTGGTATATTTATCTATCCTTGGTCTCACCTGCAATACTTATGAATCAATGGACACACTGTAATGAACTAATTCACTCCATTACACAAAGATCTCAGGACTTAAACAAGCCATGTGTCAACTTATGTTACTCAAGCACACAAGTCATTCCTGCAGTGTTCTTGACCCCAATTTCCTAATCAGGTTTAAGTTAATAATAGCTCTTTTGATTGTTCATGGCAAAACCCTTCAGTGATTCATTTCATTAGCTAAAACATCCATAACATGGCATCTCATATTATTCATAATCATACAGAGACAAACAAGCAACAACCATTTGTGATTACAAGATAAGGTTCTGTATATACATATATTCATCTTGGTATTCTAGAAGGAGTTTAGGCAACTAACATTGGCTTATAGCTTCTGGGAGAGTTTTCTTTTGCAAACATTTGTGCTTGAGTTAAACTCAGAATAATCTGGTTTCACTGAATCACAAAATTTTGTTTGCTATGTATTTTATTGAATCAGGAGCATCAGCACATAGGCAACCCTATTGCACCCCTAATTCCTTTCTATTTCAAGCCTCAGCACTATATACATGAGTATATTGCAGCTCAACATTATTTGCAATTTTTTTTTTTCTGGGTTAAGCCAAAACCAATACTACTTGCCTATTCCCAACATTTTATTTTCTGGGTATTTGTTTATATCCCTAAATATTAACATATCAGAGATCTGAGTGTATAAACAGATTCAACACATAAAACTTTGTTATATTAAAACAAATGATCAATCAAAGAAAATCAAAACATATTCAGATTTAAATTCACAGATAAACATATATATATGAAAATACTCTTTTAATAAAAATACTTTTATCTGGCTGCCTACATTAGGACTTATTGCCTTAGATTTTTGAGTGAGTTTTCTCACCTAGCTCTCTCCTTTGTTTTCTTAATTAACTGATGAACTCCTGCTCTTATCCTCAAGCTCTCTTTCTTCCCTTGTCTTATGATTTCTGTGGTATTGTTTTTCTTCCTTTTTTTTTCAAAATTCTTTTCTGAAGAGAAGAGGAGGCTGCTGCATATACATGTATATATATGCAGGGTCTCTCTTAGGGTTTTGGGTATTGGCTAAAGCCATTTTTGCCCACCAGAAAATCATGTTTTCTGCATTTTAACCCAAAGTTTTACCCCCTCCCCGGCTTAATTTGGGTGAAGAGAAAAGTGGTTACACATTTTTCTTTCAGAGATTGCTTTTTCAGAAAATACTTTTCCCCCTTGTCTACAATCATGCTAAAAATGTGACTTGGTTTTGTTATTTATTAAATACTCTTTTCTAATTCTGCCTATACCAAGAACTTCTCTGTTTTTATCTTATTTTCCTATTTTTAGCTTTCATGTAAATGGTATGTACCTCCTTCATTTATTTATAAGAGAATTAGTTCTTTTTATATCTTCTTGCCTTTTATTTTCTGCTTATATTAAAATATGTCTATATATATATATATTTTATTTCACTAGTTTGAACTCTTAGTATTTTATTAGCACATGTATATGTTTATATATATATATATATATATATCACTCTGTATTGACACACACATGCACATGTATACTTAAGAAAAATATTCAGTAGCATACATATATTTATATTTACTTATGCATTCAGCTTTAAAAATTTTAATATATATATATATATATATATTTATTCCCATACATATCAATATGTATTTATTCTTAAAGTTCAGATATTTTTAGCTTTAGTTCATGTGTATACCCTGTGCACACATGTACACACATACTGATACACTATCAAGCCATAACAATCTCCTTCCAAAATTAATTTAAAAATTATTTTAAATTTCAGAATGAATTCCTAAAATCTTGGGTCATTACAGCAAGTAGCTAACATCATGGTGCACCCCCATGATCAATTGCTGCTCAAAGATGAAATCAGAGAAATTAGGCCGATCGTTATTGAAACGATCATACAAATCAGCATAACGATCCATGGTTTTACGGAAAACGCGATATCTCACAAACGGTATGTCGGAATTGCACGAAATTTGTAGAGCAAGTATCTTACATCATGGAGCACCCCCATGATCAATCCAGCTCAAAAAGATGAAATCTTGGAAATTAAGCCGATCTTTATTGGAACGATTGTACAAATGAGCATAACGATCCATAGTTTTACTGAAAACGCGATATCTCACAAACGGTACGTCGGAATTGCAAGAAATTCAGAAAGAAAGTATCTTACATCATGGAGAATCCCCATGATCGGTCGCAGTTCAAAAGGATGAAATTTTGGCAATTAGGTCGATCGTTATTGGAACGATCGTACAAATCGGCATAACGATCCATAGCTTTACGAAAACGCAATATCTCACAAACGATACGTCGGTATTGCATGAAATTTGGAGAGCAAGTATCTTACATCATGGAGCACCTCCATGATCGATCGCATCTTAAAAGGATGGAATCTTGGAAATTAGGCCGATCGTTATTGGAATGATTGTACAAATCAGCATAACGATCCATAGGTTTACGGAAAACGCGATATCTCACAAACGGTACGTCGGAATTGCACAAAATTTGGATAGCAAGTAGCTAACATCATGGGGACCCACATGATTGATCGCAGCTTAAAAGGATGAAGCATGGAATGATCTCTTATGATCTAATTCTAGTCAAAACAGCGAAGATCGATCATATCTTACAAACGGTAAGTCGGAATGGCGCGAAACTTTGGGAGCATGGACTAGAGGCATGGAAGACCCTATTAAAATGATCGCAGCCCCATTGGAGTTAGTATGGAATGGTCAGCTAAAATATTTTTTGTTGTCTGATCGATCCCATCGATCACAAACTTTATGGGTTGGGTTTTATGGGCCTGAAGGTTCTCCTGCCTAAATTTCAGCCCGATCCATGCAAGTATTCAACTATAAATACAGCGGACTTGGCTCATTGCAAGGGACTTTTTTTTGGCTGGCTCTCCTTCATCACTTCTTATCTCTTCCTCCACTAATTTACTAAGGTAAAAACAACTGTACTTATAATCTTACAGTATAAATGAAAGATCATTGGAGTGGACGTAGGCCGGAGTTTACCGAACCACTATAAAACTCGTGTGTTCCTTTACTTTTTCTGCTATTTATTCTATGATCTATGTGCTTATCTTTCTATTTGGATATTGTTTTTGGAAATTAGTGCTTTCACATACAACTGGGTGTTTGTGACCATTTTTTAGCGTAAATATTTTGGTGCTTTCATTGAGAAGGACTTGCACTCGTGGATTTGGAAGCTAGGATGTTGGATTTGGAAGCTTGGATACTTGGATCTAGGAAGCAATGGGTAAGCAATCAACAAGGAGACCATTAGAAGATATGAGCTATCATGGAGGGAGTCAGGAGACTTCTTCTAGAGCTGGAGCAAACCAGACATCTATCTACATCACCAGAGATGAAATGGGAACAATGATAGATGCTATGCTGGAGAGGATGCTAAAGAGACAAGAGATGATGATGCAGAATCTACTCCGACAGATTGGACAAGCTAGAGCACAAAACCAAGGAAATGGAGTAGCAAGAAACGCTGTAAATATGGATCATGGAGTTGGAGTAGCAGGAGATGAGGAAAACCAGAATCAGGACCAATGAAACAAAGCTGACAAGATGCAGGATGGAATGGAACAACCGGGAGTGACCCCATACCAACTAAGAACAACCAGAGTTGAACATTCCAGAATGATCGGTGTCGATCGATCCTTATTTGGGGGCATGCCCCTTGGTCACATTGGATTAATACCAGACAGGATACCAGGTGTGCTATGCGGTTTGGCGTTGATCGAAATGCGTATGCTCGTCAAGAAGAGCAGATTTCAGGATTCCCCCTTGGACTCGGGGGGCAGGTTAGAGATAATGATCAAAGACTATCACTGGATGACAATGATAGGTTGGCGGAAATGAAGGATGAGCTATGAGAGAAGGATTGGTAAATAGGGGTCTGGAAGATGTAATTAGAAGTCCCTTCACTCCTAATATCAGGCAAGCTAGGAATCCACCGAAGTTCAATCTACCAATGTTTGAGACATATGATGAAAAAAAATCCCGTTGTTCATCTGATGAGATACAAGAGACACATGGAAGTACTGGGGGCATCAGAGGAAGTCATGGCATAGTGCTTCCCCTTGTACTTAATGGATATAGTTGCACTATGGTTCAGAAAGTTGGAGAGAGGCACTATTAGCACATGGGTGGAATTGATCGAAAGGTTTATGAGGCAATTTCGGGTCCATATCATGAGACCCAAGAGTGTGATGACTTTAACATCGATGAAGTAGTGGAAATAAGAATCACTCAGGGATTTCTTAACCAGGTTCAATGCGGTAGTAGCTTCGGTGGATCGACCGAATTCGTAGATGGTTTTGATGGCAGCAGTGTCAGGGATTGCGGATAACTCGAATTTCAAGATATCATTGGAACGGGATTCACCAGTGGATCTCGGGGAATTTTACCATGAAGTAGAAAGGTTTCAACGATAGGAAGATGCGAAAGCTGATAGAGAGGGAAGAGAGGAAGTGGAAGTTCATGCGGTTAAAGGTGAAGGTCCGCCCGGGGAAGGTTCAAACAAGGATAAAGGAAAATGGAAAGTAGAGGATGGTTCTGATGGATCAAAGCGACCATGAAGGGAACCAAGATTCACCTCTTACATGGAATTGACTAAGACATTAGAATGGTAAGGGGCAGATCACCTATCAAAGGTTAATGGCAAGAGAGCCTACAAACAATGAAAAGAAATCAGAAAAATATTGTCTATTCCATGAGCTGGACGGGCATAGTACAGACGACTGCAGGCACATAAAGGATGAGATTGAGGAACATGTTCGGAATGGCAGGCTGTGACAATACGTAAGAACTCGGGCAGCGGCAGTAGAACAAGAGCAGCCACCATTCACCTCGAATGGGAACTGCCTTGGATCGAGGCATCAACTTGTCATCAATTGATCGAAATGGCAATGAATAAGTAATAAACTCCATAATAAAACGGCTAAGTCACTTACACATGTACGAGATCGAGAACGGTCCCTCGGCATGCTCTGAGATGATGATGAACCGTCACACCCGGAGAGGCAAGCATTGTAGTGTTTAGTTTTTGTTTTTGTTTTTATTTTAGTACTTGGACTTAATTTTATTAGTTGAGTATTTTGATTACAAAACTTAGTTGAACGTGAAATCTGACATTAATAATTTTGAGTCCCATCCGGACAATGAAATTTTGCCTTGACCGACACTCAATCTTGAACGAACACATTTTGCCTCGAACGACACTCGACCTCGAACGAATACATTTCGCTTCGAAGGACACTTGATCTCGAATGATCACATTTCACCTCGAACAGCACTCGCTCTCGAACGATCACATTTCGCATCGAACGACACTCGATCTCGAACAATCACATTATGCCTCGAACAAGCATTCGATCTCCAACGATCACATTTCACCTAGAATAGACACATGATCTTGTGCGATCATCTCAGCCTGGGATGGCTACAAATTTGATTAATGGTCCCGAACGGCCGTTACTAACAATTGGGCAAGGTCACAGATTTGTTCACAGGTCATCAACGGGTTTCGAACATTGGACTTAAGGCAATTCAAAACAAGCCTTCCTACCGCAAGGCATGTTTTAGGGGGCAAATGTTACACCACCTTTTGACCAGGCACTATATCATAAAAGTTGGCTAAATGGCTTCTGTGATCATCAAGGCAGGAAGCCAGGAGAGATGGTTATCAGGCTCAAAAATCGATTATATTAGGAACTATGGACAATAGTTGGGCGGATTCGGACCGGGTCCCAATCAAGGTGCAATCAATATGAAGTGACAAGGAAGGCCCCGTGAGGACAAATTTCAAATTTCAAGTCAATCGGAGTTCATATGCTCGAGTTATGGGCGAAGAAAGAATTTATATGGATCGATCTGGAACGATCCATAAAACAGCGTAAATCGATGAAGATCAATCAATATCTCATAATCTACAAAGTAAATGCACTTGAAACATTTAAAGCATCACTATATTGAAGAGTGGATCTTGCAAAAATGATCGCATGACAAAACTCCCAAATCCTGGAAAAAAGGCTGATCGTTATTGGAACGATCGTATAAATCGGCCATAATGATCCATAGTTTAACGAAAAATGCGATATCTCACAAACTGTATGTTGGAATGGAACAAAATTTGAAGAGCGAGTATCTAACATCATGGACCACCCTAGTGAATGATTGCAGCTCAAAAGGATGAAATCTTGGAAATTAGGTCGATCGTTATTGGAACAATCGTACAAATTAGCATAACGATCCATTGTTTTACGGAAAATGCGATATCACATAAACGGTATGTCGAAGTTTCACGAAATTTAGAGAGCAAGTAGCTAACATCATGGGGCACCCCCTAATTGATTGCATCTTCAAACAATGAAATCTTGGAAATTAAGCCGATCGTTATTGGAACGATCGTACAAATCAGCATAACGATCTATAGTTTTACGGAAAACGCGATATGTCACAAACAGTAGGTCGGAATTGCATGAAATTTGGAGAGCAAGTATCTTACATCACGGAGCACCGCTACAATTGATCGTAGCATAAAAAGATGAAATCTAGGAAATTAAGCCGATTGTTATTGGAACGATCGTACAAATCAGTATAACGATCCATAGTTTTACGGAAAACGCAATATCTCACAAACAGTACGTCGGAATTACACGAAATTTGGAGAGCAAGTATCTCACACCTTGGAGCACCCCGTGATCGATCGTAGATTAAAAGTATGAAATCTTGGAAATTAGGCCGATTGTTATTGGAATGACCGTACAAATTAGCATAACGATCCATAGGTTTACGAAAAACGCGATATCTCACAAACAGTACGTCGGAATTGAATGAAATTTGGAGAGAAAGTAGCTAACATCATAGGGAACCCACATGATCGATCGTAGCTTAAAAGGATAAAGCATGGAATGATCTCTTATGATCCAATTTCTAGTCAAAATAGCAAAGATCGCTCGATATCTCACAAACGCTAAGTCGGAATACACGAAACTTTGGGAGCATGGACTAGTGGCATGATGGACCCAATAAAAACGATCGCAGCCCCGTTGGAGTTGGTATGGAACGATTAGCTAAATTAATTTTTGGTGTCTAATCGATCCCAAAGTTTGTAGGTTGGTTCATATGAGCCTGGAGGTTTTTCTACCGAGATTTCAGCCCGATCTATGCATGTCTTCACCTATAAATACAGCGGGATTTGGCTCATTGCAAGGGACTTTTTTGGCTAGCTCTCCTTCTTCACTTATTATCTCTTCCTCCACTAATTTTCTAAGGTAAAAAAAACTATACTTGTAATCTTACAGAAGAAATAAAAGATTATTGGAGTGGACGTAGGTTGGAGTTTACCGAACCACTAGAAAACTCATGTGTTCCTTCACTATTTCTGCTATTTATTTTGTGATCTACGTGCTTATCTTTCTATTTGGATATTGTTTTTGGAAATTGGTGCTTTCACATATATATCGCCTTTTGACCAGGTAGTATATCACAAAAGTTGGCTAAATGGCTTCTGTGATCATCAAGGCAGGAAGCCAGGAGAGACGTTTATCAGGCTCGAAAATCGATTATATTAGAAACTATGGACAGTTGTCGGGTGGATTCAGACTAGGTCCCAGTCAAAAATGATCGCATGACAAAACTCCCAAATCTTGGAAATGAGGTCGATCGTTATTGGAACGATCGTACAAATCAGCCATAACGATCCATAGTTTTACGGAAAACGCGATATCTCGCGAACGGTATGTTGAAATTGCACGAAATTTGGATAGAAAGTATCTAACATCATGGATTATGCCCATGATCAATTGCAGCTCAAAAGGATGAAATCATGGAAATTATGCCGATCGTTATTGGAACGATCGTACAAATCAGCATAACGATCCATAGTTTTACGAAAAACGCGATATCTCATAAACGGTAAGAGCAAGTAGCTAACATCATGGGACACCCCCATTATCAATTGCAGCTCAAAAAGATGAAATGTTGGAAATTAGGCTGATCGTTACTAGAACGACCATACAAATTAGCAAAAGATCCATGGTTTTACGGAAAACGCGATATCTCATAAACAGTATGTCTAAATTGCATGAAATTTGGATAGCAATTATCTTACATAATGGAGCACCCCTATGATCGATCACAACTCAAAAAGATGAAGTCTTGGAAGTTAGGCCGATCGTTATCGGAACGATCGTACAAATCAGCATAATGATCCATATTTTTACGGAAAATGCGATATCTCACAAACGGTATGTCGGAATTGCATATAATTTAAAGATCAAGTATTTTACATCATGGAACACCCCCACGATCGATCGCGGCTCAAAAGGATGAAATATTGGAAATTAGGCCGATCATCATTGGAATGATTGTACAAATCAGCATAACGATCCATATTTTACGGAAAACGCGGTATCTCACAAACGGTATGTCGAAATTGCACAAAATTTAGCAAGCAAGTATCTTACATCATAGAGCACCCCCATGATCTATTGCAGCTTAAAAGGATGAAATCTTGGAAATTAGGCCGATCGTTATCAGAATGATCGTACAAATCAGCATAACGATCCATAGTTTTACGGAAAACGCGATATCTCACAAACGGTACGTCGGAATTGCACCAAAATTTGGAGAGCAAGTAGCTAACATCATGGAGAACCCACATGATCAATCACAGCTTAAAAGAATGAAGAATGGAATGATCTCCTATTATCCAGTTTTTAGTCAAAACAGCAAAGATCGATCGATATCTAACAAACGGTAAGTCGGAATGGACCGAACTTTGGGAGCATGGACTAGAGGCACGTGGGACCCCATAAAAACGACCGTAGTTCCATTGGAGGTAGTATGGAATGATCGGCTAGATTATTTATTGGTATTTGATCTATCTCAAACTTTTTGGATCGGGTCGTATGGGCCTGGAGATTCTTCTGCCCAAATTTCAGCCCGATCCATGCACGTCTTCACCCATAAATACAGTGGACTTGGCTCATTGCAAGGGACTTTTTTCAGCTGGCTCACCTTCATCACTTCTTCTCTCTTCCTCCACTAATTTTCTAAGGTAAAAACAAATGTACTTGTAATCTTACAGTATAAATAAAAGATTATTGGAGTGGACGTAGGCCGGAGTTTGCCGAACCACTATAAAACTCATGCATTCCTTTGATTTCTTGCTGTTTATTCTATGGTCTATGTGCTTATCTTTCCATTTGGATATTGTTTTTGGAAATTGGTGCTTTCACATACAACTGGGTGTTTGTAACCTTTTTTGGTGCATACATATTATACATATATATATATATATATATATATATATATATATTCTTTTTCCCATACCTTCAAAAATATTTTTCGAATCTGATCTAACATATAACAGTTATGCTTTCCGAATCTAATTTAAAAGGCTTTATCGCATAAATCACTCGTACTTAATAAATTATGTTTTAAATTGTTAGAAAGTTACACTTTAGAAATAAAAGAAGTTTTAGAATTACCAACATGGCTGATGCCACTGACGTATTCTTTTGAATTATCTCCAAATTTCACAATTCCATGATCTTTGTGTATAATGTCTCACAGTATCAGTATCGGTGGATTTTCCATCATATGTTTTAAACATCCATTTTCAGTATCCATTTCTCCTTCTCTATATTTATTGCATGGTCAGATGCCTGAAAAATAATAATATGCATACCAGTACCCAATTTTAATTTGTTTTGTTAAGCCAAACCAATGAAGAGTTTGAATACCCTTTAAAAGTACAATGTTTAGTTAAATTTACTTTATCAATAAAATTATCAATGTATTCTTCCTTTTTGTCATTATCTAAATATTTAGGAATCCATATGTTACTAAATTTATTTAGTGGTTATAATTTCAATTTCTAGGTTTTGGTTTGAACTTGGTAGCCTTAACAAATTTTGTACTTTAAGTACTATTTTTATTTGGTTTAGGTCGCGGGGTACATCAAGTCCATTTGTATTATTTCAAGGGTTAGATGAAGATAATATTTTTTCTAAATTTTCTTTACCCTTGTTAAATTTATCGACAGCTATTTTTATTTATCAATAAATATCCTTATTGCAGTTAAGAATAACAAATTCTAAATATGTAATTTTGTCACTAAGACAAGTTGTCTCTGATTTTATTAAAAAATTCTCTATTATTAAGTATTCATTTTCACTTTCAAGTTTTTCAAAACTTTCCAATTTCAAATCCTTTTCATCATTAAGTCCATTAAGTCTTTCATTCTCAACTTCTAACCATTATTTTTCTTCATCTAGTATTTCATCGAACATTTTTAATTTATCTATATATGGTAAACTATTTATACATAACTTTCGATGTATTATTATAGCTTTATACATATCATTTGGCACATTCATAATTTCCTCATTGGAATTCAAACCTAATCATCATTTGCCATAAAGCACATATTGGCATTTTCTATCTTTAGCTCATCATCACTTAATGATTTGTTTGAATCACCCATGTTACATTAAAAGCCTTGTACTTCTTATTATTGAATGTACCAGTATTTGAATAGTACTTTGATTTCTTCAGATTTGGCGAATCATTTTTCAAACGATTGGATTTATTGCATTCAAAACACATCACAACATTCCATTTCTGGAATTATCTTTACAGTTGTTAGCTTTCTAAAGTTTATTCATTTTCTTATATTTCAAGACTTTCTTAAAATTCTTGGTCATGAAAATGATTTCCTCATCATCAACATCTGAATCATGGTTTTCATTTGTAACATTGAATCTCAATGACTGTTATTACATGATTTTCATTTTTAGTCTGTAACCGTACTTCATAGGACGTATGATTTCCAACTAATTCTTCTACTTAAATGGTACTAATATCATTTGCCTCTTCTATGGCCAAGGTCTTTTGATCTTCTTTCTTAGAAAGTGAATTTAGGATTTTTCTCACCTAGTCTTCTTCAAAAGAAGTATTTCCTAGTGATTCTAGTGCTTGTAAAATATCTTGAAATCCAAAATACATATCAAATATAGATAATTTTGTTTCATTTGAAAAGTTGAAACCGATAGTTAACATAGAAATTTTAGTTTATTTCACTTTACTTATGCCTTTATGTTTAACTTATAGAGTCCTTCAAATTTCACACGCACTTCTATAAACCAACACTCTATTAAACTCATTTTCATCCACGGCACAAAATAGAATATTCATGGCTTTTGAATGGTTGAGAACTTGTGTTTTTTCTTTAGTGATCCATTGTGTATAATCTGTTTAGGGCTTAGTGTAATCAGTTTGTATGACATTCCAAATATATAATCCATTTGATATTTAATATATTTTCATTTTATATGATAAATAAGCATAATTACTATCACTAATTATTGGTGGTCTAGCAGTAGATTGACCCTCTACAAAAATGTTAGAAAGTTTATTGCTAATACTACCGGTCATTCATCCTTTTCAAAAATTCAAATTATGAACCTTTTGAAAATTGTGTGCTTTGATATGAAATGTGGGTTATATAATACCTAAACACACTGATGTAGAATGGATCTTAAGGCCGCAAATATACTAGAGGAGGTATGAATAGTGTATATTAGCTAATTAAAAATTAACTTGCAAACCTATAAGTTATCTACTTGAATAAGTTGCAATTTCAGTACAATATTCCTATAACCTCTAAAAGTAACATATCTTTGAAATCTATGAAGAATAGGATGAGATCAAAGAGAGAATAAATGAGAATTCAAGTACAAATTCTCTATTGTTATGCGGTTTGCAAATTCTTGAAGAATATGAGAGAAACGATAGGATTTGCAAAAAGAATAGAAGTACATTAAGAAGCTTTTCACATAGAATTATAAAAATGTAAGAGTAAGAGAAAATCAAAAAATTATTGATGGAAATTCATTTTCCAGAGTTCTTCAAATAGAAGATGAAAGGATGTGTCCATTAATGATGGGTTGGCTCCAAAATCCTTTCATTTGAATTTTGATAAACAAAATAACTACCACTATGTCAACATTGATCCAAAGAATATGTCACCATATACACTAGTATGTTCTTTTATGCTTTCAAACTTAGAATTTATGATTATATGAAGATATTTGGGGATAAAATGGAGTCAAATGAAAGAAGAATTTCAAAAGATATTATTATGAGGTCTTGAACATAAATTCTATTACTAAGTGGACTTACCGAACAGTTCTTGTATCTTTGTCTTTGAAGCGCTTGTGTTTTATCAGTCTTAAGTCAATCGTATCTTTCATTTGCTCGGTATCATTCTTCATATATATAACTCATTTGTTTACTTTTACTCATTGAATATCTTGTTTATCTTTGTATAATATCTTTGTAATATGTCTGAAAATTCGACATAACCTACGGTATTAACAATACTTACTTAGTAGTATTTGTATAGTTGTTGTCATCAAAATCAGTACTTAGGCTATTAACAAGCTTCAAGGAAATGATCAAGAGGTACCCTGAGCCATGTCTTAGGATTTCTGTTCTATAAGATGCGAACATGTCCTGATATAAGACAAGCAAGTTCAAGTAGGAGTTATGCACCCAAAACTAGGCACAATCAAGTAGGTTTTTTCCTTAGACAAGAGGGCAATGGAGTTCAGAACCTATATAAGTGCCAAAAGTGAATTGATGACAAGAGGCTTGTAGTTTGCAGGGGAGATAGATTGTGTGACACACTAGCCACATGTTATGCAATCAGTACTATCGCACAAACTAGACACTTGTAGGAGGATAGTGTGTATTATTCAACGGATGGTGTAATATAAGGCTAAGTAGGGGCACCCACTACTGAACAAGTACGTTCAATAAGCTATCCTGATAAGTAGGTGAAGACTATTTTCTCTTCTTGGTACTCGGGAGGTCATTTTAGTCATCATATATCCAAGAGCACTATGGGGACTACATTGAGCCATGGACGCTGTGTAGGTCCATTTGTGTGTGGTATTTATAGGAGTAAGTTCATACCTATAGACACCCTATGTTACTTTACCCTATAGTAGTTTACCTTTTTGGTGGGTTTCATGGTGGAGTTATTGGAATGCGTGTTAGCCTTGAGAATGACTACAATCATGATTGATTGTTTTACTCTTTGTTAATAGAATCTGTATTAAAATATTATTTTTTTTGGGTTGCATACTTGTGAAATGTATGTGTTACAATTGTAGGTGTGTTTACACAAATTTTATTCCTTGTTTTGAATGTGTTTGACCGTGTCTTACTTGGTTGTGCTACTTGAGAAGTAGTAAGTTTGTGATTGACATACTTCTCCATATTTTGTGAATGTCCATATGGTTAAAACATGATATGGTATGATATTTTATCGACCGGTCTAAGGTTTACCCTTTGGTGAATTGTGGGATTGCAATCCTTTTAAGGGAGGATGCAACAGTCTGCAAATTTGAAACATACGAAATTAATTAATCACCAATAGTCGTTAAATTTGAAGTGGTGATAAAAGAAAATTTTGAGTAGATTTTATTTTTGGGAATTTTGATTGTTCTATTGCATTACGTTTAGAATTTTCGAGAAACAAATTTAGATATCTAATATGTTAGGGTTTGGATACATTGACCGAATTGATTACTTTTGGATCTAGGACTTCTTTAGACCTGAAAACTTGAATATTCAGTATAGGTATGTGTTGTTTTTAACCCTGGTCGCCATCGGACCTATTTCTTCTTCTTAAACCTGAAATCCTCCCTAATTACATTTTAATGGCAATCGATCTTCTTAATACAAATGTGTCAAAAATTGAACAACGTCCAAATCACATCAAATTATATATCAAAGTTACATCCTAATGAGATAAAGAGATGCTAACGGTTCATTCTCTAGTTCGGTGCATGAGGTGGCCAAAAATTTACAGACAAACCTTGATTGTCGATTTTAAGGTTTCACAAACAATAGTAAAATGGCCGCTATGAGGAGATTGGAAGTTACCAGTTCGTAGAGAGGGCAAGGGGAATCAACTCATGTGGTCTTATTAAGTGAGTGATGGTTAGATCGATGGATGAAATTAATTGAAGGCGACGATGGCTATGGTTTGTGCAGATGGTGGCGACGTTGGAGGGGACAACGGAGTGGTCAGCGATGGGTATGACAAGTTTCAATTAGTCGTGGGTGGTATTCGATCTAGGGATGACAGTTTGAGGAGATATTAAGGTTGACAAGGCCGATGATAGTAAGGTGAAAGCGGAAGGAGAGTAACTATAGCGGGTGTGGTAATTTTACAATTTAGCCCCTATAATTCAATTATTTACAATTTTAAACTCGAAATCTTCTAGTTGTGATATTTTTTGCATAAGAACTCTATCGCATGTGTGGTTTGTTGCAATGTGTTCATGGCAAGATTCCAAACATTCCGACGTAGTTCGTTGACTTTTGAGACTATTTATGAAAGTGTCGTGGTAGGGTTCAAATGTCGTAAGTATCATATTTAGAAATATTAAATTGATTTTCATTGATATATAAATACATCCGTAAAGATATGTGTCATGCCCCAGCCCGGTATCCATGCAACCAGACATAGTTAACTATCCAATGTCATAAAGTAAAGGGCATGATAGGAGTGATTAGATATATAGACTCCCTTGGGCCAACACGGATACATTTCAATATAATAACAAAGCTAAGTAACATATGTCTCATCTTGGCATAAAGCAGTGTACCAGAGTATTCCCAGGATTGAATAATTCAAAATTAGTAACATATATGCAAATATCACTAAAAAATTAATAACGGAAGCGATCAAATATATCCATACAATAATATTAATGTACTAGGACATTACAAAAATATACACATACATGACTAAATCGTCAGCCCAAAAAAGATACATATACATACACACATACATCACCGACTATCCAGAATAATATAAAACAAGTCTAATACAACAATGAAACAAAAAAGCATAAACCACATCATGACAAGTTACTACTAAAAATGGGATATACAATGTATCATGTTAGCCCAAAAAATGGATCAACACACTGGATTGAGTGTGAAAGCACCAGCCCCGTTATTACAGAGTAATAATATAGAGAATAAATATAAAAAGAGCAGAAATAGTAAAAAGACAAGAAGATTTTTATAGTGGTTTGGCTGTTAATGAAGCCTACATCCAATTTATAACTTTCTATTAACCGACTGATGTTACAAGTTGAATCGGATTACAATATGATTGAATCATCTAAGTTAGATCAAGTTACAAGTACAAAAGTTCACTGGAGAATCACAGTAAACCCCTATATGACTATTGTATGGGAGGAGAGGAGTGAAGAATAATCTCTGTAGAGTTCCAGCAACCAGTCTAGAAGATCCTCTTTATGTTGCAGATAGGTGAGTATTTATAGAGGTTGGAGAGCTACTGGGCTAGGCCTTCTTGTCATATGCTTGCAAATGACCGTAGGAAGTCGCACTGCAAATTTCATCATGAACCGAGCTAACTTGGTGGATCGCTAGCGATCCATAGCTTCTGGCTCGATGGCGACCCAATGACTTGAGATGCTTCCCCGTACCTTCTGCTTTGAAGTCCATGGCGACCTGGCAAAACGATATCGATCACTAGCGATCCACAGTGCATGGATCGCTAGCGATTCATGTACTTGGTGTATTTCTGAGCTTTGTCTTTGGCACCCATTGGACCGTGACACAAGTGAACTAAAATATCTTCGAGCCAAGATTATGGATCATTGGCGATCCATAGATGATGGATCACTAGCGATCCACTGCCTTTGCGTATTTTCACTTTTCTTTCTTCTGATTTCTTTTGGTTAGATGCTCTAGTCTTTTTGGTTGGCTCTTGAGCTATTCTGACTCGACCAAGCTGTCCCGACTTCCTTTAGATTCTGCAGGGTTAAAAACCCAGATAACATTTGCCCCCCAGAGTATGCCTTCGTTGAAAACAAGGTGTGCTCTGGAAGTAATTGCTTTCTGTTTCTGCTTGGTGAGGTTCAGGTAATCGTGTTAGGACCATGTGAATTTGACTTCGGCAATTCTGTTGCCCTTTAAGTTTTCACCTGAATTGTTGTTACCTGTCATAAAAACAAAGTTTGACCCCATAACTTTCAAAATGCCTTTAGATAGCACATGGATGATACTGGCTAATTTTGGAATTGATCAAGCTCAATTTGATGGATCCCTAGCGATCCATAGGCTATGGATCGCTAGTGATCCATAGCTTCTATTTGGTGGATCGCTAGCGACCCAATGACTTATATGTTTTTTACGTGTAATTTCCTATTTAACTGCCTTGAGCCGATCCATCTTCTTTCTTACTTTCTTCTTTCGACCCGTGCCTTCTCTTGTGATTTGAGCTACTTCCTGCGATTCGACCCAAGCCTCGACCAAACCCAAAATTCATCCATTCTATCACCGTCGCCGACCACCTACTGCCAGATCCTCTCGCCGTTGATCAACTCGATGCTCGCCATCGCTTTAACTTCAACCCTAGCTCCTGAAACCCAGTTTCTTGGATCGCCACCGACCCTACCCTTCTATATCGCTAGATTGCTGCGTCGCTGGATCATTGCTCTTAAAAACTCAAATCATCTTTGCCATTTAATTCTTGATTCGAGGTGGGTGATGCTGATCTTGAGGTTTATTTAGCGATTCGACGACGGAGTGTATTGGTGATGATTGTAGCAAAGAGTCCGAGTTGATTGTGATTTAATGGAGGAAGATAGTAAATCGAGTCTTGATTTCTTCACGGAACGACATTCGGGCCTTACCCCAGTGCATGACATGTTTTGTTGTCTTCGTCTATTGAACCAGAATTAACTTGTACTAAGTTACATTGTCGATACCGCACAATGCATCGCAAATTGGCTATACCCTTCCAAGGGATTCATATTGGTCTTGTTTTTTGCACGCTTGGTGTACCTGTATTGGGAAAAACTTTCAGTGATGCTTTGGACAATGGATCCGTTATCGAACATTGATCGATAATGGGTAAGTGTAGCAGAAGTAATTCCAAAAAAACAATACGAAAAGTCATTTTCCCTTTCCACTACGAGCGAGCTATCTACATGGGATAGAGCGTTTGTAGCGTTCAGGACACCAAGGTCACCCTCTATAAATAACACACTGCACTTGCCCCGGTATATACTTGAAATCCGACGTGTCGGTGTGAATCAATATCATTTCGAAATTCAAGTGTTATAGGGGAGTTTTTAGCTAAACATAGAATTACCTAACCGCTTTGGACGTAAGTCTTGTTGTTTAGAATGAAGTATTCGTCTTCTCGACGTAAGTCCAGCGGAGGAAGCCCAACACTTTCAGAAGCTGAATCATCGTCTGTCACCCCATACTCTTCCATTTCGCGGCCTGAATAGGGTCAGCTAGTCCTAGTTGGTCCGGTTATGGACCGAACTCCGCTGAATTTCAAAGTTCTTCTTAACCCGCTGGAGAGAGCTTCTTCCGTAATCTCCACCAAGGTTTTACATAACATTTGCTTACAACATGGCATTTCGGAGGATGACGTGCACCTATCGGAGAAGGATGAATTCGCCCATATGCTGCCCCGGGGTACACTGCTTGCCATCGATATATGTGCTTAAACGGAGTAGTGCTTCCCTTCAATGATTTCTTGAGAGAAACTCTTTCAAACTTGAGAATTGCTCCATTCCAAATCCATCCTAATGGGTATGCGATCTTGACTTGCTTGCACATTTTGTTTATGTGGACATTTAACGGTGCTCCAAGTTTTGATGAGTTGAGATATTTCCTCTCGTTTAAGAGGAGAGACGAGTGTCCATCCCTTGTCATCATTAAGGCGCAGAAGAATCGCAAGATCATGCTGCAGCTTTAAAGCAATTTGTCCCAGTTCAAGACTCGGTACTTCTTCGTTAGATGTCCCGAAAGGTTCAAGCGCCTTTGGACAATGGGGGTAAGTTCTCTTCTTTGCTCATCGAATTTCAAAAAGTCGCTATGGAGTTCTAACAAGTCAAATGCTTTCTGCAGCTATTCCAAAACCAAATATAGACCCATCACTTGACTAAACTTTCTATACCTTGAAGGTAGTAGATGCCATGGAAAGATCGGTTAAGTTCTTGCTGACGGATGAAAACTTACTTCGGTATGGACTGTTGCATCCAGGGAGATCTGCCATAGCAGTTGAGGTCCCATCTCCTTCTCGTTCCAGAATACGAACACACTCTACTTCTTCGTCTCATGGTTCTGAAGGGGGTTTTTTCAAGAAAAGGAAGGCTTGTCTGGCGAGTCGGTTGAAGAGACTCGTGAGGGAAGAGATGTTACGACCGAAGCTAGCTGCTTGGCTAGAATTCCCTCGATTCCAAAGGAAGGGGAAGAAGAGTTTAAACAACATGAAGGTAAGGATGCAGCGGCCATAGAAAAAGAGGAGGGTGAAGTTGAGAGTAGCAGTAGCTATGATTCCTCCTCTAGTGATGATGATTTCTGTGGTGATGAAGACTCTGATTCATGTGATGAGACTCTAGGGATGAGTCCCATTATTTCGAACTCGCCTCCCCAAGAGACCCACAATAAAGATGTTGTACCAGAAGTCAAGCGACATTGGGATTTCCCGATTAAAGATGCCCTCGTAGACTTTGGGGATCTGAGCAAAGTCTATGTCGATTTTGACGAACTTATGAGTGAAGATTTCAGATTTGAAGAGACGTCTCCTCGTTCGGGCCAATTTGCACCCGAAATCAGTCCGATTTCTACCATAATGGCTGCTCGATCTGGTTTGTGACGTCACTTTAGGCCATCCGGACACATTACACGTTTCACTAGGGTCGCATTCACTTACACACACATTATTCAAGCCTATTTTCCATTACTAAAGCTCTTTATCTATTCTTCCTATCAGGTACTATGAGAGGAAGTGGACTTTATGACGATCTCGAGGAGTTCACCGATTTGCAACGCTGGTCAAAATGATCCACCAGCCGTCATTAGTCTCGTGAGACTGAGGAGGAATGGAGAAGACGGAAGGATTTAGAGGCTGAAGCTCGTCGTCGGGACGAGAGGGAGTAGAGTCGTACAAAAGCGGTTACGAGAAGAGAAAGACCTATGATGAGCGAGAGGAACCATCCAAAAGGTCAAAGGTCGATCGCAGTTGTCATCCTTCAGAGCAACAGGCCTTTGCTTCGGCTCCAACTTCAGTCGGTCTCGAAGTTCCAGTTTCTTCTGTTCAAGCTCCATCTTCATCCCAAGTTCCATCATCCCACGTGGTACTGGCCCCTGGTCCTTCATGCCCTTACCGAAGATCGGCTTACGTTCTTCCATTTGGTCTTCTTAGACTTGAAGCAGCGCTTCCCTGGTGGTTTTTAAAATGGGTTAAGTTTGACCACGACCTTCGCCCAGTCCACATGGATTCATATATGCCCCACCTTTAAGCGATACGATGTGATTTAGAGCAAGACGAGGGATGGAAAATCTATACAAGCAGCTGGCTGATACGTACCACAACAATTACCAAGAGATCCTCTCCTTTGAATCGGAGAAGGATGACTACGAGAATGCTTGGTGGGACGCGATGCCAGAATTGAACAATTGGTACAAGAAAGGGACGCATCGCTTCGAGAGAGTAAAAATAGCGCCAGCATGCTAAAAGAGTTTAAAGAGGCCCGTGAGAAAATAGAGATCATCTACAAAGATGAAATTAAGAAGGCCCATGTAAAAGAAGTCAAGTTGAAAGAGGAGTTGGAAGCTCGCAACATGATTATTGAAGCCCGGAAGAAGACCATTGCTGATCACGACAAGATTGTTGAAAAGCATAACAGAATAATCGCGGAATATGGGGAGGTCGTGAAGTCATGTGATAAGACCATTTTCGATCAGGCCCACATGATTGCCCTGCTCCATGAAAAGTTGTGCAGCTTAGCGCCGACAAAACTCGCATTGAAGTTGAAAAGGCCGTCGTTACAGCGGATTATTTTGAGCTATAAGACACCTTTGAGAGGAAGATGAGAAGACGGACGATACCATCATAAAGTTCTACGTCAACTCCCTGTTGTATCAGGGGATTCTCAGTTATCTGGGCCCCAAGTTCCCATGCACTCTCGCTGTGGTTTGGGAGGAAATTTTGACCCGTTTCCGAGATAGCGGGGATGCCTACACTGAGCGGGAGCTAGAGGATGCCTACCTTAATGAGGAGTCAAAGAAGGTGCTGATAGAGGGCTAGGAAATTCTACGAATTGAAAAGGAATGGGAAGCTGGTGATGTTGCTATGGCAGTGACTGCCGAAACGATGCCGGAGCCCCTTGTTTCCGAACTTGGTGAATCGTCGAGACAGCCTCGCGATCAATTGGCGATTTCTGGGCCTGAAACTTTTCTGCAGATTATGCAACTATTCAAAGAAGGAGAAGGCGATGAATATTAGATCAACATTCTCGTCAACTCCTTTGATGCAGGTAACCTCCTTATTTCTCCCGAGTTCGAGAATTTTCAACTCAGGCCGCAAGAGCAAGACGAACCTAATGCTTTCATTTTTGATCTTATAGGTCTGTCTTCCTTACTCGCTGATCCGCCAGTTTCCTTGATGTTAGAACCTTTATTGTTGGATTTTAATGACAACAACTATACAATTATGCCAAAGAACCTCTAAGCTAACTTGTAGGTACAAAAGTATCAAAAAAATACAAACAAATAAGTTCAACATAAAGATACACAGTACAAAGTGGACAAAAGTATATATATATAGAGAGACTCAAGAACTGATATACACGATAGAGACAAGACAAAGGTGACAAACAAAGTATTATTAGTTATAAAGTGTCATGTCTAGAGTATACAGATGTTAAAATCTTCTCAAAACGGTATACAAACATATACATACACATTCGAAACATTTTATAAAAGCAATAGAAGTTTTTTTTATAAATAATAGTAATAATAATAATATATGAAACAAGGCTTGAACTTGGGTCATTGATGAAATCATATTTTAAATGAAAATCAAGTTTTCAAAAATGCATGGAGCAAGGCTCAAACTCGAGTCACTAGTTTAGGAAGCAAGTACTCTAACCAACTGAGCTAAGGCAACTTTTATTCGTTAACAAAATTCAGCCGAATGAACAAGATCATTCAGTCGACTGAATCTGCGTACATGCATTATTGATTTTTGAATATTCAGCTGACTGACTAACAATATTCAGCCGGTTGAAAATGGGCTAAAATGAACTGTTTTCTTTTTGTTTTAAAAAATTATTGATTCAGATGGCTGCCAAATTTTATTCAGCCGGTTGAATCTGTATAACAACTAGTTTTCTAAAAGGGTACCTCTTCATCATAAAGAGATTCATCTCTTAAATCAAGAGTTGCAATCATAATTTTTCATTGTTTCTTTTCACGAATGATTGCAACTATTAAACTCTATATAAAATAATTCATTTCATCGTTTCAATATCGAATTCTACCTATAATTCTTTCTATCTTTTCTATTGAATTCTCAAGCACTCAATTCCAAACAGCTTTATATTTTTTGATCACACGATCTTTCAAGAATATTATCTTGTGATCAAAATTACATCCTTTCTTCACGAACTACACGATATACCACAAAGGAGAAGATTATATGAAGGGTGTACGTTATTGACATATCGATGATATTCAAGAGCATATTCAATCAAATACTTTTCTGGTGTTTATAGTCGAAGTCTTGTTGTAGTATCCTCAGGCGGTTGAAGTCCTATTCAGTTTTCTAAGTGGTTGAAGTCCTATTCGGTTGCTTAAGCGGTGTAATACATGTTCCTCCAGGTTTAGTGAGGGTTGATAGTCAAATTCTAGAAGGAGTTTGGGACTGGACGTAGAACGGGAAGTTCGAACTAGTACAAAAATCTCTGATGTTGTTTACTTTATTACTTTTACTTTTATATTTATATTCCGCACAAGTAAATAGTTTAGTTAATATTTCATATTACACGATCCTTAGTTACTTTCATTTGGCATCAGAGCCTGGAATTCTATCGATCGTCACAACATCATAGAATAATGGCCAGAAAAAGATCCAATCGAAATACAATAAGAAAAATCTTTGTCAAAGCCACCAATGAGGACTACAAAAAGGTACTTTCTGATTTAAAATTTTTAGTAAATGATAATAATGAAATAGTTAGTATAAGCGATAAGATTTAAAGCATAACTTTATTATTTTAGAAAAGATGAAATCTATCGAACTTGAAAATGAGAAATTGAAAAATGAGAAATAAAATTTAGAAAATCAACTTGGTGTTTTAAAAAATAATTTTATACCTCTTAAAGAATTTCTATATGCACAATACACCTTATTTGTAAAAGAGAAAGAAAAATTTTCAAAAGAATTTTTGATTTGAAAAGACAAAATGATTTATTACAATTCCTCTTTAAATGATTAAGAATCTCAAAATTTTCTTCTCAAAAATGAGAACTGTACATAAAAAAATGAGAATTCTGAATTAAATGAGGAGATTGATATTTTGAAAAATAGTAATATTTCTTTTGAAAATAACAATTGTGACCTTAATACTAAATTTGAAAAATGTAAAAATGAATTCATGAAATTTAATAAAAGTCAAAATGATTTAAACATGATTTTATCTAGTTCTAGACTTTTACATGATAAAAGTGATTTAGGATATAATAAAACTGATCGTAGAAATAGCACTAGATACGCTTTCATGTATAGTAAAAATGTTAGTGCTAGTACTAGATTTTGAGTAAAGTCTAAATCCAATTTTATAGAAATTCAAGTACTCTATGACCAATAATGTTTATAATATCTCTAGAAGTACAAAGTCGTTGATGGGAAATATGAATAAAAATTATCTAAGTATTTGGGTTTCTGTTAACTGGAAAAACACAGAAAAATACATGGATGATTATTTTGAAATAGTAGTTAATAATGAAAATTATATTTATAAAGGTTCAGCCACACCCAAATGGGTATGGCCTCCCAAGATCTAACCCCCGGACCCTAACATAGGAAGTGGGTACCATAACATATATCTCTTTTTTTCAGGTACACCACATATAAAGGGGGAGATATATTCCAAATTTTCTGATACTTGTGGAAATGAAGCCACAAACGTGGTTCAAATTTTCAATGTACTTGGAGAAGCAAAAGGAAAAGGATAGACTTTGGAATTTTAAAGGATGTTCCATACATTTAATAGAATTACGTGCTTATAATGAAATATGGACTTTAGCAAATACTGTTAAATTTAATTTATTTTCTCCATAATTAATATTGGGTTTATCTTGCTATTTACAAAATATTTTACAAAATTTATTATATTCCCTCATTCCTTTTATAATGACAAAGGGGGAGAAATTCATATGCATAGTGATAGAGGGAGATATTATACTTAGAGGGAGATGTTATACTTAGGGGGAGCTTAACATATTAATATTATCTTATATAGAATGAATATTTTTAAAATTGTATAGTTGTCATCATCAAAAGGGGGAGAATGTTTGAACCTCTATTGTTGGAATTTAACGACAGCAACTATACAATTATGCAAAAGAACCTCTAAGCTAACTTGCAGGTACATAAGTACCAAAAGAAAGACAAACAAATAAGTTCAACATGAAGATGCACCGTACAAAAGAGGATAAAAGTATATATATGGAGATATAAGAAGAGATATACACGATATAAACAAGACGAACGTGACAAACAAAGTATAATTAGTCATAGAGTGTCATGTCTAGAGTATACAGATGTTAAAATTTTCTCAAAGTGGCATACACACATATACATACACATTCGAAACATTTTATAAAAGAAATAAAAGTTTTTTTTATAAATAATAATAACAACAACAACAATATATGAAGCAAGACTCAAACTCGGGTTATTGATGAAATCATATTTTAAAGGAAAATCAAGTTTTCAAAAATGCATGGAGCAAGACTTGAACCCGGGTCATTGGTTTAGAAAGTAAGTGCTCTGACCAACTGAGCTAAGGCAACTTTTATTCATCAACAAAATTCGGCAGACTGAACAAGATCATTCAATCGACTGAATCTGTGTACTTGCATTATTGATTTTTGAATATTCAACCGACTGGCTGACAATATTCAGCCAGCTGAAAATGGGCTAAAATGAACTGTTTTCTTGCTGTTTTAAAAAATTATTGATTCAGATGGCTGCCAAATTTTATTCAGTCGGCTGAATCTGTATAACGGCTGGTTTTCTAAAATGGTATCTCTTCCTCATGAAGAGATGCATCTCTTAAATCAAGAGTTGCAGTCATAACTTTTCATTGTTTCTTTTCATGAATGATTACAACTATTAAACTCTATATAAAGCAATTCATTTCGTTGTTTCAATATTGAATTCTACTTATAATTCTTTCTATCTTTTCTATTGAATTCTCAAGCATTCAATTCCGGACTACTTTACATTTTTTGATCATGATCTTTCAAGGATATTCTCTTGTGATCAAAATTAATTCATTTCTTCACAAACTACATGATATACCACAAAGGAAAAGATTATAGGAAGGGTGTACATTATTGACTTATCAGTGCTATTCCAGAGCATATTCAGTCAAATATTTTTCTGCTATTTATAGTTGAAGTCCTGTTGTAGTATCCTCAGGCGGTTGAAGTCCTATTCAGTTGTCAAGGCGGTTGAAGTCCTGTTCCATTGCTCAGGCGGTGTAATACTTGTTCCTCCGGGTTAAGTGAGGGCTGATAGTTGAATTCCAGAAGGAGTCTGGGACTAGACGTAGAACGGGAAGTTCAAACCAGTATAAAAATCTCTGGTGTCGTTTACGTTATTACTTTTATATTTATATTCTGCACAAGTAAATAATTTAGTTAATATTTCATATTACACGATGCTTATTTACTTTCTTGATACCTAGACCCATCGCTGTTTTAACCACTTCCGTACTCATCTCCATAGCTGCTCCGGTTGTTGTGTCTGTGTCCGGTTCGTAGCCATGGCCGGAGTCTGAGCAAATTGCCGCATTGCATGGCATAGATGACCCTTCTGTATCTTTGGATAACGACTTTACGGTAGTCGAAGCCCGAGAGCAAGAGGTCCAGATTACCCTTCTGTCTATTTCATTTGCTGCTACTTTATTTTATCTAGTCCTGTGATTACCGCCAAAAAATTTTGTTTGGAGTAATAGAACTTATGAAGTGTCTTTGTTCTTGAACATTTCTATTTGAGTACCGGTGTATGCCCCCAGTTCACAGGGTTGTTTACTTCGAACACCTGACAAGCGACCGGTTGATCTGAGTGCTTATTTATTATTGTCTTCTTTATCAGTGGACTTGCTTTATGGTTCCTATCTGTGGGAACTTATGATTTGAACGGCTTAATTACATATTTATTATTGGTCGACACTTGGAATTTTCTACCGATTTGTGGCACTTTGATTTTGTTGGATTCACACCCATTACTCCTGATAATGGGAGCAGGTTGATCCTTGTTATTCCTACAACGAACGAGTTTCCCAGTATCGCTGGAGCAATTTCGGTACTTAAAATTGTGCGCGGCTTCTAATTAAGTGCATGGCTTTTTTAGAAGTATGCGCGACTTTTGGGATCGATATGACCCGTCGATCCAGAATGGTTTCGGAACTTCTCAACGTTGCCAATCTTTGGGCGACGTGAGGAGTTTATGCTTTAAGAGCGTGATTCCATGGCTCAAAAAGGTAGTGCGCGGCTTATGGGATGCGCAGCGTTTTGGGACCGATATAACCCGTCGATCCAGAACGATTTCAGAACTTCACGACGTTGCCAATCTTCGGGAAGTGTGAGGAGCTTATGCTTTAAGAGCATGATTCCACGGCTCGAAAAGGTAGCGCACGACTTATGGGATCCACAGCTTTGATTTCAGCCTTCCCGATGCCGCCGGAGCAACATCGGTTCTTAGAAGGTGGAGATCGGGTTCTGCTGATCCAACGGTTGGGTCAATTTTCTTCCGTCGACCCAACGGGTAAGTGGGAAATACTTGAGCTTGATTCCACTATCTCAAGCAGCACTTGAATGGTTTCGAGCCGATTTGACCCCATAGACTCAACGGGTTACTATTATAAACGCATTTTTATTGGTTCAGATAGCAAATCAATTTTATTAAGAAAAGTTGGGCAAGTTCTGTCTATTTACAATGCCCCCGGTATCCCGGGACGGCTTATTTGCTGAAAAATAGAAAGTGCATAAGACAGTTTCACATAAAATGAGGATGCAGCGATTCGCTGTTCCATGCTCGAGGAATTTAGGTTCCGTCTATTGTTGTCAGTTTGAAAGTTCTGTCTCCCGGCTTTTGATTGACTACATATGGCCCTTCCCAATTCGGTCTGAAGGTTCCCGGCATAGGATATACTCTTTTGAGGATGAGGTCTCCCACTTTAAAGGTTTGGTTATGAACTCTGGAGTTGAAGTACCGTGCGACCCTTTTTGGTGAGCAGCGGTCTTAAGTTCGGTTTCTTCCCTCTTTCCGTCAATCATATCAAGCGACTCGAGTAGGAGCTGCTCATTTTGCCTTTCATTGAAAATTTTCCTTTGGTGAGAGGGGCCTTCTAGTTCGACGGGAATCATTGCTTCTGAGCCATATGCCAAGGCGAACGGAGTATGCATGGTTGCAGCTTTGTGTGTTGTTCAATAGGCCCATAGTGCGAGTGGAAGTTCATCAACCCAATTTGCTTTAGCTTTAGTTGGTCGGTTTTTGATAGTGGACTTGACGATCTTGTTTATTGCTTCCACTTACCCATTTGCTTACGGATGAGCAACTGCGGAAAAGCTTTTCTCGATTCAGAAGCATTTGCAAAAGTCTTTGAACTCGGTGCTTTCGAATTGGATCCAATTATCAGTGATGATTTTTTGTGGAAAGCCAAACCTGCAAATGATGTTTTTAGTAAAAAATTTAATAAATTTGTTTGTGGTAATGGTGGCCAGCGGTTCCGCTTCTGCCCATTTTGTGAAATAGTCAACGGCAACTATAGCATATTTAGCCCCTCCTTCAGCTATCAGCAATACGCCAATTAGTTCAATTCCCTATATTGTAAACGACCGTGGGTTGACCATATACATTAGCACCATTGAGGGAGTTCTTTTAATCTTGCTGAATCTTTGGCATCGGTCGCACCGTCTGGCATAATTTGCTGCATCACGATTTACCGTTGGCCAGAAATATCCGTACCGGAGGATTTTCTTTGCAAGGGTTTACCCCCCAGTATGGTCTCCGCAGTCGCCTTCGTGAACTTCCTTTAGGATCCGTCGCGCTTCGTCATCGGTCACGCATCTGAGAAAGGGGGTAGAGAACCCCCTTCGGTAGAGTATCCCATCTTGTATTATGAATCACGGTGCCTTCTGGAGAAGCTTTTTCCGTTGAACTCTATCAGTTAGAAGGCTCCCTGTAAGCAAGTAGTCTTTGATTGGCATCATCCATGTTTCTGGTTCGACGGTGGTTTTAAAAATCCAGTCGACCTCCATTTCATTTATACTCGGGGCGGTCAGGTCTCAACTGGGACAAGTCCCAATGATTGAGCTTCTCCGGAGCTTGCTAGTTTAGCTAAGTAGTCAGCATTCATGTTTTTCTCCCTTGGGATGTGAGTTATAGCGTAATGTTCGATGTTGTTCAACAACTTTTGCACTTTAGATAGATATGGGGCAAGGTTCTCCCCTCTAGCCTAGTATTCGCTTTTCACCTGGCAGACGACTAGTTGAGAGTCGCTGTAGACATGAACGGACTTTATTCGGAGTTTCTTCACAACTTTTAGTCCTGCTATCAATGCTTCGTATTCCGCTACGTTATTTGTTGCAAGGAATTCCAAATGTAAGGCATAGCAAATTGCTCGTCTTTCGAGGGTTTAAAGCACCACCCCTGCCCTCGAACAGAGGTTGTTATACACGCCGTCAACGAAGAGTTTCCATCATGTTTCCACTTCCAACGGTATTTCTTCTTTATCATCCCGCATGGTGAACTCACCGATGAAATCTGCTAGCGCTTGCCCATTGATTGCCCTTCTCAGATGGTAAGTGATATCATATTGGCTCAATTCGATATTCCATTTTAAGGAGTCACCCAGAAGTTTCGAGTCGGTACAATACTTGCTTTAGAGGCTGATCCGTTAGTACTTTAATCGAATGCGCTTGGAAATATGATCGTAACTTCCTAGACACAATCAAGAGGCAATACGCTAGCTTTTCCAGCTTCGGGCAATTCTTCTCGGCTCCAGTAAACCGCTTGCTAATGTAGTATACGGGTCGTTGAATTTTTTCTTCTTCACGCACAAAGGCAGCGCTCGATGCGTGAGGTGAGACTGCTAAGTAGATGAACAGGTCCTCTCCATCCACTGGCTTTGGTAGGATTGGCGGGGCTTCCATGTGTTGTAACAATTCTTCAAACGCGGTTTGACAAGCCTCGTTCCATTCAAAGTTCTTATTTCCTTTCTTTAATGCGTTAAAGAACGGTATGCATTTGTCGATGGCTTTCGAGATGAACCGACTCAGCGCTGCGAATTTCCCATTCAGGCTATGTAATTCCTTCTTGTTCTTCAGGGCCTGGACTTCTTGTAGGGCAGTTATTTGCTCTGGGTTTGCCTCAATGCCTCTGGTGCTCATTATGAATCCCAAGAACTTTCCGAAGGCTACCCCAAAGTGACATTTGAGTGGGTTGAGTTTCATTCCATATTTTCGAAGTATTTCAAACATTTCAACGAGATTATCCAGGTGGTTAGCAGCTACCTGCGATTTCACCAACATGTCATCCATATAGACCTCCATGGTTTTTACGACCTGACGCTTGAACATGGCGTTTACTAATCTTTGGTAGGTTGCCCCCGTGTTCTTTAAACCGAATGGCATTACCCTATAGTAGTATAATCCTAGGTTGGTGATAAAGCTGGTGTTTTCCTGGTCGGTCTCGTGCATCAGGATTTGGTTGTAGCCCGAGTACACGTCCATAAATGACAGCAGTTCATGCCTAGCTGTTCCGTCCATAAGCTGGTTAATTCTAAGAAGTCGAAAAATATCCTTCGGGCAGGCTTTGTTTAAGTCTGAGTACTCGATGCAAGTTCGCCATTTCCCGTTGGACTTCTTGACCAAAACTGGGTTAGATACCTATTTAGGGTAGGTTACATCACAAATAAAACCATTTGCCATCAATTTGTCTACTTCTTCTCTCGATGCCTTAGACCGCTCGGGGCCCAGGCTGCACCTCTTTTGTTTTACTGGTGTAAACCTAGGATCGACATTGAGCGCATGGCATGCAATTTCTAGCAATACCCCACACATATCGGAATGTGTCCAAACGAACACATCCAAGTTGGCATGAAGAAATTTGGTGAGTTCTAATCGCATCCTGTTCCCAAGGTGCGAACCAATTTTCAAGACCCATGTCGAGTCATCCATATCGACAGGAACAGACACCGTCAATTCTTTCGGTGCTACCCGATCCTCCCTGAACTCTTCTTTCTAGGGTCCAAAGCCTTGTCGAATCAGATATGGTCCCCAAGCTAAGGGTGGCTCTGTAGTTGCTATTCAGCCGGTTCATGAATGTGAAGAGTTCTCCCCACATTCTTCCCCTTTTCCTTTCTTTTGGATTCACGCAATTCTACGATATAACATTCCTTGGTGACACTTTGGTCTCCTTTGATTACTCCAACTCTATTTTCTATTGGGTACTTTATGGTAAGGCACCATTGGGCTGAAGATGTAAATGACATAGATTAGTCCCTACAGCCTCCCCTTGGCACAATTCCCAAAATCCATTAGTGGCTCTAAGTATGGGCATAGGTTACCTACTAATGCAGGCCAGCAATAGCTAAAACTTAAAACAGTCATAACATTCAAATGGTAAGTCCATTTTATTGTTATGACCACTCTACGGAATGAGAAACCATCATCCTAAAGCAATGAAAGTGGTTTTAGACCCTAACTTGGCTCCTGTCAAAATTATAGTCCATACAAGATTTTTAGGGTAAACATGCTCACATGAAAATTCGACAAAATCATAGATGTGGAAAATGTCTCCAAGAGTCATTTTCCAAAATTTTAGAGTCATATGACTTAATATGAATAAAATAAAATTATTTACGATCCTCCGATACATAAAAAACAGGTCGTTGCATTCTTCCCTCTTTAGAAATTTTGCCCAAGAAATCCCTAAACAAATCTAAGAATAGTCAATCATAGTTACTTGCATGCCTAACAACTATATGCAATCATTAAACATATCAAACTAGTAACCATGCAATCAACAGTATAAATAAACTTAACCCAGCGTGTGAGATACTAAACTATCCTATATGATATCAAATGAAAGTAAAAGTGATAAATAGTAGGCCTTACCATGCAAAGAGCTTAAGATATCTGTTTTCCACGTGAAATTATCTTCACTTTCGCCTCATTGACCCTTCACTAATTCTATTGTTTTCCTCCTAAGATGTTTTCGCATCGCGTTCGACAATATGAATCGGCCTACAAGGACTTGTAGCTTCTGGTTCAATCTCGATATCATTAAGTATATCCGGTGCATCATCATGCATGAGTCATGCACAAACTTCCATAAGTGAGAGACGTGGAAGAAATTGTGCACGCCTGCCATCTTCTGATGTAAGTCGACCCTATTGCTAGGTTCCCAATCCTTTCTACTATCAGAAAAGTACCTATGAATCTCGATGCCAACTTCCCCTTACCACTGAATCAAATAACATTCTTCAATGGAGAAATCTTCACAAATACCATATCATTGATAGAAACTCCAAATCTCTACGTCTCTTATCAGCATGGCTCTTTTACCTATACTGAGCAACTTTCATCCATTGTCAAATGATCTCAATCTTCTTTGAGGTTTCTCTAACCATATCTGGCCCAAGTATCAGTTTCTCGCCCACTTCCTACCAACATGAATGAACATTACATGGTCGGCCATATAGTGCTTCGTACGGTGCCATACCGATACTAGACCAATAGCTATTGTTATATGCGAACTCCACCAAATGCAAGTGACCATCGCACAAGCCTTCGAAATCAAGTATGCAAGCTCAAAAGAGATCCTTTAATATATAGTTTACCCTCTTGGTCTACCCATCAGTTTATAGGTGATAAGCTATACTTAGGTGCAGCTTGGTCCCTAGTGCCTCTCGTAAGCTCTTCCAAAACCCACTAGTGAACAAAGAGTCTCGGTCACTCACAATGCTTTTCGGCACACCATGAAATCGTACAACCCATTTCACAAACTCAGCCAATTTGGATGATGTTCTACTGGACTTAACGGGTATGAATCAAGCACTCTTCATCAATTTATCAACTATGATCCAAATACTATCGTACCCTTCTCTAGTCCTCCACAATCCATCAATGAAATCCTTAGACACTTTCTCCTATTTCCATTTGGGAACTTCAAGGTTGCAATAAGCCACTTGGTTTCTTCTGTTCTTCCTTCACCAATTGTCAGTTCATACACTTCAAGATGAATGGCCTGATATCCTTCTTCATCCCTTCCCAATAATAGGTCCGCTTCATATCACGGTACATCTTATCACCGCTAGGATGTATAGCCAACCTAGAATGGTGGCACTTTTGTAGCACCATCTCTCACAATCCATCAACATCAGGAACAAAATATCTCTTATCCTTACGAAGCCAACCATCTCGGTTGAGTCTGTATTTCTTCCTATCTTCGGACTCTACTCCTCCTTCTATCTTCGCCATGATCTCTGCTTGTTTAGCATCTTACTTCTGGCTAGTACCGATCCGCTCAATCAAAGAAGGTCTGATCTTCAAACTCTCTAACATTTCTTGCTCTAACTCACAATGAGGTCTGAAGTTATAGCCAACAATATACTCCAACTGCTTCCACTCTAGAAACGTCACTCTCAAATTGGCATGTCTCCTGCTTAATGCATCGGTGACTGCATTCCCCTTACCAGGTGTATAAGAAATGCTAAAGTCATAAGAGGACAAGAATTCCAACAATCACTGCCAGTGAAGGTTGAGATCCTTTTGGGAGAAAAGATACTTCGATGATTTGTTGTCTGTGAACAGCTTGAACCTTTCTCCTAGTAGATAATGCCTCCAAATCTTCAAAGCAAATACTATCCCTATAAACTCCAAATCATGAGTCTGATACTTCCTCTTGTGCGATTTCAGTGTCAACTAGCATTGGCAATAACTTTTCCCTTTGCATCAACATGACACCTAATCCAGTACCACAGGCACCTGTATGTACTGTCAGCTCCTCATTCCCGCTCAGAATGGTCAATACTTGTGCACTCATCAACCTCTCCTTCAGACTCATAAATGCATGCTCACACTTTACGTCCTAAACAAAAGTCCGATTCTTCTTTGTCAAATTAGTCAACAATGCTGCTACTTTGGAGAAATCCTTGATAAAACGACTATAATATCCCACCAATCCTAGGAAGCTTCTCATATCGGTAGCATTCTTGAGTTGGTTCCAATCTTGAACCATAACCACCTTGGTAGGATCTACTGTGATGCCCTGCTTAGATATGGCATGACCTAAGAATCTCACTTTCCTCCTCTAGAAGTGACACTTTTAAAACTTCACACTCAACCCGTGCTTTCTCAATACTTCAAGTGCGTCTTTTGTTCCTCCTCTACCCTAGAATAGACCAGAATATCATCCATGAACACAAGCACGAACTTGTTCTACTTATCCTTGAAAACATGGTTCATGAGATCAATAAAGTATGCCAGAGCATTGGTTATCTCGAATAGCATAATCAACCACTCATAGAAACCAGATGGCGTGTGAAACATAATAACCAGCACACTCTCCTTCACTACTGTCAGCTGGCGAAATCTCGTCGCAAAATCCAATTGGAAGAATAACTCCACACCATGAGGCTGATCGAATAAGTCATCAATACGTGGGAGTGGATACTTATTTTTCCTTGATGACTTATTCTTCCTCGTCATCTTATTCAGCTTACGATAATCTACACACAACCTCAGAGAGCCAACTGTCTTAGTGGCGAATACTATAGGTGCGCCCCACTCAGATATGCTCCTATGAATGAACCTTGCTTCAATAGGTCATTCACTTGTACCTCCAACTCCTTCTACTCTCTAGCTGCCATATGCCTCAAAGGCATGACTATCGGTATGGCAACCTTCACCAAATCCATACAGAACTCAATCTCTCTATGTGGTGGTAATCTGGTCACCTCCTCAAATATGTCCAAATATTCCCTCTCTATATGCACAAATGTCAACTCATCATGCAGGATCTAGAGCAAATACAGAAAACTGACCATCATCTCATCATCTGGGAGGCAGTCTATCTCCAACCTACACCCATCATATATCCCTGTAATCACCAACGGTCTCTCACAACTCACTCAACTGCATATTTCTATAGCCAACCATTCCTAATATTATCCCGAACCCAACGAAATTCAGAACAAAGAAATTACACACAAAAGAGCATCCATGACTTGATAAGACTAAACCGTAACAAACCATACACAGGCTAGTGGAGCCTCCAACAAGGTTCGTCATAGTCAAAGGTCGGTCAACTATTTTGGGTTTCAATCTATCTACCAAGTCACTAGATATGAAGGAATGTAATGCCCTAGTATCTAAAAAACACGAATAAGAAGATTATAACTTGAAAGAATACCTTGGATAAAAATGCCATTCTCCTTCTCTTTCATCAAGGGAGCACTCGACGAAGTCGAAACAGCGTCAAAAGCATATGCCTTCACTACCTACTTCTACTTCACTGGCTCAGGACAATTCTTTTGAATGTGCCCCATCTTGTTGCAATTGTAGAATTTCCTTCCTTCGGTCCTACAGTCTTTAATAAGGTGACCCTTGTCCCCGCAGTTATAGCAAGTAGGCTCATACTTGCCCTTCTTCTGGCCACCCTTGCCCTGCAGTAGTTTTCTCTTACCATTCCATTTCTTTTTCCTCCACCGCCTTGTTGTGGTTTTGGCTCTTCTTTAACCATGACAACTGATTTAGACTTGGGGTATAATCCTTCCTGGGGAAGAGCTTCCTTGACAAGTCACTCAAATGGCTCATCAATATGACTAACTAGCTTCTCCCTCAAATAGTCATCTAAACCTATAAGAAACTTTTCATTCTTTCTCAACAAAGTGTCAATGAAAGACATCCCATATTTCGAAAGGCGATGAACTCCGCAATATATTTGGATACAAACATATTTCCCTGCTTTAAACTTGCAAATTTTCTAAATAGTACCGACTTTTGAGCGGTCGAAATGAACCTCTCCTCGAATTGAGTTTTGAACTGATCCCAAGTGAAATAATCCTTAGGGGTAGCAATAGTAATCACATTCCACTAGTTCATAGCCCACTCTTGAAGCTGCCTAGAGGCCAACTTCCTCTTTATAGCATCATATACCTTCATATCACAAAAGATATGTTCGCATGTGTCCAACCAATCCTGCACTTCGATGGTCACTCCGTCCCAAGAAATGGTTTGCTTCCAAAGGTGGAGTAATCCTTGCATAGCTTGGCAAAGTCAGCACTCGGTGCCTTGACCTAAGCACCACAAGCAACAACAACATTCGGGGCAACCACTTGGGCACTCTACAACATATTCGCCATCATCGTATTGAACATAGCTTACAAATAGGGGTTAGTAGCCCCTGAGCCTGCTCTTTCCTCAACTCTGAAAATGGAGTTCCTCATAGTTTTTCGTGTTTGCCAACTCATTCTTGATCTATAACAAGAATGATCAGTTTCTCATAAAGAAAACTGTGTTAATGGCACTCGTATGTGCATGTGACTTATATACTATATATACTACTATATAGTTTTAAAAACTAAAATATCTAACAAGTACACGCTCTCTCATTTATATATATATACTCTCGATCTAGTCTAAGGTGATAACTATTTCCCTATCTCTATTATAATACAGTATCAACTCAGGTTAATCGTGTAACCTAAGCTCTGATATCAAATATGGCGATGGCCCTATACCACCAACATCCAATATAACTAAATAATGCTCTACTGCTATGCTTGGCCGATGTAGGATGATTACCAAGGGTAAAAGAAATAGAACATCATAAAACTTGTTATATACCGTACAATGAATGGAATAAAATATGATATACATCATAGATATAAAAACAGGAGAGACGGTAATAACTAAGTGAACAAAAATCAAAGCACAAATCCGAAGTGTTATACAAAATAGTAATAGAGTTATACAAAGTGGAAATAAACTCAAATAATTGTCTTATAATAACAAGAAAATACTGCCAAGGCTCGAAAGTGTTGCACGACGGAATAAGCAAGTGATCCGTTTATAATACGAGAAAGCTCCATCTTGCTCGTCCTCTGTACATCTACTATGTCTCACCTAGACTTGCTATATAGTCTACTCATTTAAGAGTACTTGAGATAATAAGAAGCAAAGCATAAAACATCAAGTCAGGCAACAGTCTGGTGTGAGCGGTAAATCAATCTCAAAATACTATATAAGTGGATATAGTAAGGAACAAAAGGTATAAGAATCATACCCGACTTGTCCCTACATCCAAAGAGTTAGCACATAACATCTATAATATTCTACTCTACTATCATCATCAAAATGTACTGCATCCTAAGTACACCATGAGGTGTCTAGGTATCCACATCCTAAATACCTGCATTAGGTGACATCCCTAGAGTGATAGACTATGGGAGAAAACAATCAAAGCAAGCATAACATCTATTGAAAAATCCTCACTCTCACTCGATTTGCTTGGATAGAAGACAACTCGACGTTCAAACGGACACAAGTGGGGTTGAATCTATTAAGGCATTTAAAAGTATGTATGATTGTACAGGACTTCAACTTAACTATGATAAGTCAGCATCTTTTTTAGAAGAGGTCTTATTTGTAATTATGAAATAGCTACGATCATAAACATCAAACAAGAAACGCTTCTAGATAAATATTTGGGAATCCCACTATCTCGCATTAAAATAAGAGATAAAGATTGTTCTAACCTTATTGAAAGGATCAAACAGAGAATTGAGGGATTGGAGACCAAATTGTTGAGTATATCGGGTCGCCTTAAACTCATTAAATCGATGATATATCCCAAAGTAAACTAATGGATTCAATGCTTCAAGATTTCTAACGCGACTCCTAGTAAGATAAAGCACCTTGCTTTAATTTTTTGTTGAAAGGAAAAATAAGAAAGATACCTTGGGAAGTTGTTTGTTAAAAAACAAGAAAGAGGCATAGGATTAGGAAGATTACAGGACACGAACAATACAATTGGCATCAAGCTAATATGGAAAGTGGTTACAAAGAAGGAATATGGTTGAAATGGATAAAGGATAAATATGTCAAAAATACTTATTCTGGGAATTTGAGAGTAGAAGACATCAATCTGGGATATGGAAAATTATTTAAACTGTGACCCTTAGCCTTATTATGTTTAGAAATGAAGATTATTGATGGAATGATAACTTCACTGTGGTTCGATAATTGGCTATTGCAGAAGATTTAATAGTTTACATGGTGACATGGTAATTGGAACAAGTGAAAAACTTCTAGTGGGTGATATTATAAATAACGGCTAATGGAGAAGCAAGAACTTCAACTTCTTGGGACAAGTAAGACAAAAATTGAAAGTGAGATGACGTTTAATGATAATATAACAACCAACATTTGCAATGACTGGATACTTAAATAATTAATTTAAATATTAAATTGTTTATAAAAGGAACACCCATTATACTCGACTTTTAGAGACGAGTGAACTGGGACACGTGGCACGTGCCATTGAGACTGCAATTTCATCGCGAGATGAATGATTATAAACTTAGCTATGTTTGAGTTAAAAAGTTTTAGAGTGAATAGTGTTTTTGTTTGGATGAAATGGAATTAGGCTAAGCCACTAGCTTCCCCCTAAGTTATCTTATATATAGCTAACTCTTCATTCCATCTTCATTCAACGTTATATTTTCTTCCTCTTCTCAAATAACTTTCCTAATATCCTCTTAATATCATAACCCTAAATCTCTTAATCCAAGCCCAAAAAATTGATATAAATCTTGAAAAAATCTCATAATTCTTCTCATCCAATTCCTCACATAACCCATCAAGGAATAAGCTCAAATCGAAGTTTGGAGCTTCATATAAGATTTCAAGAGACCTTAAAGTGGGTTTGGGTGATTGGAGCTTGTTTCGGTGGAAGAGAAGGTGAGTGAGATGCTTTTCTAACTATATTTACTTTTTAATCTCCATTATTTCGTTTAATGATAATTATGGAATTATTATATGAAGTGTTTTAGAGAATGTCTAGGTAGATTTAGGTTTATGTTCATGTTATAAACATGATTATATTAACTCATTAAGGCCTTAATTATTATTTTTTAAATAGTTAGTAAGCTAAGAAATGAGTTTTGGGTTAACTGGATGATTATATGTGATGTTGTAATAGATTAGAGACTCGTTAGATGACATGACTATGTACATGTTATTAAGTAGTAATAATAAAACTAATTGAAATCGTTTTGGAAAAGATGATTAAGTGAGTTTTGAACTCTACACTTGTTATTAAAGTGATTGTAGGGTTAACGAAGCTTAATTGGTACTTCTAAATATTATTTAAAGTAAAGAAACGATCTTTATAAGTGAATTGTTTATTTATAAATATTATTTATGTAAAAGAATTATTTTATAAGTAAAAGATGTATTTTAAAAAGAGGAAATTAGTTTAAAGGAAGAACTTTATGCTAATTTTTAAATTTAGGACGGAACTTTTAAAATTTAGCCCCAAGGACAGTAGCACGTTCTATTCAACCAACTTCAATCGTTTCCTCCATCATCTGAAGCCATCGTCTGAAGCCTGCCATAACCGCCCTAACCCTAACATGCCGTAGCCGCCACCGCTCTAGCCCTAACCTACCGTAGCCGCCACCGCTTAAGCCGCCGTCGTTCAAGCCGCCGCCATCGTCGAAGCTCCCGCCGTCCATTCCAAAATTGAAAAAAAACTTAATTCAACACTCTAATCCAAACGTAAATTGAAAATTTCATGAAAATTGAAGTCGAGTGCCACTAAATCTAGAGGTAAGAAACAAATGGAGAAGCGGAACACAGAAGAAGAAAGTCAAAAGGTTTTAATCACAAGTTGAATGATATTTAGATATAGCATTTCTACATTTGAAACACAATAGACAGTGTTTAATATGCAGAATGATAGTTGAATGTATCATTTTATACTTAGATTGATAATTATAGAATGATAGTTGAATGTATCGTTTTATTCATTATATGCATTATGTTGGAATGATAGATGAAAATAGCATTCCAGTTTTTGAAAATGTTAGATGGTAGTTAGATTGATAATTGTAGAATGATAGTTGAATATATCATTTTATTTATTGCATGTGTTATGTTGGAATGATAGACGAAAATAGTATTACAGTTTTTGATAAATGTTAGATGATAGTTAAATTGATAATTACATAATGATAGTTGAATGTATCATTTTATTTGTTACATGCATTATGTTGGAATGATGAATGAAAATAGCATTTCAGTTTTTGATAAATGTTAGATGATAGTTAGATTGGTAATTGCAGAATGATAGTTGAATGTATCATTTTATTAATTGCATGTGTTATGTTGGAATGATAGACGAAAATAACATTCCAGTTTTTAATTGATACGGTATTTCAATCTTTAAACAGTTAAAGCATGGATTGAAAAAGAGTAATGATAGACAAATATAGCTTTTAAAAAATGATAGATGAAAATAGCATTATAGTTTGTTAAATATAAAATTATTCATTGCTGGTTCTTTGTACAGGAATCCAAAGCTAAAAAATCAAAGAAAGCGAAAACTACAGAAGGAGGAAAAAAAATCAAGGAATGAATCTCAAAACAAAATTCAGTACAGATATAGTTTGATTCCAATGATAAAAATTTAGTACAAAAACTAAAGTAGTCGCCACCATCTACAGACCATCACCTTGGTCTGACGAACGAGCTCCGCTTTCGCCTGAACGAGCTCCGCCTTCGCCTGCGGTTGCGTCGCCTTCGCCTGCGGTTGCGCCGCCGTCGCCTGTTCTTTTGATGTAGCGCCGCCTATTAATTATTGTGATGCCACCGCCCGTACTAGTGATTTGATAATGAGATTTGAGAATAGTTTAATTTTTTGTGAAGAATTTCCTTCAGGCGAAAGAATAAAACTTACGTCCTTTAAGCGTAAAAATAATTGTCGCGTCCTTCTTTCCAAAAAGAATGCTAAGTTTTTCCTTCAGCCGATTTTCCTGTTTTAAAAAATGGTATGACATTGTATAAATGTATACAAGAAGTAGTTTATAAAGGAGTATGATATTTTATAAAATAATAAAAAGAAGATCTTTCATAAACTGGTTATAAGGTTTTATAAAATAGTTATGAGAAGAATACTTAATTTTAAGTAAAGAAATTTAGTATTATAAAGGCTTAAAACGATTAATAAGCTAGTAATACATTTTATAAAACAGTGGTAAGATTTTATAAAATGGTATGGAAATATATTGGACATTTATTTAAAAAAATTAGTAAATAAATGTAAGATTTGATCAAGTAATAAATGAATTACTTGTTTAAATATACATGTATGTATATGTATATGGGTAAGTATATGCATACATGTATTTGAAGATATATAACAATCAAAACAATTTGCATATTGTAATTAGAATTGTTATGTATTTTTATTTGAATAAATGCATGTATTTATATGAATATATATATATATGGATGTGAGTGCGTTGTGGGCATTTCATGTAGCCATAACAATGCGCAAAGTTGTGTAAGACTATACCGGGTCTAGTAATCACCCCATTGAAGCCTACAATGTAACTTGTGTAGTAAAGTGTATTTGTGTTTGCATGTGTAAATGTGCACAAATGAGTGTATTAGCACGTGAGGCATCACATGAGGCAAGATAGTCGGTTGAGTACGTTTTGGCATGATTAGAGGGACCCGGGTCGCCAGAGTCGCTCGTTGAACTCTACGTGTGCAAAGAGTGGGTTTCATGTCAAAATCGATTTTCGAACACATAAGGAACCACTTCCAAAACATCAACCAATGAACTCCGAAGGAGGTTTGATGTGGTAAAGGCATGATTGGGAAGCTAGGTGGAGCATCGAGCGAAGCAATGGAGGAAATGATGCATGATACGGCGACCATTGTGGGCGGATGGCATCTACCTCAGGCTTACTGCCTGGGACAAGCTGCTAATTATTCACCACCGGTAGACCATCAATGCATCGGTTGTGTATAAACCTAGATAGTAAGCCCATGCCAGCTGCCAATTAACGGGAGTTTTTCCCTAGATCCGGATGCAATTTTACATGACTTCGGCATGACTTCGGGGAAGCTTTAGGCTACTCGAGAAAGTGGAATGCAAGGTGAGGCTCGAGATTTTGATGTAAAAATTAGAGGTGCATAAATGGTCAGCAACGACCACTAAACCGTTCGGGCAAGCGGTCGAGGAAGCGATTGAGGCGAGGGACATGGGCCATGGACTATTCCTACATAGGAATAGTAGGGATCGAGATAATGATCGCGTGCTAATCAGATATGAGATCGATATGGTGGTCGGATTTACAATCATATATGATGAGCGTATATGATTGAAGGGAGTACGTAATGGGAAGCAGTTAGTTCCAAACTCAGGCAGATGTGCGAGCACATGAGGACAACAATCGATACATGATCGGGCATACATGGATATAAACAATAAGTATAGATTACGTGGTTCGAAGCACTATTGTTCTTGAGTGATATGTTTGGGTTGATGCAAGTGCATAGCGAGAGTGTAATTGAGTAGGCAACTAGATTCGGGTTGTAGTACTGCGGTTCCAGTACTACACATCCGTTTATACATTGTTTTATAGTTTCGGACCAAGCCGTCGAGAGGGTCCGAAGCAGTGCTTAATGGGTACTTTTACCCTATGGTAATAGCGTAGATATAAATGTTAGGTAGCACTGTAGTGGTAGGGGTTTTCATTACTATTGGGAGAGTGGTCTAGGTCTATATAGGGGTACCTGTACAACAAAGAGGTCATATGAGAACACTCAATTCCGTTCGCAGACTCCCAAAGGGTAACAATGTATATATAAATCCAAAGATCGCATAAGGTATAGTTACTCCATTTATATTCCGTTTAGTATGAGACGACAGTAGATATTCTCTATTTGACACATCATTAAGTTGCGCTTGTGCTATACCAGTTGATTAACATTGTTATTATGTGTAGCATGATAGACTTATATTATGACACTTTTATTACCCTTACATTTGTATATTGAATGCCTTCATCATATTATATTGTTACTGGCAGTCACAATTATATTAGTTATGGTAACTCATTAATGACATGAGAAGAGCAGGTTATGATATGATTTCCTATCATTTTGGGATAGGTTTACTTTCCTTGTCTATGACAGTCTAGATTACCCCTGAGCAACATTCATAGATAGGATCGGTTGTGCCTTAGGATTTTCATGTTTTATTTGTACATAGTTTTGATGTTCGATATTTTGAGATAGTTCCCTCACACTAGAATTTATGTCTAACCCACGTTTTATCTTTCTCTATCTAAGTCATTGCAACTCTTAGATACCTGGTTGAGTAGTTTGAAAGTCAAGTGCTTTGGGGGATATGCTATCAGGATACGCAATTAAAGCATTTTGGAGGTGTGATATCGATATTATGGATATGTATACTTGATATTTTATTATTACATGACATACATGTTATTATGTATATATGGCCCGTCGTATCAGATATTATTCAGATGTCTGTCTTGTTGGAAGTTGTTATATTCTGACTTTCTATATTGATATTTATTTTTCAGTTGGTTTCACTAGTATAGTCTCTTATATATATTATTCATCATGTTATGTTCATGTATATTCAGTATATTATATGTTATAATTCCATTGTGAGATCTTATCGATGTCTTGTTATGATGTTTTGTTTTAATTTTACCCCGACAACTTGTCTTTTGTGGTGTTCAAAATTCAGACGTTGATGTGAGGCGTTGATTTTTGGGTATTACGAAAGATGGGTTGTTACATTTGGTTTCAGAGATTAGACTTAATACCCAAGACGAAGTAGACCAATTTGAGTTAATCAATTTGGTAAAAGAAGATTCTTTAAGAGAGCCTACTTCTATTTTTCTACTATATTATATTGCATATACTATTTGTCTTTTGGATTTTGATTTATTTCTATCACTAGTTTCTAAGGTATCTTCGTCAGGCTATCGGTATGAGCAGACGGAGTACACGAGCGATCATGAATCGGCGGTCTAAGATGCTTGATTAGTTCAGTGAATATTTAGCTACCGCAAGGGAAGCTCTGCCACCCACGAACATCTCCCACAGATGTGGTTGGCATCAGAGTGGCATGGCCCCTGGGCACTAGTATTTCTTTCTCCACCAACTTTAGACTCTTCAAAGCTGTGTCGGGATCCTTAGCCTTGGAAGGAAGCTATATCTAAGTTCTGAGACTGTTGCTAAGACTAGGCCTTAGACACATGCATGAGGGGGTTTTCACCAATATAGACTTAGGAGAATGTTCTCATAAGGAAAATTTCTTATCGACGTGTGGAGAAGGGAGATTTTGGATGGGTAGGATATAATGGTAGAGGAGGCTGATGAGCAGGCCCGTGACTTAGAATGAATTCAGGCATTGCTTTGGATCTCAATTCATTTTTGAGATCAAGAAGGGCATGTAGCTTGAGCATTTCATCTATTTTGTGCAGAGCAGCTTGTTAGTGAAGGAGTATGTTGACTAATTCAATCTTTTGGTTTGATTTGAGGATCAAGATGGTCGATACTCCACTGGTGTAGGCAAACGAGTTTGCCAAGGGTCTCAAAGCATCATTTGGGGATTCATTTCTTAGTCTTATCCCTATTAGGAGCCAATTTTGAAAGTCTCGTTGGATGATTCTCCTTAGTGAGAGAAAACCATGAGGTACTGTTGAAGTAGTGAAAGTGGAAAGCAAACCGAAGCATGAAGACCAAGATACAAGGAAAGATTGAGCTTATGCGAAGAAGAAAGCTGACCTAGTATGTCATTCCTATGGTATATGGGGGCATTTTGCTATGAAATGTCATCCATCTAAAGCGAAGCGTAAGTGCTTCAATAGCGATCGGCTTGATCACTTGAGGAAGAATTGTATTACGTTTCAAAGGGGTGGGAAAGTGATGATGACTTATGCCTTATGGGCATTACCAAGTCCTAGCAGGTCTACTACTCAAGGACAATGGAAGTAGCTTATGTAGTTAATTATGCTTTATATTTAGGGTACTCACTTCTTTTCTTTATAATAATTGAGTTGTATATTTATTTATTGTTTTTTACTTGGTAGATAGGCTAAACTTGTCACCTTTCATAGTAGGTAAATTCTTTTGTAAAGTTAAACCTTGTATGAGTAACCTTAGTTGCTAAGCTAAGGTGAAGTGACCGAGAGCATTGCCATTCGAACGTGATGCACGAGCTTTCAAGTTGAGTGGGGCTGGTCAATGAAGTGTGACTTGGATTTGCATCTAAGTAGGGTTCGGTGGATGCCCTGTAATGAGCAAAGACCGAGCAAATGATTTATGGGCGTTTGCCTAAAGTCGTTCATGTTAGAATTGGTTTTCTTCATGTTAGTAAACCTTAGGTAATGGTAGTAATCCCATGTGCTGAAAAGGGATTTTCTAAGGATCATTCAAATACCAATTCTTAATCCCTAGTTTGAGTGTAGAGTTTCTAGGTGATTTCACCAATTAGGAAAGAGTTTTTCACTTGATTCTTATAGGCGAGCACTTGAGTCAAATTCTTGAGGTGACTTCGAGATTTTTGGAGTGCGGCCTTAGTCTTGCGAGGAGATTTCAATAGTCAGATCAAGGAATTGGATCAAAGTTCACACAAGAAGAGTCAAGTAGCCGACCCTAATTTAACAAAGAAATCTTGCGAGCAAACAAAGGGTTGAAACAAGCATCATGCCATTTTGAGTGATCTTTAGTCATCGTAAATTATAAGTATATTATAGTTAAGGTTGCTTAGGATAGCTTGGGGAAGGATTTCTTGACTAGTTTTGTGGAAATTCGGATAATCTTATAAGTGATTAGATGATACTTGCCTAGGCGGATGTCGTAGTGCAATTAGTATACTATCCTTATTAACATTATGTGGTTGAGGTGAGTTTGAACCTGAGTAAACCCAAGCATTAGTAGATCATATTTAATGATGATTTAATTAGTAGAGTTTTCTCCTTTGGAGAATGAGTTTTGTTCAGAAGAAAATGAAAGTTGAGGCTTAGATTGATGGATTTATTCGAGAGTTTTGAGGCTCGATGATCCAGCATATCATGTAAGTTTTCTTTTTCATAGTGGGATGTGTAATAGTCTTTCATGTATTATATCATGAAAGAAGTTGCACCACTTAGGCATTTTGTTCATCTTGGATGTCAAACAGGCGCATAGGGGTTTATGGCTTGACATGCGCGTTTTGACTATCGATTGGTTACCATGCGTGTCAGTATAAACTCTTTCTGAATGTTCTATTATTTTGTATGATTGTTTTTTCTTGTTGATTGGTTGTTTATATGGTAACTGTAAAATGATTATTTATTGTTATTTGTTGATGGTTGTTGTTGCTTGCTATTTTTTTCCATTGTTCATGTTTGCTTACTATTGTTGATGTTGTTTTTGTTGTTTACTGTTGGATGATTTGATTGTTGTTGATCTTGTCGATTGTTTGCATGTTTTATGGTTTGTATGTTAGTTATTGTTGCTTATCATTGTTTTCTATTGTCTGATTGTTGCTTGTTGTTTATTATTATTGATTATTATTGATTGTTGTTACTTATTTTGTATGTTTGGTTGCTTGTATGGTAGTTACAATTTTCTGTTAAAGCATGTTTGGAGAGAGATAGCAATAACTATCTAAAATAGATCTCATATCATACATGCCCACTATGGGGTCGAGATGGGATCTATACGAGTATATTGCCTTTTGATGTGATTGGGAGTATGTGAAATATTTTGATACTGACTCACTTGAGCTTACTCTCCAATTGACTGTCATTTATGATTGTGGTAGTATCGGTTACTACACTAAGGTCATTTATGATTGTGAATAACCCTCTTTGTATAATACAATATGGTACTTGGGAGCGGAAGCATGGCTATTTAAATGCTTATAAATCCTGATAAAATCTATTAATCCAAGCCCAAATAAATTCTTATAAATCCCGATAAATCACTATACTTCATCTCATCTAATTGCTCATATAACCCATTAAGGAATAAGCTTGAATTGAAGTTTAGAGCTTCATCCAAGATTTCAAGAGAGCTTAGACGTGAGTTTTGGTGATTAGAGCTTGTTTTGGTAAAAAAGAATGCGAGTGAGATGGTTCTCTAATTATATTCACTTGTTAAGCTTCATCATATCATTTATCGATGATTATGAAATGATATGAAGTGATTTTAGAGAATATTTGGGTTGATTTAGGCTTATGTTCATATTATAAACATGATTATATTAACTCATTATTTGTTTAAGGCATTAATTACTGTTTTTAAGTAGTTAGTAAGCTAAGAAATGAGTTTTAGGTTAATTGGATGATAATGTGTGATGTTTTATAAAAGTTAGTAAGCAAATTAAATGAGTTTTGAACTCTGTACTTATTATGAAAGTATTAGGGGGTTAACGAAGCTTAATTGGTACTTGTAAATATTATTTAAAGTAAAGAAATGATCTTTATAACTGAATGGTTTATTTGTAAATTTTATTTATGTAAAGGAGTAATTTTATAAGTAAAAGATGTATTTTTATAAAACGTATGACATTTTATAAAATAGTATAAACGAAGTATTTTATAAAGGAGTATGAGATTTTATAAAATAATAAAAAGAAATTTTTTTATAAAATGTTATAAGATTTTATAAAATAGTTATGATAAGAATACTTAATTTTAAGTAAAGAAATTTAATATTATAAATGCTTAAAATAATTAATAAGCTAGTAACACATTTTATAAAATAGCAGTAAGATTTTATAAAATGGTAGGAAAACATAATGGATTTTTATTAAAAAGACGTAGTAAATAAAAGTAAGATTTGATTAAGTAATAAATGAATTACTTGTTTAAATATACTTCTATGATATGTTTGTCGGTAAGTATATGTAAACGTGTTTTTAAATATATATATATATATATATATAATCAAATCAATTTACATATTGTAATTAGAATTGTTGTGCATGTTTGTTTGAATATATGGTGTACTTGTATGAATATATATATATATATGTATGTATGTATGTATGTGTGTGTATGTGTGTATGTGTGTGTATATATATGTATATATATGTATGTGTATAAATACATTTGTGTGTAAGTGTGCCGCGGGCATCTCACGTAGCCAATTCAACTATCTTGTGCGCTAAGTTGCATGAGAGTATACCGGGTAAAGTAATCTCCCCAATGAAATTTGAAATGTGATTTGTGTACTAAAGTTTGTTTTTGTATATGGTGTAAATTTGCACAAATGAGTGTATTGACACGCGTAGGCATTACACGAGGCAGGATGGCTAGTTGAGTATGTTTTGGTGTGATTAGAGGGTGCCGGATCACTAAAGTCCCTCATTAAACTCTACACATGCAAAGAATGGATTAGGTGTCGAAATCAGTTTTCAAACACATAAGGAAGCACTTCTAAAACATCAATAAATGAACTTTGGAGGAGGTCCGATGTGGTGAAAGTAGGATTGGGAAGCTAGGCGATGCATCGGGTGAAACGAAGGAATCGATGCATGATATGAAGGACGTTGTGGGCGGATGACACCTGCCCCAGGTTTACTGCTTGGGATAGCTTACCACCAATCCACTTGTGGTAGGCCACCGATGCATCGGAGATGCACAGACCAGGGCTGTAATCCCCGGCTAGGTGCCTAATAATGGGGGGTTTCCCTTAATTTGGATGCAACTTTACAAGGACTTCAGCATGACTTCGGGGAAGCTTTGGGCTACTCGGGAAAGTGGAATTATGACGCCCCACCTCTATACTCACACTAGCCAAGAATACTACGGGGTAATGCCGTCAACTAGCACGAAGAATAAGGCTGTTGAGGAGCGACCATCTGTGTAATTGATTTGTGCGAGTACCGATATGCTAGATAGAAGGTCATGCATTTCATTTCAAGAGGAAATCCGACATATCAAAAACAAACTCAAAGCTACTACACAGTGGCTATGTGGCCTTCGAAAACAAATATAAAATAAGCATAACACAAAATCAGTCACCGATATTCATATCACTAAGGCGGAAACAGATATGAATATAACACCTAGAAGTGAACATCAAAGTAGTGGTCATACAAAATCCACTACATCACAAAAGAATAGGTACAAGTGCTAGACAAAAGAATATGTATATATCAAGGAGTCTCTATCTCGAATGTATAAAAACAAAAACTACTAAGCTAATGTAGTTAGCCAAAAGTCAGAAGCTAGTCCCTGCTAAGAAGTCGAGTGGAAGCGCCTAAAACACCTCGGTCTGACCCGAGTATTATTTAAAAAGAAAAATAATAAACGGATCAGTCTACCTATAAATATCATACAAGATGAGATAGGATAAGAAATATGACAAAAATATGTGATAACAATAATGTCATACCATGACAAGTATATATTTGATAACAATTAAAATCATACAATATCTCGAATCTCCTCAAATATCCAAAAAGAATATCATATTCTTTACTTATTCACCAAACCTCAAATATTGACAAAACATATCAATGCAAATCACAAAAATTGGTGAAACACAAATTCTAGAAATCAATAATTAGAAATCCAAAAAACACAAAGGGGGAGGCCTATCACAAACCGGAATACGAAAACTCACCAACACGTATATCACAAACAGGACGCTATCCCATGGGTTGCTAAACCATAGAGCCAGTGAAACGACGTAGTACAACGGTACGCCCGAAGAACCTGAAACTCAAATAAGCCGGAACAACGACGTAGTACAACGATATACCCGATGAACTGAACTCCATAAAACGGTTAAAATAAACCCATAGGTCGCTATCCTAGAAAAATGAGACGAAGCTCAACAGAACGGGGTACGGTCCCCCACGCGGACAAAGAGACATCGCATATCGCTAGTCTAAACCTCAAAATGATCGTCATAGATCAATAAGTGTAAATTACATTAAGCTAGTAAATAGATGAGTTTAGCTTCATGTCCCATAACCACTGGCTTAACTTAAATATTTACGAACAAATTGTAGATTTCCACTCGAAAATTGTCACAAGATTTCAATCGAACAAGTCTAAGAATTAACCAACGAAGTAAACGCAAGCGTTTCATACCACTTGTTTTGCTAAGTCGTTTAACTGGATTTCTCATTCGAATGAGGTAAAGGTTTGTATAAACTAATAGATTGGAAAACTGTTTTAAAAACGGGCTTTGTATTAAAAGAAATGTTGAAAACATTTTTGTGAAAGAGTTTGAATATTTACTACTAGTATAAAACACTTTGTATTTTAAAGTGACAAAGCACAGAAATGATTGTAAAAACAATCTATCACCAAAAATCCACATTCGACGACGTGAATTAAAACCATAAAAATCGATATCAATCCATAGAATGGATACCCCAAAAAATCACGAAAAAAAGTCATCAAAGTCGATAATAAATGACAACAACTAGCCGGATCAACAAAAATCGATAAAAATTGGAAATCCACTCAAAAATAGGCAAAATAGGCAAAATTCAATAGGACCAGACGTCTGGTAGGTTTAGCCAGACGTCTGAACCTGGGTTCTGGAAATTTATATAGTTTTTCTCCTTTTTCTTTTTAATTCCAGAAGCCTCCCAGACATCTGACCGGTTGAACCAGACGTCTGGTTCTTGGCTCTGGATTTTTTTTCTGCTGTTACTTATTTTTCTTCTGGTGCCCTAACCAGACGTCTAGGTTCTTCAACCAGATGTCTGATTGCCTGTACTGGGCCACACTTTGCCTAGGCCAATGATGGCCAAATCGATTCGGAAGCGATCGGACGAGCGATGGAGGCTAGGGATTTATGCCAAGCGACAACCCAGTCCTATAGGCTCTTTAATACACCTCGAATAACATATCCGAACATCCATAGTAGGATTTTCATAAATTTTGACTTCAAAACCAAAAATTGGAAAATTCACCAAGTCAATTCAAATCAAAAGCAATTGGACATGAAATAGATGTTAGGAATTCATACCTAACAACAATGAAAGCTATAGACATAGATGCGAGTTCAAGAACTCACCTTTTAATTCAAAAACAACAATTGAGAAGCTCTAAAACAAAGCAAGACCACCCTCTTCACTACACCTTTAGAATCTTCAATCTATTATCAAATGCAAATTTTTTTTCCTAAGTTAGGTTATAGGAAAAATCAAGAATTGAAGAGGGATGGAGATAGAGAAGATGAAGAGGATGCTTACCTAAGCTTCTCCTTGATTTTGGAACTTGACTTTGAATTTCCTAAGAGAACTAGGGCTTAGGAATTTTAATTTCCTTTCTTTTCCCCCATTTTTCCTTTTGCTTGAGAGTGTTAGGAAATTATGAAAGGAATGAATGAAGAGGAGTGGAGTTAGGGTATTTGGTAGAGGAGTTTGGGTTCTCTTGTTGGGTTAGTGGGCTAGAACCCAACCCAAAGCCCAAATGAAAATACCAAAATCCTAATCAACTCCAAACATATCGATGTTTATACTTAAACAAGTTGTAAATGTTGCTTTAAACTCAGTGGAAGTGGTCTCGAGTCCGAATTCGACTGTTTACAGAAAGTCACATTTCGGACTTTAAATTCAACTAACGATGCTATATTTAAATAAAACATTTAAATATATAATCGTAAAATATGCGGGTTGTTACAGACTTCCCTCCTTAAAGAAATTGCGTTCTCGCGATACTTAAGAAGAAAATAAAGAGTAACAACCACTTTAAGGCATAACAACACAAAAGAAAATTTTGAAGTGAGAAGATCGCCTTAAGGAGCACGAGAGAGTAAATCCGGATGTGTTCGCTCGATGAATTCTCCGGATTCCCAAGAGCAATCCTTAGGATTTGAGGACCATTGAACTTTCACAAGTGGAACATCTTTATTTCGAAGTCGTTTAACCTCCGTAGCAATGATACGAATAGGATGTTGCTCATAATTCAAATTAGGTGAAACCTCAATTTCTTCAATAACACCAGGCTTAAGAATAGAATTGGAATCTCTAAGGCATTTCCATAGTTCAGTAACGTGAAATACGTCAGAAATAGTAGAAAATTGAGCCGGTAATAAAAGGCGATAAGCCACGGAACCAATGCGTTCGGTGATGGGAAATGGGCTAATATATCGAGGTGTTAACTTTCCCAATCGATTGAAACGCACAACACCCTTCATAGGTGAAACACGAATGAATACCAAATCTCCCACAGAAAATTCTAAATTCCTTCTTCGGTTATCGTCATAGGATTTTTGTCTACTTAGAGCTTCTTTCATCCTATGACGAATAGGGTCAATCTTTTCTGTGGCATCACGAATAAAATCTGGACCTAAAACCAGCTTCTCACCGGCTTCAAGCCAACACGAAGGAGATCGGCATGGCCTTCCGTAGAGTGGCTAAAAATTTGCCATACCAATACTAGATTGGAAGCTATTATTGTAAGAAAACTCAAAAAGAGAAATATGATCTTCCTAACTTCCACCAAAATCAAGAACACATGCATGAAGGAGATCTTCAAGAGTTTGATTCACACGCTCGATTTGTCCATCGGACTGCGGATGATAAGCGGTGCTAAAATTAAGCTTTGTTCCCAAAGCTTTTTGAAGACCCTTCCAAAATCCACAAGTAAATAATGGATCATGATCGCTAACAATAGAAGTAGGAACTCCATGCAATTTTACAATTTTTTAACATAGAGTTTGGCCAAAAGAAGTACGATCCGGTTGGACCGAACGGGAAGAAATGGGCGGATTTTGTAAGTCTATCAACAATCACCCATAGACTGTCATGACCCGAACGAGAATGGGGAAGACCGTCAATAAAGTCCATGGAGACTTGATCCCACTTCCAAACGGGAATGTCTAAAGGTTGCCAATAACCCACTAGGCCTTTGATGCTCGGCCTTAACGAGTTGACAAGTCATGCAACACTTAATAAAGTTAGCAATATCAGATTTCATTCCATCCCAATAATAAAGTCATTTCATGTCCGCTACCGGGATGAATGGTAAATTTAGAACGATGTGAATCTTCTAAAATGTCTTTACGAAGATCACTAATATTTGGCACAATAAGTCTACCAAATTTTCGAATGCCTCCACGAGCATCGATTTCAAAGTCTTTCAGACCATCAATATTATTTGTATCCCTACAACTTTGGCTAAGATGAGCCAATTCGGGATCATGCTTTTGAGCTTCAAGGATGCAGTCTAAAAGAGATAGATCAGCCTCAAGGCTACATAAAACAAGAGATAAACATGAATCGGATTCACGATCTTGAATATCACAAGTGGACGAAGTCTCGAGATCATTCCATTCAGATATCATCATGGAAACAACCGCTTGTTGCTTACGACTAAGGGCATTGGCAAAACGATTTCCCTTTCCAGGAGTATAAAGAATATCAAGATCATAAGATGCAAGGAATTCGAGCCAACGTTGTTGACGCAAATTAAGTTCCTTTTGAGAAAATAAATACTTCAAAGATTTATGATCGGTGTAGAGAACAAATTTCTCTACCAAAAGATAATGACGCCAAATTCTAAGGGCGAAAACAATGGCCGCGAGCTCTAAATCATGAGTGGCATATCTAGTCTAGGCAGGCTTTAATGCCTAGAAGCATAAGCGATAACATGTTCCCTTTCCATGAGAACGGCTCCCAAACCAACACGACTAGCATCGGTATAAACAATCAAGTCTTGGTTCCCTTCGAGAATCACAAGAATAGGAGCATCGGAAAGGAGTTCTTTTAATTTTTGAAAAGCAGCTTCACACTTGTCTGACCAAATGTACTTAACTCCCATCTTTGTCAAACTAGTAAGAGGTACGGAAATTTTAAAAAAGTCTTTTATGAACCGACGGTAATAACCCGCCAATCCAAGAAAGCTACAAATTTTCGTCACACTCTCCGGTCTCTTCCAATTTTGAATCGCCTCAATCTTTGAAGGATCCACGGAAATTCCAAATTCAGAAATAATATGTCCTAAAAATTTCACACGGGATTGCCAAAAGTGGCACTTAGAAAATTTTGCTTTAAATTGATTGCTCCTAAGAGTTTCCAACACAATCCGAAGATGTTTTTCATGCTCTTCCTCGGTTTTAGAATAAACAAGGATATCATCGATAAAGATGAGAACAAATCGATCGAGGAAGTATTCGAAAACTCGATACATAAGGTCAACGAAATAAGCTGGAGCATTCGTTAAACCAAATGGCATAACAAGCCATTCATAAGATCTATAATGAGTACGGAACGAAATCAAAGGAATACTATCCTCTGCAATACGAAGCTGATGAAAACCGGTTGCTAAGTCTAACTGTGAAAAGACTCTAGCACCGGTAAGTTGATCAAATAGATCATCAATCTGAGGCAAGGGATATTTATTCTTGATGGTAAGAAAATTAAGCTTGCAGTAGTCAATGCAAAGCCTAAGTGTACTATTGGATTTCTTCACAAAGATAGCTGAAGCTCCCCAAGGAGAGGAACTAGAACGAATAAGCTGTTTTGCTTCCAATTTGAATAATTGTTTATGCATCTCCTCATTTTCTTTATTGGACATACGATAAGGAGGACGAGTGATAGTTAGAGCTCCAGGGATTAGATTAATTCTGAACTCAATTGCTTACTTAGGTGGTAATCCTAAAATTGGCTCAAATATATCGAGAAATTCACGAACAACGTGAATAATGGAAATGACATCTTCCTCATCATCATTATCGTCATCATGTGGATTTAGAGAATATAGGGATGCCACCGAATTGGAATCTGAATCTTTAAGAACAATAGAAATTTTCTTAACAGATTGAGGATGTCGAAGATGGATAGTCCTCTCGGGACATAGGATGTGGGCTTCATAACGATTAAGCCAATCCATTCCCAAAATCATTCTGAAACCTAAGTAACGCATAATATGCAAATTGGTATGGAAAGCATAATCACATAAAATAATTTCAACATCCTTACAAAATAAACTGAGTGTTGTGGATCCACCAACCGGATTCGCAATTCTTAATGAAGTCATCAAGCCCATAACATTTAAAGAAAAAGTATCAACAAGTTCTTTTGATATAAAAAAGTGAGATGCACCCGTATCAAAAAGAAATCGAATAGGATGATCACGAAACATAATAATACCATCAAGGACGGAATGTGAAATACCTTGACCAAGAGAAGTGTTACTAGGGGCTTGCATAACATTTAGCTTTCCCTCTTTCTTGCTCTGAAGTTTGGGACATGAAGATATATGAAGACTCGAACTTTTGCAATAGCGGCAATAAAAGGGGTTTTGGACACCTATTTGCATAATGGTCCTTGGAACCACAATTGTAGCACTCTCCACGACGAGAGGTAGGAGTCTTTGCTACTGAAGTTATTTGCTTCCCTTTCTTGTTCGGGTTAGGTTTGAACTTATTATCGGGATGCCTCTTCTTGTTGTGATTGAAGTTCTTCTTAGCACCCACAATTTCAACGTCACTTTCTTTATCAGCCTCTTCAAGTCGAAGAGCGATATCTACAAGCTGATCGAAAGAAACTTCTAGTTCAGAAGTAAAGCCTTTTTGAGATTCTTATTCAACCCATAGATAAACCTCTGATTTTTCTTCAATAGGGTATTAATATACTCGACCCCGTATTTAGAGAGGGATTCAAGAGATGCAACATAATCTGTCACAGAAGATTCACCTTGAACAAGGTCAATAAAGCGTCGAGCTAAAGTTACTTTTTCAGCTTCCAGCACAAACTTCAACTCGAACCTTTCCCAGAATTGCTCCCAATTAAGATCCGCTTCAACGATTTCCGAAATCAAGAGCTCATACCAATCTAATGCTCTCTCCTGGAGCATGCTAGAGGCCACTTGGACTTGATGTAGATCCAAAAGATTCATGCGAGAAAAGATGTGATCGCATGTTCTAAGCCAAGCTTGGACTTCTATAACGCTTTCGGAACCCTTGAATGGCCTTCCACCCAAATTGGTATAATCACTGCATAAGCGTGCAAACCAGGATTTAGGATGAGTAGGTTCTGGAATGGGTCCAGCAGCTTAGGCATTCTTTACAAGATCCAAAAGCTGTTGGGCAGACATGAATACGCCATCCTGAGGAGTAGCACTGGATTGACCAGCGCTGGGACGGCCAGGTCTAACCATTTCTCTTCTTTAAGAAAGAAAGAAAGAAGAGGAAAAAGGTTATTCTTAGAATGAATATCAAACAAACTTGATTGATAAAACAAGGAATCATAAAAGAAAATAGGATAGAATAGATCCTACGACTTGAATTAAATCCTAAGGCATGATTCCTAAGAGAGACTTAGGACAATGATCCTTGCTAGATTATTATACATTGTTCCGAAGTTTGGCTCTAATACCAAGCTGTGACGCCCCACCTCTATACTCACACTAGCCAAGAACACTACGGGGTAATGCCATCGACTAGCAAGAATAATAAAGCTATAGAGGAGCGACCATCTGTGTAATTGATTTGTGCGAGTAACGATATGCCAGATAGAAGGTCATGCATTTCATTTCAAGAGGAAATCTGATATATCAAATACAAACTCAAAGCTACTACACAGTGGCTATGTGGCCTTCGGAAACAAATATAAAATAAGCATAACACAAAATCAGTAATAGATATTCATATCACTAAGGCGGAAACAGATATCAATATAACACATAGAAGTGAACATCAAAGTAGTGGTCATACAAGATCCACTACATCACAAAAGAATAGGTACAGGTGCTAGACAAAAGAATATGTATACATCAAGGAGTCTCTATCTCGAATGTATAAAAACAAAAACTACTAAGCTAAAGTAGTTAGCCAAAAGTCAGAAGCTAGTCTCTGCTAAGAAGGCAACTGGAAGCACCTGAAACACCTCGGTCTAACTCGAGTATTATATAAGAAGAAAAATAATAAACGGATCAGTCTAGCTATAAATATCATACAAGATGAGATAGGATAAGAGATATGACAAAAATATGTGATAACAATAATGTCATACTGTGACAAGTATATATCTGATAACAATAAAAATCATGCAACATCTCGAATCTCCTCAAATATCCAAAAAGAGTATCATATTCTTTAGCTTATTCACCAAACCTCAAATATTGACAAAACATATCAATGCAAATCACAAAATTGGTGAAACACAAATTCTAGAAATCAATAATTAGAAATCCAGAAAACACAAAGGGGGAGGCCTATCACAAATGGGAGCATGAAAACTCACCAACACGTGTATCACAAACGGGAGCATGAAAACTCACCAACACGTGTATCACAAACGGGAGCATGAAAACTCACCAACGCGTGTATCGAAAATTGTCACAAGATTTCAAAACAACAAGTCTAAGAATTCACCGACGAAGTAAACGCAAGCATTTCATACCATTTGTTTTGCTAAGTCGTTTAATTGAATTTCTCATTTGAATGAGGTAAAGGTTTGTATATACTAATAGATTGGAAAACCGTTTCAAAAACGGGCTTTGTATTAAAGGAATATTGAAAAAAAAATTGTGAAAGAGTTTAAATATTTACTACTAGTATAAAAACCTTTGTATTTTAAAGTGACAAATCACAGAAATGATTGTAAAAACAATATATCACCAAAAATCCACATTCGACGACGTGAATTAAAACCATAAAAATCGATATCAATCTATCGAATGGATACCCCAAAAAATTCCAGAAAAGAAGTCATTAAAGTCGATAATAAATGACAACAACTAACCGGATCAACAAAAATCGATAAAATTGGAAATCCACTCAAAAATAGGCAAAATAGGCAAAATTCAACAGGACCAGATGTCTGGTAGGTTTAGCCAGATGTCTGAGCCTGGGTTCTGGAAATTTATACATTTTTTCTCCTTTTTCTTTTTAATTCCAGAAGCCTCCCAAATGTCTAACCGGTTGAAACAGACATTTGGTTCTTGGCGCTGGATTTTATTTTTTTCTGCCGTTACTTTTTTTCTTTTGGTGCATTAACCAGACGTCTGGGTTCTTCAACCAGACGTTCGATTGCCTGTACTAGGCAACAGTTTGCCTAGGCCAATGATGGCCAAATCGATTCGGAGGTGATCGGACGAGCGATGAAGGCCTATGGATTTATGCCAAGCGACAACCCAGTCCTATAGGCTCTTCGATACACCCCGAATAACATGTTCGAACATCCATAGTAGGATTTTCATAAATTTTGACTTCAAAACCAAAAATTGGAAAATTCACCAAATCAATTCAAATCAAAAGCAATTGGACATGAAATAGATGTTAGGAATTCATACCTAACAACAGTGAAAGCTATAGACATAGATGTGAGTTCAAGAACTCACCTTTTAATTCAAAAACAACAATTGAGAAGCTCTAGAACAAAGCAAGACCAATTCCTCTTCACTTCACCTCTAGAATCTTCAATCTATTATCAAATGCAAAGTTTTTTTCCTAAGTTAGGTTATAGGAAAAATCACGAATTGAAGAGGGATTGAGATGGAGAAGATGAAGAGGATGCTTACCTAAGCTACTCCTTGGTTTTGGAACTTGAATTTGAATTTCCTAAGAGAACTAGGGCTTAGAAATTTTAATTTCCTTTCTTTTCCCCCATTTTTCCTTTTGCTTGATAGTGTTAGGAAATTATGAAAGGAATGAATGAAGAGGAGTGGAGTTAGGGTATTTGGTAAAGGAGTTTGGGTTCTCTTATTGGGTTAGTGGGCTAGAACCCAACCCAAAGCCCAAATGAGAATACCAAAATCCTAATCAACTCCAAACATATCGATGTTTATACTTAAACAAGTTGTAAACGTTTTTTTAAACTCAGTGGAAGTGATCTCGAGTCCGAATTCGACTGTTTACAAAAAGTCACATTTCGAACTTTAAATTCAACTAACGATGCTATATTTAAATAAAACATTTAAATATGTAATCGTAAAATATGTGGGTTGTTACAGGAATGCAAGACGAGGATTGGGATTTGGATGAAAAAGTTAGAGGTGCATAAGTGGTCGACAACGATCACTAAGGTGTTTGGGTAAGCGGTAGAGCAAGCAATCAAGGCGAAGGATGCAGGGCATGGACTATTCCTACACAGGAATGGTAAGAGATCGAGAGCACATCAGATACGAGATCGAGGAGGTAATCGGGTTCATGGTCACGTACAATGAACATATATGATTAGGGGGAGTATATAATGGCAAGGAGTCAGTTCCAAACTCAGGTAAATGTGTGAGCACATGATGGCAATGATCGGTGTGAGAATGGGCAGCTGTGGATACAGATGATTAGCATAGGTTATATGGTTCAAATCGCTATTGTGCTTGAGTAATCCATTGGGGTCAAAACAAGTGCACAACAAGAGATTCATGGAATAAGCGAGAAGATTCAGGTAGTTCGGTTCCAGTGTTATGCATCTATTTATACATTGTTTTATGGTTTCGGACCAAGCCTTTGGGAGGGTCCAAAGCAGCTCTTAAAGGGTACTTGTACACAGTAGCGGTAGTGTAGATATAGATGCTAGGTGTAACGACCCGCCTATTCGATCTTCAGAAGTCGACATACATTCACGGTATTCATGTGCCGAGCGTTCGAGTGTCAAAAAGACAAATTGTTGGGAAAAAGAAAGAAAAGTTAGAACGAAACTTTACATCGTGACCAGTAATATATAATATACAATATATCTTTACCAAAAGAAAACTATTATATCATACATCAAATCAGAGTACACTAATCACTAATCATCAACCGGGACAGTTATAACAACCTGTCCTCACATTGCTAATAAATAAAAGAACGAATGTTGCAGAAAATAGAATATATGTGAATACCACTTGGAGGCAACTAGGTCGTCTCCTAAAGCTCCAAGTATCCAAACTAAATCTGTAAATATGCTCGGCCTGACCCGAGCATTATAATAAAATAACATCCAGACCAGTATGGTAAACCAGCGTGAGAAACACATCTCAATTGAATCTTAATGTTACAAAAATCTTTGGAAAATAATGGTATATCGTAAGACCACGCCGCACATAAACAGGGATGAGTTTTTATCTTACGATAACCAAAACATTTCTATAGGAAATCCTCTGATATTATAATAATGTCTAGAGTTTAAAATGAATATCGAATATAGTCGAAATTGTTACATTACTTAAATTCCAGCATAATAGGTATACAACTAAGTCCGACGGCACTTATTGAAAATGGATTCCATACAATACAAGGCACCGGGGTACACCTACTATAATACACCTCTAGAAAATGTACCAAGAGTCACACATGGACTCCCTGCCAACACAGGACCAACCTACCCCTTATTGGATAGTACTGAATATTTTATCACCCCGGTTGCTTTTTAAACCTTTTTGAGAGCTCACACGCACAACAAAATCCATAAATGAATATATCTAGAAAGGTGATGACAATACCTTAATTAGTGTGACTGACTTAGCCCTAATATATCTCCCCTGATTTTAGTCATTCCTGGTTGAGGAGGCTTTAGGCTACATTTTACCTTTTATATGGCAATCCCACTTGCAATGCTAACACTGCCCTCTAGGCAGAAATGCAATGTCAGCATTCATTCATACAAACCAAAGGCACTAATTCTATTACATCCATTTTGGAATCATCCTCAGAATTAGTAGCAAGTAACTCTTGCACTTCAAAGAGCTCCATCTTCGATTATCTTTAAGACATTCCAATTTGAAATGCTTATGCTGCTTCGAAGTGGTTTTTGGATAATATATCTGATCCCAGTCTCTCCAAACCGACAATGATACTTTAAAACTGGCCAAGTTTGATAGTCGGTTATTTAACTATTAAATAAACAACAATCCAATTAAGGATTTATTTCTATAGGGAAATAGCACTGGTTAAGCAAATAAGCAACCACTGACCTCTTTAATTAATCCTTTCATTAATTAAAATCACTTTGTAAATACTTGTATCAAAATACTTTTACAAAAGATATATTCACAACCCTATATACTCTATCAATACTTGGAAAATATCCATATACTTATTTCAAGGGTATAAGTATATTCATAAACACATTACACTTTCACTACTTAGAAAATGTATTCATATACTTATCTCAATGGTATAAGTATATACACAAAACACCGAGAAAGATTTCCTACTGGTGTTAAGTATGGAAAGATGTCCACATCACTATAATTATTAAAAGATCATTTATGAAAATCAAATATATCTTCTTTTATAAATTCCCTTTTTATAAATCCCTAAACCATTTATAAACCTCTTTTACAAATTTCTAAAAAAATTATAAAACTCTTTTATAAATCTATAAAACCATTTATAAAACTACTTTTATAAATCTCCAAAGCAATTTATTAAACTCTATCCTTTAATAAACTCTTTTATGAAAATCCTTTAAAAAATACTTTATAAAGCCATTACAAATTATCTCTTATAAATCCAAAACTCCATTTTCATTTATAACTCCTTTATTAAAATGAAATTCCATTTATAAATCAATTTATTATTTATAAATACAATTAATCAGATAAATTAATTTACTTTAAACATCCTAAATAAATAATAAATTAACTTTCCAACATCATTAAATAATTGATAACTTCAAAACATTATAAATAAATAATTAATATTAACTCCAAAACATTATTATATAATAATTATTATTAATAGCAAAACATTACTAATAAAAGTAACTATTAACTTCAAACTTTAAAAACATAATAATTAAAAATTTCAAACATTATTGATAAAAGAATAATAATTAATCTTCAACATTATTGTAATAAATAATAATTAACTTTTAAAACATTATTAATAAATAATTATTATTAATTCCAAAACGTTATTGATAAATAACTATTATAAATTCCAAAACATTATTAATAAATAATTATTATTAATTATCTTCAAACAATATTAATTTTTTAAATAAATAATCTTTTTATAATATTAAAATATCGATAAATAAATTCAAAATAGTTAAATATAAATAAACAAACAATTTTAAATATTTAACAACAACTAAACAATTTTAAAATATTTCTAAATGGTTTAAATATATATATATATATATAAAGGTTAGGGTAAAATAGAGAAGTTTAAAGTCTGCTTAAATAAAAATATTCCAAAAAACCCAAAGGTTAGATTTGAAACCATTCTCCGAACCAAAAGCCCATTTCAAACCAAAACGGTTATTTAACTCCTCTCTGCCTGGACATGAGCATATGCACGGTCATGTGCATATTTCACCCAACCTTCCATTCCACTTCACGAAAACACTCCCCGACTTCGCCAAACACTTCCTCGTCATCTGAGCTTCCATCTTCACCCCTCGACAACACGCCCGAACCATCATACACCATCGCGACCTGTAGGGTCAGAACCCAAAACCCCTCGACGACGTATTCCACCATCCTCCACCGCACACGACCAAAATATGGTAATCGGTGCTTCTCGATGTCATAAACTCAAATCCAACCACCTAGTCACCTAATTCGACTTCAAACGCACAAAAATCACAGCCCTAGTTGCTGCTTTAAACATCGATCGCTACAAAACCCAATCGCACCCTCCAACTTCCGCCTAGACTCGAAGCTTACAACCACACGATCCCAAAGATATTTGTTTTCCAATTTTACGTTGATTCTAGATTGAGATTTTGATTTTTGAAGTGTTGATTTTTTTTCTTTTTCTTTTTTTCAATATTGAGCATTCTTAAGAAAAAATAGATGGGTACAAGGAGGCAAATAAAAGATAGGGGATCAGAGAAATATTGAGTGTTGACTTATTTTTATTTGCAAATTTTCGGCATTTCACCGGACATATTTTTGTTCGCATATAGACTCGAAACGATAAAACAAAAATATGGGCACGCTCAGAATAGCGATACGACCCCAAAGTAAAAATGATATACACTGATTATTCGATTTTGAAAAACCACAAAAACATTGTCGTTTGCCGAAAATTGTCAAACAAAAATTTAAATATTTTCTAGATTAAAAATATAGAAAAATCAAATAACTTAAATTAAAAATACATCTATAAAATCGAGTCGTTATATTAAAAATAAATTTACTGATTATTTATTTGAAAATTTTATTATTGCAAATATATTTACAAAATGAATTCACTGTTATTATTTATCGATTAGAAGGATTTAAACAAAGCTATTCAGTCCATTAAATCAATATTACAATTAAAATCTCGATATTTAAAATTGCATTTCAAATACTAAATTACAATTCATAATATTTAAATAATAACTATATTTGAAATCAAACTATTAAACCTTTTTAAACCAATATTTTAATATTTAAAATTATCAAATATTCAAAATCAAATGACTAAAATTCTGGGTCCTTACATTCCCCCCCCCCCTTAAAAGAGTTTTGTCCCTAAAATCCCCGAAGGTACGAAAATGTCTCTAAATCCTTAAATTATTTCAAAACCAATTAGTTGAAATAGGTTATTAAATTTTCTAAGTCCTAAAGTTATGGAAAATTTCGCCAGCGTTTTCTTTGCATGACTCGATCGGAAAAACTACAAATTGTCAGTACGGGCCCAAACCAACAAAAGAAAACAAAAGCCAAGTGGCTCCCATATCTGGGGCATAAAATCATCAAACCAAAGGTATAAACATGTACCTATTAGTCGGGCAACCAACTCCACTCATGAAACCAAAACAACAAACTAGCCTTTGCTTCCATGAGCCTGCATCTTACTTACAATTGCCATCTAACCATATAACATACATTGATAAATGTCAAAAGCATATATTCATAGCAAAGCCCATACGATCTACATATGCCATTTGTATGCAATATCATTTCTGATCGCTTGCTCGATCACACAAGTTTCACTTCCGAACTAGTATCGCTCACTCGACTAATCTAGTGCAGACTCCGATCTAGTTCCTTGATTAGAAACATTCGTTCTCCTTACACAGCAATATACTATGATAGAGAACTTTGAAATCAAATCAAAAATCCATATCGATTGTTCCCCATCAATAATCGAGTGAGAAATCCTTGTTCGGACTGGTTACATCACCTCGAAATCATGCATTCGAATCTGGATCAAATCAGTTATACGAATAGAATGATCTATGTATAACTTACAATTTTATTCCATTAGTTCCTAAAATTATACCAAATTCTTTTATTCACATTCAATTTTAAACCACACTTAATTTTCCAATAGTATTTCCTTTAATACTAAAATTCATTTACAAACCATTTCATAAATCATTTTATTTTACTTTACTTTACTTAAGTTAAATTTTATCTCATAGCTCAATTTTCAAATTTAATTTTCTTATTTATACCAATTATTTTAATTCACATTTATTATTTCTTAGTATATCCCCTTTAATACTAAAATTATTTCTGAACTATTTCATAAAACCTTACTTAAGTTTATAAACATTTTTAAAACACAATTTAGGTTTTATCAACACTTTAAAATTTAAATTCATATTCTTAATTAATACTAGAATTCATTTTATGAGTCATTATTAAAACATTTCCAAGATAATAATAACCTTTTAAGGAATCGTTGTTTTCTTAGAAACATTACTTAATTCTATTAACATTCTATAACTCCAACTCATATTTGCAAAATGTTCTTCTACTTCTTAAGAGTATATACAATATCAGATTTGTTTAACTTAACCAGGGTGTTCAACAATTTTTTAATTTGTTTTAACTCACCATCTCTTTAAATTTATAAGTTAAAAAAACTTGTTTTTTCTTATGTTTTCATAAAACACTTAGCTTCAATTTCTTTATCAAGTTTTGGAAGTCCCGACTATCCAAAATCATCGGAAATTCCGTTTCATTTTTAATAAATGAAAATTTCCCAAACAACATACCAAAATGAGATGCAAAACCAAAATAACTCAATATATACATATCTTCTTTTGTACAACAAATCATACTTTTGGAATTTTAAATAAATTTGTTTTACCCAAAATAACTCAATAGCCAAATTCTATTACAGTAGCAATTCCTCACTTTAGATAATCAAAAATGAATACCGGTGATGCTGCATTCATCACCCGTATTATTTTCCAGCGACCGAAGTGAGTTCGGTGCTTTTATCTCTTTTAAATTACATTAAAGGTATTTCTATTCAAAAATACTTCCTAATACTCTAATATTATTTCTCACAACACTTTGGAAAACAATTCCAAATCTCTAGGATTTAAGTACTCAAATTCTCAGTTTTAAATCCTTATTAAAAAGCTATATTTATAAATCCTACTTATATAATTTCACTTCTTATATAAGATCATTTCATAATTATTTCTCTTTGTATAGATTACAATAAATAACTTTTAGTATATTTAAAATCCAACTCAACATTATCATCGAACGCTCTATAGTCAAACTGTGAAACTGAATTCACAAGGTGTTTGTATTTAATTCAATCAAACAATAAATGCTCATAAACTGTCTAAGCACAAACAATAACCAATAAATGATAATAATTGAATATTACCATTCTCTAACAAACAAGCACACCATATATAACAATAATAATTTTTGAAAAATTATTCCTTTTATATATAAAATATAATTGAGGTAAAATTATTTCATTTATCCACGTTTTTAAAACAATACTGTGTCAGCTTACCTTGTTCAAGGGTTTAGAAACCTCTATCGATACAATTGTTCCTTCTATACCGACCATAATTCATAAAACATTCAATTGATAAATCAACACAATATAAAATATTTTTATAGCATTAACAAATATGCATTCTTATATATATATATACACACACACACACGCTCAAACTCATCCTAGGGTCTCACTTACCTTATCTCAAATGAGTTTTCCCCACCAAAGCCTAGGTGTTTGCTCAACCTAAGCTTTGATACCAACTACAATGACCCACTTATTCGACCTTCAGAAGTCAACACTAATACATCCAAGGTATTCACGTGCCGAGCATCCAAGTGTCGAAAAGATAGACTGCTGGGAAAAAGAAAGAAAAGATAGAGCATAATCTCACATCGTGATGAGTAATATATAATATACAGCAAATCTTTACCAAAAGAAAACTATAATATACATACATCAAATCAGAGTATAATAATCACTTCATCCTTGACAGTTATAACAACCTATCCTCATAATTGCTGATAAATAAAAAAACCAATGCAGTAGAAAATAGAATATACATGAATACAATATGGGGGCATCCAGCTCATCTCCTGGAGCTCCAAGTATCCAAACTGAATATGTAAATATGCTCGGTCTAACCTGAGCATTACAATAAAATAACATCTGAATCAGTCTGGTAAACCAGCGTGAGCACCTCAATTGAATTTTAATGTTATAAAAATCTTAGGAAAATAAAGGTATCTCGTAAGACCAAGCCGTACATAAACACGGACGGGTTTTTACCCTACGATAACCAAAATAGTTCTATAGAAAATCCACTGATATTATAATAATATCTAGGATTTAATATAAATATCAAATATAGCCAAAATTGTTACATTAATTAAATTCCAACATAATAGATATACAACTAAGTCCGAAAGCACTTATTGGAGAATGGATTCCATACAATGACACGACATCGGGATACTATCTGCCACAGTACACCTCTAGAAAATGTGTCGAGAGCCACACATGGACTCTCTGCCAACACAGGACCGGACTACCCCTTACTGGATAGTACTAAATATTTCATCACCCCAGTCGCTTTTGCAACCTTTTCGAGAGCTCTCATGCACAACCAAATCCATAAATGAATATATCTAGAAAGGTGATGGGAATACCTTAATGGGTGCGACCCACTTAGCCCTACTACATCCCCCCGATTTTAGTCATTCTCGGTTAATGATACTAGAGGCTACGTTTTACCTTATATATAGCAATCCCACTAGGAATGCTAGCACTGCCCTCTAGACAGAAATGCAATGTCAACATTCATCCATACAGGTTCGTTCTGGGTCTGAACGAAATCGAAGGCACTACTTCTATTACATCCATTTTGGAAGCACCCTCAGATATAGTAGCAAGTAGCCCTACACTTCAAAGAGCTCCATCTTCGATTATCTTTAAGATATTCCAATTCAAAACGCTTGTGCCGGTTTGATGGTTTTCGAATAATATTTCTGATCCCAATCTCTCCAAATCGACAACGATAGTTTAAAACTGGCCAAGTTTGATAGTCGGTTATTTAACTATCAAATAAACTACAATCCAATTAGAGATTTATTTCCATAGGCAAACAACATTGATTAAGCACATAGGCAACCACTAACCCCTTTAATTAATCCTTTCATTAATTAAAATCACTTTGTAAATACTTGTATCAAAATACTTTTACAAAGATATATTCACTGCCCTTTATACTCTATCAATACTTGGAAAATATTCATATTCTTATTTCAAGGGTATAAGTATATTCACAAAAACATTACACTTTCACTACTTAGAAAATGTATTCATATACTTATCTCAATGGTATAAGTATATTCACAAAATACCAAGAAACATTTCTTATTGGTGTTAAGTATGGAAAGATGTTTCACACCACCATAATTATTAAAAGATCTGGGGATTTTATGTTTTAGGGTTCGAGGAGAGCATTGAAATAGGAGACGCAAATTCATAATTATTAAAAGATCATTTATGAAAATCAAATATATCTTCTTTTATAAATTCCTTTTAAATTAATCTCTAAACCATTTATAAAAATCTTTTACAAATTTCTAAAAATAATTATATAACTCTTTTATAATTCTATAAAACTACTTTTATAAGTCTCCAAAACAATTTATAAAACTCTATCCTCTAATAAACTCTTTTATGAAAATCCTTTATAAAAATCCTTTATAAAGCCATTATAAATATCTCTTATAAATCCAAAACCCTATTTTCATTTATAACTCCTTTATTAAAATGAAATTCGTTTTATAATTCAATTTATTATTTATAAATACAATTAATCAGATAAATTAATTCACTTTAAACTTCCTAAATAAATAATAAATTAACTTTCCAACATAATTAATAAATAATTTATTTTACTCAGAAATGTTAATAATATAATAATTAATAACTTCAAAACATTATAAACAAATAATTAACATTAACTTCAAAACATTATTATATAATAATAATTATTATTAATGGCAAAACATTACTAATAAAAATAATTATTAACTTCAAACTTTATAAATATAATAATTAATTCAAACATTATTAATAAACACTAATAATTAATCTTCAAACATTATGATGATAAATAATAATAATAATAACCTTTTAAAACATTATTAATAAATAATAATAATTAATTCCAAAACATGATTAATAAATATCTATTACAAATTCCAAAACATTATTAATAAATAATAATTTAATTACCTTCAAACAATATTAATTTTTAAATAAATAACTTTTTTTAAATATTAAAATGTTGTTAAATAACTTCAAAACAATTAAACATAAATAAACAAACATCTTTTAAACAACAATTAAACAACTTTAAAACATTTCTAAATGGCTTAAAAAACAAATAAAAAGGTTGGGGTAAAATAGAGAAGTTCAAAATTGCTTAAATAAAAAATTCCAGGAAACCCAAAGGTTAGATTTGAAATTATTCTCTAAAGCAAAAACCTATATCAAACCAAAATGATAATTAATAGTATTTCAAAATACTAAATCGAGGCCAATAGCCACCAAAGCACTTAACCAATATTATTGTTGATTTTTATCACTCCAAGTTGAAGTTTGAATATATAACATTGTCATATCCAATAAGCCAACAATCTAGTTGGATATTCAATAATTCGTATAATAGGAATATTATTGAAAATAATACAATAATGGAAAGGAATAATGTTGGATCCCTCTACAAATTTCCTGTTCGTCATATAAATTCCCACAAATGATTTCATATATTGACCGCTTTCAAAAGCGACAATTCACCAAAACCAAACAATCAACCAATATAACATCCAAGCATACAACCAATAATTTTTATCTACTATAAAACTTTACTGACTAACCAAAAATGTGAGTTAAACTCACTGAAATTCCAGTTATCGCTGAAGTGTTCTGACTCCGTTTAAAATCGAACAGCATTTGATTTTATCTTGAAATTATACAAACTCCAATCTCCACCAATTCAATTCCAATCGTAGTTATCTTTATTACGAACCCAACATGACTGACTGCGTTCGATTTGGACCTTGTATGAGCAAGTTATTACATTTTATAAGTTAACGTTTTAAAAATATAATTAAACACTATATTTTTCTCTAATTACAAATCTAATTAATTATCCTTACTTAATACATCTTCCTTCCACTAAACTAGTCCCTGCCTAAACATGAGCATATGCACGGCCGCGTGCACACTTCACACAACCTCCCATTCCACTTCACGAGAACACTCCCTGAACACTTCCTCGTTATCCGAGCTTCCATCTTTACCCTTCGACAACACACCTGAACCACCGTACACCATTGCGATTTGTAGGGTCAGAACCCAAAAGCCCTTGACGATGCATTCCACCATCCTCCACCACACACGGCCAAAACGTGGCAACCGATTCTCCTTAATGCCATAAACTCAAATCCAACCACATAATCACCTAATTCGACTTCAAACGCATAAAAATCACAACTCTAGTTGCTACCCAAAATGTCGATCACTACAAAACCTGATCGCACCCTCCAACTTCTGCCTAGGCTCGAAGCCTATAACCATACGATCCCAAAGATATCTGTTTTGCAATTTTACGTTGATTCTAGATTGAGATTTTGATTTTTGAAGTATTTTTTTCTTTTCTTTTTTTTCGATTTTGGGCATACTGGAACAATATAGATCGGTACGAGGAGACAAAGAAAAGAAAGGGGATTAGAGAAATGTTGGGTGTTGACTTATTTTTATTTACAAATTTTTGATGTTTCGCCGCATAAATTTTTGTTCACTTTAGGCTCTGAATGATAAAACAAAAATACAATCATGCTCAGAACAGCGATGCGACCCCAAACCAAAAATAATATACACTAGTTATTTGATTCTGAAAAATCACAAAAACATTGTCGTTTGTCGATAAATTGTTAAACAAAAATTTAAATATTTTCCAAATTAAAATTGATAGAAAATCAAATAAATTAAATTAAAAATACGTCAATAAAGTCGAGTTATTATATTAAAAATAAATTGACTGATTATTTATTTGAACCATTTATTATTGCAGATAAATTTACCAAATGAATTCACTGTTATAGTTTATCGATTAAAAGGAGTTTAAACATAGCTATACAATACGTTAAATCAAGTTTCCAATTAAAATCCCGATATTTGAAATCGCAATTCAAATACTAAATCACAATTCATAATATTTAAATAAAACCTATATTTGAAATCAAGTTATTAAACCTTTTTAAACCAATGTTTTAATATTTAAAATTAATTAAATATTCAAAATCAAATGACCAAACTTTCGGGTCGTTACAGTAGGGAACACTGTAGTGGTAGGGTATTTCATTATTTCTAAGAGAGCGGTCTAGGTCTGTATGGGGGCATCTGTACAGCAAAAAGGTCATATAAGGATGTTCAGTTCTGTTCGTGGACTCACACAAGTAAGAATGTACATGAAATCCAAAGATCACATAAGGTATAGTTGCTCCATTTATATTTCGCTTAGTATGGGATGATAATAAATATTCTCTATTTGACATATTGTTATGTTATGCTTGTGCTATACTAGTTGATTGACATTGTTACTATGTGTAACATGATAGTCTTATAATATGACACTTTCATTACCCTTCTATCTGTATATTGGAAACCTTCATCATAGTATATTGTTACATGGAAGTCACATTACATTTGTTGTGCTAACTCGTTGATGACATGACAAGAGCAGGTTATGGTATGATTTCCTATCATTTTGAGATAGATTTATTTTACTTGTTTATGGACAACCTTAATTACCCCTGAGCCACATTCGTGGAGAAGACCGATTGTGCCTCAGCGGTTTCATGTTTTATTTGTATGTAGTTTGATATACAGTATTTTGAGACAGTTCCCTCACACCAGAATTTAAGTTTGACCTGCATTTCACTTTGTCTGTTTATGTCATGACAACTCTCAGATATTTGATTGAGTAGTTGGAAGTCAGGTGTTATATGCTATCAGGATACACAACTGGAGCATTTTGGAGGCATGGCATCGATATTATGGATATGCATACTTGATATTTTAGTAGTACATAACAGACATGTTATTATGTATTCGAGGCCTGCTATATAAAATATTATTGAAAACTTTGTGTTATTGGAAGTTGTTATATTCTAACTTTCTGTATTGATATTTATTTATTAGTTGCTCCCGCTAGTGCAATCTCTTATATATTATTCATCTTGTTATGTTCATGTATATTCAATATATTATATGTCATCATTTCATTGTAAAATATTATCGATGTCTTGTTATGGCGTTTTGTTTTAATTTTACCCCGATAATTTATGTTTTGTGGAATTCAAAAGTTAGGCATTAATGTGAGGCATTGATTTTTGGGTATTACGAATGATGTGTTGTTACAAATAATGAGATCAATTACTGGTTTTGGACATGCTCCAGAAATGGAAAATACAATCTTAGAAGTGTCCGGGAGACAATCAAAGCATCATTTGATAATAAACCTTGGGCTAAGTTAGTTTAGCATAAGATTCACATCCTCAAAATATAAATATGTTTTTACAGTGTATTAAACAATTTTCTTCCAACCAAACAAAAACTAATTCAATAACATATCAGCGCCAACCCAATTTGTGTTCTATGCTACGAATAAAATAAGGACGTTACACATCTTTTCTTTCAAGTGCAAATACATGACATTCATTTGAAAATGATGTCATGCTAAGCTGAAATAGCCCTCGTCTAATGTTGAAATTCTTTCTCTAGACACTAAGGTTAATGAATTTGGTAATAGATATACAAGGAACAACAAAAGTAGAGACATTGTAAGAATTGTGTTATCGACCTTTGCACAATGTATATGGCGCGAAAGAAATAGTAGAGTGTTCAATAACATTCACAACAGTGAATAGCATAATTACAAGTAGATCATAGAGTACATTACAATCAGATAATCTACATCTAAGCACATACAACATAACAACGTCATAGATTTAGAGATCAATAGAGAACAGGTTATTTAGAATGCTTACCAACCACTTTTGAGTGGTTAACCAAAATAATATGAACTATTGGTCTTTGTCTTGCCTCCTAAGCTTTCTAGTATGGATACGACCCATTTCAATCTTACATTTTATTCCTTCATAAATTTTATTACAGGATAAAAACAGTCTATTGTAATACTTTGTTCAAAGAGAGTGATTGTGGGTTCCAGATCTCGCAAAGTCTATCCTACAATGTAACATTGATGCAAATCATTAGCAATAGGTTAAAAGGGGATATCTAAGAAAGTAAAATGATAAGAACTCATCTTGTGGACTTAACAAACAAAGAAATTTTTCATCGGATTTGAGCATACGGGAAGTTGCATGCTTTAAATCTCTTCAGATATAAAGCCTATCAACCCAATATGTTAAGAAAATGCAAGCGTTTTTAATGAAACTCTTAAAGGGTCGATTTGTTTATATTTTATAACTTGGTGTAAGGAGTAGTTTATTGAGAAAGCATGGTGTAAAAGGAACATTGAATAATTTTTCATAGTTGCAACTTTAGAAGTGCCATTAGAATAAGGAAAAAGAAAGTTAAAGTGAAAAGGAATAGAGATAATGAATGAATGAAGTCGCTGCCATTAGAATGGGTTGAATCTTTTTAGGTTGTTAGATTTTTAGTTTTCGTTATTTTTGGTCATTGTATGTCTGTGTGTATTTATAATTTGGGATGTATTATTTTAGCTTGTACATATTTAGAATTTATATGTAATAAAAGGTGACTGAATCTGGTTCAAAATATAGTACCATGTACAATCATTAATAAAGGTAATAAAATACCATTTTGCAACTCTGGTCTGACACATTTTCAAGCCTTATACATCTATATGTATTAAATCCATAGTTTTATGTCACTTTCAACATGATGGAAGGACGTTCTTGTTATTATTGCTTCAACACAAGTTTGACATTTATAACTAGAGTCTATTTTAAACTTTTGTAACATCCTCTATTTGGAAACCAAAAATAAACGCCGCTGATGCTGCGGTCATCACTAGAATCATTTCAAGTAACCAAGTGAGTTCAATATTTATTTTGCACAACATTAAGTAAACGGAGTAGTTAAATAAATTTCCATTACATCTATTGGTTTTTACATAGTTCAAAACATCATCCTTAACCCTTCTCATTCCTACTAGAGGTAAATATAATAAGAATTAAATATAGTTTCATGCATGCTATACAAAAATGCCAGCACGACACTTAACTGATTATAATTCCTGATTTTACACATCGGAATTTTCAAGAATAACTTTTATTAGCTAGTTAAGCCTGATGCTTAGTCTTTAGGGTCTTTATTCGTCTTCCAAAATATACATGTCTAAACCTTAAACTCAACTTACTTAATAAGTCCCCATGAGTTTATGAGAAAGTATAAAAAACACTGATCAAACATAAAGCCTGGTATGAGTAAAATCTTTTTCCCATGCAATTACAATGAGATAATGTGATGACCCTGAAATCGGCCTTCGAAAATCGGCACCCGTACTTCACTTGTACTCGAATGTCGTAGATTCAAACGCCGAATCTGGTTCACCGGAGCTTATAACACGGTAAGTATAACAACACAGCGGAAGAAAGAAAACAATGATATCATATACAACTCCAATGAATACAATATCCAATATGATATACAACAATGATATCAATATGATACAACAATATCAGAGATAAATAATGATACAGCGGAAAGCAGAAATGATAACTCCAAATGATCAGTCAGAGAGACTGACTCCATCCACTCCAATGTCAAGCTCGAACCACAAAGAGAAGCAAGTGCAGTCCTGAACTCCAAGAACTGAACTAGCTCCAAATAATCTACTCAACCTGAATATTTGAGAAACCCAACTCTAGACTGCCCGTGTGGAAAATGGTGGGCACCCAGAGTTTAGGAAGGGAACAATAAACTCCGGATTAGTCATGGGACTGGTGTGAGCAACAAAAACAGTTTATCTTTAAACAAACAACAAAAGAAGTTTAACATTGAAAGCCGCAATGCTTTTGGAAAATGAAACTACCATAAGACCTCCCGCCACACACACAATGCAATCGCAGAATTGGAGGAGATTTCTTCTTATGATAGTCAAACATGCTTACTACGCAAAAGAAAACTCTTTTGATATTATTACTAGTGCATAGTGTAAAAAAATTTCGAAAATACAATATTAATCTTAGCCAGCATACAACCATTATTGTATGCCTACTATAGCTACGATGTTCAATAGCAGGTTACCGCCACATTCCATAGCAGGTAATACAACTAAAATCGTACAAGGTTCGTATTGTTTCTTTGGATTTCCAACAAATGGTCAGGCAAAGGAACTTCCTTACCAAAATGGAAACGCCTCTGGAAAGACGCCCCGAGAACCTAACCGGATCTCTGCAAACATAAGGCCGACGCTACCTTACGCTTTAACCAAGCTGTAACTAGGTAACTACCACACGAGTATGCCATCCCCGGTCGTTACCGACCTTTATTCCGGGATCTTGAAAACCAACAAAGCAACATCACATAGTAATAAATTACAGTGTCCACACGAGTTAAGTATCTGGGCTCCATACCATGATACCACCCTTTATCCAGAAGAAAATGGACATACCCTAGGGGCGCGACCCCTACAAACCTTGCCGCAACATTCCTGTTTCGACCATTACCGGGTTGTGAGGCTCGACGAAGTCTTGTCCACAAAGCCACGCTTTTTCACAAAGCCACGCTTTTTCACAAAGCCACGCTTTTTCACAAAGCCACGCTTTTTCACAAAGCCATGCTTTGACCAACAAATGATCAACAGCACTTCGTATGCCACATTACCAAATTGGGAATGTATCACTAGCAACCATCAACTACATAACCTCTGAGCTCGTACGTCTCAGAGAAGGGTGTTAAGCTAAGAAAATAAATTCTCCGCCACCAACAGAAATGTATTTGATAGAAACTAGCTTTACATCTCAAAGTGTAACGTCAGACACATATCCATACAAGTCCGTTCCGGGATCGAACGGAACCGAAGGCACTTCCAAAGAAGCCCTTGCAATCCGGATATTCACTAATCACGTCCGGACTTCCCATCACAAGAAGAGTGGTATAAATCTCTATACCGGAGCAACTCGGTGTAGAGACATTCGACGGGTTTTCCTTTCATTTTCGAAAATATCCGGTCTTCAACACCGGTCTTCAATACGATCCATATCGTCGTATCACTAATTCGTAATGGGTTATATGACACAAAGGTCTTTTCCCGGCTAACCCGAATAGTGAGCACAATATTTAAAAACATACGGATATTGGGATTTTAATTAAGTCACAACTTATTACCCAAAACCTTTCATTCGAATGGTTAAAACAAATTACCATTTTCAATCTTTAAACAAAAAGATTCATTTCAAAAACCTTCAATGGTTTAAACAATTTCCACACTTTTAATCTTTTAAACAAAAAAGATTCAATTCACAAAGTTCACCCCATTCACAAAGATCTATTCATGGATTTCAAAACAATTTCCATTTCAATTGAATTAACTCGTTAAATCTTTAAGTCAAGATTTAACTTATAGCTTTCAAAACAATTCCATTTCAAGTTGGATTAACTCATCCGGTCTTTGAACCAAAGACTCATTTCATAATTTTCAAAACATTTCAATTCTATTTCAAACTCGAAACCTTTCAACACAATTTGGAAATCCTTTCTTAAAATGAAAGCTATTATTATTTGAAAAAAGGTAGTTTTCGTTTTGGAAAAATCCAGTTATATTTACACGAGTTAAAACCCTTGAATTAAATTCAAATTCCCAAATCAATACTTTTAAAATGGTTTAACCCATATATAACTAGTACAGCATCTTTAATCCCTAGTTTCAAATCATAGAATTCAATTTCAAACTTGAATTCAAATTTAAATCAAATTATTTAAATTTTCAAAACTCGATTAAGTTATTTAAAATAACTTTTATCTTTGAAACTCATTTACAAAAGCGTTAACATTTAACCCGGATCCATTTCCAAAATCAATTGAAATTAAAATTTCAATTTCAAAAATTTAAATTTAAATCATCTGTGACTTAACCGATTTCCTCGTGAAATCCATATTTGTGTGTAAAAGTGTGGTCCAGGGGTTTCACACAGTAGTGCAACATCATCAATCATCACAGATCAGAACATAGAAATATAGTTGATAAGCGGTATAACTATAATGCTCATCTTTCATTCACAGATCACAGATATATAAATTACATCACAGGGAATTAATTACATTCATCCTAGAGAAACAGATCACAACATAAATCAGGATATATCACAAAGCATCATATATCAGGGAATATCAACAATTCGACCATTCAGCCAAGTCCAAACATTCACAAGTAAATTTTTTATTAATCCTTTGATTAATTACCCTAAGTAATGAATTTTTAATTACTCCCCTTAAGTAATTTACTTTCAATTACTTTCATTTAGTAATTACCCCTAATTAATTAAGTAATTACTTATCCTTAATTAATTTAACCAATTAATTATCTTAATTTAATTGTTCTTAATTAATTAACTTTAATTACTTTCCTTAATTAATTAATCTTAATTAATTACTTACCCTCAAATTAATCTCTTTAATTAATTAACCCTATTAATTAATTATGCTTTAATTAATCACTTTGATCATAAATTAATTACTTTTAATTAAGTAATTATCTTTCATTAATTTATCTCCTTTAATTAATAAACCCCTTTAATTGATTACATTAAGTAATTAATCTTTTAATCACTTTATTAATTAAATCATTAATCATCAAAACCTTAATCAACTTTAAGATAATCATTATCTTAATTAATCACTTAATTAAATCATTTTATTTTGAAAACAATCCCATATTAATTCAATTAATTAACCTAATATAAAATTTTCAAATCAAAAACAAATTAAATTTCAAACCATATGACTTTAAAATTTATTAAAAACTTGTTAACCAACTTATGTTTTCATTTAAACTTGTTATTTTGCTTTATTCTAAATTGGATATCATAACAAGAGAAACCCGAGCTTAACCCATCATTTCCCCGAGCCAAGCCCCGTGTATTCCTCACATCATCTTGACTTCGAGACAAACCATGCTCCGCTTCAAGCCAAACCCGAGGAAGATGCTTCTTCCCCAAACAACGAACTAACCCAGACACAATCGTGTACACGTGCACGTGCACAGGAGATCGCCAACGATCTGACCCCTCCTTCAACCTTCGACAAGTCATCGACCATCCCCACTTTCGATTCCGACCATCCAACCCGAGCATCAAGCTCGAAATCGAAAACGAGCTACTGAGCTTCTTCCTGTAACCCAAACGCTTCGACGAAATCGCCTCGCACGATCACCTCAGGCCACCAGAAATCACGCCACTCCGACCAGACATTCGCCAGAGCCTCTAGCATCCTTTCCCCCCGTACCGGCCTCGTCCGATTCGCCATCGACAGCGGAATCGCCTCTGAAACTTCGTCGAGTAAAACTAGGTTTTAAACCCTAAATCGATCAAGTTTTCCATCCATGCTAGATTATATATTCAACGAACATTTTTCTGATGATCTCCTACCTTCAAGTAAGCTACGACATAAATCTCGAGACACAATGCTTCGCCGATCACAAGAATTCGCCAAAACCCATTCCCAGTTCATTTCGAAACTGCTCCGTGAATACAACACGAAAAATTATCATATTGGCCTTAAAAATCCTATTTTTAAGTAAGTATTCAAGTTATACAATTGAATTCATAAATTGTTATACTCGAATTTGATCAGCATTTTGGATTTTCTCTGTAAAAACAAATTTATTCATACTGTATATTCTTTTGTTTCCTTGAAACTATTTTTAAATTATAGTTCACACTTAAATACACATGTTTTGTTTAGAAATCAAAGTCTAACAATGATCAAGTGATTTAATATTTGGAATTTTTGATCGAGCATGATGTTCTGAAACCAGAAACAGAGATGGTTCAACATATACAGGCATTCACAACAACAAAAAATGTTATGCACAGAGGAAATTTCATGTATATATATACCTATATACAAAACAGCTTCAAACCCAGACTTTATAATCATCAAATGCATATATATTCAGTTGGACTTAAATTTGTTTACTCACCTCTCTGGTTTTGAATAGAGGAGCAGATTTACTTTGGAAAACTGGAAGTTGTCTGGATGTTGAACTTTGATTTGTTTTTTTGTTGAGATGATCTGATACTTGATTTTGCAGTTGATCTATTAGCTTTCAAATTTGATTTTTAACTTTGCTTTGGTTAGTTGAGATGTTTTAAGTTTGAATTGTTGATCACTTCAGGTTTGCTTAGTTTGAAGGAACGAAAAGAAATGAAGGTGGTTGATATATAAAAAGAAGTGTAAAGGTATTATTATGGTTTGTTTGTACAATGCACATCAGAGATATATTTTCTTGATGGCTGATAGATTATGGCATTAATTGCCTTTGTACAAATTTACTTATTTTTCTCATTTGTATATATATAAAGATATTTTTTCCTCCTTCATTTCGGCTGATACAATGCTACATTTATTTGCCTTGTACCACTTACCTTATTTTATCTTGTACCTTGCTTTGTCTTCCTTTGCAAGCCTTTCATACTTGAATATATTTCCTTTTCTTTATAACATAAGTGACATCCTATACTTATTATGCTGTTATAATTTATCTATGTGTTTTCTTTATATCATTACATAACTATATAATTTATCTTATGTGTTTATATTTCTAACTTAATATTTATAGACTTGTATTTCTATATGTACATTTTTATTTATTAATATTATTTAAAATAAATTACACATTTATCAATTTGAAATGATTTATAAAAGAATTTTTTTTTATTATAAACTACTTATTTTATAATATATATTAAAGTATCATTTGACAAAATGGTATTTAAAACTTATATATTTTAAATCATATTTATCAAGCTATACTTAAAAAGAAAATAAAACAAATCTTTAATAAATTTTAAATTTAACTTTAAATGATTTAACACATTTTCATTTGAATCCGAAGAAACTCAATCGATTTACAAATTAGTTTTACAATTTTAATTCAAAAATTCAATTAATTATCAATTTAAATATATATAAAATCCGGGGTCGTTACAGATAATGCCACTAAAGCATAGAACGGGTTTTCCCCTCACTTTATCATCATAGCAATTACATCATAACTTGTAAACAAGTGTAGCATCACATGAAATTCATAAGTATACCCTATACTTATTAAATTATATTTATGTATACCTTATACTTAATATTCAGTTATGAACCATATCATACAGTCATCAATCATTCATATAAACACTACCTAATCTCTTATTTTAGGTGCCAATATTGAAGTTATCATTAACTCATTTTTGTGGTTACCTCCCTAGGCATGTTTATTGCTAATTTATCTTTTCTCTAACAATGTCACCTAATGAAATGACCACTCATTCCACCATGGGAGCCACCCTGACTAGAGTTACCTTGACTTTCCTAAGAAGTTGAATGTAAGCATCCTAAATACATTCTAGCAAGCGTCCTTACTAAGCGTTAATAGCCCTCATTAGTCTCAAACCACTTTTGTTTCAAATTTTTGATTCTTTTTATTTATAACACCACCTTGATGTTGGCACCTAGCCATAAACCTACTTTAAAGTTATATCTTTCTGGATTGAACTTTATCAAGGCATCCTGCTATATATCGTTGAACTCTATGCTTTAGTAGCCTTGGCACTCTGCTATTCAATAACTCCATGCGCTGGTATATACTTACTATCCTAGTTCAATCACTTTATTTCATTTATTTATTGTGTACCCTACACATCCTTTAGATAAAACATTTTTATCTTTGATTTAAATGACACTCTATATTTCTTTAGCTTCTCTAAGATTTTTTCCATTTCAAAATAAGTTGACATAATTTTAACTTATAGATTTCTTCCATGATTTTATTCCTATGAAATAGTCAATTAACACTTGGAAAATGGATTTCAAAGTGCACTAAGTATTTTCACATTTTACAAAAAATTATAGCTTCACTAGCCATCGCATATTGACTATCGCAAGTTGAGCCTAGTTGTCGCATGTTGACCTACATATAAGTCGTCACCTATTAAGCCTAGCCATCGCAAGTTGGATACTACATAACCTAATGCATGCTGATCTTCATAGGTAATTGCAAGTTGACATTCAACTAGCCGCCACAAGTTGATAGTTTTGCTAGCTGTCGCAAGTTGGCTTCTTCATAAGCTATCGCATGTTGATCTTTCTAAGCTATCATAAGTTGACCTTCAACTAGTTGTTGTAAGTTGATATGTTCATTAGCTATTGTAGTTTGAGCTCTTATGAGCTGTCTTAAGTTGATAACTCTATCAACTACCGCACATGGAGCCCCAAGTAGATATCCCAAGTTGACATTTCTATAAGTCATCTCAAGTTGAAATCTTATGGGCTATCGCAAGCTGAACAACAATAACTATAGCAGGTTGAGTCTTTAGGAATGATCATATGTTGGTAGATCAAGTACTATCGTAGGTTCACATTATATATGTTATCGCAAGTTAATATGGCAAATTAGTAATTAACTTAAAAACTATTTTATTACCATTTAAAGGAATTACTTCATACTAAACCTGATTTTGTGTCGATTCTCATTGGTCTATACAAGATTTTATAGTTTCCTTTTGAGAAATTATTAATTACATTCTTACTTAATTAATTAATTATCTTAAATTAGTTAACTCTATCTTTTGGAAAATAATATATATAAAATCAAAATTTATTGAGAAAAATCCAAAATATTCACCAAAAATCCAATCTATCAAACTTTATCTCATATTTAAATTTCAATTCATAATAGTTATTTTTAATATTTTAATAGTTAAATTTCCCAAAATTTAGCATTTTCTCAGCTTAGCAAACTTATAATAATTCCAAAAAATTATGAAATTAAAAACCCACCTGCATTTCATCATTATAGCATCAAACTAAATTTTCATAGCATTTGAATATGATTTAGACATGTTTTACCCTAAAATATGGCTAAATTATTTTCATTTAAGTTTCAAATTACATTGAAAATAATGTTTAATCATCCTAACATTTTAACCATCATCAGAAACTTCCATTTAAAACCAAATCTAAACCTACACGGTTTAGGAAGAGTTTTAGAAAAATAAATTATGATTATCTAAAATTGTTTACATAAAATTAATTAAATTTCAATTAATAAATAATTATAAATGTTATAATATACATATTCAGTTTAAAATGTATATATGAACAAAATAAAATTAATTAAAATGTTAATTAATTAGATATAATTAATGAAATAAAAAAAGATTATATATAAAACTATTATATAAGTTAATTGAATTATAAAATGTTATACAAGAATTAAATTTGTATAATATGAATGTATAATAAAAGATAGACTAGTAAGAAACCCAAATAGATTTAAGGAATAATTATATATATGTATAAAATGTATACCATGATTCAGATGTGTTTGACACTTGAACCGTGAGGGTATTTCATAAGAAATACATTATTCCATAAGTTGATGTCTCTTAACTAAATATACTAAAGATTTTGAATCTTTAATATGAGTGGTATCCTCTACTATTTATATATTAATAAATTACTTGCATACTCTCTCGTTGTTGAGCAAACTCAAGCTAGAGATCTTTGTATAGTATTACTAATATATTGAGTAGACGAGGTAAGATAACTATATGTATTTATTGAGCAAACTCAAGGTACATATACTATACTTAGGCCATCGCAAAATGGTAGGTATGAATGAAGACTTACTGAGCAAACTTAATGTCGAAAAGAGATTAGGACAAAGACCATGGGTTAGGAGTTATAAATGATACAACCGATAAGGTGTTATCCACCATTTGTGGGACTATGATTTGTAAAGAAAACTCAAGGTATATACTTTCCAATAAATATTTTTTGCATGTTGTTGTTTCAAGACCAATATAAGCGCTTAATTATACAACTACTAAATACATTCGTAACTGGTTCACTTACATACTTATTTTCCCAAGACTGTGCGTTGTCCTTTTTAAGTTTCAAACAATAAAAGCAATACAAGAATATGGATGTTTGATCCATAATTGATTGCATATAAATGTTATACGGTGAAAGTCACAATTCGTAATGTGGGAAACCTGGATGAAATTGTTTCATTCGAAATAAGTAAGTAAAATGTAGTTTGAGATTGTGTATTCAATACGATTGATTACATCATGATCTTGTTGTGTTAAATGTAACACTAGTCCAAAAGCTACAAGATAGATCTAAGAATTCGATCATTACAATAGCAGTTTGATCCATTTATGTAAAGTGCAACTTATTGGATATCCTTAAACATTAAGGATGAACAAAAGCTTTCTTATAAAGAGTTCATTATGATCTTGTAGTAAGGGTTTTCTTTTGAATGATTCAATCATTTGAAAAAGGAAAGCGAATGTACGAGAGTGGAGGTAGCTTAAGGCATGGTTGGAATGAAGAGAGTGAATGGTCACTTCTGCTTCATGAAGGGACATCGAAAATGATAATTGTAAAATCATAATAGACACTTAACACGGAATGAGAAATATGATTTCTATTCTAATACATATTTTCAAATAGAAAGTTATTTTTGTGAAATTATTTTCTATTAGTTTAAGATATTTGGTCTGAAAACTCTTGAATGAGAACTGGTTGCAGTAAATGAGATAAATAGCTCATATTAAGTGGTTGAATGATGCTTCGTATTTTGTCGTTCTTATATTAATGGTAGAAATAGTTAGAGCATACCATCTAACACTTCTTGGCGATCGCATCAAGTTACGAAATTGTTTTCGTAAACATACCAAATATTATTTATGAAATAATAACTATTTTTAGTATTGACTGAGAATAGGCATAATTTTATTTCAATATGAATATTTATAATATACGTCAAAAAATAAAACAATAGTTGTGGTATTTATTTTCATAACAAAAGTGATGTTTTGGAAAATATATAAGCATGTGAAATTGTTACAATTAATTTTGGAATTATGGACTAGGCCACTATTTTTATAAATAATTCTTTGATCATATGATTATGAATCATACGGAACCAGTGAATCATGTCTCAAATGATAAAGGGCAAACACCCATTCAGAGGAAGCAACATAAGAGTTGGTGAACTCTTTGGTTAACATATGATGTTTGCAATCGTAAGTCTAATGATACCAAAATGGTTCCTCATACTTTATTAAATTCACTGAAGAATTATAACAGACATAAACATTTGTATTAGATACACATGTAATATTCCTATGGTAAGCTCATCTAATATAAAACGAAAGTAAATAATACAACATACAAAAGAAAATAAATTGATTCGATTTGATTAAATATGTAAGTATATTGGAAAGAGTTCCAAATGTATCTTAAAATGGATAAAGATCAATCTCAAAAGTCACTCCTCCCTATGATACATAATAATGTATCGATAAGGAGTAATCAGACTTTGTTAAACAAAGTGTGATTAATGAATGAAGTTGAATTAACTTCTTTCTATAAGGTTATGTCCTTAAGAATAGTACATAAAGTTTTAGTTAGTTTCATTTAATACATAGTTTATGAAATCATACAAGGTAGTGGTTTGTAAGAAACCTCAACATATCCTCGGTCAAGGGTTGGTAGGTTGTGCAAGTTGAAAGACCGTACGTGATAATTGTTTGTGAGGAATCATGTGTGGACAACCCTAAAGGAGTTTGGGACCAATCAATTATAACTGACCAATTTACATTTATAAGTTTCGTAAACTAAAATCGAATCAATTTTATATATATGAAGGCGATTCATAAATTTTTATAAATATGTATTCCATTGCACTAAGAAATAATTGTTGTTTCAAGAAACACCAACTTTATGACAAAGGAATTTCTTTAAGAAATTATTGGTAGTAAAATGGTTTTGTATACAATCCAAATATAAAACTACTTATGAGGGATGAAATAAAATTAACCAAACCTAAACAAACACAACACATTAGTGTTATCCGGCATTTTGACCCGTTTATATTCGAACAGATTGGACAAGTTAGATTCGACTGTTGTCAAGGCCAGTAAGTCCAAAGCGATGATTGTAGGGTCCAAAAATCAAGTACAGATGATAATATGAAGTTTTGATCGAATGGAATCAAGAGATATGCTATATAGAACACTCTAAGTATAGAATATAGTTTAATATAGAAGAGGGATTGGCTATAATCACTCTCAATAATAGGGAACGGTCTATTTCAGCTAAACAAGTGCAACTCAGTGGAAAACAATAAATATCTCGAAATCCATAAGTCTACTACATATGAAATTTTGGGAACAAGATGTGGGGACCCTAGGGAGCCTACCATAGGATTCACACCTCAAAAGGAACAAGCAAGTGGGGTCAGCCCTCTTCCCTCAATAGGGATCGGCTAGAATCAAGTAACAACTCACATTGCAGCAAAGATCGAGAAAGTTCTACTAATCCAATTGGCATGAAACTTAGAGGCTAAACATATTACATCATGGCAAAGCTCCCACAGGGATCGCACTCCTAAATCCCTCCAAAATAGGGATTGGCATCGATCCCTTTTCCTTGGTATTTGGGTGATGCGATCCCTCTTATGGGTCCGTATGGTTTTGGAGATCCTTCTGCCGAATTTTCAGAGAGATATTTTGCCATCTTCCTCTATAAATACAGGCTTGATAGTTCATTTTTGGGACTTTTATGCTGCTAGTTGCTTTATACTCTATTATAACTAAGGATTTTCTTCCGATCCCTATTGTTCTCAGTTTACAAAGTGATAATAAAGCCATCTATTCAAAGTGGACGTAGGCAAACAACACCGAACCACTATAAATCATTGTGTTCTTGCTATTGCTTTGAGTTTATGTCATTTAATTGATTATTTCCTCTGTTTTCATTTTTTATTCTTCATTTATTTCTCTACAGAATCTCTATTGGGTGTTTGTGCCAATTTTTGGTGCAAGCATTTTGGTGCTTTTACTGAGAACGAAGATTCTCAGCTCTATTTGGATCCTTTTGCTACTGCTAGATTGCATAAATCCCCCAAAGAGATCCATAATTATCTTCAAGAAGCTTATTCGTTCTATTCAGATTTGTAAAAGTCTAAGGAAACTATCAACAATGGTTAGGAACATCAGATCTACCTCTCAAATCACAGAAGGAAACGAGAACGCTAGCATCCAGCAAGGAGGCTTGAGCAATCTACCAATAAATGTGAATGTTGTTAATTCAGTTGGTGTCCAGAATCCGGTTGATTACATTACAAGAGCCGATTTCCAGAATATGATGAAAGAGCCAGGCTATAGCCGCCAACAATTGAACCGGCAGATTCAAGCCAATATCGATCTAATGAATCAACTCAGGGAGAAACAGCGTGGGAAAACTAGGAGAGAGCCAACCCCTTATTCTACATCGGAGAGTTCTAGTTCATTAGATGATTATCACTGATGCAGATGTTGCAGAATTAATAGATATCACATAGAAGCCTCTAGACATCAGCAGGCAAACCAACCTGGCTTGCCGAGACCAACCGGTGCAGATCCCTTTGTAGGGATCGGGGCCTATCCCTCTTCCAAAGGAGGAAGCTTGCCTTTTCATGTTGAAGCACAAGCTGGAGCCGCTGTGATTGATTCAGATGCTGGATTTCAGGTGGATGTAGACCAGTTACCTCCCCAAAAGGATGATAAAGTGAACATATGTGATACGCATCGTGAGAATGTTGAGCCAAGAAGGCGTGGAACGGCTTGTAGACATCGACCGAACCATTCATGTGAGGTGGAGCACAACTACCGCTTGGCTCCAACTATATAAACGCGGGACTTGTCTGCTATGGTTAGGCAACTAGTAAGGGAGAGCCAAGGCTTGACCAATGATGATTGGGGGATCTCGAGAAGCCATACCCCGTTCACTGACAACATCCTACATGGGGTGTATTCAAAGAGGTTCGGCATGTCGTTGATGTCTACCTATGAGGGAAAAACCGACCCCAGGCAACACATCATGAGATATAAAGCAGATGGAAATCGACTGGGTACTAGAGACAGAGCCTGAGAAAGAGCCGTTAATGACTCCAATTAAAGACTATTTACTACAGGGAGTCCTTCCCGAATGGAGGTATGAAAGGTGACAATTCCTTCGCAAAGCTTCGTGGTATATTATTCAGGAAGGAGTCATGTATAGAAAGGGTTTTTCCATTCTCCTGCTCCGGTGTATCGCTCATAATGAAATAAAACGAGTCCTAAAGGAAGTTCATGAAGGGGAATGTGGAGATCACATTCGAGGGCAAACCCTAGCAAAGAAAATACTCCGTTATGGGTATTATTGGACGACTGTCAACCGAGATGTTGCTGATTACACTAAGCGATGTGATAAGTGCTAGATGTATGCAAAGTTCCGAGAGCTCTGCCAACGGAAATCACAAATACGTTCAGTCCATGGTTGTTTGCCATATAGGGCATAGATATTATCAGTTCTTTATCGGTCTCTAAAGGTGGTGCAAATACGCCATCGTCGTAGTTGATTACTTTACCAAATGGGCTGAAGTGGTATCTTTAGCCACAATCACGACAAAGAAAGTAATCAACTTCATTGTCCGGAACATCATCCGTCATTTTGGCCTTCGACAAACCATTGTAACTGATAATGGTACTCAATTCGATAGCGCTAAATTCAAAGACATTTGCCGTCGGCATCATATTGAAAAGAGGTTTGCGGTAGTTGCTCACCCTCAAGCAAATGGACAAGTTAAAGCTGTGAAAAAATCATAAAGTCCATTCTGAAGAAGCATTTGGAAAAGGCTAAAGGCAAGTGGGTGAATGAATTCTCAACAGTATTATGGGCTTACAGAACCACCCATAAGTCCGCAACTGACCATACTCCATTCGCCATTGCTTACGGCTTCAAAGCCATCGTTCCTATTGAACTTGAAGTCCTTTCTCATCAAGTGACCTACTACGATCCCATAACGAATAGAGATCTCCTCTTAGAATCTCTAGATTTTGTAGATGATAAGCGCAAAGAAGCTGATTTGTGGGCAGTTGCACATTGACATCGAGTCGCCCGATGCTACAACACTAAAGTCCAACCTAGAACCTTTGAAATTGGCGATCTCATCTTAAAACGAGTTTTTCCTGCCCCGTCGCACATAAATCCTACTTGGGAAGGATCATATGTCATTGAACATAGACTTGGAGAGGGCACTTTAAAGCTAGCGACTGTTGATGGCATCACACTCCCAAGGGCGTGGAATAGCGAGCATTTATGACGCTATTTCACTTAGTTTATTCTTTTTCATTCGGTTGTATTCAATTTTCGAATTTGCTTTAGCATTTGATTTTCCAGATATGTAACAAGACAAATTATGTCATTTCTTTCCATTTGGCAAATAAAGTTTGAAATTTCCTTCATATTTATGATTGTTGTAGCATTACATGTTAGTTACGATACCCGACCAACTAATATTGACATGTCCGAGCAGATTCCCAGAGTTTGGAGCTAGCCGATTAAATAAGTTCATGATTGAATTAAACAAAATGAACATGGTCCGACCTTTCATTTGATGATTCTCGCTCACAACTCGATGGACGGAATACCTAATGAGGAATGGATGTGACTTAACCATCCGATAACCAAATTAGTCCTATCGAGCGATGGAACAGACATGAATCAAAAGCGATCGTGATCCAACAGATCACTCGCTAAGTAAAACCCTGGACTTGGGGGCAAATCAATCAAATAAGGAATGTACGGTCCGACTATTTTTCAAAATAACTCTAAATCCATAGGGTGTGGACTAGGGTATAAACACGAACTGGTGTGATCTGATCGCCCGCCAACTAACTCTTATCCCTAGAGTGTGGATATGAGTATAAATAAATAGAGTGTGGTTCGACTACTCACTACTCTATAAACTCCAACCTGAAACCGAGGGGAGGAGTATAAACATGCTACGGATGGAGTTCGACCATCCATTATCTAAGTTCACTAACCCGAGACTGGGGCAGGAGCATAATCACTCAAACTGCTGAATCTGATGGCATAACACTAGGGCTTGAGCACAGTGTTTGATATAACTTGAGGCCATGACCACATGTAGGCTTGAAGTGAAAATTAACGGACGATTATCTGAATTAACGAGAAAAAAATTACAAGTACATTGAATGGAAAAGTAATAGTTCAACTACTTAAACAAAATCCACATAAGAGTTCGACAGAAAATAAAGAACTTTTTTACACATTAAACTTTAAAACAATGATACAAGTTTATTCAAAAGCGAGGGCTATACCTGCACAATCATGGCCAACAAAAAGAGAAAAGCAGCTATACATGATATAGATAAACTAAGCCGAAGTGACGGCTATTTCTTTTGCCCTTTTTCTCTTTTGAATTTCTTAGGAGTGGCACCACCCGAGCTTCCGCTTGTTCTTCTTTTTGATCCTTTACCACCCATGTCAGGAGAGTTTTAGAGGTTGGAGGGAGTTCTTCAAAAACCAATCCACTGGGTGGAATGACTTGCCGTGGGACGAGATTTGGATCGTCGATGTCCACACCACTGGGTTCAACTTTAGCTTTTTTCTTCAATAACTCCTCTTTCTCGATGTGCTCTTTCAGACTAAGCTCGTCGGTATGTTCGGAGGCACTAGTGATCACAACATCATCTAATTCATATGATAGTGGATGGTCATTAGCTTTTTAATCATCAAGTGCTCTGATAACTTGAGCGTTGGGCCCTGGAATGTCGGTAGCCATCGAAGTTTCAATAAATGTCGGTTGTTGTTCCACAGCGGCACCCGTTCTTGGAGTTTGACTAGGACCCAGAAGACCTGCAGATTCATGGGAACAAGAAAATAATCCCATAACTATTAGGCATAAGGAACGAAATCTCTTGAATAATGGAGAATAAAGCGGGATATATCAGTTGTCGTTGGAGTTCTCCCTTCTAGAATAGGAGTTAGCACCTTTGATTGATAACCGGGTATGTCCAGATCATAACTCAGATCCTATCTCGGGCCAAGTGAAACTGATGCTCCAAATGTTTGAAGTGAAGGGGGACCTTTGGGATCGAGCTTCAAACTTTCAGCGATGTTTTTCCCTTTGCCAGAGGGTGCCAGAAAATCAAAATATCGGAGCCTTGCAGCGGCAAGGTCTAAAGGTTCATCCCCACGTAGAATCTCCCATACCAGTTTCTCCTCATCTAAATCAACTTCACCAAGGGTTAATATATTCCCAAGCCTCGGCGAGTGATTTGAGATAGCCCTCTCTAAGGAAACTCAAATCATGATGGATTAGGACTTTAGCATTATATTCAACAATTAAAGGATCAAACATGTCCTTAATCTCATTCCGACCAGCTTCTTTGACATCCTCCAACTGGGCCTCGATCTGCTCTCTAACTTCATTGCAGCCGGCTTCTTTTGCTTCTTCCTTGAGGACTTCAATTTAAGGGAGTTGCTTGTCAATTTTAATTTTCAGTCCTCGGGCTTCAACGGCCTCTTCTTAATATCTTTGAGACTCCTCCCAAGCTTCGAGTTTTTCTTCCTTCTATTTCATAAGGAGTTCTTCGAGTTCCTCAATGCGGCGGGCAAGAGTGTTTTTCACTTTTTGTAGTGTGTCCTTTTCTAAAACAAGCACACTATTGCGGTTGAGGGCAGCATCCAACTCCTTTTTGTGAGCCGTTTCCGAAGACTAATCGCCTCGGATGTTTCTTTAACGCTCTTTTATACCACGGCTAGCTTTGTTGTCAACTCTGAGATCTCATCATCTTGATGTTTAATTATGTCTTTATCATGGATTACCTTGAGGTGATCGATTTCATGTTGTCTCTCGATAGACACCTTAGAGATTTTCCTGGTTAAATGCTGGAATGCTTCGTGCTGCACAAAAACATCATTGGTGCTTGCAAGTGAACTCGCTTGAGCACTCCTTGGAATTGTATGGATGGAAGGAAGAAACTACAGCCCATCAAAGCAAATTTTTAGGAAATTAACCTTAAGTTCGGCCAATCTTTCCACCGTAGAGGCCTCAGGAGCTGCACTAGTCAAAGCTGGATTAGAAGTAAAAATAGGGTCTTTGCTCGACCTACGATCATGGGACTGTCTAGAACTAGATGAACCTGAATAATGCTCAAATGATACAGCAGTTTGAGAAGCATGGAAAGAGGTTTGATTATTACTATGTATAGGAAGATTGGGCCAAGCTTTTTGATGGGATGATTGAGATTGGGACTTGTGTTTAGAAGATGAAGGTGCCCTTGAACGACGACTTCTTTCCCGATTGTCATCTCTCTCTCGATGTCTGCCCTAGTCTAGACTGCGATTGGATCTATACTATGTTAAGGAGCCCTTCAAGCAATCGAAGGCACGAGAATGAGACATAGCACATGCAAACCAAACTAAAGTGTATAAATGGCCATCAAATAAAAGTTAGACGAAAATCATGTAGTGAAGTGCATGTGATTGTGAGTGTCCTAGTGTCCCCCCGATGGACCAATTACTGTAGCCTTGCTCATTGGAGTGTTTTCCCCATTACTAGTGAGAGGAATGTCATCACCAATCCTAATGGGAGAATTTAACCCCCCAATATTGATGTTGGGGAAGTCATAGGTCAAGATATCATCAGGGATCGGGAGATTTGAGAAGCCTTCTATTGAACTTTCTAAATGTTGAGAGGAAGACTCTTCTTCAACGGAGGTGATGATAAATTCGGGCTCTTTAGCGGTTTTTCTACTATGGAGTTTGTATGCGAGCTGTTTCCTCTCCTTTTTGGCATATGAGATCGTGCGCCTTGTGATGATTCGACACAGGCACATTGCTTGGACCTACATCCGCATCACCAGGCTTGTTGGCTTCATCACCTCTAATTTCACCTTCTTCGACGTCGTCCTGAGCCCCCTCAACTGGAGGCATGACAGGGCTATTGATGCCACCTTCTTGTTTCATAGCATTCCTTGATGGTGTAGTGCTTCTTAGAAGCCCGATGCTGCGACCTTCTTCTAACAGCCCAAAACGAGATAACCATTCATTGGTTATAAGGGATCTAATGTCCTTGTCCTGAACTGGGGTGGCACTGATTGCAAAAACCGCCCTTGAAATACTATTGCCTTCTAGATGTGGATGGACACCTATAAATTTTCAATGTATTAGTCAGTTCAGGATACGACTTGGGCTAAAGAATTTGAGAATAAAGTGAAGACAACACTTACGTCCTTCCAACCATTACCTCATGAAGCCAGGCGGACAATGAACATAGAACCATTCGTGTTTAAAGATGTTGAGCTTGTTCCAAGCACTAATTAGAACTTGACAATTGGGTGAAGGCTCGAGGAAAGTATAAGAAAGGCTTCCTATCCATCATTTGAAACTGTAAATAAATCTGATGTCTTCAAGAGATGGCGGGCGGAACATGACATCCATAAATAACAAGAAAGTGCCATGAAGGAAAGCGTAGCTGTTCGGATGCAACTGAGTTGAAGCTACTCCCAGGTAATTTAGCATCTCTCGGATAAAAAATTAAAAGGCGGCACACATCTAACCCGGCACATGAATTTATTGCATGTCTTATATCCCTCTGGGGAAAATGAGCCCTGTCATTCACTGAAGGGACTAGAACATCTCCAAATGGAATCCCATGTTTAGCGCATAGTCTACGGAGAGTGGCCTCGCCAACTTTGGAAGCTTGGGAATCCATCGGGTTATCCAGAAATACAACACCTTCTACAATGTCAGGGTTATCAGAGAAAAGGTCGGCCAACGGGATGGAAACCTCCAGTTTCTTAATTTGATGGTCAGAGAAAAGTCTATCGGATACAGTTGCAGTACTTGACTCGGCTCTGGGATTGCTGTGTTGTGAAGGTTGTCCAGAAGGCATTGTGGCTAAACGCTCTAAACGTCTGGAGCCCATATCAACTAAACTCCGTGGATAATCGAGATTAGAAAAAATTACCTGTCCCCCCATGCTAAGTGTAAACTAGTGTGGCGTAGTGTTGTGCAGTGCAGAGATAAACAGTTCAAAATTAAAACCGAAAGTAAGTGACAAGTCTTTGGATTCCGACCAGAGTGGCCATCAATGCTGACCGTCTCAACTGGTATTTTGATTATTTGGTTGTGTAAGCTTCGGAATCAACCATTGGCATGTCGAAGTGTGAAGTCCATTATTAGAGTCCATATGTTAAGTTTTAGTTTATATTCTAACTCCCAGGAGTTTGACCATTCAATTTCGAGTTCCATATTGGATATGCAAATCCTGCTATTCATTATCATCGTATGTTCACGTTCATTGAGATGGGATTGTTTGTAATTTTCATACAAGTGAATATGGTTTGGTTTACTCAGATGTTCAAGTTCAATTCAAAAAGATTAGAATCGGTTAAGAACCCATAGCCGATCCCTCTATCTAAAAATGACTGATCCCTCTTATGAAGCAAAACAATCGATCCCTCTCGAAAAATCCTATGACCGATCCCTCCATCCTCAAACACACCACCACCTATCCCTTTACTTAGCCGCAATCACACTTGTCCTAAAACAAATAGTCGATCCCTCCATGCTCCATAAATGACCGACCCCTCTTTACTTCACGAACAACCGATCCCTCTACACATCAGTAAACAACCGATCCTTCTGCTTAACACTGCAACCGACCCCTTCCTGCTTAAACTTAAACACCGAACCCTTTACTTCAACGGTTTTACACTTCCCTTAGACATTCGCTCTGATCCCTTTCCTTCACCTACATCCTCCAACTGATCCCTCGCTTAGTCCATATGCCCCATCTTCCTCGAACAATATCGACCATTTCCTCTCCATCTAACTGCAAAATTACGACTCCATACACATCGAGCTCTAACCCATCCACCAACATGATCGAACCCATTTTCTCATCAAAAATTAATGATTAAATACAAGAAACCTACCAAAGTGTATAGCATATGAGTTGCTCGAGTGGGGATTGGTATTTTGATTTGGACTGAAGATGGAGTGGTAGTCTAGAGCAAGAGAGGATAGTGAGACTAAGGAAGGAGGTAATGTTTGATTTGAAGGAATGGATCAAGTTGATGAAAGTATGTAGGGTTCGGCTTTAAGGTAAGGGAAGAAGGGTTCAGTTACGAAGAAAATAAGGTAAATGAAAGTAAAATGAAATAAAGTGAAGGGTTGGAGAGGAAAGCGCTAGCTTATATATGAGTCTAGAGGGATCGACTTGCCTTTTCATTCTCCACGAGGCCCAAAAGATTAAGTGCCCAACATAAAATGGGATCTGCTACGATCCCTCGGCTTAGGGATCCAATCCGATCCCTTTTTAAAATAAAGAAGAGAAGAGAGTAGTTGGGAGAGAAAGGGATCGGCTAAATGAGAATTCTGATCTCTATTATAAAAAAAGAAATGAGGGGATCAGCTAGAAGAATGTTGAACCCTATGAATAAAAAAAAGTGAAAGAAAGAGAGAGAGATTGGTTACGAACCCTATGTGCACGCGAACATGTACCTAAAAAGCTATATAAAATAAGTACATATAAAATGCAATGGAATTGCATATAATTCAAAACGCATCTGGGAGCCACCGACAAGAACGTATGCCAAAATGTGCACATGAATGTTCTAAAAGTTCAATTTATGAAATCGACAGAAATTGAATTCAAATTTGAAGCTTTCAAGGTCAAGACTGGATCAGATAACCAAAGTATACTAGTCTCATAGAACCGGACATAGATATAATAAAATCCTGAATTTATACTATTGAAAATCGACCTAGCGTCATGACGATCAAAGAGAGATACGACACTTTGGGAAAATAGTTCGACGGAAGGACAACGACTATTCAGGAAACTAGATGGATTTCTTGTCCGTGACTCTAACTTGCTTAGATTCAAAGCATGCCTTGTTTGGCACAAGACATACTTTAGGGGGCAAGTGTTATCTAGTATTGACCTGGCTATATTCAAACTGATTGGACAAGTTAGATTCAACTGTCGTCAAGGCCAGTAAGTCCAGAGCGATGATTGTGGAGTCCAAAAATCAAGTACAGATGATAATATGAAGCCGTGATCAAAGGGAATCAAGAGATATGCTATACCGTACAGTCTAAGTATGGAATATAGTTTAATAAGAAGATGGATCAGCTATAATCACTCTCAATAATAGGGATCAGCCTATTTCAGCCAAACAAGTGCAAGTCAATGGAAAACAAAAAATATCTCAAAATCCTTAAGTCCAATGCATATGAAATTTTTGGAACAAGATGTAGAGATCTTAGGGAGCCTACCCTAGGGTTCACACCTCAAAAGGACTAAACTACTTGGGATCGGCTAGAATTAGGTAACAACTCACATTGCAGCAAAGATCGACCAATAACTCAAGTTCTACTAATCCAATTGGCATGAAACTTGAAGGCTAAGCATATTACAACATGGGAAGCTCTTATAGGGAACACACTCCCAAATTCCTCCAAAATAAGGATCGGCACCAATCCCTTTTCCCTGGGATTTGGGCCATGCGATCCCTCTTATGGGTCCATATGGTTTTGGAGATCCTTTTGCCGAATTTTCAAGGAGATATTTTGCCATCTTCCTCTATAAATACAGGCTTGATTGTTCATTTTAGGGACTTTTACGCTGCTAATTGCTCTGTACTTTCTTGTAACTAAGGATTTTCTTCCGATCCCTATTGTACTCAGTTTACAAAGTGATTAATAAAGGTGAACGTAGGCAAACAATGTCGAACCACTATAAATCATTGTGTCCTTGTTATTGCTTTGATTTTTTGTCATTTAATTTCTTGTTTCCCCTATTTTCATTTTATAGTCTTCATTTATTTCTCTACAAAATCTTTATTGGGTGTTTGTGCCAATTTTTGGTGCAAACAATTAGAATGTCTAAAATGTATTCTCGCATATTAAGAGAAATTATGTTTTTCTTATCAATGTCGAGAATAAAATTCCTTAATTGTCTATAAAACCACTAAGAGTATTGACTCTACCATATGGTATGATGCGCAAGTCCTAAGTGTATTCCAAGTACATTATCAAAATATGATTTTGATAGTAGTACCCAAAAAGATATGATCCAACGACCACAAATGTGTCTTCAAGAGAAATACTAATATAGTTAAAATACAGAGAGCAATTTCGACAATAATAACATCATATGTTACAATTGTTGAAATTAGCGTAATAGATTCATGATTCAATATGCTCAAGTTAATTCAGATTTTACTCACAAAGATACCGTTTGGTATGACTTTGAGTTTTGGTACATATGTATTGAAATGGAAAATTCTAAATAATGATTTAGAATTTATTATTTGCACATAACAACTAAAGTCTCTCGAAGTCAGTGGGAGCGATATTGAGTTTTTGGGTTTTCGGATATGATCTAAGAATGGATACATAAGTATCATTCCATAAGCTTCAGAGTTGAGCAAGTATTTTGATAAAAATATCAAATAGTTTGATTTTTCATTAAAATGCAGAGGTTGTGTATGTCTATATGAAAAAACATTAAAAGGTACATAGATATTTCTAAACTATAGGTAACAACATATTGTTGAGTGTTAACAATGTATCTATGTTGAAATTATTTCTAGTTTAGTTGTTTAATTCTCGATACAGGATTTGAAAAGCATCATTTATAATCAATATAAAAGGATGTTGGGAATGCCCCAGATGATATGCACAAACAACATATTAAAGCATTTAATATGGAGCATGTAATATTGATTCCTTATGCATTAGCAATAGGAATTATCATACATTCATATTGACTACAATATTGTATTTGGCTAATATATCTGATACATGAAGCAAATATCAAATCCATATTAAGATCGCTAAATAGTAGTTAAGAGTCTTCTCGAGCATTTATGAAATACAATAATTTCGATTATAGAAAACAATGAGCTTCTTATGAAAAAGTGTTTAGACTCGAACTTCATAAGTGATATCAAGTATAATATGCCGATATTAAATGCATATTCAAACCCTAGTTAAGGCGCTTTAAGTTGGAAATGTTCCAAACGAAAGGTTGTGGCTGATTCAACAAAGATGCTACATACATCGCCTTAAATAGTGTCACAATAAAAGCAATGTATACATATAAATGTGCACTGAGTTAGGGTGATTCCAAGTATTGAGAATACTATGTCATTATTATATGATAGCAATGACATGATAAGAATTCACTAGAAGTTGAGATACATACTCCAAATAGTTCCACATGATAAATGTAGTTTATCAACGCTGGAGTAAGTTGAATGATAGAGTAGATAATTAAAGCAACATTGCAGATCCATTCAGGAAGGGGGTGGCTTAATCAGTTCTCATCAAACTGATCGAAGGGATGTGATAGGGATTCCATAGCTTACCCCAAGTGCAAGTGGGAGATTGATAGAGTAAGGGGCATGCCTTAGGGGCAATCCTATAATTTACTGTAAATTATTAACTCTATAATAAAATATCATTTGAAACAAAAGGTGTTTTTCTTTCTATTATTAATTTGATATAATGTGTTATATTAATTATCTATTTAATAGAAAATCCATAAATGTTATGTTTTATGATAGTATTTACAATGTGTTGTAATCTTGAGCAATTTATTATAATAAAAACAAACATATCATTTTAAATATTCCTAGTCGAGGTGTATCAAGACTTTATATTGATACATCCGTTAAGACTAGAATACGTAATGCTCACCAAATTGTGGGAAGTGTATTACTCATGGATGCAGAGGGCATAAATAGGTTATGTACAGACAATCATTGGATAACAATGGAATGACTCACTTAGGAATACTGTTGACCTTCAATATGGACACACCATTTTGATTATAGTTAAATCATGGCATGACGTCCATCGAACGATTATAGTTGGGTCTAAGTCGAAGCACTGGAAGTAAAATACTATTCAATATAGAATTCGTCTCCTTGGTTATATGAGGTTAGTATATGACTCAACTGTAGTCAACTCAAAGTCAAAGTCTCTAGCCAAAGCAGTTCGATTAATAATAATTGTTATTATTGAACAAGGAACTTTGCTTTTGGATTATACATGTTGAGTGTGGACGACATTGGAATTTTAAGCAATACCAAATTCCACAAGTCCTACTGTGATATAGTTTTGATGAAGAAAATTGGTGTAAATAATTGTCACTATCAAGGACCGCTTAAAATGGTAAAATTAGAATTTACCAAAACTATGTAAATGATGAATTTGGCAAAACTATCATACCACTAGCTAAGGTGACGTGCGAATGTAAATATTTAAAATGTTCGATATTAATCGCAGACTGAATTTAGACCTATGAGTCACACAACCACAATATTGAGTACTCTAAATATCACCTAGTTTAATTATATTATAATTATTACAAATTAATTAATATTTGTGAAACATTAAATTATAAAAATTTATTTGAATCAGTATATTGTGTATATAAAAGTTATATATGCATGTATCAATATACGATGTCGATGTTTATTTGAATTTGATTTAAATGCAAATTTACCGATATGGTTTGAAAATGCAAATATGCATATTAGCCTATTAGGAGTGGTTAGCCATGATAAGGAGCGTTAGGAGGGGTGATATTTTGATATGTGAGTTTGAATTGGTGGAGAAAGATAGGGTAAACGGATTAGATTTAGATCCCTTTTTTCCTCTCCCTTATTTTCATATATAAACCCACTACCCCTTTAAGTCATTGGTCATAGTCATCTCCCATTCTATGTTTTTAAAACCAAATTCAAATGAAATTAAATAGAATAAAAAGTGTATAGATCTCTTTGATTACTAGCATTTTATGAAAGGGATTGAATCAGATTCACGAAGTTCATTCAATTCAACATTCAAGGTGTTTCTTTAAGGTTATGGTTTAGGTAACATCTACCTATATGTACACACACACATTTACTTATTTGCATATGAATAGGTTATAATTATATCATGAACACATATATTTGTTTGATATCGATATAATATGAATATATTATTAAAAAACAATTTTTTTATATATGTATATTATTTGCTTTCGGCTATAATGGAAAAATCGAAAACAAAATTAGTTTAAAACATTTTAAAATTGAATTTTGAATTTTTAAACTATTGTTAACGTAAATATATATATATACATATATATGTATATATATATATATGTATGTATATATATATATATGTATATGTATATGTATATGTATATATGTATATATGTGTGTGTATATATATATATATATTTATTTATAAACAAATATAAAATTTTCATATGTGCATTATACGTATGTATATAATAATAAAAAATGTTGTTTCATATATATATTTCATTTAAAAACTTAAATCTAATATTAATGAATTTAAAAGTACTAAATTGTATTTTGTTAATACACACACACACACATATTACATAATTAAATTTTTTATGAAAAAATAATTATTTTAATTTCCATATGGAAATTTTAAATTAAAATAAAAAACTAATTTAATCCATATGGATTGAATTAAAAAAATTGAGCCAAAAATAAATAAATTCATATATATTTTATTTTATGTAAAACTGTATAATTATATATATTAGGATTTTACATAATTTCTAATATTCAAACATTTTTTATACTTTTGTCGGGAAAAATAATTATTTTGTATATACAAATAAATATTATTTTCAAATTAAATGAAAAATAATTAAATTTGCATTTGAATTTTAAATAAGATATTTTAAATCTAGATCTTACTAATTGGTATTTTTCTTAAAGATTTCAATTTGGAATTATTTGATGTTTAAATATAATTGCTTTACATATAAGTATATAAATAAAGATATAATTTTTTATAATTAGATACATATATACACATATAAGTGCTTTTATATTATATTAACATTATAAAACATCAAATAGAAAATACGTTTATGAAAGGGTAAATGTGTCCATTACATTATAAATCCCCATACCTAGATACAAGCATGTTAAACCATATACACATTATACGTTGCACATGTACATAGTACATATGTATTTGATACACATGTACATATTATATATCATCTATACAAATAGATAAAATCTTTATATACTAATAAGTTAAATTAAATAATAATTTAATTTAATATTTATTTAGATTAGATCTAAATTAATTTAGACTTCATAGGCCCAACCAGATCCAAAATGGTTTAAAAAATTGAAATTCAATGATTTAGTACATTGCGTTCTGGCCCAGATCCAACATATTTGTTGTGTATTGTCCTCAATGAGATTGTGAAACCTTAAGCAATACAAGAATCTAGAGATTTGTTCATATTCGAGCACATAAATGTTATATAAGGAACATCTGTGACTCATAATGTACGAAATCTCAATGAAATAGGTTCAATCGAAATGAGCATGTAAAATATGATGCAAGATTATGCATTCAGTATGATTAATTGTAATAAGAACCTTTTTATGTTAAATGTAGCACTATACCTAGAACTACAAGATGGACCTAGGAACTCGATCACTGAAATATCAATTTGATCAGTTTATGTAAAGTGTAGCTTATTCAATATCCTTAAAAGTTAAGGATGAATGAATGTATTTTTTAAAAAGTTCATTATGTTCTTATAGTAAGGATTTCCTTTTAAATTGTTCGACCATTTGTAAAGGAAAGTGAGTGCATGGGAGTGGATGTAACTTAGGCACGGTTGGGTTAAAGAGAGTGAATCATCACCTTTCATTCATAAAGAGACATTAAGAACAAGAATTGTCTAAAATACTAAAAAATACTTAATATGGAGTGAGAAATGTTATTTCTATTCCAAATTTATTTTCATTGTTTTCTAAGAAAATTATTTCTTTGAGTTCAAGATATTTGATCTTAAACTCTTGACTGTAAACTATTACATCGTATGAAATAAAATTCCATAATAAGTGGTTAATTAGAGCTTCATATTTCGTAACCTATTATAGTAATGGTGGAAATAATTAGAGCGTATCATTTAACACTTCGTGGTGGACACATCAAGTTATGAAAAATTATTTCTGTAAATGTACCAAACATTATTTATGATATATTAACCGTTTTCAGTATTGACTAAAAATATACATAGTTTTATTTGAATATGAATATTATTAATATTCACTATAAGATAAAACTATAATAATAGTATTCTTTTTTATAATAAAAGTGATCCATTAGAAAATGTAGAAGTATCTAAAAATTTTACAACTGCATTGGAATTATGGACTAAGCCTCGGTTTTGAGAAATAATTCTTTAATCGTATAATTATGAATCATATGGCACTGATTAATTGTATCCCAAACGATTAAGTGTAAAACACTCGTTAAGTGGTAGTGACATAGGAATTGGTGAACCCTTCGAATTGATACATATAGATATATGTAGTTCAAAGTCTAACGATACCAAAATAGATCTATGTACTCTGTTAAATTCACGGATAAATTATCATAGAAATAAAACATGTGTATTTGATATATATTTGCACCAAAAATTGGCACAAACACCCAATAGAGATTTTGTTAAGGAATAAATAAAGAATAATAAATGTAAATGAAGAGAATATAGCAGTAAAGTAATAAGAGACAAGCTAATAACAAACACACATCAATTTATAGTGGTTTAGCATTGTTTGCGTATGTCCACTTTGGAGAGATACTTTATTAATCACTTTGTAAACTGAGTACAACAGGATCAGATTAAAAACCTTAGCTACAAAAGAATACAAAGCAAGAAGCGGCAAAAAGATCTCGAAAATTGAACAGTCAATTCTGTATTTATAGAGGAAGATGGTGAAATATTTCCCTGAAAATTAGGCAGAAGGATCTCCAGAACCATAGAGCCCCACAAGAGGGATCGCATGGCCCAAATCCCAAGGAATAGGGATCAGGGCCGATCCTTATCTTGGTGGATATAGGGGCTGTGATCCCTATGAGGGGTTCTTCATGTTGTATTATGCTTAAACTCCAAGTTTCATGCTAACTGGATTAGTAAAACTTGAGTTATTGATCAATTTTTGTTGCAATATATGATGTTGTCTGATTCTGGCCTATCTCTCTGGAGGGAAGAGGGCCGATCCCTCTTTCTTGCTCCTTTTGGGGTGCAATCCCTAAGATAGACTCCATAGGGTCCCCTCTTCTTATTTCCAAAGTTTCATGTGTATCCGACTTCTGGATTTTGAGATATCGATCGTTTTTCATTGAGTTGCACTCGTTTAGCTGAAGTAATCTGATCCCTTTAGTAAAGAGGGATCATACTCGATTCCTTTTCTAGATTAGACTATATTCCATACTTAGAACGTCCTGTATAGCATATCTCTCAATTCGTTCAATCACAACTTCATATTATCATATGTACTTGATTTTGAACCCCTCAATCATCGCTCTGGGCTACTCGCCTTGATGATAGTTGAGTCTAACTTGTCCAGACAGTTTGGATATAGCCGGGTCAAAATGCCGGATAACACATGCCCTCCAACGTATGTCTTATGCCGAACATGACGTGCTTTGAATCGAAGCAAGTTAGAGTCGTCGGAAATAAATCCATCAAGTTTCTGAATAGTCGTTATCCTTCCATTGAATTATTTTCCCGAAGTGTCGTATCTCTCTTTGATTATCATAATGCTTGGTTGATTTCCAATTGTATAAATTCAGGATTGTATTCCATAAGTTGTTATCTGTGTCCTGTTCTATGGGGCTAGTAAGCTTTGGCTATCTGATCTAGTTTCGTCTTTGAAAGCTTCAGGTGAGAATTCAATTTCTTTCGATTTTAAAAATTGAATTTTTAAAATATACATGTGCATGTTCAAGTACACGTTATTATCGTTGGCTCCCGGAAGCGTTTGCACGCTCATGGGTCGTTGCCAATTTTCGTTGAATCAGATGCAATTTCATTGTATTTATATTTATTTATTTATTTATTATTTTTCTAAATAGGGATTGGAATTCCTCTAGGCGATCCCTTTCTCTTCCATCTTTCATTTTTATTTTTGTAGGGATCGAATGGATCCCCCTTGGATAGAGATCGTGCCTGATCCTTTTCTTCCTCTCTTCTCTCTTTTATTTTATATGCACACGGGGATCGGATTGGATCCCCAAGTCGAGGAATCGTACCCGATCCATTTTTATGTTGGGGACTTAATCATTTTGGCTTCGTGGAGAAGACAATACAGGTCGATCCCTTATTTCCCTTATATAAACTAGCACCTCACATTTACATCCCACACTTCATTTCATTTGTTTGTTTTCTAAACCAAACCCTACTTCCTTTTTATCAAAACCGAACCCTTCTCTTCCCTTCTTACCTCCGAACCCTCACTTTCCTTTGAATCGATCATCGTCTCCATTGTTCCACTCATTGCCTCTTGTAATTCGACTCCAACACCATGCTTCTGATTCAAATCGAGACCTGATTCGTATATTACCATCGCCATTAACACACATAGGTATGTTTTTTTTCTTAATTGCAATTTGCTTTTGTCCCAATTTTGTGATGAAACCCATGGATTCGGTCATGTTGGTGGATGGGTTAGGGTTCAGTGTGTATGGAGTTGTAATTTTGCAGTTAGATGGAGAGAAGACGGATCAATATGTTTAGTGATGAAGGGATCAGCTATCAGTCGAGGAAGATGAGGCATATAGTTTAAGTGAGGGATCAGTTGGAGGATGTATGTGGAGGAGAGGGATCGGTATTGCATGTTGACTGAGGGATCGGAGTAAATGTTTGAGGGAAGTGTGAAAATGACTAAGTATACGGGTCGGTGCAGATGCATGTCATAAGGATCAGTTATGGAAGTTTGAGGAGGGATTAGTGTTGTTGTAGCATAGAGGGATCGGTCAAGTTGGCTTTGGCATAGGGATCGGCTAGGTCGAGATATGGGAATAGTGATCGGCTATGCGGACTTAGCCAATTTCAGGCCTTTGAATCGAGCTTGAACATCTGAGCAAATCAATCCATATGAACTTATATGAACAACCAGAACCAATCCCTTCTTAATGAACATGAACATATGACTATAACGGACAACATGACATGCATATCCAACTTTGAATTTGAAATCAAACGGTTAAACTTTTGGGACTTGAATATGAAATAAAATCCAACATATAAACCTGAATAACGAACTTCACGCTCCGATATGCCGATGGTCGATCTCGAAGCTATCATAACCGATCTACATGAACGCCAGTTGAGACAGTCAGCGATGATGGTCACTCTGGCCGGAATCCAAAGTCTCGTCACTACCTTTTGATTTAAATTCTGAATTGTTTATCTCTACCCTACACAATGCAGCATCACACTAGTTACACTTAGCACGAGGGACATGTTGATTTCTCTAATCATGATTATCTACCGAGTTTAATTGATATGGGCTCCAGACATTCACGACGTTTAAATACAATGTCTTCTAATCAACCTTCACAGCATAACAATCTAAGTGCTGAATCGAGCTCCACGGCCGTATCTGGTAGACTTTCTCCCAAACACCAAGCTGAGCAACCGGAGAGTCCCGGTCCATTAGTTGACCTTTTCTTTGACGTTCCCATCCTTCATGTGGATGAGATAGATCCGATGGACTCCCAAGCCTCTAGAATTGGTGAGACCACTCTCCGTAGGCTGTGCTCTAAACATAGGATCCCATTTAGAGATGCTCTAGTACCTTCAGCTGCATCCGAATAGCTATGCTTTCCTTCACGGTATCTTCTTGTTATTTATGGATGTTCTGCTCCGTTCACAATCTCCTGAAGACATCCGGTTCATCTACAATTTCAAGCGATGGACGGAAGTCTTTCTTATACTTTCCTTGTGCCCGCGCCCAACTATCAAGTTCTTACTAGTGGTTGGAACAAGCTCGGTGTCTTTAAGCACGAATGGTTCTACATTCATTGCCTGCCCAGCTTCGCGAGGCGATGGTTAGGACGTAAGTGTTGCCTTCACTTTATTTTAAAATTCTTAAACCCAAGTCTTATCCGGAACTAACAAATACTCCAAAAATTTACAGGTGTTGTAACGATCCCGAAATTTAAATTTATTCAAATTAATAATTAAATGAATTTTTGAATTTAATTGAGCAATTAAATAAATTTTTGATAAAAAATTGTAAATTTAATTAGGGAAATTTGAGCGAGTTTCCCCGAGTCCCAATTTTATTTGAACGATCATTTAAATTTAATGTTTGTATATATTGGATTTAAAATTAAATCTTAAATAAACGGTTTAATAATGATAATTGATGATTATGAATATTAGAGTTGATGGTTAATAATGGTTTGAGTTATAAAATAATATAAGACAATAAATATTAAAGTAAATTTAAGAATTGAGTTATAAATGGAAATAAATGTTTAAGTTAAATTAGAATTTAATATATATGTAAAATGAACTACAAACAAAGTATATTTATAAAATATAAATCTATGTATATAGAATGAAGACAAGCATCTAGGCACAAACATAAGATATGTACACAAGCACTAAAAGAAGAAATAAACAAATGTAAATGTACACTTGCGAAATGAAGAAGCATGATACAGCCGAAATGAAAATAAAAATAAGCAAAGTTGTACAAGTAAAAGATGCAGCCACCAAACCATATCATGTCAGCCAAAACAAGGAAGTACATAAGCATGGGCTGTAAACAAAGAAAGGGGAAGTAAGGCAAACTAATTAATGCAAGCCTCAACGTATCATATCAGCCTTCAAAACAGAGGCTAAAGTCTCTGCCTAGTATTGTACAAACAATACTTTATCACCCTAAACAAATAAACATCACCCTGTCACCTTCTTTTCTTTTATATACATCCACAAACCTCACTTTCGTTCGTTCAAGAGCAAACCAGAGAAAAAGGAAAGTAAACATCATCACTACAAATTTAAATATCATTCCAGTTTCATTCTTCAAAACTGAGAAAAACAAAAGCAAGTGTCACTTAAAAACTCAAACAAAATTCTTCAATCTAAACAACAATATATCAAGGCAAAACCAGAGATAAAAGTTAGGAGTATTGCTTGCAAATTTCAACTATGTTTCTTTTCTCTGGAAACTAAGGTGAGTAAAACATCTAAACTTATGTTACTGGTTATTAAATAAAACTGTGATTTGGAATAAATCTGGGTCCTATGTTAATATATAAGTATATGATATGTGAAGTAGGGTATGAAGTTTGGTAATTAGTTTATAAACTTTGGTTTTGCTGTATGATGTAAAAGTATGTTTTTGAGATGTTCTCTGGAAATTTAATATGTGATGATTTTCAGTATTCATAAAGCTATGAGCAAAGAAGTGAAAGAATACCAATATTCCTCATTTACACCAATTTAATCTTAGGAATTGAAGCTAATTATGTTGTTTATCTTAAATCAAAGGGTCTGTGAACTTGTTTGAAGTTTAACAGTATGATATATATACTGTTTATTCAAATTACAGATAAAAAAAGAAAGTAAAAGCTAAAATTCGAATGTCTTAATTTGTGAATTTGATCACATATCTTGATTACATACACAAAGTTAAGATTTTTAACATCAAAATTATGATTTTTAAGAAAAGATAATAGGTGCAGTTTTAAAAAGGAACTGAAATTGATTTTTGTCAATATCTGTTGATTCGATAAATTTCAATTGTTAAGATTTCTTATGAAGCAAGCTTGAAGATAAATTAACATAGGAAAAATGCCAAATAATTTTTCGAATGCAAGGATTTTGAGTTCGAGACAAATGTAGGGTTTAAGCTTCAAGTTTGGTCGACAGTATGGTTTGAACTCGTTCGTCGTTTACGCTGGATCGAGTGTGACTGGACTTGGTGGGGGTGAACTAGAGACGTAGACGGAGACGTGGACGGAGTTGGGGCAGCTCCGGTGGGCTGAGCAGCGGTGGCGAGATGGTTTTCGATGAGCCATGTTGTTCCAGGTGAAGTTCGATTTACTCGTTTTTCGATTCTTGGCAATTTCGTCGGAGCTGGAATATTGGGATCACTAGTGGGGTCGATTGCGATGGGTTGATGGTCAGGGGAATGGTCGAAGTTGGTCAAGGGACTGGTGCACGTACACGGTGCACGTGTATATCTGAGGACTGTGAAAAGTTTGGGGAAGATGAAGGCTATCTGGAAGTCGAGTTCGAAGTTACTCGTGTGTTTGCCTAGGGTAACTCGCGTTTTACTCGGAGCATCGGGTGTAATGACTCGAAGTCATTTTTGATTAGCTCGGATCTGTTAACTAGATTCCAGGTTCCAGGATTTAGAACTTTGAAAATAATAATGTACCAGGGTTTTTAGGAGAATCAAGCAAGATATTTTTAAGATATTGGGATAATCTGGATTTCAAAGAAGAAAAAAAATAAAATAAAAATACATACGTTAATGTTAATTAAATCATAAATAAAGAAATTAATTATCTTAGAGATAATTAAGGTAATAAAATGATTTAAATTTATAAGATAATTAAAGAATGATTTATTTAATTTATAAATAAATAATTTATAATTAATTTATAATTGGAAATGATTTATAATGAATTAACCTAAGATAATTTCTCAAGAAGGCAATTAGAGAAATGTTATTAGTAAATAAAGTTAATTAACTAAAAATTATTAAGTAATCAAATTTATGTGATAAATTGTGATAAATAATTAGATTAATTAATTTAAAAAAATCAATCGTAAATTGTTAATTACTTAATAAAGGTAATTAAGGATAATTAATTAAATGATAATTAATTAATTTATTAATTGAGGATAATTAATTTATTATTAAAGGTTAATTAATTAAAATAAAATTGTAATTAGTTAATGTTAATTAACCAGGATTGGTGACTAATCTGATCAACTAAATAAATTGACTTTACCTATGGATATTTGGATTCTATTGGATGACTTGATTGTTTGCTTTCCCTGATATATGATGCTTTGTGATACATCCTGATTTTTGTTGTGATCTGTAATTGATTATCTGTGATATATATCTGTGATCTGTATGTGAAAGATAAGCATTATAGTTTATATCGCTTATCAATTATATTTCTGTATTCTGATCTGTGATGATTGTATGATGTTGCACTACTGTGTAAAACCCCTGGACTACACTTTTACACACACAAATATGGATTTCACGAGGAAATCGGTTAAGTCACAGATAATTTAAATTTAATGTTTTGAAATTGAAATTTTAATTTCAATTGATTTTGAAATTAGAAATTCGGGTTTAAAGTAAAAAGCTTTTGAAATGGAATTTCAAAGATAAAAGTTATTTTAAATAACTTAACCGAGTTTTGAAAATTTAAATAGTTAGATTTAAATTTGGATTCAAGTTTGAAATTAAGCTATGATTTGGAAACTAGGGAGTAAAGATGATATAAATGTGTTTATATGAATTTAAACAATTTTAAAAGTATAAGTTGGGAATTTGGATATTTAACCCAAAGACCTTAATTCGTATAAATGAATCAGATTTCCAAAATGAAAACTGTTTGTTTTCAAAGAATAAAAGCTTTTAGATAAGAAATGAAATTCCAATTTAGGTAAAGGAATTTCAAGTGAATTGAAAAATGGATTTTCCAAGTTATGAATGAATTCTTTTTAAAAGCCATGAATTAAATCTGTCTATTTTTAACAGATTTAAAATGATGATTTGTTTATCCCATTCGAAATGAAATTGTTTGAAAGCTATTAGTTAAATCTTTGATTTAAAGATTTAACGAATTAATTAAACTGAAATGGAAATCGATTTGGAAAATCTGTGAATGAATCTTTGTGAAATTAAGTGAACTTTGTGAATTGAATCTTTTTGTTTAAAAGATTAAAATGGTAATTTGTTTAAACCATTTGAAGAAAGATTTTGGGTAATAAGTTGTGACTTAATTGAATTCCCAATATCCATATATTTTTAAATATTGCGCTCACTATTCGGGTTAGCCGGGAAAAGACCTTTGGGTCATATGACCCATTCCGAATAGTGATACGTCGTTTATGGATAGCATTTGAAGATCGGTGTTGAAGACCGGATATTTTCGAAAATGAAAGGACAACCTGTCGAATGTCTCTGCACTGGGTAGCTCCCGGTATAGAGATTTATATCACTCTTTTTGTGATGGGAAGTCTGGACGTGATTTGAAAATTATCCGGATTTGCAAGGGCTTCGTGAGAAGTGCCTTCGGTTCTGTTCGATCCCGGAACAGACTTGTATGGTTACATGTCTGACATTACACTTTGAGATATAAAGCAGATTTCGTTCAAATACATTTCTGTTGGTGGCGGTGAATTTATTATCTTAGCTTAACACCCTTCTCTGAGACGTACGAGCTCAGAGGTTATGTAGTTGAAGTTATCAGCGATATATCCCAATTTGGTAATGTGGCATGCTGAGTGTTGCTGTGTGATGATCAGTGTTTGATCATTTGCGATATGATCATTTATTTAATCTTATATCTTTGTGATCATAGGTTGATCATTTGTTTGACCCGAAGCATGGCTTTGTAGAAAGCGTAGCTTTGTGGACGAGACTTCGTCGAGCCTCACACCCCGGAAATGGTCGAAACAGGAAGGATGCAGCAAGGTTCTAGGGAGTAGCGCCCCTTAGTGTATGTCATTCCTTCTGGATAAAGGTGGTATCATGGTATGGAGCCCAGATACTTAACCTCTGTGGTTGCTGCAAATTTATTACTTTGTGGTTGTTGCGAATCGGGGATCCTCGGGAAGATCGGTGACGATCGGGGGATGGCATATGCGTGTCAGTAGTTACCTATTTTTGCAGAGGTAACCCGGCCTTGTGTTGGCAGAGATCCGGTTAGGTTCTCGGGTCGTCTATTCCAGGGACGTACCCATCGTGGCATAGGAAGTTCCTTAGCCTGACCATTTGTTGGAAATCCAAACAAAACAATACGAGACTTGTACGGTTTTAGTTGTAGAACCTGCCATCTAATATGGTAGCTATAGTAGGCATACTATAATGGTACGTATGCTGGCTAAGATTGATATTCTACTTTCGAAATTTCTTTCCACACTATGCACTAATAATAATATCAAAATGATTTGATTTTGCGTAGCAAGCATCTTTGACTATCATAAGGAGAAATCTTCTCCAATTCTGCGTTTGCATTGTGTGTGTGGCAGGAGGCCTTATGGTAGTTTCATTTTCCAAAAGCATTGCGAATTTACTTTAAAATTCTCTGCTATTTGTTTTTAAAGATAAACTGTTTTTGTTGCTCACACCAGTCCCATGACTATTCCGGAGTTTATTGTTTCTTTTCTAAACTCTGGGTGCTCAAAAATTTTCTACACGAGCAGTCTAGAGTTTGGTTTTTCAGATATTCAGGTTTAGTAGATTATCTGGAGCTAGTTCAGTTCTTGGAGTTCATGGACTGACGTTGCTTATCTTGGTGTATCGTTATTGGGAGTTCAAGCTATTTCTGGATTAGTGCTTTGAAGATGGAGATTATCCGCTGCTGATGTTATCGTTTTCTTTTCCGCTGCTATTTGTTGTATCATATCTCTGATGTATATAGATATTCATTGTATCATCATTGTATCTGGATATTGTATCAGATGTTGGATGTCTATATTCTTTTTCTTTTCCGCTGTGTTGTTTACTTAATGTTGTTATAAGCTCCGGCGACTCGGATTTGAACGGTCGAATCTGCGGCATTCGAGTACGATGTAAAGTATGGATGTCGATTTTCGAACGCGAAAATCTATATCGTTACAGGTGTCCATCCACGACCCGAAGGCGATAATTATTCAAGGGCTGTCTCTGCGATCCGCGCTATCCCAGTCTAAGACATGGATATTAGATCACTAGTAACTGATGAGTGGTTATCTCTTTTCAGGTTGCTGGAAGAGGGTCACAGCATTGGACTTTCAAGAAGCATTGCATCGCAAAGTGTGGAACAGAAGGCGGCAGTGATAGCCTTATCGTTCCCCTAGTCAAGAAGGCTTAAGACGATGCCGAAGAAGGAAAAATTAGAGGTGATGATGCCATGAGCCTAGCAATGATTATGTAGGTTTGAGCGACGCGCCTGTGGTCGAATCATCACAAGGCACGCAATCATATGCACCGACAAGGAAAGGAAAAGGGCTCACTTACAAACTCCATAATAGAAATACTGCTAAGAAGCCCAAGTTCACTATCACCTCGGTTGAAGAAGAATCATCCTCTCGGCCTTTAGAAAGCTCGACGGAAGGATTCTCAAGTCTACCGATTCTAGACGACATCGAGACTTTTGACTTTCCCAACATTAGTGTTAGGGGGCTTAGTTCTCCCACCAGGACTGGTGATGACATTCCTCCTACTGGAAAAGGAGAAATTACTCTCATGAGCAAGGCTACAGCAACTGGTCTGTCGGGGGGACACTAGGACACTCACAATCACGCCTACTTTACTACATGATTTTACTCTATCTTTTATATGATGGTCACTTATACTTCTTCGTTTAGTTTTTAGGTGCTATGTCTCATTCCCGTGCATTTGGTTGCTTGATGGGTTCCTCAACACATTATGGATCTAGCTATGGCCCAGATTCAGGCAAGCATCGAAAAGGAGTGATAGGCGAGAAAGAAGCCATCACTCATGGGATTCTTCGTCCTCTAAGCACAAGTCAAAATCTCAATCATCTTAAAGTCAAGATGCTCAGCTAGTCCTTCTTTTTATAGCGGCAATCAGACCTCTTCTTACATTCCCCTTGCAGTTGTGCCACTCGAGCATCATTCGGGTTCATCTAGCTCTCGACAGCTTCGTGATCACTAGTCGAACAAATGTCCTATTGTTACATCTGAGCCTGGTTTAATTACTACAATTCCCGAGGCATCTACAGCTGAACGGTTGGCCGAACTTAAGGTCAAATTTCCAAAAATTTGCTTTGATGGACTAAAGTTTCTTCATATAATCCTGGGAAATATTAAGGCAAGTTCCCTTGCGTGCATCAATGATGTTTTTGTGCAGCATGAAACACTACAATACTTAGCTGAGATAATTTTTGAGAGGTCTGTTGAAAGGTAACATAAAATCGCTCGCCTTAAGCTGGAGGCAATCCATGATAAAGACATAATCAAACACCAAGATGATGAGATCACGGAGTTGACTATGAAGTTAGCCGCGGTAGAGAAGAGTGTTAAAGAAACATCCAAAGTGGTTAATCGTCTGGAAATGGCTCACAAAAAGGAACTGGATGCTGCTCTTAGCCATAGCGGTGTGCTTGCTCTAGAGAAGGACACATTGCAAAAGGAGAAAGATACTCTAGCTTGCCGCATTGAGGAACTTGAAGAGCTTCTTAAGAAAGAGAAGGAAGAAAAACTTGAGGCTCAAGAGGAGTCTCGAAAATATTGTGAAAAGGCATCAAGGCTCGGGAGCTGAAAATTAAACTTGACGAGCAGCTCGCTTAAATCGAATCCCTCACGGAATAGGCGTGGGAAGCTGGTCATTTGTAGGTCAGAGGGCAAATTAAGGCCCCGTTGGAGGAAGCAAGATAGGAAGGCAGGAGTGAGATCAAGGAAATATTTGATCCTTTGATCTTTGAGTACAATGCCAAGGTCCTTATCCATTGTGACTTAAGCTTTTTGGGAGAGGGTCACCTCGAATTGCTTGGCAAGGCTTGGGACTACATCATCGATATGAAGAAGAAGACCCTTGGTGAAGCCAATGTTGATGAGGAGAAATCGGTGTGGGAAATTCTACGTGGATCCGAACCTTTAGATCTCGCCACTGCAAGGTTGAGATACTTTGATATTTTGGCAACTTCTGGCGATGGAAAGGACATCGTTGAAGCTTCAGGGTCCAATCCCAAAGATTCCTCTTTACTTCAACCAGCTGGTGCATCGATTTCTCTTGGCACAGGTAAGACCCAAGCTATGATCCGAATAGACACTGTTATAAATCAAAGGCAGCAACTCCTATTCAAAAAGGGAGCACCCCTACAACAACCGAAAGTCAGCCAGATGTAGGCATCCCGCTCTATTCTCCATTACTTGAGAGGTTTCATTCTTCATGCCAATAGTTCTGGGCTTATTCGCTTGTTCCTGCAAATCTGTAGGTCTTTTCGATCCTAGTCAAACTCCGAGAAGTGGTAACGCTATGGAGCAACAACCAACACTTACTGACATTCCAACGGTTGCTGAAATTCCAGGGCCTGGTGCTCAAGTTATCGGAGCTCTTGCTGATGAAAGGGACGATGATCAGCCGCTGCATGATGAATCTAATGATGTCATGATTGTAGGTGCCTCCGAACACACCGATAAGCTTAGCTTGAAGGAGCGCTTCGGGAAGGAGGAGTTGCTGAAAAAGAAGGCCAAAACCAAGCCTGTTGACATGGACGTCGGTGATCCAAACTTTCTCCCACTTCAAGTCGTTCCCTCTGGTGGGTTGATTCCTATAAGTAGCATTCCCCATGCTTTTGATAGTGACACTGCTCCGACTCTCAAGTCCAATAATATTTCTCCAAAGGAAGGTAAGAGCGGTAAGGGATTAAAGAGAGGAATAGGAGAAGGCTCGAGTGGGTTTACTCCAAAGAAACTCAAGAGGAAGAAAAGGCAGAAGAAGTAATCATCATGTCGGCTTAGTTTGTACATAGCTTATGTAGTTGTTTTTCTTTTTATTAGCCGTGTTTATGCAGGTACGGCCCCTGCTTTTGGATAAACACTTGTACTATGATTTTCTAAGTCTAATGTGTAAATAAAAGTTCTTTATTTTCTATTGAACTTTTATGTGAATCTTGTTTGAGTAATTGGGCTATTACTTTTCCATTCAATGTACTTATAATTTGGTGCTCATTAATTCAGATAGTCATCTGTTAATTTTACTCAAAGCCTCCATGTGGTCGTGGCCTTAAGTTGTACCAAACACTGGGATCGAGCCCTAGTGCTACACTGTCGGATTCAACGGCTTAAGTGATTATGCTCCTGCCCCTAGTCTTGGGTTAGAGGTGTTAAATAGTGGATGGTCAAATTCCATCCTCAGCAAATTTGTACTCTTCCTGTCAATTTTATGTTGAGTTTATGAAATAGTGAGTGGTCGAACCACACTCGTCTATTTGTTTATACTCATATTCGCACTCTGGGGATAAGAGTTTGTTGGTGGGTGATCGAATCGCACCTGATTTGTGTTTATACTCTAGTCCACACTCTGAGGACTTAGAGTTACTTTGGAAAATAGTTGAACCGTACTTTCCTTAATTGGTTGACTTGCCTCCAAGCCTGGGGTTTAACATAGAAAGCAATCGGTTGTGTTACGATCACTTTTTGATTCATGTCTGTCCCATCGCTTGGTGGGATTAATTTGATTATCGGATGGTCAAGTAACATCCATTTCTCGTTAGGTACTCCGCCCATTAGGTTGTGAGTGAGAATCATTGAATGAACGATTGGGCCACGTTCTTTTTGTTTAGTCCAATTGTGAACCTGCTCAGACATGTCAATATTAGTTAGTTGGGTATCATAACTAATATATAATGCTATAGCAATCACAGATAAGAAGGAAATTTCAAACTTTATTTACCAAATGGAAAGAAATGACATAATTTGTCTTATTACATATTTGCAAAATCAAATGCTAAAGCGAATTCCGAAATTAAATACAATCGAATGAAAAGAATAAACTAAGGAAAATACCATCGTAAATGCTCGCTATTCCACGCCTTTAGGAGTGTGACGCCATCAACCATCGCTAGCTTGAAAGTTCCTTCTCCAAGCCTCTGTTCAATGATGTACGGTTCTTCCCAACTAGGATTCATGTGCGATGGGGCAAGAAAAACCCATTCCAAGATGAGATTGTCGATTTCAAAGGTCCTAAGTCGGACTTTAGTGTTGTAGTATTGGGCAACACGGTATCGATTCCTCAAATTAGCATCTTCACACTTTTCATCTACCAAGTCTAGAGATTCCAAGAGGAGATCTCTATTTGTTCTGGGGTCAAAGTGGTCACTCGATGAGAAGGGACTTCGAGTTCAACATAAATGATGGCTTCGGAGCCGTAAGCAAGGGAGAATGGAGTATGGCCAGTCGCGCACTTGTGGGTGGTTCTATAAGCCCATAATGTTGTTGGAAGTTCACCCACCCACTCGCCTCTATCCATTTCCAAACATTTCTTCATAATGCACTTTATGATTTTGTTCATAGCTTCAACTTGTACATTTGCTTGAGGAAGAGCAACTGTTGCAAATCTCTTGTCAATATGATATCGACGGCAGATGTCTTTGAATTCAGCGTTGTTGAATTCAACGATGTCGAATTGGGTTCCATTATCAGTTACAATGGTTCGTGGAAGGCCAAAACAAAAGATGATGTTCTCGACAATGAAGTTGATTACATTCTTCATCGTGGTCATGGTTAAAGGTTCTGCTTCGGCTTATTTGGTGAAGTAATCAGCTGCTACGATGGCATACTTCGCACCACCTTTAGAGGTCGGTAAGGAACCTATAATATATGCGCCATGTGGCAAACGGCCATGGACTGACCATTTGTGTCATTTCCGTCGGTAGAACTCTCGGAACTTTTGCATACATCTGGGACTTTTCGGATCGCTTAGCGTAATCAGTAGCATCTCGGTTGATAGTTGGCCAGTAATACCCATAACGGAGTATTTTCTTTGCTAGGATTTGCCCCAGTGTGATCGCCACATTCCCCTTCATGAACTTCCCTTTGGCCTCATTTTATTTAACCATGAGCGAAACGCCAGAGCAGGGGAATGGAAAAACCCTTTATATACATGACTCCTTCTTGAATGATATATCGTGAAGCTTTGGAGGGGATTTGTCATCTTTCATTCCTCTGTTTGGGAAGAGCTCCCCATAGCAGACAATCTTTAATCGGAGTCATCCAGACTCCTTCTCAGGCTCCATCTCTAGTACCCAGTCGATTTCCATCTGGTTTATGCTTGGAGCGTCTACTATTTCGACTAGAACCAAGCCCATTTGTTGTGAAACCCTGGTACTAGCAAACTTTGCAAATGAGTCGGCCTTTTTTTTTAATCCCAGGGGATGTGCGTGATGTCATAATACTCAAAGTTAGTCAATAGCACTTAGACTCGGATAGGTACATAGCAAGTCGATGTCTTTTAGCCTGGTAATCTCCCCTAACTTGGTATACCACCAACTGGGAATCGCAAAAGATTTCAAAAGATTTTATTCCTGGTTATCTAGCAAGTTTGAGTCCAACAATCAGAGCTTCATATTCGGCTTCGTCATACCATGCAGGGAAGTCAAGTTTCAAAGTGCAGCAAATTGATCGATCCTCCAGAGTTACTAGTACGACTCTGACAATCGTTGGAGGCTCCATCCATATAAATCTTCCATCGGATGGTAGAGGCTTTACTGCTCTCTGGGAGATCATCCTGTGCAGGTATCGGCTATAAAGTCTGCCAATGTCTGTCCCTAGATGGCTCTTCGAGGGAGATAGGTAATATCAAATTGGCTCAGCTCGATGTTCAACTTGAGTAACATTCCAGACGTCTTAGGTCGCTGTAGGACCTGTCGTAACAATTAGTCGGTGTAGATGTTGATAAGGTGAGCTAAAAATCGGGGCAGAGCCTTCGTAATGCACTCAACAGGCATTATGCCAATTTCTCCATCTTCAGATAGTTTCTGTCAACTCATGTTAATCACTTGCTAACATAATAGACCGTTCTCTGGATTCGATTCTCCTCATGAAGCAGTGCGACACTTATAGCATTTATCGACATGGCCAAGTAGATATATAAGTCTTCATGATCGACCAGCTTTGACAAGATGGGAGGTCTCTCTAAGTGGTTCACCAGAGCTTGGAATTCATCTTCACATTCCTGTGTCCATTCAAAGTTCCTCTTCCCTCTTCTTATCAAGTCGAAGAAAGGATTACATTTACCACTGGCTCTGGAAATAAACCGGCTTAGGGCGGCAACCTTCCCATTTAGACTTTGTACTTGTTTAATAGTCTTTGGCGCTTGGATGTTGCAAATTGCTCGAATCTTCATGGGATTAGCTTCGATTCCACGAGCATTGACAACGAAACACAAGAATCTTCCTGATGCAATGCCAAAGGAACATTTTAGAGGATTGATCTTCATTTTGTAATATCGAAGGATATCGAACATTTCTGCTAAGTCTCTAATGTGGTCGCTTAATCATCGTGACTTCACGAGCTTATCATCCACATATACCTCCATCATCTTTCCAGTCTGATCTTTAAACATTCGATTAACTAGGGGTTGATAGGTCGCTCCAGCATTCTTTAACCCGAATGGCATTACCACATAGAAGTATAATCCAACGTCGATAATAAAATCGGTGTGCTCCTAGTAGGGTATGTGCATCGAAATTTGATTATATTTAAAGTACACATCCATGAAAGATAGAAACTCATGTCCTACGGTTGAGTTAACCAGTTGATCAATCCTCGATAGGGGAAAGTTGTCTTTAGGGCATGCCTTATTTTGGTTCGAATAGTCAACTCATATATGCCATTTTCCATTTTCCTTTCTCACAAGTATAGGATTAGATATCCATTTCGGGCAGTGGTCATCGTGAATAAACCCATTGCTTTTGAGTTTACCCACCTCCTCTTTAAGAGTGGTAGATATCGCCAGATCAATGCCGCACCATTTCTGTTTCACCGGTCCATGCCTTAGGTCTATATTTAATGTGTGTCTTGCAATGGCAGGCGAGATCCCATATATGTCAGAATGGGTCCAAGCGAACACATTGAAATTCACTTGGAGAAAACCAGCAAGTTCCTTCATCATAAGGGGGCTGAGCTGTGATCCGATCTTTAGGACCTGCAATGGGTCATTGTGGCTGACCGTGATGTCAATCCTCAACTCAGCCGGTGAAGCCTTGGTTTCTTTGGTCTCCTCCTCATTGTTCCTTAGATCTATGTTTTTATAGAACCGACTGTGGCGCCTGAGCCAAGGCCCAGGCGCCGATTGTCAATCTTCGGTGGCCTGGAGGCGGAGAGACTTGACCACGCCCTTACCTTTCTCCTTCTGCTGAGCGTCCCTTAACTCAGCCACAAAGCAGGCACATCCGGTTGTCTGATCACCATATACAACTCCAACACCGTTATCAGTTGGGAACTTCACAGTCAAACACCACCGTCAAGGGCTACCCGGAATTTAGCTAGGGTTAGTCGGCCCAGAATGTATAGAGAGTCGACATCCAACATACCAAACGACAACATCTATACTCTACTGCGATCACTTTCTCCTAACTCCACTGGCAATTCAACATAACCGACAGTTTCGATCGCAACACCATTAAAGCCATGAATGCGGGTTTTAGACGGTCTCAAGTCCTTAGCTTCCATCCTCATCTGAAGCCTTTTTGAAAATTATATTCACAGAACTGCCACATTCAATCAAGATCTTCCTCATTAAGGCAGGGCCGATCATGGTCGAAATGACCATTGGGTCGATCGTCGATGCCTCCACCTTATCTGCATCTCTGTTTCTAAATACAATGTCATCTGCCATTGTATGTTGTTGTTTAGCCGGAGCCCCGTCTTCTATATTTGAACAACACTCAAAATTCATATGCTTGATTGTGCTAGCATAGCGCTCCATCTCATGCCAACTCTTATCAGCTGGATGTGGTACTCCAGCTATTGTATTGATCACTAATCTTCCACCAGTCTGTGTAGGCTCATCGGCTATGTGCGGCGCTTGTCCTCGTTTGGAGTTGGATGTCCCTTGCCCGCCATCCTGCGGGACTTTAACAAACTGGTGTAGCTTTCTTTCCTGAATCAGTTTATCGATAACATCGAAGAGATACCTACATTCATTTTTATTGTAACCATAACATTCGTGGAACCGGCAATATTTTCCAATATACTTTTGTTTCTCCGTCAATTCCTTTGGAGGTGGCTCCTATACTACATGGTATTGTATGTATATAAGTAGACGTTCTCAAAAGATGTATTCAGTGGTGTGAAGGTATCATACATTGGAATACTAGACTTTCCTCTTCCAGAATCCCTCTTTCGTTCATGGTTCCTATCAGTACTGCCTTACTTTTGTTGATTTGGTTTATTTTGGACATTTACTTGAAATTTTCCAAAACTCTCTCCAGACTATTTCACTGCAATGTTACTTTACACTCCCTCTTCCTAGAGCATCTAACTTTTGCATACAAACGCTACAAAGTTGTGGGTGGTTTGCCAGCTAACCAATTGCCAAAGTTAGATTCTGGGCCAATCCCTCTTTTTACCGCTATCAATATTGAATGGTCATTCGGATTATCGACTTCTGTGACGGTTTTATGAAATCTCTCTAAGTAGTCTTTCAGCGATTCTCCCGGAGCTTGGATCATGCTTAATAGGGATATTACATCTTTGGACGAGTTGCATGCATACGGAACTGCTCCATATTTTTTTGCCAAATCGTCAAATCTAGAGATTGACCGTGGGCATAATCTCTTAAACCACATCGTCGCTATTCCAGAGAGAGTAATAGAAAAACATCTACATTTTGTGGCATCATCAGCTCATGCAGAATCCATCAGCAATTCATATCTCATGATGTGTTGCCTGGGGTTGGTTTTTCCCTCATAGGTAGGCATCGACGGCATGTTGAATCTCCTTGGATACTCTGCATATAGGATATTATCGGTGAACGGGGCATGGCTTCTTGAGATCCCCCGATCATCATTGGTCAAGACTTGGCTTTCCCTCACTAGCTGCCTGATCATAGCTGTCAAGTCCGATGTTTAGTTAGCTAAGGCCAAGCGGTAGTCGTGCACCACCTCACATGAATGGTCTGATTGACGTCTACGGGTCGTTCCACGCCTTCTTAGCTCAACATCCTCTTAATGTGTGTCTCATACATTCATATCATCGTCATTACGAAGAGGTAACTAATCTGGATTAACTTGAACTCCAGCATCTAGATCAACCGCGACAGCTCCAGTTCAAGTTCCAACAGAAAAAGAGAAGGTTCCTCCTTAGGAGGAGGGATCGGCCCCGGTCCCTATAGAAGATCGGGTCTGATTGGTCCTGGCTGCCCGGGAATTATTATGTGTTGATATCTAGATGCTTCTACGTGATATCCGTCGGTTCTGAGGTGTCTGCACCTGTGATGGTCATCTAATGAAGTTGAGCTTTTCGATGCAGAATAGGGAGTTGGCTCCCTCCTAGTTTTCTCACGGTGTTGATCCCTGAATTGATTCATTAGGTCGATATTGACTTGAATCTGCTGGTTCAACTGTCGACGACTATCCATGAGCTCTCTCATCAGATTCTAGAAATCAGCTCTTGTGATGGAATCAGCTGGCTTTTGGACATCAACTGTATAGGTAGCATTAACATCCACTGGTAGATTGTTCTAGCTTCCTTGCTGGATGCTGGCGTTCTCGTTTTAGCGTTTTGAGAGGTAGATCTAGTGTTCCTAACTATTGTTGATAGTTTTCCCTAGACTTTTCCAAATCTGAATTGAATGGATAAACTATTTGAAGATAATTCTATATCTCTTCCTTGGATTTGTGCAATCCAACATCAGCAAAGGGATGCAAATGAAGCTGAGAATCTTGGTTCTCAGTGAAAGCACCAAAATATTTGCACCAAAAATTCACACAAACACCCAATAGAGATTTTGTAGATGAATAAATGAAGAATAATAAATGTAACAGAGAGAGTATAGCAGTAAAGTAATAAGAGATAAGCTAATAACAGAGACACGGCAATTTATAGTGGTTCGACGTTGTTTGCCTACGTCCACTTTGAAGAGATAGCTTTATTAATCACTTTGTAAACTGAGTACAATAGGGATTGGATAAAAATCATTAGTTATAAAAGAATAAAAGGCAAAAAGTAGCGTAAAGATCTCGAAAATGAACAATCAAGTCTGTATTTATAGATGAAGAGGGTGAAATATCTCCCTGAAAATTCGGCAGAAGGATCTCCAGAACCATAGGAGCCTACAGAGGGATGACATAGCCTAAATCCTAAGGAATAGGGACCGGGGCCGATCCCCATCCTGGTGGATTTATAGGTTGTGATCCCTATGAGAGGTTCTCCATGTTGTATTATGCATTGCCTCCAAGTTTCATTTCAATTGGATTAGTCAAACTTGAGTTATTAATCAATCATTATTGCAATATGTGATGTTCTTTGATTATGGCCGATCCCTTTAGAGGGAAGAGGGTCGATCCCTCTTGCTTTCTCAATTTGGGGTGCGATCCCTAGGGTAGACTCCCTAAGGTCCCCTCTTCTTGTTCCCATAGTTTCATGTGCATTTGACTTCTGGATTTTGAGATATTGATCGTTTTACATTGAGTTACACTTGTTTAGCTGAAGTAATCTGATCCCTTTGATAAAGAAGGATCATACCCGATCCATTTTCTAGATTAGACTATATTCCATACTTAGAACATTATGTATAACATATCTCTCAACTCTGTTCGATCACGGCTTATTACCATCTGCACTTGATTTCTAGACCCCACAATTATCGCTTTGGGCTACTGGCCTTGGTGATAGTCAAGGCTAACTTGTCCGGTCAGGATATAGCCGGGTCAAAATGCAAGATAACAATACATAAGTAGTATATTTATGATAAGTTCACTGAATATAAAACAGAAGTAGAAAACATAACATGTAAAAGGAAATAAAAGAATTTGGTTTGATCGAATAAGTGAGTATAATAGGAAAGAGTTCCAAAAGTACCTAGAAATTAATAAGATCGAATCTCAAAGTCATTTCTCTCTATGGTATATAATAATGTATAGATAAGGAGTAACTAGACTTCCTTGAACAAAGTACAATTGATAATAAGTGAAGTTCAGTTAATTTCTTTCTATAAGGTTTTATACTTAAGAGTAATTACATGAGGTTAAAATTAATTCCATCTAAGGCATAATTTTCAAGAACATATAAGATAAGAGTTTATAAGAAACCTTTACAGACCCTAGTCAAGGAGTTGACATGCTAAGTGAATCGAGAGACTGCATGTTGTATTTATTTGTGAGGAATCTTGTGTGGACCACCCAAAAGAAGTTTGGGACCGACCAATATTGATTAACCAACCTATATTGTAAAATAAATTTCATGAACCAAAAGCAAATCGATTATATATATATATATATACGCGATTCAGAAATTTTATATGAATAACTATTCCGTTGCACTAAGAAAAAATTGTTAAAACACCGACTTTGTAACGACAAAATTTCTTTTAGAAATTATTGGTTGTAAAATAGATTTGGATATGATCCAATGACAAATCTAACTACGAAGGGTGAAATGAAATTAACCAAGCCTGAACAGATGCAACACATTAGAATATCTAATAAGAACTCTCGTACATTAAAGAGAAACTACGAGTTTCCTATCGCCTCGAAGGTGTTGACTTTGCCATATGGAACGATGTAAAAATTTGAAATGGATTCCACTTACAATATCAAAATATGATTTGATAATTGTACCCAAAAGGATATGATCCATTGGTAGCAAATTTATCTTTGAGAAGAAGTCCAATTTAGTTAGTAGTTAGCAATGCTTATAAGAATAACATCGTAAATTTCAACTGTTTAAATTAGCATAATAGATTCGTCGTTCAATGTGCTTAAGTTAGTTCAGAATTTACTCCTAGAATTATCGTCTGTTATGGCTTTTAGTTTTGGTACATTTATTTTAAAGCATAAAATTCTAAACGATGATTTAAAAACAAACCGTTCGCACATAACAACCAAAATTTCTCAAAATCAGTGGAAGCTTTATTGAATTTATAAGTTTTGGATATGATCCCAGTAGTGATACGAAAGTATCGTCTAATAAGTGTCAGAGTTGAACATGTATTTTGACAGAAATATCAAACTGTTTGATTTTTGGTCAAAATGCAAAGGAAACATGTGTCTATAAGAAAGAACATTAAAGGTACTAAAATATCTCTAAAAGTATAAGTAAACGACAAATTTATGATTATTAATGATATACTCATATTAAAATCTTTTTAGTTTGGCTGTTTAATTCTCGACATTGGATTTGAAAATGACATTTGTGTAATCAGTATAAAAGAATGTTGAGATAGTCCCATACAATATACATAGACACCATATTAAAACATTTAATGTGGAGCGTATGAGATAGATTCCTTGTGCATTAGCAATAGGAATGATCATATATGTTGTGAGTCTAGTTTATCGCAAATAGCTTATGTAATTAGTATATTGAGCTATCAAATTCGAATTAAGATCGCTAAATAGTAGTTAAGTGTATTCTTAAGTATTTATGAAATACTAGAGAACCATTTATAGAAACAACGAACTCTTTGTGAAGGAGTCTGACTCAAAATTCATAAGTGATATCAAGTATAGTATATCAATATTAAATTCAATTTCAGACCTTAGTTAAGGAGATGAAATTGGAAATGTTCTATTCGTCAAGGTTGCGGCTAATTCAACCAAAAGGGCTAAGCACATCGTCAAGAATAGCATTATAGCAAAAGTTGTGTATATACATGCATGCACACACACACACACACGCACACACATATATATATATATATATATATAATGCGCAAATTTATAGCCGAGCTACGGTAATTCCAAATGTTGGGAATCTAATGGTATTGTTATATGATGACAATGTCATGGTAGATATCATGCAAGAACATGGAGATCATTAGAAGTCAAGAAATATACTCTTAAAAGTTCCACATAATAAAGATAGTTATCAGCATCGAAGAAAATTTATTAATGGAGTAGATAATTAAGAAAATATAACATATCCATTCACAAAGGGACTAGTTCGGTCAATTCTCGACAAACTGATCAAAGGAGTGGGATTGAAATTCCATAATTATCCCCAACTACAAGTGAGAAATTGATAGAGCTGAGGGTATGCCTTAGGGGTAATTTCGTAATCTATTGTAAATTATAAACTATGTAATAAAATCTTGTTCAAAACAAAAGGTGTTTTTCATTGTATTATATACTTACATATTGTGATATATTAATTAATTATTTAATTTAGATATTTTAATTGAAAATCCTTAAATGATATCTTATGTGATAGTAATTACAATATGTTGTAATCATGAGAAATCTATCGCATTAAAAATAACATATTTTTAAATATTCCAAGTCCAGATGTTTCGAGATAGGATATCGATACATCAGTTAAAGTTATAGTATGTAACGCTCTCTAAATGTTGGGTAGTGCATTACTCATGGATGCTAGGAGCACTAAGAGGTTGCATCCTGATAGTTATAGGATAACCATGAAACGACTCACTTAAGATTTTCTATTATGTATATAACTAAGGTTAAATAGAGAATTATGTTCTCTCGACTTGAGAATATTGTTGAAATTCAACATGGATACTCCACTTTGGTTATACTTAAATCATGGCATAGCCTCTATCGAACGGATATAGTAAGAACACTATACACTAGAGAATTCGTCTCATTGGTTATATAAAATTAGTATTACGGTCAACTATAGTAAACTCAAAGTCAAAGCCTCTAGCCAGAGCAATACGATTAATAATAGTTGTTATTATTAAACCAAAGACTTTGAGTTTGGATAATCCTAGTTGAATATGATCGATATTGAAATTTGGACCAAAAACCAAATTTCATATGTCCTAAGTGATATAGCTTTGATAAAGAGAATTAGTGTAAATAATAGTTACTGCCTAGTACCATTTAAAATAGTAAAATATGATATTTACCAAAAACATGTGTAAACGATAAGTTCGGCCAAACTATCACACCACTAGCTAAAGTGACAAATGAATGTTAATATTCGAATTGTTCGATATTAATTGCTGACTGAATTTACACCTTTGAGTCACACAACTGTAACGATGAATACTCTGAAATATCACTTGATTTAATTAATTTATAATTGTTGTAAATTAATTAGTATTTATGAAATATTAATTATTGTATTTTATTTGATTTTGGGTGCCAATATTAGTTAATAAAGTGCATATATAAAAGTTGTATATGTATGTATCAATATATGATATCGATAAAAATTTAAATTTGATTCAAATCAATTAATTACTAAATGGGTTTGGGAATTATTAAAGGCCTATGTACCCTCAATCATGATCGGACTAGGGTATGAGGAGAGAAAGGGTTTGGTGTTCAAAGTAGTTTGAAATAGTATTAAAAGAACGAGTAAAGGAAGGAGAAAAGTTATCCACTTTTTCCTCTTCTTAAATTCCAACTTAACACATTAATCGTCATTGTTTTGTCTCTTTTCTCTTATTCAATTTCAACTAAAAATTCCATGGCTCCAAGGCTATAAAATTCCCAAAAGCTATATAAAACGAAATCAAATTAATACTAGGCAATCTTCATCTCTAGGTCTTAGTAAACTCTCGAGGCTGATTCAATTCTATCCTAGAGTTATTCAATCATTCAAGGTGTGAATCTTAAGCTACTTCATAAAGTAATTATCCAATCTTATTTTGATTATATATATTACATCATTTTAATATATTTTTGATACCATATCTTGTACAAGGAATTTATATATGTCTATGTTGTCTAATTTATTGCTTGCCGTTGTTTTGGAAATTAATGTTTAGTAAAAAAAATCATAACATCATTATAATAAAATTATTTTCGACCATAATTAAAAAAAACCTTTGAGTCTAAAACCATTTTAAATTAGTTAAAACAATTTTATAACACACAGAAATATATATATATATATATGTATATGTATGTATGTATGTATGTATAAGTACTTTTCATTTTTTTCCTTTCACTTTTCATATTTTTTATATGTATAAGTAAACTGCATATATTAATTGTTTAACTATTTTATGAAATTGAATATAGGTTTTGAATATATATATATATATGTGTGTGTGTGTTAATTTTAAATATAGAACATATTATATATATATATATATATATTATTTTAATAAAAAACTTATAAAAGGATTTTTGTTTAAAATCATAAATCTAATTTTGTATTCTTCCTAAGTTAAAGCAAGGTTTCAAAATGTTAACTTTAAATTTCAAAAACATATAAAATCAGTCAAAATTAATTTTAATATGTATACACATATAATTATTATTTTTATTTAAGTTCAGAATAAAACTATTGATAATAAAGGCATATATGAAGGGCGAATTGTCCATTGCGGTGTAATAATTGTACATATTAACCATATACACCATTTATATGTTGCACTTGTACTACACTCACATGAGTATATTTAAATATACTAATAAACGTACACTCACACTTGCTCTTGCATGTGCACTTGCACGTGCACTACACTACACTCACATGATCAAAAGTAATAATAATATCATAAAAAACCATTTAGATGTTCATGGCGTCCTACTTCCCTCATTTTCTCTCCTCTACTCCTCCTTTCTCCAGCACCACCACTCCTTCTCTCCCTCTCTCCCCCACCACCGTATCCACATCCATCTCGTCCCTACCTCTTGCAACGTCTACCCCTACAGTCTCTACCTCCGCATCACTTGATCCAACAACCCACCTCTCCTCCTCCACCCCTTCAATCTTCATTGCACATCAACCACCAAAATGCCCTCCTCTTCCCCCTCAACCAGATCCACAAGCTTTCGAATCTACCTCCACTTCCCCATCCCGACCTAGTATCGGAACCCTCTCTTCCTCCCAAACCCTCAGATCTTGTTTAACCATACATCCTTACCTCCTCAAGCAATGAAACTTGGCCCCCTATCCTTTCATTCTTAACCCCTTTCTTTGACTCTTTGCTTGGAAAGGTATCCTCTGACACACTACTTAGAAAGGTAGATAAACCCATGTGGTCTGCTCTTTCCAAGGACAAACCCAGAAATGTCAGGGTTTACATGCCACGCCACTTTAATATTATTAATGATGGCAGTTCCAAAACCAGTCCATCAGAAGTTAGAAATGAAGGCATCAAGTTTTGGAGTGAATTATTGGTAGGATTCTTTTTAGACGGTTCACTATCATACCTTACTGTAGAATCGCATCTAAGAAAGCATTGGAAGCTCCATTGCGAAGTTGATATCAAGTTAGATAACATGAACTTCTATTCAAATTTTCAAATGAGCAGGATAAAGCAAAAGTACTTCAAGGTGACCCAAACTTCGTTAAAGGTAAAATGTTTATTGTTGTCATTTGGAACCCATCATTTGGTAGTGCGCAAGTCCAAATTCAAAGTGTACGAATATGGGTACACTTCTACAAAATATTGCTTAGTTCCTGGACACTTATTAGAATAAACTGGCTAGCTTGTCACACAGAGAGACTTGTTTGTTTTGATGAAAGCATGGAAAAGTTGAAATGCTTCAAATATGCCAAAGCGCCTATTGAAATATCTCCACAACGAGAGCTACTAGAGTACATTGAAACCGTTGGGCTTGGAGAAGGCTGCCCTAAAGTTCAGGTTGTATATGATTGGAGGCCTAAAATTTGTAATGGGTGTAAAGTGTTTAGACACTTGATAGAGGAATATGATAAACATCATTAAATTACTACCTATAATGAGAAGAAATTTGAGGTGTATGACTGCAATCTTTAAGAGCATCAGCATCTCAAGGAAAAAATAGCACAGAAAAAACACAAACAGGAAGACCCCCTTCAACCCCATATCCAAAAAAATAGCAAATATGGTGCAAGAAGCAATCAAAAAAGGAAATTCATTATCAGCCCGTTGATGATTCAAATCAGATACACCCCCATGCAACTAATATTCCCATGCAAAACAATCAAGGAGATCATAATGACCCAATTATTATTCAAGACGGTGCATCTTCATTTGCATATGGGGTATCCCCACTCAATACTCATTCAAATATTGCATTTCCCCCCCCCCCTCTACACAACAAATCTAAAACTTCTACAAACACCTTTACTCCACTTGTCCTCCCAACCTATGAAATTTCTGCACGTCATCTATCCATTTGAAATACCTCCCTAAAAATTAACACATTGTCACCTTTTATCCCTTTTAAGCCACCTTCCATCTGCAATATTCCACTTGTCTACACTTCTTTTGCCCCTATGACAACTAATGGAATATCCTCATCTAATCAAGCAACTTCAATGTTTCCCCATGCAATAATGAGACCAATATATCTTATTCTAATCTTTATGCAAACAACTCCTTTGCTCTTTTAGAGAATATTTCAGAAGCAATTAATATATATATATATATATATTGTGTGTGTGCGTGCGCATATATATATATATATATATATATATATATATATATCACTGAGGACTCTATACATGCAACTAATATGCATAGGGATTCTGCATGCATGCATAATACAACTACCAATACCTTACACTTTACTTCAACTCCAAGCACGAACAAGGCGAACTTAGAGTTATGCACACAGTTGTATACTTCAACTCACCTCTACATCAATCACAAACTACCTATGACCTGAATCATTCTCTCATAACACCAAACCTCTCCTCCTGCATGCATTCCAACTAGGCTTCAATCCACCCCACTAATCCACCTTTTAGCTCTGGCACATACTCCACTTACTCACCAACTTCATCTACTTCAGGCCTACCTCCTCCTAATTCCTCTCTACCGTAATCCTCTAGCATGAACACCAACCAAGTTATTTCTTCTTCAACTACTGACCCTCCATCATCTCCATACCACTTGCATCACCTTATAAGAACATCTCTCCCCCTCCACATGTCGAGCTTCCTCCACCTCCACCCAATATTCTATTAACCACCTCTATCCAATCTAATGAGTCCCAATCCAAAACCAAAAGTAGAAAGAAGAAGAATAAGTTTCCAAACTAGTTAGATGATCTCAATAAAGGATCTAATTATGATCCTAATCAGACTACCCCAAAGCACGACACCATTACTACTATTGTCTCTCCCTCTTCTACAAGAAACACAAGAAGTCGCCCCTTTCCTCTCCTTCCACCTTTAAAACTCTAATGATTGAAAACATAGCATTTTGGAATATAAAAAGGGCTCACCCACCCTCCAAGCAATTAGTATTAAAAATATATTATTAAGGAAAAGCATCTACAACTTCTATGAATATCAGAAATCAAACTAAATCAATTGCTATCCCTATAAGCAGCAAATTTCATTGCTCCTAATTGGAACCATGATCACAATCTGAAACAAGCTCTTTATAGCAGACTATTAGTTCTTTGGAACCCCTCCTCCTTCAGCCTAACTAAACTCTTTGCCTTTGACCGATACATCCACTTGCCCACCTCTACTTTTTTCCAAATAATATTTGTATATGCCTAGAATAACAACAAACCCAAACATGCCTTTCTCAGCAATCTTCACTGCCTACCAACTAACATTGGTCCTTAGCTTGTGCTTGGGGACTTCAACTCCTTACATCTCTCTACACAAAAAATTGGTGGCGCTCTTCTGACAATTCGAGATATTTCCACACTGAATCAAGCCCTCCTTTCATCTGAACTCATGCTCATTCAGACCACTGGTAGTATATTCACTTGGAGAAACAAAAGTATGACTAGTCACAAAACACTATGCAAACTTAACCACCCTTTCCAAAAATATCCATTCCATACCCTTTGGCCTAACCTCCTATGCAAAACCCTTCTACTTTTAATGTCAAAACATAATCCACTTCCTCCTTTCTTGGGGGAAGGAGGCCAATACTCAAAAAAACAAAACTATTTCCAAATTTTTTAATCAATGGCTGACTTGCAAAGATTTCAATAATACTTTAATGTAGGTCTAGAGCATTAGAAAGCAAGGAAACCCAATGAATGCCATTCAATATAAGCTAAAATTACTGAAACTAAAACTAAAAGAGTGGTCTGTTGCCACTTTTGGAAATGGATCTAAGGATTCAGATTCTCTTAGGAAGGAGCTTGCCTAAGCTCAATTGGAATTCTCTATTGACCCCTTCAACCGCACCTTGATTGACCTAGAACATAATCTATGCCCCAAGGCTTCAACAAGTCCTAGACGTAGAAGCTCTTATGACAAGGCAAAAGGCTAGCCTCAGGTATCAAAATGACTATGATAAAAACACAAAAATTTATCACAATACCCTTCAAATAAAACTTACTAAAGAGAGAATTCTATTGGTAGATGACATGAATGGAAATAATCATAGATCAGCTAATTGCATCAACTTAGCTTTCATTGATTATTTTTCATCCATACTTTCCAACCTAAACTACCATAAACCTGATCTCTCCTCCTTATACACCGCTATCCTTCCATGTATCTCAATACCCTAAGTTGAAAGCCTAATTACCATAATCGAGCACTCTAGAAGAAATCAAAGATGTTATATTCTCCCTTAAGTCATCAAGTATAGGGGGTCCCTATTGCTTCAATGCTGCATTTTTTTAAGGTTCATAGCAAACGGTGGGTGAAGACCTCATTGAAGCAATTCAATACTTCTTCAAATCTAACAAATTACCTAGAGGACTCAATGCAACTGCAATTGCTCTTATCCCCAAGACCGACAACCCCTCCATGTGGCGGAATTCAGACCAATAGCTTGCTGTAATGTTCTCTATAAATGCAGTACAAAAGTTATTACCACAAGACTACAGGAAGTACTCCACACCATCATTTCGAGCAACCAGACATTTTTTATCCCCAAGAGATCAATTAGTGATAATATTCTCCTCACTCAAGAGTTACTCAAGGGATATGATAGAACATCCATCTCTCCAAGATGCATGATTAAGTTAGACATCCAAAAAGCCTTTGATATTGTTGCTTGGGATTCTATAGTTGTTGTTATGTCTAGGCCAAACTTTTCTAAGCTATTCATGGCCTGGATATACACCTGCATATCTACATCTCAGTTTCCATATCTAGGAATGGAAGCCTACACAGCTACTTTATAGGAACTCCAGGAATTCGTTAAGGCGACCCAATTTTGGCATACCTATTCATTATAATCATAGAGGTCCTTAATACCCTTCTTCTACAGTAGGACCCAATTTTGGCATACTTATTCATTATAATCATAGAGGTCCTTAATACCCTTCTTCTACAGCAGGCCAGTCTTGGGAAGTTACAACTCCATCTAGCTTGTAAACCTCCCCTCATCACTCATCTCATTTTTGTTGATGATCTTGTTATATTTACAAAGCCTACAAAACATAATATAGAATGCATCCTCTCTGTTCTACACAACTTCCATGCTATTACTAGACTGCAAATAAATCTCCATAAGTCACACATCCTCGTAGCAGGCCTAGATAACCTCACCAAGCAAGAAATTGTCTCCTTTTCCAATTTGCAGGAAATGCCTGCTGATGCCTACTATTTCGGAATGCCTTTGGTTGCAGCAAGGATTACAAAGCAAAATGCCTTCCACTCTATGAAAAGATCATTCACAAATTTCACTCTTGGCCAAATTTCGAACTCTCACAAGTGGGAAGGCTTACCATTATTCAACCTATTGCTATTTCTATGACATCCTACTGGATGCGCCACTACATTCACCAACAAAACTAATTTCAGTCGTTTCTAGTGCTCTATACAAATTCCTTTGGCATGGTAACCCATATTCAAAAAAGATGGTCCCGATTGCATTTCACAAAATCTTACACTCCAAGAAAACTGGTGTTCTTGGTATAACAAACTTGAAAATATGGAATAGGATAGCTATGTTCACCTATAACAACAAACTACTCACTCATAGTGACAATCTCCGGGCGCAATGGGTTAGTAATAACTTAGTTAAATCCAAGAATTTCTAAAGCATGCCCATTTCCTCCAATATCAGTTGGAGCTGGAGGAATATCCTAAATTTGAGAAGCTCCTTTTGATCCAATGTAATGTCGCCAAGAACCCATCGCTTAACTTCTGGACTACTCCTTAGGCCAAACCAGGCCTAATTCTAGACAATTTAATGGATAATAATCTAAAGCGCCTTACTGACATCTTGCAGGCTACTCTTGCAAGTGATTACATCACCAACAAATGCGTTAATCTCCCTTATTGCAGTTGTAACATCTTCTATCTTGAGGCCCGAAGCTAAACGCTACAGATGCTACAACCATCCATAGTATTAACTTTCGGTGACAAAATGCGGTAATGTTAATGGTATCCATAATACCAGAAGCACATGAATATGAAATAAATTCATTACAGATTAAAAAACTTTTCTTATTACATTTCAAAGGAATATTTCATATTCAATTTAAATAATCCCATAATCGATTCCCAGGTTCCGATCAAATATAATTATTACAAAATACGCCAAGAGTGACATATGAAGATGCCCCATTGGATGACCAGAGTACTAAATAGACATATAAGTCTTAATACATCACAGCGGAATTAAAACTAAATATTCCTAAATAGCTAACTTTGCCTCCTGCACGCCTTCAGAAGCTTTGTTCGCCCACCTACTAAACCTGAAAAACCTTAACACTCAATCTACTAAAATTAATTTTGAGCACCCGAGAGTTGAAGGGGAAAAACATAAACTTTGAGTCAGATATAAAGCCTGGTGTGAATAATACTATTACATCTCGGTTTACTGATATTAAGTAAGACCATGCCGCTTAGCGGAACGGGTTTCCCCTCACTAATATCCCTTTAAAATATATCTTTTGCAAATCAGCACCCTGCAATCAAACTGATTAATCAAACTTATTATAACAATAATAGCAATATCATATATGCTTATAAACATGTAACAAACGGACCATCTGTCCTAAAAATATGGTTTTGTTTGGCTAACTACTAACCATTGGTTTACTCGGGCCTACCAGACAAAATAAATAAATAATCTAACATCTGTTAGACAAACTTATGGATGGTTTGTCCTTAACTTACTTCTCCAAGGGTCACCTAATCCTAATGGTTTGCAGTCTCACTAATAATCTATCCTTTTCCTCTGTGTATATTCCTTTCTGTATGTAACCATCATTTAAGTCTTACCTGTGACTAAGCCCTACATGCTGGAATTTTAGACTAAATTAGCTAGGGGTATACCTAATGTATAGGGCGTGACCCTACACCAGTCCCATCCGGTATTCAAATATCTGAGTCATTTACTTAGGGTTAACTACCCTTTAAATTTTCCTTGAAAACCTTTTCAAATTGATTTAACTCTTTAAATCATACTTAAACAAGGAAAACATACTCTTTCTTTACTTGCCATGTTATATATACTTTACTCAGAACAATGTTGACGAAAACATTTGAATCCTTTGTTTAAACCTTTAAACAATTTCTTTCGAAACCTTTGAAAGTACCCCTTTCGAAACCATTAAAAATACCCCTCTCGATACAAGTAAACTTCTTTACTTTACAACCTTAGGTCAAAGGGCCAAATCATACTTTTCGAAACCAATTACAATAGACCTTTCGAAAATAGTTGGAAGTATCCTTTCGAAAACTTTATAAAACCTTAGACATCCTCTTTTCAAAACACCTTAAACATGCCTTTCGTAAACATTGGAAACCCTCCATTTAACACTAAGGTAACCTTTCGAAAACATTGGGGAACCACCCCTTCGAAACCTTTATCATATACTTTTCGAAAGCATTAAGGTCTTCTACTTAAAACAAACCTTTCGAAATCATTGGGTTCAAGTAAAAACATATGGAGCAACCTTTCGAAACCATTCAAAACTATTCCTTTTGAAATCTTTAGGTTTAACTTTCAAATTCTAAAAAGGGTCTTAAAAGAACTAAGTGGAAGGCAACTCTTTCGAAAGCAATTTCCTAAGTAAAAGAAGTGGATGGTGTCGAAACCAATCCCTTCGAAAACATTGGAGAAGTGGCTCTAATTTTTAAAACAAAGAAACCCTTTCGAAGGCACTGCTTTGAAAGGTAAAAGGCGGCAGGTTGGTGTTTTGACTTCTTCGAAAACAATTTCTTAAAATGAAGGCATAATGACTTTTGAAAGCTATTTCCTTTAAAACCATTTGACAAAGTCGAAAGCTATCTTATTTGAAAGTATTCTTTTCGAAAGCAAAGCAAGCGTATTTTCTTTTGAAAGCAAGACACTCGACCCCTTTGAAAGCCCTGTTTCGGCTATATACCTTTCACCTATGTCCAATTCACTACGTACCAAGTCTTTGATTCCATGTGTATTGGTTTTGACCTAGATGGAGGCGGAAGTATGTAGTCGAAAGGTGCTGCTGAAAGTGGCGAAACAGCAAAACACTCTAAAAACTAATTTTTAACTTAAAAAGGTAATTTCTTTTCAACTAACTTGTTTGTTTCTCAATATATGATTAGTTGCCAATTTCTTTCCAAATTCTTTTCTAAAAGTGTTGTCGAATTTTAGAAATAATAATTTAAAACATTTGCAAATTGTCCCTTCTCCTTTTATAAACATATAAAACATTTAAGTCTCATACCTTAAATAATTTTATATACTTATTAAAACACTTAGGAAAATTCTCCTAAAATTCCCATAAATCACTTTTAATATGTTTTCCAACATATATAAATTTCTGATCCAAAACTAATATAAAATGACCGTAATTAATTTTAAACCCAATTAACCATTTTCTTCACTAGAAAATTTATAATAAATCCACATTAATTCAAAAAATTATGAAACTTGAAACTCGTCCCTAAAATATCATTTCTGACCATATATTAAAATCGTAGGGCATTTGGATGTCATTTGATAGGTTTTTCAAATCAAAACTTATCATAAAATCCATATGAACAAACATACTTCATTAACAAGCATATATATCTACTTATCATTCAAAACATGGCAATAAACTTTGCAAAACACATGTGGATCTGATCTAGAACTGAAATCGTCAAAATATGAGATGTAAACTATTATTCACCTTTAGATTTGTTGTGAAGGATTTGAGATTTGATCTTGAATGAATTTGATTAAGCTTTTCCTCTTGGTTCTTGCTTACCTTCCCCTTACTTCTTATTATTGGTGGCCGGCCTCTTCCTAGGTTTGTTTTAGTTTGTGAACGTGTAAAATGAATATGGCTTAAGGCTTTAGGGTATAAGAATGTAACTCATTCCTATTTTTCCCTTATTTATCTCCCTTACTTATTTCATTTTAATCCCCTTAGTTCATTAGTTTAAATTGGCACGGCTACCCTCTATTAACACAAATATCAATCCTTTAACCATTTACATTATGTCATTTAATTTAACTAATTAAATGTTCTAAATAATGTTACTCTAAATTAGGGTCGTTACAGCAGTTCATTCCTAGTCAGACAAGTTTGGAAAATCATAACATCAAACAAACTGCCAGACGCCGAGTCTTCTATCCTATGGACTAATAGACACACATATCGTACCATTGCTCTTCTATACAAGGAGCTTCTCAGGAACTCTAATCAGCAAACTTTCCCTTGGGATAACCACATCTGGTCCATGGAAAGCTAAGCTAATGATAACTTTCTCCTCTGGAAGATTATGGTGAGTGTGGTTCTTACAAAGGACAAGGTTCCAGCAATAGAAATTATCGTAACAATCGCTATGAAATGTATGGAATTAAAATTGAATCCAACACATACATCTTCTTCAAGTGTACATTTGTCCTTTAAATCTAGACTAAGCTGCTTGCGAATGGAAACTTCCATAGGCCTTCGACGAACAGCGAGCAAAAATTGTTCAATATTTTCAAGGCTACTAGATAGAAGATGCCAAGAATGAATCTTCTACTAAATCTCCTTAGGCGATCTATGTATATGATATAGGCAGAAAGAAATGGAAGGATTTTCAATTTCACCAGGCGTACTGCTACTGAATTATATCATGAAATCCATGCGAAGATAATGCTTAGTTTGAGACTGAGAGCAGGAGATGGAGATGTTATTCCTGTAGAGTAATTTTAGTACTTATTGTTTTAAGCCAATGTAAATCCGATTTAGGCCGACTCTTTATTTAATTAATATATGGGAATGGCTCCATTAGCGTATCACTTTTACAAAAAAGAAAATACAAATACAAATTTGATCAAATCAAAAGTAGTAGGTGTAATTCCTAACTACATTTATACCATTTATGACATATTAAATAGTATCTCAAAAACAACAATTTGACTCTTCACTTATCAAAATAATAATACAAAATAAGTAATTGTTATGCACATATACACACAAGAGTATATTTGATATACTATATTTTATATAAATATAAATTGATTAAACTAAATCAATTATTAAACCCCTTTAATACAAGTTGATTAAAATAAGATTTTATTTGAAATAAATTTTAGATTGGACCTTAAATCAGTTAGATTTCATAGGCCTAAAAGGACCCAAAATGGAATAATTTTTTTGAAATTCACCTATTTAGCCCGCTTTCGACTGGCCTGGATCCATCCATTATAAAGACTATTATCAAGTTCATTGAGGATATAATTTTCATATGAAATCTTATTTATTTCATGCAACAATAACTTCAATTTGATTTGCATCGGTACAATCATCCCCCATTGTTTAGGAATCAACCATAAAGAATTTTGCCACTTCTAAAGTAGTTAATTAGACTACATCTTTTGCTACCAATGTTTAAAATCCATTCCTTTGAATTTGTATGGTTATGAGACAACACTACAGTAACAAGAGCCCAAGATCAATCCTGACTAATGGTTATAGTAAGGGGTGGGTGTTGCGCGATTACTTTTCCAAGACATCATCTACAATAAAAATAAGGATTATCAACAATTTAAAAAAAATATTAATCAAAGAAAATGACTTGTTTCATGACTGTTACTAATTTTTAGTTGTGAAATAGTTTTAAAGATATAAGACAATTTTGAATATGAATAGAAATGGAAAAAAAAGAAAACTTGCCGTTGATGGCTTCTTCTGATTTTAAAAATGAATCTACATAAGTCAACTATGCATGTTTTCTTGAAAAAGATTGCACCCTTTATGATCTGAAGGTTTCTCGAGTAGTACCTTCCCGAGGTAGAATGAACCATTTACTACAACATAGCCTTATTATAGTTGCAGTGAAATGAACATAAGAAATGATCAAACTCAAAACAATGGAAGGAGAAGTAGATGCTGGAGGAGTTTTATTAATTTTGAAACAAATTATGTCTTATGCCATCTTTGACTCTGCTTTTTTTATAGGTTTGAGGAGACACCTTTCTGTTTTAAATAGTAATATCCGTTGGAAAGGTTGCAACCCTTTAACTAGTAGAGGTTACTGTGGAAAAAAGAAACAGTTCAAAATTAAGAAAAATCAAAATGACGGTGTTAAGGCCTGTTATAGCCCAATCCAGCCTGTGACTATGACAATGTACAATACTAATTGTAAGACCCCTTAAAATAAACAGTAATCAATTAAAAAGAATTAATAAATAATTATTAAAGATCAAAAATGAATTTTGAGCAAACATTATAATTTGGTTATGAAACTTGCACCATTGAGTTCGTATCGATTTTCTAAGCAACTTCATATATAAAGCTTCGCGATTCGAATTCAAACAGAGAAGTTATCAACGTTTGAAGATTTCAGATCGAAAATAATTCAAAGAAAAATAAGAAAATAAATATTAATAATAATTTAACATTAATAACGCCAAGAATAATGCCAAGGAATTAATCAGTGGACCCTACCGGTCGACCACTCGATATAGCCGATCGACTGCTTGCTATAGGGCTGTCGACTGGTTGGTCAGAGCCGATGGCAATCTGAACCTTGGCCTAACAGAAAAGATTTAATAAATAATAATCTAACGTACAAAATTAATTCTAATGCATATAAATACAGGCCTAGCGTCTCATTTTTCTTCTCATATTTTTTGAACTGAGCAGCAGATGTCTATCATTTCTTCTTCTCCACTATTTCTAGAAATTATAAAGAAAATACTACATATACATATATACTGGAGAAGGACAAAAAAGAGAAAAAGAGAAGAATTGAATCAATTCTACGAAGGAGGTAAGTTTAGAAATTATAAATTTAGATTCCACTTAAGATAAATCTCCTACCAGACCTGTAATATTAATGGGAATATATATACATGTTTTTGGTTGAAAAGAAAAAAGGGTCAAGTATGAAGAATTGATTTGGATCTGGAGATTTGAAAGCCGAAAGGTGAGTTGGAAATTATGCGAGTTGCATAATACTAAATTTATATCATTGAAATTCTATTTTTGCTATTATGCATATGTGAAAACCATTGAATTGTAGGCTTAAATAAATAAATATAACTTGAAATTCTTGAAACATATTCAGAAATAGTTTAACTTTGATGCACCTATGATGCCAGAAGTTCCAAAGAAACGGAACCCGAATAATATATACATACCCTAGATCTGGAAGTTAGGAAGAATAGTCCTTAGAATTTATGAAATATAATATTGAAAGAATTGCGTAGTTATTTCCATATTTTTGTTATTTGAGTTGTAAATTGTTAAACTTGATAATGATCAATTGTAGATACTTTAATTTGATTTGGGATTTAAATTTTTATATTTTGATTCATTGGAATTGTAGAATCTCCATGGGAATTTCCATAAGTTGTCCAACCTCATAATTATATATGAAAAGAGAGTCGTTTGAAATAACAAGGAATATGCTCATATTGAAAGAGATATGCAAAGTATGCATGTATTTCTACAGTTTGCACTGTCTATTTCAATAAAAATAGAAAAAAAGTTAATTCCTCGAAATTTCAAATGCAACACAACCCTAATTTTGGTAGTTTATGGAAAGTTTGCAACGGTAACGTTTCCTTCTTAGGAAAGATACGATTCCAATGCATTGAAGTGTAGAAATAAATATTTCTGGGGAATTTACACATAAGTGTATTTCCAGAAATCCCTATATGCAGAAACTAAAACGTTATAAATAGAAATATAAATAATTCCATTTATGAATTAAACGTATATCAGTTGTTTTTCTCCAAGGGGTTACCGGCAGTTGTGTATATGTACTACTGATGTTGGACATCTCCAACTATAGGACCCGTGGGAATATACATTCGCATATGAGTTTAGGATAATTCCAGGAAGGGTCTACTTTGGGGTTAAGGTATTAAATGGCCGTTGAGTCTTTCTCTTCCCTATTTAAGAAGTATTAAATGATCGGTATTATCGTTTAGGTGCATTAGTGAAAATCTCTTGTGGGAGGTCCACTTCGAGATTGAGGTATTAATTGGCTGTTGGGTATGCCTCTTCCCTATCTAGGAAGTATTAAGTGGCCTAGAAGGGATTTTATATGATGAACTAGGAAGTACCATGAGGGATTCGCCTTGAGTAGGTCTTAAATGGTTAGAGAGTCTGCCCATGGTCTAGGTATTAAATGGTTAGAGAGTCTTCATTTTTCATATTTAAAAGGTCTTAAGTGACCTAGGTACTTTTCTCGCATCGTTAGGATTTGATTGGACGGAAGATGGGTTATTGTACCCAATATACTCCATATTTACGAAGGGCTCGCTTCGAGATTGAGGTATTAAATGGCTATTGGGTCTGCATCTCCCTTATTTAAGAAGTATTAAGTGACCAGTTCTTTTGGGAAGTACAGTGATGCACGCACATACACACATATGTATGTATGTGTGTGTATAGATAGTTATACCTCAAAGTAGGTTATGCATATAGATACTTATACCTTGGAATAGCTTGGACATGTCGTACGTGCATATGGAATCAAATGACTAATTTGTGAATAGTAGACATAACACCTAAATGGAAATCAATTGGCACAAACTAGTGTTATGGATAAAGTATGTAATTTACCAATCACTAGAATGTTGTTTTGACCCCTCCTCATTACAACCCACATAATAGATTTAGATGGACATAATTCTAGTACAAGACGAGAACAGTTTGTGGACATGTCTTCTCATTCATGCTCTGCACTGATGAGGTAACTAGATATCCAAGGTAGTAGCCTTAGTCGGTATATATGTTTTATTATATTTTACTATTCTATTATTAGTTCGTATAGATATCTCTCTGATATACTTATGTCTATTACATGTCACCAATACCAACAATCTGTACCCTAATGGACTTGGATTTTTTTATTAAGTCAAAAAATAATGCCCATTAAGGTACGAGTTGGTACACTAAGTGCCAAGTATGCGAACCAAATGCCTCAAATGTTTATTAGCCCTTTTTATGGGCCTTTCCGACCTCTTTGCATGTCAAAATTGATCATAAGATCCCAAAATTTTGGAGCACGGGTCTCACTCAAAAGTGGGTCTCAATATTGTTGCATTTATAATAACCCCCTGCATTAATGGATATTCACATTAGCGTTCTATTGATTTCTGTACAAACCATTTGTTAACAAAAAAAAGTGGATCAACACCCAGAATCAAGATGAAAGCGCCAATTCTGATAAAAGTAAAAGGAAAAAGTCGAAAGTAAACAATAACACACAGAAGTTTTTATAATGGTTCGACGTAATCTTCGACCTACGTTCACTTCAATCTATTTTATTAGTTATTCTCTCTCTAGATTACAACTAGTTAGATCTAATCTAGTCACAATCTAGTGGATCCCAGATTTATAATGGAGTTAAGAATGTTATTTAAGGAGAAAAGAAGTGAAGAAAGTGTAATGGAAGCTCCACGTCCAAGAGTGTTGAAGAAGATCCGGCGAAAAGAAGATCCTTTTCTGGTAGCAGGTAGATTGGTATCTATAGAGGAATTTTGAAGAATAGAGTCAGAGGCCCAATAGCAATGAAGTCCAGGAGATAGCGTGAAGTCACACCAAAAGACCCAAGCTGACCCGAGTTAAATCCTAAACTCGGTGCCGAGTTAAGGTCCTTAACTCGGGGCCGACTTTAGATGCTTGGCCCAATCATGGTGAAATTTTCCCAAGTCCTTCTTTTGTCTTTTCTAAGTGGTCTTGCCAAATTTCAAGTCATTCTGATTCCGTTTTAATCTTCTACGTCCAGTTGAAGATGCTTTAGTATTAACTTAGTACCAACTCAAATCCTTAACTCGGTACCAACTCAAATCCTAAACTCGTTAAAGTCCTTAACTCATCAATTCCTTAACTCAAGGGGTTGACTTAAAAGCCTTAACTTAGGGGGTTGACCTACGGCCTTAACTCGAGGGTGAATTAAGGACTTAGCTAGTTTTTCAACCAAACTTCCTGAGCTCAATTATCTAGTCTTTCTCAGGTTGTTTCCAAGTCTATGAATCATTCTGCCTTTGCTTTGACCTTCTAAGTTCAGCTGAAATCTGCTTTGGCTCAAAAGCATGTTAACACTTTCCCTTCAAAGTATGCCTTTCGAATGTATGATGTGTTTTGCTCAAGAACAAATTCCAGTCATCAGCCTTTGATAGTTGGGCTTTCTAGCTGCTTCAGTCTTGGTGAATCGTCCAGTTCCTTCAGATTCCCTTGCAAATCAATGGTCGTTCCAAACCTATTACAATATAAGACTCTAGACTCTGCTTAAGTATAATTTGTACATCATAATCATTCCGATTTAACTCGTAGTTATTGCATTACATATCTCTTATTACATCGCATATCTGATTTCATTCGAAGCTATAACATCACATATCCAAAGTTGTCTCGTGTTCATCCGGTATTTATTAGTTTTATTCTAATTACAAGGCATTCAAATATTTTTATTAAGCCCATTTCCATTGTAGGATTTGACCTCTCCGGATCATCTTCCATTTAATTTAACGTGCGATCTCTCTGAATTGTTTATCATTTAAGTGAAGAGAACGATCTCTCTGGATTATTTAATGTTTAATTTAAGGGGGACGATCTCTTCGGATCATTTAGTGTTTCAACCTAGGGTTTCGATCTCTCCAGATCCTTACTGAATCTGTTCGCTCTCCAACAAAGGGACCTAACGACCAAGCAAGCCCATCCGTTCACTCTCCGATGATGGGACTTACTTCTTGCACTATGGTTCGCCTTTCTAGGCAGTAGCTCTATAGTGACCAAAGGAGCCCATTCTTTTCACTCTCCCATGACGTGGCTCACTCCTTGCACTCCAGACCCATCTCTCCGGATGGTAACTCTAAGGCGATTCAAATCCATACAAGCCCATCCCCTTGCTCTCAAGCAAGGGGAAGTGAACTATGCACTTCTGCCCCGCCTCTTCAGACAGAATCTCTAAGGCATCCAAATCGATCGTGCCTCCGAGTCATGGGGGCATTGTTTAAGCTTATTTTTCTCTAACTCCAGATGCTCCTACATTGGTTCTTGGTTTTTTGTCCTAAGTTCCAGCCGCTCAAGCTGCTCCTTGTTGTCCAATCCTTTAGAAAAATCCATCTAGCAGTTCCTGTTATCTAGCCATTCATCCATTCTCCATCTCCCTCATCATTTTCTCCATCTCCCCTCTAGTGACATAGATGGATTAATTAGAATTTGAAGAAACCTTCTGGCTGCCTCCGGTTGTTATTGACTTCCTCTAGCCTTAGATATGGTATTCGGCCTCTTCATCTTCTCCAAATTCAAGCTTCAAGTTTTCAGATCTCTCTTTGTTCTCGGTGAAAGCACCAAGATGTTAACCCAAAAAGTGGATCAACATCTAGAATTAAGATGAAAGCACCAGATCAGATAAAAGTAAAAAGCCGAAAGTAAACAAGAACACACAGAAGTTTTTATAGTGGTTCGACGTAATCTCCGGCCTATGTCCACTTCAATCTATTTTATTAGTTGTTCTCTCTTTGGATTAGAACTAGTTAGATCCAATCTGGCCACAATCTAGTGGATCCCTGATTTACAATGGAGTTAAGAATGATATTTGAGGAGAATAGAAGTGAAGAAAGTGTAATGGAAGCTCCGGTCCAAGAGTGTTGAAGGAGATCCAGTAGAAAGGAGATCAGAAATAAGATCCTTTTCTGGTAGTAGATAGGTTGGTATTTATAGAGAAATCAGACAGCATAGAGTCAAAGGCCCAATAGCAATGAAGTTCAGGAGATAGCGCAAAGACACACCATAAGACCCTAGCTGACCCGAGTCAAATCTGAAACTCGGTGCCGAGTTAAGGTCCTTAACTCGGGGCCGAGTTTAGGTGCTTGGCCCAATCATGGTGAAATATTTCCAAGTCCTTCTTTTGCCTTTTCTAAGTGCTCTTGCCAAATTTCAAGTCATTCTGATTCTGTTTCAATTTTCTATGTCCAGTTGAAGATGCTTTAATATTAACTCGATACCAACTCAAATCCTTAACTCGTTACCAACTCAAATCCTTAACTCGTCGAAGTCCTTAACTCGTCAAAATCCTTAACTCGTTAATTCCTTAACTCGGGGGGTTGACTTAAGGCCTTAACTCGGGGGTGAGTAAAGGACTTAGCCAAATTTTCAACCAAACTTCTAGAGCTCAATTCTCTAGTCTTTCTCCGGGTGTTTCCAAGTCTGTGAATCATTCTGCCTTTGCTCTGATCTTCTAACTCCAGTTGAAATCTGCTTTGGCTCAACATCAGGTTAACAACATTGTTCTGGTGCTATTTGAAAAGTTATTGCATTTTTAAGTAGCATAAGGGCTTTGAACTTTCATGCTGACAACCTATAGGAATTAATAGCAACTTAGTAGACTTAAAGGTTTTTGAATTGTAAGGTATTTGTATACGTCTAGACAATACACCACACACAATGACTTTTTGATTCATCCTAGGTTCCTTGTTTTTGTTCGTTTTTGCCATGAATACCTACTTGGTCTCATGCTTGTAAGAATTTGTCCTTTACAATAAAGAGTGCCTTCGCAATCATGTATGTGATAGTATAAAGAGTATCCCATAATGCTCCACTTGGTTCTCTTTTTTAAGCCACAGTATAGACATCATTAAAAGCTAAACTCATCCTATTGTTCAAATGGGTGTTGCGCTGACTTATCATAAGAATGAGAATCATCTTCCCAACGCTACCGAGTTTATCCTGCAATTACTTGTTCATTTGAACCTAGATCTTGGGATCTCCATTCAACTAGGTTGGGTTTCCATTGAGGAAAACTATTAGTTAATCTATACGCATTAAGCCTATTTCCATCAGTAAGGTTTGAACATTCACCTAAGGCAAGCCTTTTGTTAGTGGGCTGCAATATTATCTATTGACATTATATAGTCTGTAGTGATAAGCCTATTAAAGAGAAGTTGCCTAACGCCTTATGTCCACGACAAATATGTCTAGACTTACAGTTATGAGTTTACGATTGGCTCTTCCAATTGCCGATTAATTATCATATTATATACTTATTAGAGATACATGTTTGTTTCGGCTTGGAATATCTTCTAGAAAACTTCGAAACTAATTTGCCTCCTCTACATCTTTATTCAGAACAATAAATTCGGACTCCATACTTGATCTTGCTATACATGCTAGTTTGGAAGATTTCCATTAGACCGCTCCATATAAGTTGAGCAGATTATATCCACAGTAAATTACTTGTGTAAGTTGAGCAGATTATCCAGTTTGCACTACTATTTCCATCTATTACAGATGGATATTTTGTATAATGCAGAACATGTATCTTAGGATTCTGATTATTGATTTCCAAAGATTTTATTAGCATTACTTGTATACCTACTAAGTTTACTTGTAGCATATGCGTTACCTGGTAGTTCATGATATACACAATGCTGCCTATTATACGAGAACATTCTAGTTGGTAAATACTTCTTTCGTTGAACTTTACTCAATTCTGATTTAAATTATGTGATTTTGCAACAATCATGTTAAGTCGTTAGAACTTATCAAGTGTCTTCTCAATCTAATGTGATTGAGACAACACACAACCTTGTGTTGTCCTAAAGATCTCAACTTCTAGGATCACATATGTAATTCTCATATCTTTCATGTCAAATCTAGAGGGCAACATGTCTTTAGTGGACTTTATAATGTCTTTGTTACTTCAAGTATCAATAAGTCATCCATATAAAGACAAACGATGACATTCTGGTTTTTGTATATGCAAACACAACTTTCACATTCATTTATTTTGAAATCACTTGATAGTATTTTTTGATCAAATATTTCATGTCATTGTTTTGGTGGTTGCCTGAAATCGTACGAGTTTACTAATCTGCACACCTTTTTCTCATTTCCTGGTGTCAAGAACCTTTTAAGCTGTCGCGCATATATTTCTTCTTCTGTTCACCGTTTATAAATATTGTTTTTACATCCATTTAATGTATTTCCATAAGGACCCTTATTGTTGTATTTATACCCATTTAACGAAGCAATATGATTACTTGTATGTCTATAGTATATAATTAGTTTTAGTTCATGCAAGACTGCAACTCTCCAAGTTAATTCATAAAAACCGTTTAAGAAGCTTCCAAAGTTGAGATTCAATATTCGCCCTCAATCCATGCCATCAACAAAGTTAATTCCCTTGATTGATTTATTGAATTAATTAATTAATTAACAATGCTAGCTGATTATAATGCTATAGCATAGTTACCCTGTAAAACCAACATTTATGTTTTGTTTTGCTTTTTTATTTTTTATTTTTTGCTTCGTAAATTATCAGCTCAATTCAGAAGCTTCACACAGAGGTTCTGGAACTCGATGTCGTCGTATCCGCGACTACGAAACCAAATCAAACCAGAGAAAACATACTTATTCCTCTTGAACAAATGCACAAAGCTAACTCATCTCAAACAAATCCAAGCCTCGCTCACAACTTCAGGCTTAATCACCACTCATCCCTTCATAAACGCTACTCTTCTTCAAACCCTAATCTCCAAATTCAAATCATACAACCAAGTCCTCCACATCCTTTCAAATTCAAATTTTTACAGTTGCTTTGCGTACAACATCCTTGTCAGAGAACTTTCCCTGTCGCCCACCCCTCACGCGGCACTCAATGTGTTTGTTAAAATGCTCCATCCGAACTCTCCTATTCCAAATTCTTCTTCTTTCACCTTCGCGCTCAAAGCTTGCGCTCGCTCGCTATCTCATAGCTCTACAAAACGCGTTCATGCACTCGCTATCGTTACAGGTTTTCATTTCTGCAGTCATGTGGCTATCACTGCATTGTACGCTTATGCTTCTTGTAGAAATATCGACTATTCCCGTAAAATATTTAATGATATTTCTACACAGGAAGTAATCAAATGGAATGCTATGATAACCGGTTACATTCAAAATGGCAACTTCATTGAAGCTTTCAAACTATTTCACAAAATGTTCAAATCAGGTTTTGCACCTACCGATGTTACAATCATGGTAGTCTTAATGGGTTGCGGTCAAAATTCAAACTTCATATTGGGCAGTCAAATTCATGGCTTCATAAGCAAAGGCTGTGTGTTATTCGAAATACATATCAACGTGGGCACCGCTTTACTAGACATGTACGCAAAATGTAGGTGCATGAAATCCTCTAGAAAAGTGTTCGATGAAATGAAAATGAAAGACACAGGTGTGTGGAATGCACTTATAAGAGGCTATGTTTCTAATAACGACAACCATGAAGCCATTCAATTGTTCAAAGACTTGCCTTTATCTGGTTTGAAACCCGACAAGCGTACATTGGTGAACACTCTACGTGCATGTGCAAATTCAGGTGCACTTGATGTAGGCAAAAGCATACATGAATACATAGAAGTGAAATACTCATCTATCGATGTAATATCAGCGACTTCTTTGATAGAAATGTACTCCAAATGCGGATGCATTGATTTAGCACAAGAAGTGTTCGGTAAGATTAGAAAGAAGGACACGATGGCGTGGACTTCGATGATATGTGCACTAGCATCTAATGGGAGAAGTGAAGTAGCACTTGAGCATTTTGATGCTATGAAAAAATGTGATTGTAAACCCGATAGTGTTACTTTTGTTGGAGTACTGAATGCATGTAGGCATGGGGGGTACGTAGACATTGGATTGAAGCATTTCAATTCGATGATGTGGGACTATAAGATAAGGCCAAGAGTGGAGCATTATGGATGCATGATAGATATGTATGGTAGAAGTGGGAGGTTGAAGGAGGCATTAGGGTTTATGGAGACAATGGAGGTGGAAGCTAATGCGGTGATATGGAGGAGTTTTTTGAGTGCTTGTAGGGATAGTTTGGAGGTTGAGTTGGCGGAGGTTGCAGTGGAGAAGTTGAGAAGGATGGGTTCGGGTCATTGTGGGGATTATGTGTTGCTTTCAAACGTGTATGCTTTGAAAGGGATGTGGGAAGATGCAAGGAGAGTTAGGAGTTTGATGAAGGAGGAGGAGGTTAGGAAGAAGCCTGCTTTTACTTTAATGGAGTTTGATCATGGATTGGAAGAAGAAGGCATGGTTGATGAACCCTTGTACGCAATAGAGGCCTAAAAGGGATATGACGAGGGATCTCTAAATCTGAAACATAGAACATAGGAAACTATTGATGAGATCAATGGGTAGTGAGGAGTCCTAAAGTAATCTGTTGGTGTATTCTTATTTGTATGCTGGTGGAGTAAATACCTGTTACATTAGGGCAGGAGGCATGAGAAATGATGCAGTTTTGGTTGCACATCTACGGATTTTACAATTGCAGAAAGGAATAGTGATGCATTTTGAAGGTTCGGTATGACATTTAATCCGTGAATGCAGAATAATTACATAACAAATTGAACATTGGAAGGGAAACACATTCGAGAAAGCCAATGCATTTCTTGGTCTATTTGCTCCAAAACCAACAAGAAAACCATCTCCGAATTTCTACGTCTCTCCTTGCCAGAATGTCTTTCTTGCTACATTTTCCATATCCCTGAATGTTTCCTATGCTCTGTTGATTGACTTCGGTTAAAGGAAGATAGTTTGTTGCATTTGGCATGTAATCTAGTTGCACAATAATGTTAGATTCCGTAGCTTAATTCCTGAAAGAACTGTAGTTGCTTGCATATAAATCAGAAGAATATATGTGAGTTAAATTAACATTTGCGTTTGTCTAAGTGTTCTTGAAATTGTGTTCTTTATGAAGATACGTTTTGTACACCAACCCAAAATCAGTTTTTTTACCTAAAGTAACAACTATATAATACGTTCATGATGCACATCATCTATCATATGAGTTTTAAGAAGAAAAAACATAATTTTGATAACCTAACTTCTCAGGCCTTTATTCCAACTGCGGTGGTACCATAAAATATATTTAAACTTTTGTTCTCTGTAAATGTAATAGACTGGGAATACCCCAATAGTCGCTAACTATTGCGGGGAACTTGCTTTGATTTTTGTGTGGGGTATGCTCCGACTTCAATTTCTTTCTTTCGTACTCATAGTGCACCTAACTAAGTTTTAAAGCTAGTACAAAAAACTATAATCTTTTTTAAAATCTAGTCAGTTTTACTTCTGTACAATCACACGCAAAAAACTACGTTCCTCTTTCGAATTTAGTATTGCCATATATATATACACACACGTACACACACATACACACACGCGAAAAGTGGACAAACACCTCTTATCGAATTTATGATAACAAAAAAACAAAAAGAAAGTGCTAATAAAATAAAGTGCGCACAGATTTATAGTGGTTCAATCATAACGGTCCTACGTGGTTCATTTTTATTTCATTTCTCATATTTCAGCTTTTACAAGTGTTTGAATGCAAAATACCATGGCCTATTATCAAATATTGAAGTTCTTAGGCTTTGTTCGATATTCTTGTTTGGCAGAGTCTGGTGGCTTCCAAAAAGTCTTCCTTATGGCTGCTAGGAGCTTGGATATTTATATGAGTGAGGTGGTAAGGAGGCCATCCCGATAAATCAGCCAGTTTACCTATCTACCATTTTTGATTCGATTATTTCCATATATAAAATGCACGATCTAGAACTTTCTTATATATTCTGATTTCATTCCGCAAATGCCTTGTTTAATTTGGCTGAAATAGCCCTGTTCGGTGGTACTTGATTCGGCAGATGGATGTAGACGTCTTCCTAGCAAAATTTCTTGATGCGTCTCCTTGTTTCGGTACATCACCCCTCCTTGCTCGGCTTTGAATCTATACTGAATAATATATCTTGTCCGGTGTATACACCACTAGACAGAATATCATGTCCGGTAGTATCTTGCACCAGACAAGGATTCTTGTCCGGTGTCTAAACCACCGGACAGGAATTCTTATTCAATGGCTCCTCCATCGGACAAGAATCTTTGTTCGATTACAAAACCACGGGACAAAGGATCTTGTTTGGTTGGTCTCTCCGTCGAGCAGCATTGGGGACTCATGTGTCCTTCTTTGCTTGCATAGCTTCCTTTGAATGTTCTTAAGGCTTCTTCGCCCCTTCATTTCAAGGTTGTACATGCAAGTTTTGATCTCTTTGGCATGCACACATATTTATGTAGCTCCTACACCACCTCGGCTAGCTTGCTTCTATCATCCCTCTGGTGAAAATGCCTATAACACTTACACCCCAAAGCTCGCTTTGTAGAATACGGAGTGGGCTTTGTTTGGTGCTCTTCTTAAGTGCCTTACTTAACTACGCAGCCCACTAGTAATCACATGCATTTAGGCTTGCACTTGCTCTAGTTCGGCATACTTGGTTTGGTGCTAAAGATGGGCTCGGTATTCCTTTGTTTGGCATTCTTGGTTTGGTGGAGATTTGCCGAACAACCTTTTGTGTTCGGTTACATTTGTCTGGTATTGAACAGAGCGGTGTAACATCCCCCTACTTGGAGACCCAAAACTAACGGCTACGGATGCTGCAGTTATCCATAATTATTAATCCTCGACGACCAAATACGACAATGTTAGATTCATTGATACACAGAAACTCATGAATATGAAAAAATAATTAAAACATCAAACAAGATCCACATTCCATTTCAAAACATTTCAAATTCATTACATAATCTCACATTCGTTAACCACGTTTAGAGAAAATATATTTATTACAACATACGCCAAGAGCGACATATGAAGATGTCTCTTTGGATGATCAGAGTATATATAGGCTATTTAAAAACTTTGCCTTTACATCAACAACACAGCGGAATCAAAATAAAAAAGAACTCTAAATAGCTATCATGCCTCCTACGCGTCTCCGGAAGCTTTATTCGTCTAAAGAGGTACTTGAAAACCTCAACTCTCAAACTACTTAAAATCAATTGAGTACCCGAGAGTTTAAGGAAAAAAATTAACTTGGAGCCAGATATAAAGCCTAGTATGAATAATAATCTACCATCTCGAACCATTTAGATATCTAGTGAGACCACGCCGCTTAGCGGAACGGGTTTTCCCCTCACTAGTATCCTAAAACCTTTATAAAACCATATACCGTGCTCCTACATCCACAATGGTTAAAACATCTCAAAATAATATAATATGATGATATACAAAACAAGTAAATCAATTTTGGATTACCCATCCCCATTCATTTTGATTATCTGTCTTAGTTATAGTTTCTAGGGTCACTATTAACCTATTAGTTTTCATGGGCTGACTAATAACCAGCTAAATGTTTAAGGACTCCCTGTCTAGTTACATAGTTTTCATGGGATCACTAAGAACTTATTGGTAACTCCAATATCTTTACTCTTATCCTTGTTTTCATGGGCTAACTAGGAACCTATTGACATCTGTCAATATCTTTATCCGGATATAGTTTTCATGGGCTAACTACAAACCTATTGGCCTCTGCCAATATCAAAACATAGTTTTCATGGGCTAACTATGAACCTGTCTTTCTGACATCTTCATTTATACATAGTTTTCATGGGCTTACTATGAACCTATTGTCCCATACCAATATCTTTTTCTATACACAGTTTTCATAGGCTTACTAAGAACCTATTGGCCCCTGCCAATATCTTCCTTTAATATTTTAGCATCCTATATTCTGGTCTTCCTGACCTTTTTGATGCAATTCTACTCATTCAGGAGTTAACTTAATTTATATTCACTACTAGGTCAACCTAGCTGGTTATTCTGCCCTTCCCCAAAATATAGTTATGGGTCCATTACAATGTGAATATATACATATACGAAGAAGCAAACACAATAACTTGGTTAATCCCTTTAACCTTTTAATCAAAGAAAACTTCTTCAAAAAATCCTTTTCAACACACTTTATTTATTTATGGCATGGTTTTCTTTTAAAATGAGATTGAATTATTTGTTTTGAAAAACTAAGGCTTTCGAAACCTTCAAAACTTTACTTTCGACCTCACTAGATAACCTCCTTCGAAAGCATATAAATCTCCTTTCAAAACATTAGGCCCCTGCCTTTCGAAACACTTTAGAACCTCCCTTTCGAAACCTTTCGAATGTTATAAAGCATTACTTATTAACTCTTAGAAGCATAGCTTCAAAACCATTGAAAGTACCCCTTTCGAAACCTTTGGAAGTATCCCTTCCTAAACTATTGAAAGTACCTCTTTCGAAACCATTGGGTTTATATTTAAAAATATCATTTGGGTCAAAGTGAATATAAATGAAAGTAACTCTTTTGAAACCATTCTTTATCATATAAAAGTATTTGGGAAAACTTGATGGCGTCGGCACCATCCCTTTCGAAAGCTTCAAAACATCCAAGTCATAACACTGAAGGATAGCATCAAAACCCCCTTTCGATGCCATTGCCTTCGAAACCCTTGGACCCTTTCGAAAGCATTTAGGAAGTGGCTTAGTGTAAGTTTAAAACAAAATCTACCCTTCGAAAGCATTGATGACTTCAATACACTCGAAAGGCAAAAGAACAGCCGCTAAGTTTCGACCTAGTGGAAACCACTACTTTCGAAAGCATCGTTTTTATAAGTAAAGAAACCCATTCGAAAGCTTATACTTTAAAACATAAGATGGCAACCCTCTTCGAAAGCTATTAGAAAACCCCTTTCGAAAGTATATGTTTCGTCTCCTTCGAAACCTTTAATAAAAAAGGTATGCGCTTAACTTTTTAAAACAAACAAAGGTATCGACCCTATTAGAAGCAATGCTTCAGGCACCATGCCTTCCGCCTTCTTCCAATCCACTACGAGCCAATTTCATTGATGCCCTGCGTATTAGTTTCGGCCTAGGTTGGTTTCGACTGAGATGGAGCAGAAGCCTTGGAGTCGAAAGGTGCTTCTAAATAGAAGCGGAACCCACTTTTCTGGGTAAACCTGATTTAATACCAACTAAAGCAAACACTTTCTAACTAACATGTCTACGTGTAAGCATGTGATTGGTTGCCTTAACTTTTCAAATTCTTTACCAAAATAACTGCCGCTTAGTTTTAGATCTAAACCAAGGTTAATTTAGCAAATAAGCCCTTCCATTAATCAAAACCAATATTGCAAATAAGTCCTTTTAAAATAATTTAATTTCCATAGAAAATCACTTAGGAAAAATTCCCAAAAATTGCTGAAATTCACTTTCATCATGTTATCTAACATATTAAAATTTCAGACTCAAATTCTCAATATAATTTCTGAAATAAATTTCTAAACCCAATTAACCATATTCTCCTTTGAAAATTCATAATAATCTTTCCATAGCTTAGAAAGTTATCAAAATTAAAACCCAACTCCAAAATAATGTTTTACATAACATAAAGTTTTTCCATGGCATTCAAACATCAAATTCTATCAGTTTTGCCCTAAAACCGTATCTATTCCCATTTAAACAATCTTGTTTAAATTAAACAAATTATAATTCAAGCATATCATCATCCAAATCATCATAAAAACGAATTTAATCTTAAATCCGAAAACATATGATCATAAAACAAAATAAAGATGGTATAAATTATTATTCAGCTTGATTAAGATAAGGAGATTGGATTGAGATTGAGATTTATTCCCCTAGCTTTAATCCTTAGCTTTACTTTGATTTCTCTTCTCTTTTCTTCTTAGAAATTGTTGGCTCCTCTTTACGTTTGTGTTTTGTTTTTGAACACGAAAGGGAAAAAATGAAAGGTGAATGGTGTAGGAACGAGAATATATAAAGGTAATGGGTTATGTGCGGCTAATTCCCATTATGCCCTTATGTAAATTAATTAACTTAAAAAACCATTCTTTAGCCCGTTTAATTAGTTATTAGCACGACCTTAACTTTATTTTCATATCTTAATCCCCATATTACTTAACATTTACGTTATTCTATTTAATTTATCTAATTAAATCTCCTGAATAATGTTATTAAAAATTAGGGGTGTTACAAGCAGCTTGCCTATATATAGGCCGAGTCTTCCTCCAACCAAACACTTTTGCTCATTTTATAGCTCCCTCCTTTTCCTATGCATGTTCATCTCCCAAAGTGATGTGCACGTAAATGTGCATATTTTAACTTCCCTATTTAATCTACTTTATTTTAAATAAATGTCATAATTGGGTGTTTTTACATGTTTAAAACCAAATTTCAAAAATGCTTTCAAGTTATCATTCATACATCAATTTGGGGGGAAAATGGTAATTTTGTGCATATATTAATTTTGAAGAATATTTATTTGCACACTTTAGTTTTAATTGTAGGAATTTTGGATGCAAATATAAGAAGTCTTCATGGAGATATGCATGCACAATAGAAGAAGGTAAATGAAGATGGAAATAAATAAAGTCATGAAATCATGGAGGACCCCACCTACCCACTTACCATAATCTACAATTAGGAGCTAATGCGCAAGTTAGTGGGGATTAAAAGCACATGCACACTTAATGGAGGATTAGTTCATGCTAATGATAACTTGGTGGCCACACTTCCAAAGGGGTATTTTGGGTAGTCCCTTAAAATATAGATTAGGGTTTTAGGCATGTATATAACCCTCTTATGTTCATGTAATGAATTTTTTATCTACTTATCATGTTATACACTTTGTAGCCTCAAATCAAATGAGAAATAAAATGGCTTTCTAGCCTCTTCTTCTTCTGTTTCTTCTTCGCTTTTATTTTACTTTATGCTCATTTTCTATTTACATGCTTTCTTTCATTTCATGTTAATAGCTTAGTTTTATTTTTATGCAAGTAATTAGTTCCTTTTAATTTTAATTAGCTTGCACTTTCCTTTTATTTTCTATGTTGAAATTTACATGTGTTGAAATGATAACACAATTGAGTAGCTAAACCTCTCCAATTTAGGGGTGATGATGATCTCTAAAATTATGTAAATTCAACATATTCTATGATTTATGATCTCTTTTTAGACTTCATGAAAGGTTGGACAATGATGTAAGTTTATTAGGGAATTTGATAGCCTATGTTGTAATTACAAATGGACTATGCTTAATCCAACATAAACATAATTTACATCACCTTCTAACTAGTTGATTTTTATCACAGAATTAAAGGAGAAACAAAATTTGATGATTTATGCTGCTAAACAAAATAGTAAATAGATCATATTTAAAATAGTTTTTGCTTTGATTTCATGTTCATTTTCATTACAATAGATAAGTGGTTTTAGTTGTTTTTGTTTCTAAAATTGGGCATAACACTCTTAGGATGTGTTTGAAGAGATAAAATGAAGAAAATAAATGTAAAATGAGGCAGATCTAACAAACACACCAATCAACAGATAAGAAAATGCATAGAAACACATGGATTTACAGTGGTTCAGCGTATTGCCTACGTCCACTATGAAATGACTGATATTTATTGAATTTCACTCGCTGTTTACAAGAGATTACAATAGTACAACTGAAGTTTGATAATGATTTCGGAAGAGTATCAGCGTAGAGAAGCCAAAAGTCCATTTTCTGTAGGTCTAGGGTCACTATTTATAGGTGTAGACAGCAAATATCTTGCCCAGATCTCGGAAGACTTCTTCTCTCACGTGAGTGGGCCCATGGGATTGAGTTCAGGTGATTTCGACTCGATCCGGGAGCGATACGAATTGAGTTCGTATCGATCCATAAATGGTCCTTTTGAGCTGAAATTGGTCAGGTACATTGTTGAGGTAGTACGCAAGCTCTTGTAAAAATTTGGTGGCATTTGGACTTGTAGATTTTGAGTTATGATCGATGCAAGTTCGGATCTCCAATGTGCAGCCGAACTCGTATCAATACGTCCGTATCGATCTTGTTCGTATCGGTCGAAGGCAAGTGATGTCCAATGACGTGGTGCTATCTTTTAGGATCGATCCTCTTTTTATGCCGAGCGATCGAGTCTTCCTTCTTCGTAGGCCTCGGTCGTATCCATCAATTCATGTTCGTTCGTGTCCATTTATCTCGTATCGATTATGGAGGAAGTGTTTTTCGTATCGATGTACACCCACGTCTTTCGTATTGATCTGATACAGTCCCTTTCGTATCGTTCCAAACCACTGCATTTGTATCGATCTCTTGACTGTTACTTTATATCGTTGGTGGATGGTTTCGTATCGATACTTCATCGATCAATACGAACTGTGCCAATAATGACCGATACAAATTGGGCAATAGGTAGAAGAGACACGACATATTTTTAAGTGATGGATACGAAACATGGTTGGCGTGATGGATACGAGGTAAGGGATGTTTGATGGACACGAGGTATAAGAGCGAGGCGGATATGAACGAGGCAACTCTTCTATGGATACGAATGTGAGTGCTGCTTGGCCTTGGATATGAGGTGGATGGACACGATGAACTTGCTCCTTCCCATGGATACGAATTGCGGCCGACCATGATGGATATGAACCAATGGCCTTTCAGTGGGTACGAAGGAGGTCTCCTTCCTTGGATACGAATTGGTTGTTTCACTTGGATTTTGATGAATCGATATCTTGAGCATACGAACCCCAATCGACTTGAAATTTGGAACGCTGACTTTTATGGCTTTACTTGTTGTACCATATTGATTATGGTTCGATCCAGACTTGGGAAAAATTTACCAGTATCCATAGTGAACCTGTATGTAGCTGATCTTCGGGACAGACTGTCTGTGGTTTCCAGTTAATTTCTTAGTGTCACGGCCTTGCCAAAAGGCAGGATAACATTTGCCCACCAAAGTATTTCTTGTGTGAACATGACGTGCTTTGAAAAGTTGTGACCCTCTGTCTGAAAAAGTTCTATCTGATTTGCTGAATAGTCATTGCCATTTCATCGAAAAATGTAATCTTTGATTGATCTCTAGTAATATAAACACTGAATTGTTGACTGCCAATCATTGTACTGTGCACTATTGTAACTGAGTGTTGAATGATAGCAAACTGTTGTTCAGGGTCATAGTTGAAAGTGTATATGGATCGATAATATAGTTAAACTACGACTAGCAAGTGCGGAATTATAACTAATAGTAAATAGCAGTAATAAAAATGACACCAGAGATTTTTATACTGGTTCGAACTTCCCGTTCTACGTCCAGTCCCAGACTCCTTCTAGATTTCTCTAACAACCCTCACTTAACCCGGAGGAACAGGTATTACACCGCCTGAGCAACCGAACATGACTTTTCCGCCTAAGCAACCGAATAGGACTTCAAATACAATTTGGTAAATTGTTTCTTGACTTGTGTGTTCTTTGAATAACACGAATATAGTCAATGTAGTACACCCTTCCTATAATCTTCTTGATATGATGATTTGAATGTGCAAAAGATAGGAAGTAGAGAATTGAAAATCACTTGATATTATAACAATATAAGATCGGAATAGATAGAAAGAATTAGTTGTTGAAATAGTGGATTTTCATCTCTATTTATAGTATTGAATAGTTTTAATTCAATAGTTGCAACCATTAGAAAGAGTGCAACTCTTGGTGAAGAAGACAACTCTTCAAAATTTGAATTTTCATGAAGAGATGCTTCAGTTCGTCAAGTTCAGATGTCTGAGAGAAAAGTGACAGATGTCTGAATAAAGTTTGAAATTCAAAAAATAAAAGAAAGAAAAAACAGTCATTTCAGACGTCTGTCTTTTAATTCAGACGTCTGTCTAGGATGACAGACGTCTGTTATTAAATTGACAGACGTCTATTTCATATAGAAATAGAAGCACTATATACATAGAGTTCAGACGTCTGTTATATAATCTTTAGACGTCTGATATTGATGTCAGACGTCTGAATTAATATACAGACGTCTAAATATGTACTGTTTTGTTCCTTCCTTTATTTTAGCACTTTTGAACTTGAGATATTATATAATTTTGAAAATACCTTTTTATATCTTTTAAATAATTAAAGATATTTATTATTTTAAAGCATGATTTTCAAAAGTATATTTGTGTGTGTGTTTTATCATCATATCAGAGATTGTACAAAAATATCTAACTTTAGAAATAATAAAATTTTGAGAACTTAATCTTGTTGATGATATGATAATAGCTTCTCTTGTAGATTCCTGCAAGAATATTTGACATTATAGTATATAGGTTGAAATATATAGTTGTCGCATTAAAATTGAAGAAGGCGGGTTCCAACATTCTCCCCCTTTTTGATGATGACAACTATATAATTCAACGGTTAGTATAACCATACCTTTTGCTCCCCCTGTCAATATGACCAATTTATATAACAGAAATGTTATTATTTCTCCCCCTTTGTCATTAACAAAAAGAGTTGTAGGGGGTGTTAGATATAAAGAAATGACAAAACTGTGAATAACAAAAATAGTTAAGAAGTGTAGACAAACCAAGCAAGTACCAAAATGATAGTAACAAATCAATGTTTAAGACAGAGCATTTGTTTAACCAACACAATGGACTAAGAGAGACAGAGAAAATTATACAAATAACAACTTATAAGTTTTTAAACATTACCAAAAAAACAGAATTTTTGTGATAGAGAAGTTTTTGGACCAAAAGGCAAACCAAAAGAAAAAAAACATCTTCTGTCACCATTCTCCCCAAGTTGGAGAGGAAGGAGGAGAAGATCCATGAGACTTTTTCCACAATTGACGAAGAATTGTCTTGACATTTTTCAATTCTCGTGCATTCTCTTCGACTTTGGCATCTAAATCATCGAATCTAGAATTGATGGAAGAAAAGCCTTGTGCAATTTGTTGAGAGATTTTCTTTTGATTTTTAGAGATGATGATGTCAGACTTGAGCTTTTCATTTTTAGTATAAGTGCGTGAAGTACCAGAAATTAATTCAATCTCGTAATTTTCCGGGATTGAACTTTGGATAAAAGCTTGCTCAAAAGCTTCGTCTTCTCCTTCATCATCTTCCCTTTCATCTTCATCATCCCCTTCTTGTTCATTATCTCCTTCATCTCCATCATGTCCGGAACTGCCTACTTTTGTTTTTCCTTTTTCTTTTTGTAAAGCTAGTTGTTCCGCTTTATAATCATTATATGTTGGAAATGTCGGAGGAGATTCCGGTAATCCCATCAAACTAAAGAAGCGAATGTTGGATACCTTAATCTTTTCAAATTCAATTGACGGACTTTGAATATACAGGTCAGTTAGAATTCGAGTAATATAAGGGGCATAGACAATTGAACGCTTCTTCGAGTCGTGATAAGTACGAAATGCATCATAAAAATATTGTGCCCAATTGATTTGTGAATTTGATAATATTGATTGAAGCGCCTTATCTTCATCATCATAAATGACCTCATGGCTTCCTTGCTGGGGAAAAATTGTTTTTATTAACATTCTAAGCAATAATCGAGGTCGAGGACGAAGATGATTTGATCTATCTGTGGACTTTCCTGGTTCAAAAAGATAATATTCTATTTGTTTAAGATCCTTTCCTTCTAACTTAAAATCATCTAAGTTGACCCCATCCGAGCTACATTTTAAAACTCGTCCAATGTCAGCAGGAGTTATTTGTAGAATGTTTCCAAATATGCTTGTCCAAAGCGTTCCTTTATCTCGATGAAGCCTAATTTTTGGATTGTTGACATTTGCAAGAAATAATAGGACACTAAGTCTACAAATGTTGACTTGATTGTCTTTGAAATCAATAAGACTAGTGATCTGAGATCTATCAGTATAGAGCCTAAGTTTGTACGTAGGAAAATGATCAAGGTCATGAAAAATACCATGAAATGATGGCAGAGAAGATAGATGTTTGTAACGAGCCATACTTCGGGGTTCATGGTAGAGCCAAGCTGCAATTTGATCTTCCGAAGGGAGAGTATGAGGAGCATGTTGAGAAGAATCCCCTTTTTGTTTCTTTGATTTGGGCGCCATTGGTTAATTTGAAGAAGGCTAGGGTTTGAATTTTGATTTTGAAAAAGATAGACGTGATGAAGAAGAGAAACCGTTGGTATGATTTATATTGTTTTTCTTTCTAACAGGGTTTCAGACGTCTAAAAAATATACAGACGTCTGAAGTTCTGTAGATAAAAAACAATTAAGAGAAGTTTAGACGTCTAAATTTTTATAACAGACGGCTAAGAAGACTGACAGACGTCTAAAAAATAGTGACAGACGGCTCAGTAGGTTCTAATTGAAACAGAGAGTAAAAAACATTTTGAACTAAAATCAGACGTCTGAAAATTTTATGTTAGACGTCTATATTGGATAACAGACGTCTGTTATTTTCAAACAGATGGCTAATTTTATAACAGAAAATTTGAAACTTTTTATACTTGATTTAGACGTCTGTGTGGCTGAAAACAGTAAAAGAAGTTGTTTTACAGACGTCTGTTGAAAAAGTATAGACGTTTGTATGTCTGATGATGAATGTTTTTGCTTAGTTTAAATATAAAAAAAAATTCAAATATTTATTTATTTTGAAAATACAAAGCAAACATGAATAACCAACTCAATATACAATCATATATATATTATCTACTTAGGAGTCTTTGGAGTTTTTGGAGACTTCGGAGACTTCCTTTTGGATGATTCGTGTTGATTGTGTTCATCAGACTGTTTAATGGGAGACCATTGAGGCTGACGATCCCATGAATTTGGGGAAACATGAGGACGTTGAGGTGAATGAATATGTGCATTTGTGTTGATCGGAGATGAACCACATATTTTTGCAGCACAACGTTCAAGAAAACTGAGTCGTCTACCATGACTCTTTTGCTCAAAATACATTTCACGCTGAAGATTAAGTGTTTCCCTCTGATAGTGATGTAAGTCATCTATCTTTTCCTTAGTAGTTGGAGATGGAAATAAATTTCTTCGCGTGCGTTTATTTTCTGGCGTATACCCCGTATGATGACTTTGTGGTGGACATATCGGAATATAAGCTGGAGTTGGAAGTTCGGAAGACCCAGAACTAGGTGTTTCAAAATCAATTGACGAATATTCAGATGAATAGGAAGGCTCATCTGAAGATGAACCAGCCATTGTATATATGAATAATGCAAAGTTAAAAAACATAATTGAATTTTGCTATTACCTTTGTACAAAAAATAAGCTGAATGACAATTTTCTTTGGAAAGAAGGAATTTATAAAAAACTGGAGGCTAAATAATGCATGGTTAAGATTAAAAGAAGAATAATTTTAATTTTAACCAGAAAAAATATGTGTGGATAAAAACAATTTTTTTATATTAACCTTTAAATAAAAACAGAATTGAATTGAAGTAAACTTCATAAATTTTTGAAAGAGATAATTCCAAGTTCTCGTCTCAATTTTACAAAAGTGTTTTCATTTAATGGTTTGGTAAAAATATCTGCTAATTGATTTTCCGAAGATACGAATTCTAGATTGATTATATCTTTTTCAATATTATCACGAAGAAAATGATGACGAATATCAATATGTTTTGTCCGTGAATGATTTACTGGATTTTTAGATAAATTAATAGCACTAGAATTATCATAGAAGATTGTAGATTTAGATAAATTAAAACCAAAATCTTGAAGAGTTTGTTGCATATAAATTACTTGAGCACATGCCAAAGCTGCAGATATATATTCTGCTTCACAAGTAGAAAGTGATACGCAATTTTGTTTCTTACTGAACCAAGATACTAGAGACCGTCCAATGAAGTGACAAGTCCCACTTGTACTTTTTCTATCCGTCCGACTTCCTCCAAAATCAGCATCACTATATGACACTAATTCAAAAGGACATTCTTTCGGATAAAATAGTCCAAAATCTTTGGTTTTGTTGAGATAACGTAAAATACGTTTCACTGCTCTAATGTGTGATTCTTTAGGATTGGCTTGAAATCGTGCACATAAACAAACGCTCATCATTATATCGGGTCTACTAGCGGTTAAATATAATAATGATCCAATCATACTTCGATATAATTTTTGGTCTACACTCTTGCCATTTTCATCTTTTTTAAGATGTATGGTTGTACTCATAGGAGTTGGTTTGGCAGAAGTATTTTCCATACCAAATGAAAGTGTATATGGATCGATAATATAGTTAAACTACGACTAGCAAGTGCGGAATTATAACTAATAGTAAATAGTAGTAATAAAAATGACACCAGAGATTTTTATACTGGTTCGAACTTCCCGTTCTACGTCCAGTCCCAGACTCCTTCTGGATTTCTCTAACAACCCTCACTTAACCCGGAGGAAAAGGTATTACACCGCCTAAGCAACCGAACAGGACTTTTCCGCCTAAGCAACCGAACAGGACTTCAAATACAATTTGGTAAATTGTTTCTTGACTTGTGTGTTCTTTGAATAACACGAATATAGTCAATGTAGTACACCCTTCCTATAATCTTCTTGATATGATGATTTGAATGTGCAAAAGATAGGAAGTAGAGAATTGAAAATCACTTGATATTATAACAATATAAGATCAGAATAGATAGAAAGAATTAGTTGTTGAAATAGTGGATTTTCATCTCTATTTATAGTATTGAATAGTTTTAATTCAATAGTTGCAACCATTAGAAAGAGTGCAACTCTTGGTGAAGAAGACAACTCTTCAAAATTTGAATTTTCATGAAGAGATGCTTCAGTTCGTCCAGTTCAGATGTCTGAGAGAAAAGTGACAGATGTCTGAATAAAGTTTGAAATTCAAAAAATAAAAGAAAGAAAAAACAGTCATTTCAGACGTCTGTCTTTTAATTTAGACGTCTGTCTAGGATGACAAACGTCTGTTATTAAATTGATAGACGTCTATTTCATATAGAAATAGAAGCACTATATACATAGAGTTCAGAAGTCTGTTATATTATCTTTAGACGTCTGATATTGATGTCAGACGTCTGAATTAATATACAGACGTCTAAATCTGTACTGTTTTGTTCCTTCCTTTATTTTAGCACTTTTGAACTTGAGATATTATATAATTTTGAAAATACCTTTTTATATCTTTTAAATAATTAAAGATATTTATTATTTTAAAGCATGATTTTCAAAAGTATATTTGTGTGTGTGTTTTATCATCATATCAGAGATTGTACAAAAATATCTAACTTTAGAAATAATAAAATTTTGAGAACTTAATCTTGTTGATGATATGATAATAGCTTCTCTTGTAGATTCCTGCAAGAATATTTGACATTATAGTATATAGGTTGAAATATATAGTTGTCGCATTAAAATCGAAGAAGGTAGGTTCCAACAATAGTTGACATCAGGTGAGCATTTAATTCCTGTGGCTTTTGAAAGTCGAATGTTAATTCATCATACATGCACGCATATTAACCCGACTCATGTTCATGTTTTCACATTCATGGGTCGTTGTCAAGTTTTTTGTTTCTGTTTGGATCGAGTTTCGTATCGATCCTCTCTTGGATCGATGTGAAATGCGGGTTGTAACAATGATTGATGGTTGTTTTAAGTTCTTCCTTCGTATCGATCCTCTCCTGGATCGAGTTTAAATGTTTGAATGCACGCTTCGTATCGATGGCTATCGATACGAACTTGATGGTTTCTTTGGGATGCTTCATATCGATGGATATGAAGCTTTTATGGTGTTTGAATAGATGGATATGAATCTGACATTTTGCATCGATGGAGTTGAGTAGTCTAAGTGCAATCTCACTACAACTTTCGTATCGATATACAAATGGATATGAACTGGCTGGATGTAATTATGTTGATGGATACGAAGCTTTGCCCTCGTATCGATGAAGGTAACCGGTTTTCTTGGTTCAACAACCGGGATACAAAATGTCTCTTTTGCTTGTCTACGAATCCATATAAAAGGATTTTGTACTTAGCCAAATTTATCACTTGCCTTCATTCTCTTATCTGCTTTCGTATCGATTGAGAACTCAAGAAGAAAGAATTGCCTTCGTCCCTAAATCACTTAAATTACTAATCCTTCAACCCAAATCTTTAAATCAGGTAATTGACCGACTAATTCGACTTTAAAACAATGAGATTCGGGTCTTAACGCCATTTCATCCAAAGTCGCAGCCAATTTCGATGTTGTTGATGCCGGAATTTGGTCGGAGTGAGGTCGAGGGTGGAAGAGACGAGGCTCAGATGGAGTTGGAGAAGAAAAGGAACCGAGGGACACGAAGGAGCTCATGGAAGGGTTGTTTGGCCTCCATTTCGTATTGATGAAGGAGGGAGGATGAGTCGTATCGATCAAGATTAGAAGCGTTCGAATCGATCTGGGTGTTAGGTTTCGTATCGATCAGGTGAAGTATTTTCGTATCGATCGATGGTAAGGTTACGTATCGATTCGAATTGATCGACACAAAGGCTCAAACCTTTTGATCGATACGAAGGTGGTGCATACGATCGATATGAAATCGAGCATATCTGATCGATACAAATTGCTTGATAGAGGATTGATACGAATGCACTTTTTTTGATCGACACGAGCTCGTAAATTTAATGGATACGAACTGCCTTTTTCGACCGATACGAATTGGAGTTTTGGTAATTGATCCGAGTTGAATTTTGATGAACTCGAGGCCTCCCTTTTTGCATTTGAACATATGACTCCGACGAGCTTCTGCCCTGCATAATCTGACTTAAACGTACTGCACATTTGACCGCCCTTCGAAGCTCGTCGATGGAACTGTAATATGACAAGACTTAATGAACCTCAATTTGAATTGATCTCCAAAGTCTGGATGGCACGGTTGTGATGGCCAGCGATGACAGTCACTCCGGTTGAATTCTGGAGTCTCGTCATTCAAGCACTTTGCTAATCTCCGTAGAATTTTCTTAAGTATTATACAACATTGCATTGCACAACACATTCATGCATTTCACTCTGGGGAAAACACGAGATTATTGTCACCTAACGATGGTTTTTGATGAGTTGACTAGCTATGGAACCCGGGAGTTCATAGCAACAGGAGGCTCAAAGTTCACCCCCTTTGGTAATAGAGATGTCAGCCATCGCGGCCGAAGTCATAAGTCTAGCTCCGGATGAGTTACCAGGAGAAACCTTCATTGGGAATCCACAAGATTCTGTTTCATCCAATGTTTCCCAAGATACGTTGGGGAGAATTTGTTTGAGGCACGGGCTTTCGCCGAATGATGTTCTACTACCAGGGCCGAACGACAGGCCACATACCCCTTCGGAAGGGTACACCGCTTTTAATCGATTTTCCTGCACAACCGGGATGCTCCCACCATTCAATCAATATATCCAGGAGGTGTTATCTTATTTAGGGATTGCCCCATCACAATTGCATCCAAACGGGTATGCTTTTCTAAACAGCATATTCATCATCTTCATGGAGCACCTTTTTCGGCCCCCGGCTCCAGTGGAAGTCAGATTCTTGTTCAATGTAAAGAGTCGGGGAGATAATCCCTCTTTCACATTCTTAGAGGGAGCCAAAAACTGTCAAATCATGATTGGAACTTGGACCAAACTTAGCTGCTTCAAAACCGAGTGGTTCTATGTTCGGTGCCTGCCAGGATTCGCTAGACGGTGGCTAGTTAGACGTAAGTGCCGCAATTTCTCTGTCGACTAATGGGATAGTTGTAATCGAGGTTGAGTCTAACATTTTCTTTCTTTTACAGCTTCAATTCCACGACCTGATGATGCTCACTTTAAGGAAATAGTACGAATTATACAAGAGGTGCCGGACGAGATTAGAGAGATCGACTCGGTGCTTACGGATGAAAATTTGAGGGTTGTTGGGCTGATTGACAGAGACCAGAGCATAGGGCTTGAAGGATCTCTTAGTGCAGCTTCGGCAAGAGGGGCTAGGCGTAGGGCGTCCGGGATTGTAATTGCTGAGCAGGGTGGTGAAGAGGATACGCCCACTAAAGATGAACCCGTAACCGGGCCCTTAGATAGTCCTCGACATTCAGAGAGAAAGAGGAAAGGCAAGGCGGTTGCTCATAAGCTTCACAAGTCTTCAAGATGGAAATCCATGGTCATGTCTCTGCCAGCCGCCGGTGTTATAATTTCGGAGGCCCCTCCCCCACATATGGAGAATCCTTTTGAAGGACTTGCAGACATCCTAATTCCAGACTATGTGTCGCTCCAACAAGATACTGGATTGGAAGGGCTTCAGAGCGCTTTAGATCTAGGCGATCAACTCCTTCGAGTATGGCCGATATAACCGGTTGGTCGGGGGGTTTGCACATGCATACACACACTTCACGGCACCACATAGTTTCTAATCACAAGCAATTCATTTTCAGGAAATACCAACTCTGTTTTTCTTTTCATTTTACAGGCACTATGTCAAAGCGAGGATTTATGCTTGGCAGCCTCCGTTTTGCATGCCATTCATCTAGCTCATATTATGAGTCTCGCAGACGTGAGGCCGATAGAGACCGCGATTACGGCTATTCTAGTCAAGAGAGGGAGCGCCATGAGAGGGAGAGGGATAGAGATAGGGAGGAGTACAGGCACCGTTCCCGGTCACGCTCTCCGCCACCTAGGGGTCCAACACAACCTTCTTGTTCTGGCAAACAAACCCATGAATCATTGCGTCAAATACCACCTTCCTAAGCACCAAGGCCCGACCAACAACGTCGGAGGACCGAAACCAAAACTCCCGTCATTGCCGAACAAGCTATCATAGAGCCCACCGGGGAAGGAGCGATTAGAATCGCTAAGTTGAAAAAGATTTTCCAAATATCTGCTTTGACGGCTTCGTCTTTCCCCGCACTTAAAGCGAATTCCCATCGAGGCAGAACAGACGATGCACGACTATATACATGATGTTTACGGCCAGTACCGGGAATGGATGAAGACCGCGGACAAAGTATCAGCGGTGGCTTTTGAGCGGGCGAAAACAATCAAGAAATTAGGGACTGATCTCGCTCAGAAGGACCACATAATCAAGGTGCTCAATGACGAAAACGAGTCCGCGAGAAATTCGGAAACGAAGGCCAATAAAAGAGCCGATGATGCAACCCGGAGGATGGAGGAGATGAAGCGAACACACTTAGCCCTGGTTGAGGAAATAGGGCACCGGACCACCACAGTCATGGCCGAAAGGGATGGAGCGCTAAAAGAGCTTGAGGAGCTTAAAGCCAAACTTGCTGAAGTCGTCAAAGAGAAAGATGATGCAAATAAAGCCACTCAAGAGGCATGCAAGCAGGCTGTGGTGCTAAGGGATGTGGCAATGCTGAAGGCTTAGGAAGGCAAAGCCAGGGTTGAGGGTGAAGTGAGAACGGAGAGGCCATGTGACCCCCCACCTCTATACCCACGCTAGCCAAGGACACCACTAAGTAATGCCGTCAACTAGCACGGAGAATAAGGCCGTTGAGGAGCGACCATCCATGTAATTGCTTTATAAGAGTATCGATATGTCAGATAGTATAACATGCATTTCGTTTCAAGAGGAAATCCGACATACCGATGCAAACTCAAAGCTACCACATAGTGGCTAAGTGGACCTTGGAAACAAGTATAGAAATAAACATAACATAAATCAGTCACAGATGTTCATATCTCAAAGGCGGAAATAGATATGAATATAACACATAAAAGTGTACATCAGAGTAGTGGTCAAATAAGATCCACAATATCACAAAAGAATAGATACAAGTGCTAGACAAAAGAATGTGTATACATCATAGAGTCAATATCTCGAATGTATAACAACAAAAACTACAAATGTAATGTAATTAGCCAAAAGTCAGAATAATAATCCCCGACGAGGAGTCAAGCAGAAGCACCTGTAACATCTCGGTCTGACCCGAGTATTATTTAATAAGAAAATAATAAACGGATCAGTCTAGCTATAAATATCAGATAAAGGAATGAGATATAAGCAGAGATACAATAATAACGCATGATAACAATTGTGTCAAGCTGTGACAAGTATGTTTTAAACAACAACAAAATCATACAATATCTCAAGAAATCTCAAAGCATCAAAAAGAACTTCACATTCTTTATTTTATTCACAAAACATCAAATATTGACAAACATATTATTGCCAATCACAAAAAGAGGTGAAACACAAATTCCAGAAATCACAACAAGAAATCCAGAAATCATAAAGGGGGAGGCCTATCACAAACGGGAGCATGAAAGCTCACCAACACGTGTATCACAAATGGAACGCTATTCCATGGTCGCTAACCATTAAAAATTGAGCCGAAGTTCCATAAACGGTCCGAAGACCATGGGTCGCTACCCCACCAAATTGAATCGAAGTTCCACAGAAACGGGGTTTAGTCTCCCTTGCAGACAAATAGACATCGCGCATCACTAGTCTAAATCACAAAATGATCATCATCGATCAATAAAAAGTGTGAATTACACTAAGCTAGTAAATATATGAGTTTAGCTTCATGTCCCATAACCACTAGCTTAACTTAAATATTTACGAACAAATTGTAGATTTCCACTCGAAAATTGTCACAAGATTTTCAATCGAACAAGTCCAAAATTTAACTGACGAAGTAAACGCAAGTGTTTCATACCACTTGTTTTGCTAAGCCGTTTAATTATATTTTCTCATTCGAATGAGGTAAAGGTTTGTATATACTAATAGATTAGAAAACGGTTTTGTAAAAGAGCTTTGTATTAAAAATAGAGTTGAAATCATCTTTGTAAAAGGGTTTAAATATTTACTACCAGTATAGAAACCTTTGTATTTAGAAGTGACAAATCACAAAATGATCGTAGAAACGATCGATCACAAAAATCCACATTCGATGACGTGAATCAAATCCAAAGAAATCGATACCGAATCCATCAAAAATGGATATTCCAAAAATCCCAAGGAAAAGGTCATCAAAGTCGATAAATATGATAACAACAAATGGGAATCAACACGAATCGATTAAATTTGGAAAATCAAGAAAAATAGGCAAATTGGCCAAAAGATAGCAGATTCAGACGTCTGAAATAAATGGTTCAGATGTCTGAATCTGGAAAATTAAAAGTTTCCAGAACACAGATTCAGACGTCTGAACGAAATATTTCAGACGTCTGAAATAGGCAATTTAAGCCTATTTTCTTTCTGGTTGCATTCAGACGTCTGGTGGCTAGATTTAGACGTCTAAATCTGGACTGGTTGCAAACGAACCAGTTTCAGACGTCTGAATTGATATTTCAAACGTCTGAATCTGGGAATAGAAATTTTCCCAGAACAATATTCAGACGTTTGAAATATCAATTCAGACGTCTGAAACTGGAATTTCAAGCATTTCCTAAACCTGGACCAATGATGGCCAAACGATATCGATAACGATCGGACGAGAAACAACGACTAAGGAATTATGCCATGCGACAACCCAGCCTTAACGGCTCTTCGATACGCCTCGAATATCAATGTCCAAATATCCATAATAGGATTATCACAAAAATTGAACCAAAACACCAAAAATTGGAATATACCCAAAATCAATCCAAACCAAAATCAAATGCACATGAATAAGTGTTAGGAATTCATACCTAACAACCGAAGATAATTATAGACTAAGATGTGAGATAAAAATCTCACCTTTATTCACGAAAACACAAGAGAGAAGCTTTGAAACAATGGATAGACCAATTCCTCCTCAATCTCAACTCAAAAAGCTTGAATCCAAGCTTTAAAAGAAGAACATTCCCAAAGTTAGGTTTTAGGAATTTCTGAAATTGATAAGAAAATGAGTTGGAGAAGAAGAGGAGGAGGATTACCAAAGCTTCTTCTATTGATTTGGAGCTAGAACTTGATTTGCAAATGGAAACTAGGGCTTGGAGTTTTAATTTCCCATTCCTCTCTCCATTGTGTGCCAAAGCTTGAGTATTAGGAAATAGAAATGAAGTAATGAAGAGAAGAGGGGTGAAGCTTGGGTGTAATAGGCTGAAACAAAAACCAAAGCCCTAAGTGAAAAAGTAGCAAAATTCCACTAACTCCAAACATATCAAAGTTTATACTCAAAAAGATCGCAAACGTCATTTTGGACTCAATGGAAGGGGTCTCGAGTCCCAATTCGACTGTTTGCGAAAAGTAGGTTTTCGGACTATAATCCGACTAACGATGAAATATTTAAATAAAAATATCTAAATATTAAATCATAAAATATGCGGGTTGTTACAGACTCCCCTCCTTAAAGAAATTGCATCCTCGCAATCATAAGAAATAATTGAACAAAAGTAACAACCATAAAAGCATATCAACACAAAAGAAGATATTTGAAATAAGGAGTTCACCTCAAAGAGCTCGAGAGAGTAAGTCTGGATGTGTTCGCTCGATGAATTCTCTAGATTCCCAAGAGCAATCCTTAGGATTTGAGGACCATTGAACTTTCACAAGCGGGACATCTTTATTTCGAAGGCGTTTAACCTCTGAAGCAATAACACGAATAGGATGTTGCTCATATGTTAAATTAGGCGAAACTTCAATTTCTTCAAAAACACCAGGCTCGAGAATAGATTCAGAATCTCGAAGACATTTTCGGAGTTGAGAGATGTGGAATACGTCGTGAAAAGCAGAAAATTGAGCCGGTAACGAAAGGCGATAAGCCACAGAACCAATGCATTCAGTAATGGGAAACGGGCCAATATATCGAGGTGCTAATTTTCCCGATCGACTGAAACGCACAACACCTTTCATAGGTGAAACACGAATAAACACAAAATCTCCCACAGAAAATTCTAATTTCCTTCTTCGGTTATCAGCATAGGATTTTTGTCGACTCTGGGCTTCTTTCATCCTATGACGAATAAGGTCGATCTTTTCTGTGGCATCACGAATAAAATCTGGACCTAAAACCAGCCTCTCACCGGCTTCAAGCCAACACGAAGGAGATCGGCATGGCCTTCCGTATAGTGCCTCGAAAGGTGCCATACCAATAGTAGATTGGAAGCTATTATTATAGGAAAATTCAACAAGAGAGATGTGATCTTCCCAACTTCCACCAAAATTTAGAACACAAGCACGAAGAAGATCTTCAAGAGTTTGATTCACACGCTCGGTTTGTCCATCTGACTACGGATGATAAGCGGTGCTAAAATTAAGCTTTGTTCCCAAAGCTTTTTGAAGACTCTTCCAAAATCCAGTAGTAAACAATAGATCACGATCACTAACAATAGAAGTAGGAACTCCATGCAATTTAACAATTTTTTTAATAAAGAGTTTGGCCAAAAGAGGAACGGTCCGATTAGACCGAACGGGAATAAAATGGGCGGACTTAGTAAGTCTATCAACAATCACCCATAAGCTATCATGACCCGAACGAGAACGGGGAAGGCCATCAATAAAATCCATGGAAATATGATTCCACTTCCACATTGGGATGTCTAAAGGTTGCAATAACCCACCGGGCCTTTGATGCTCGGCCTTAATGAGTTGGCAAGTCATGCAACGCTTAACGAAGTTAGCGATATCAAATTTCATTCCCTCCCAATAATAAAGTCGCTTCATATTCGCGTACATTTTACTACTACCGGGATGAATGGTGAATTTAGAATGATGGGAATCTTCTAATATGTCTTTGCGAAGGTCACTAATATTTGGCACGACAAGTCTACCAAATTTTCGAATACCGCCACGAGAATCAATATCGAAGTCTTTCAAACCTTCGATATCAATTTTATCCCTCAAATTTTGGCCAAGAAGAGCCAATTCGGGATCTAGTTTTTGAACTTCAAGAATGCGGTCCAAAAGAGATGGATGAGCCTCAAGGCTACATAAAACAAGAGAAGAACATAAATCGGATACACGATCTCGGATCTCACAAGTAGACAAAGTCTCGAGATCGTTCCATTCGGATATCATTATAGAAACAACCGCTTGTTGCTTTCGGCTAAGGGCATCGACAACACGATTTCCTTTTCCGGGAGTATAAAGAATATCAAGATCATAAGCTACAAGAAACTCGAGCCAACGTTGTTGACGCAAGTTAAGTTCCTTTTGAGAAAATAAATACTTTAAAGATTTATGATCGGTGTAAAGAATAAATTTTTCTCCCAAAAGATAATGACGCCAAATTCTAAGGGCGAAAACAATAGCCTTGAACTCTAAATCATGAGTGGCATATCTAGTCTCGGCTGGTTTTAATTGCCTAGAAGCATAAGCAATAACACGTTCCTTTTGCATAAGAACGACACCTAAACCAACACGACTAGCATCGGTATACACAACAAAATCTTGGTTTCCCTCGGGAATCACAAGAATAGGAGCATCGGAAAGGAGTTCTTTTAATTTCTGAAAAGAAGCTTCACATTTGTCTGACCAAATGTATTTAACGCCTTTCTTTGTTAAGCTAGTAAGAGGCACGACAATTTTAGAAAAGTCTTTGATAAAACGACGGTAATAGCCCGCCAATCCGAGAAAGCTACGGATTTCCGTCACACTCTCCGGTCTCTTCCAATTTTGAATCGCTTCAATCTTTGAAGAATCCACGGAAATTTCGGATTCGGAAATAATGTGACCAAGAAACTTCACACTAGATTTCCAAAAGTGGCATTTAGAAAATTTTGCTTTTAATTGATTGCTCCTAAGAGTTTCCAACATAATCCGAAGATGCCCTTCATGTTCCTCCTCGGTTTTTGAATACACAAGAATATCATCGATAAAGATGAGAACAAATCGATTGAGGAAGTCTTTAAAAACTCGATTCATGAGGTCAACTAAATAAGCTGGAGCATTCGTTAAACCAAATGGCATAACAAGCCATTCATACGATCCATAACGAGTATGGAATGATGTCAAAGGAACACTATCCTCTGCAATACGAAGCTGATGAAAACCAGTTGCTAAATCCAATTGTGAAAGACTCTAGCACCACTAAGCTGATCGAATAGATCATCAATCCGAGGCAATGGATATTTATTCTTGATAGTGAGGTCATTAAGCTTGCGGTAGTCAACGCAAAGCCTAAATGTACCATCAGATTTCTTCACAAAAATAGCCGAAGCTCCCCAAGGCGAGGAACTAGAGTGAATAAATTGCTTCGTCTCCAATTCGGATAATTGTTTGCGCATCTCCTCATTTTCCTTATTGGACATGCGATAAGGAGGATGAGTGATAGGTTGAGCTCCAAGGACAAGATTAATTCTGAACTCAATTGCTCGCTTAGGTGGCAATCCTAGAACGGGCTCGAATATGTCGGGAAATTCACGAACAATGTGAATACGAGAAATGACATCTTCCTCATCATCATTATCGTCATCCCGAGGATTTAAAGAATATAAAGATGCTGTTAAGTTGGAATCCGAATCTTCAAGAACAAGAGAAATCTGCTTAACAGATTACAGATGCCGAAGATATATAGTCCGCTCAGGACATAGGATATGGGCTTCATAACGGTTAAGCCAATCCATCCCCAAAATCATTCTGAAACCTAAATAACGCATAACATGCAAATCGGCACGGAAAGAGTAATCACACAAAATAATTTCGACATCTTTACATAATAAACTGAGGGTTGCGGATCCACCAACCGGATTCGCGATTCTCAAAGAAGTCATTAAAGCAACAACACTTAAAGAAAAAGTATCAACAAGTTCCTTTGATATAAAGGAATGGGACGCACCCATATGAAAAAGAACTCGAATGGAATGATCACGAAATATAATAATGCCATCAAGGATAGAATGAGAAATACCTTGACCACGAGATGTGTTGCCAGGGGCTTGAGCAACATTTAGCTTACCCTCCTTTTTGCCCTGAAGTTTGGGACACAAAGATAGAGTATGGCCCGAACTCTTACAGTAGCGGTAGAAAAGAGGCTTCGGGCACTTGTTTGCATAATGGTCCTTAGAACCACAATTGTAGCATTCTCCACGACGAGTGTTAGGAGCATTTGCTACCGGTGTTGCTTGCTTCCCTTTCTTATTGGGATAAGGACCTTTGAATTTATCAGGCCTTTTCTTGTTGATGTTTGGTTTAACCTCAGCATCACTATCTTTATCAGTCTCTTCGAGTCGAAGAGCAATATCAACTAGTTGGTCAAAAGAAACTTGTTTAGAAGCAATGGCTTTTTGAGACTTTTGTTTAAGCCATAAACAAACCTTTGGTTCTTCTTCAATGGGGTGTTGATGTACTCAACCCCATATTTAGAAAGTGACTCAAAAGAAGCAACATAATCTGCCACGGAGGATTCACCTTGAACAAGGTCGATGAAGCGTCGAGATAGAGATACTTTCTCAGCTTCCGGCACAAATTTTAATTCGAATCGTTCCCGGAATTGCTCCAAAGTAAGATCCGATTCATTAATTTCAGAAATCAGAAGCTCGTACCAGTCTAATGCCCTTTCTTGGAGCATACTAGAGGCCACCTGAACTCGATGAAGATCAATAAGATTCATGCGAGAAAAGATTCGATCGCATGTTCTGAGCCAAGCTTGGACTTCAATAATAGTTTCAGAACCTTTGAACGGCTTCCCACCCAAGTTGGTATAATCATTGCACAAGCGTGCAAATCCAGACTTAGGATGAGTAGGCTCAGGAATAGGTCCGACAGCTTGAGCATTTTTTACAAGATCAAGAAGTTGCTGAGCAGACATAAATACTCCATCCTGGGGAGTAGCACTAGATTGACCGGCGCTGGGACGGCCGGGTCTAACCATTTCTTTTTTTTAAGAAAGGAAGAAAAGAGAAAAAAGATTAATCTTAGAATGAATATCTAACAAACTTGATGGATAAAACAAGGAATCATAAAAAGAAATAGGATAGAACGGTACGAAGGCTCGAATTAAATCCTATGGCACGATTCCTAAGAACGACTTAGGACAATGATCCTTGCTAGATTATTCTACATTGTTCCGAAGTTTGGCTCTGATACCAAGCTGTGACGCCCCACCTCTATACCCACGCTAGCCAAGGACACCACTAAGTAATGCCGTCAACTAGCACGGAGAATAAGGCCGTTGAGGAGCGACCATCCGTGTAATTGCTTTGTGCGAATATCGATATGTCAGATAGTATAACATGCATTTCGTTTCAAGAGGAAATCCGACATACCGATGCAAACTCAAAGCTACCGCACAGTGGCTAAGTGGACCTCGGAAACAAGTATAGAAATAAACATAACATAAATCAGTCAAAGATGTTCATATCTCAAAGGCGGAAACAGATATGAATATAACACATAAAAGTGTACATCAGAGTAGTGGTCAAATAAGATCCACAATATCACAAAAGAATATATACAAGTGCTAGACAGAAGAATGTGTATACATCATAGAGTCAATATCTCGAATGTATAACAACAAAAACTACAAATGTAATGTAGTTAGCCAAAAGTCAGAATAATAATCCCCGACGAGGAGTCAAGCAGAAGCACCTGTAACATCTCGGTCTGACCCGAGTATTATTTAATAAGAAAATAATAAACGGATCAGTCTAGCTATAAATATCAGATAAAGGAATGAGATATAAGCAGAGATACAATAATAACGCATGATAACAATTGTGTCAAGCTGTGACAAGTATGTTTTAAACAACAACAAAATCATACAATATCTCAAGAAATCTCAAAGCATCAAAAAGAACTTCACATTCTTTATTTTATTCACCAAACATCAAATATTGACAAAAATATCATTGCCAATCACAAAAAGAGGTGAAACACAAATTCCAGAAATCACAACAAGAAATCCAGAAATCATAAAGGGGGAGGCCTATCACAAACGTGAGCATGAAAGCTCACCAACACGTGTATCACAAATGGAACGCTATTCCATGGTCGCTAACCATTAAAAATTGAGCCGAAGCTCCATAAACGGTCCGAAGACCACATGTCGCTACCCCGCCAAATTGAACCGAAGTTTCACAGAAACGGGGTTTAGTCTCCCTCGTAGACAAATAGACATCGCGCATTGCTAGTCTAAATCACAAAATGATCATCATCGATCAATAAAAGGTGTGAATTACACTAAGCTAGTAAATATATGAGTTTAGCTTCATGTCCCATAACCACTAGCTTAACTTAAATATTTACGAACAAATTGTAGATTTCCACTCGAAAATTGTCACAAGATTTTCAATCGAACAAGTCCAAAAATTAACCGACGAAGTAAACGCAAGCGTTTCATACCACTTGTTTTGCTAAGCCGTTTAATTATATTTTCTCATTCGAATGCGGTAAAGGTTTGTATATACTAATAGATTAGAAAACGGTTTTGTAAAAGAGCTTTGTATTAAAAATAGAGTTGAAATCATCTTTGTAAAAGGGTTTAAATATTTACTACCAGTATAGAAACCTTTGTATTTAGAAGTGACAAATCACAAAATGATTGTAGAAACAATCAATCACAAAAATCCACATTCGAAGACGTGAATCAAATCCAAAGAAATCGATACCGAATCCATCAAAAATGGATATTCCAAAAATCCCAAAGAAAAGGTCATCAAAGTCGATAAATATGATAACAACAAATGGGAATCAACACGAATCGATTAAATTTGGAAAATCAAGAAAAATAGGCAAATTGGCCAAAAGATAGCAGATTCAGACGTCTGAAATAAATGGTTCAGACGTATGAATCTGGAAAATTAAAAGTTTCCAGAACACAGATTCAGACGTCTGAACGAAATATTTCAGACGTCTGAAATAAGCAATTTAAGCCTATTTTCTTTCTGGTTGCATTCAGACGTCTGGTGGCTAGATTTAGACGTCTGAATCTGGACTGGTTGCAAACGAACCAGTTTCAGACGTCTGAATCTGGGAATAGAAATTTTCCCAGAACAATATTCAGACGTCTGAAATATCAATTCTGACATCTGAAACTGGAATTTTAGGCATTTCCTGAACCTGGACGGCTGGACCAATGATGGCCAAACGATATCGATAACGATCGGACGAGCAACAACGACTAAGGAATTATGCCATGCGACAACCCAGCCTTAACGGCTCTTCGATACGCCTCGAATATCAATGTCCAAATATCCATAATAGGATTATCACAAAAATTGAACCAAAACACCAAAAATTGGAATATACCCAAAATTAATCCAAACCAAAATCAAATGCACATGAATAAGTGTTAGGAATTCATACCTAACAACCAAAGATAATTATTGACTAAGATGTGAGATAAAAATCTCACCTTTATTCACGAAAACACAAGAGAGAAGCTTTGAAACAATGGATAGACCAATTCCTCCTCAATCTCAACTCAAAAAGCTTGAATCCAAGCTTTAAAAGAAGAACATTCCCAAAGTTAGGTTTTAGGAATTTCTGAAATTGATAAGAAAATGAGTTGGAGAAGAAGAGGAGGAGGCTTACCAAAGCTTCTTCTATTGATTTGGAGTTAGAACTTGATTTGCAAATGGAAACTAGGGCTTGGAGTTTTAATTTCCCATTCCTCTCTCCATTGTGTGCCAAAGCTTGAGTATTAGGAAATAGAAATGAAGTAATGAAGAGAAGAGGGGTGAAGCTTGGGTGTAATAGGCTGAAACAAAAACCAAAGCCCTAAGTGAAAAAGTAGCAAAATTCCACTAACTCCAAACATATCAAAGTTTATACTAAAAAATATCGCAAACGTCATTTTGGACTCAATGGAAGGGGTCTCGAGTCCCAATTCGACTGTTTGCGAAAAGTAGCTTTTCGGACTACTAACGATGAAATATTTAAATAAAAATATCTAAATATTAAATCGTAAAATATGCGGGTTGTTACAGGCCAGGTTGGAGGGTGACATCGAAGATCTCCTCATTACATATAATTCCAACGTTTTGAAGCATCGAAATCTAAGCTGGCTCGAAGACTATCCATCACATCTATACAACGCTTGATGCCGCTTGGTTGAAGATGAAAAAGCGGAGCACCACACTGAATCTATCGATGAATTTGAATTAGAGAATCGGGTGCTGAGTGAGGATGAAAGAAGAGTTCTCCACGACATCACTATCACATTCGAGAAGGAGAGGCTCGGTACTCAGCACCCGGAAGCTGGAGAGGGTTCTGGCGTTGAGCATCACGAAGTGGGTTCCGAAACTCTTATGCCAACCCTGCTCGAATCTACTCCTGCGGTTGATCCTCAATCTGTGCCTACATATAATCTTGATCAACCGCAGTTATCTCCAGCTCGTGAGCAGGTCACTGAAGTTGTTCCGGCTCCATCCGCAAGTCATTCCGAGGAAGGTATTCTGAACATTTCTCGCACTTATTCAAAGTAGGGAGCGTTGTTCGAAGTAATCACTAACACTTTTTTTTCTTATCCCTATTCAGCGATAGGAGCTGCATCGATCGTGCCCCCTGCAACCCAAGTGCCGCATCATGAGCAGGAGGCCTTATAATAGAGGCGACCACAACAATGGCTGCTGCACCAACCGATGGAGCATAGGGGAGCACTTTTACTTTTGATGAGCAGATGACGTAGGAACTTCTTGGTCATCAAAGCGACCCTTTTGCCGACCTGCCATTTGTCATTGGCGGAGGCGCACCCGTGACCAGCTCCTCGGGTCCAACTGCCAGCATCCCCGTGGACGCTCAAACAATCCATTAAGAAAAGATAATAGCTGAGATCAATGCCGATATGGAAGCAGCCGCGCGAGCCAGCGGTGTTGGAGGTGGGATGGCGGGTCCTGGTCCAGCCCCTCTGCGAATGATATCTCCGGGAGGCATGGTTGTCGACACCGGTGTGCCTCCCTCATCTTCTAACGTCGATCTTGTCCCTCCGACTCCGCCTCCATAAAGTATTCCAATTTTCGTGAGTTCGGAGGAAGAGATTACCATAATTCCCCCGGTTGGAGACCAACCACCAAAAGGCAAAGGCTCGAAGAGGCATCCAAGTGGTAGCTCCAGTGGTTTGACGCCGGGGAGAAAGAAGAAGAAACTGAAGGAATAAACATATCTTCTTGCTCCCTTTTTTGTAGATAGATGGGAATTTCTTTTTGCTTCTTGTAGGCCGTGTATAGATGCGGGTTCGGCCCCTGCTAGTAGGAATTCTTGGAAAGATTTTTGTACTTATCCTTCTTTTTCAAGGAATAGTTAAAATAAAATTCCACTCTGTTTTCAGCAGAGTTTTGCGTTTATTTGCTTAAGTATTTCAGCGCTCGAACTTCCATTCAATGTACTTGTGAAGTTTTGGTCTTTGAATTGGACCTGAGTTTAGTTGTTAAGTCCCAAAGTTACGGCTTCGAGTCATAATTGAATGTCAAGTCAAGTTCCAATACTGCACTGTCTTGATCAGTAGCCGGTACTTAAGTTCTTCCCCCAGTCCCGGGGATAAACTGAAATGGTCTATCGGCAGCCGCTTTTCACCTTTAATACATCGGGCTTGACTTTGTTGAAATGAAGCTGAAACGAGACGAGCTCGGGTGGTCGGATCACACTCGCTCGTCTATTGGTAATTGCATCCACACTCTGGGGGTTGCACTTGTATGTCGGTGGTCAATCACGCCCGTTTAATGATTAGAGATATGTCCACGCTCCAGGGACTTAGATTGATTCGTGGGTGGTCAGTCACACCCAATTTGTGTTTATACTCCGGTCCGCACTCCAGGGACTAAGAGTTGTCTCACGGGTGGTTGGTTCGCACCCGGTTTGTGTTATACTCCAACCCGCGCTCTCGGGACTTAGAGTTAGCTAATGGGCAGTCAGTCACACCCATTTTGATATTTATACTCCAATTCACATCTGCGAATCTGGAGTCGGTTAACAAACGGTCGATCACATCTGTTTTGAGTTTTAGGATTTTGTTCGCACTCCGAGAACGATAGATGTACCAGGATCGTGGATGGTCGGATCATATCCACCCTAAGTAAACAAGCGAGGTCGTTAAATGGACGGATCCATCCTTCTTAGACTTGGTTTAAATACGGGCGAGGTCGTTAGGTGGACGGATCCACCCTCTTCGAGCCTGCATTTGTAAGTTTATACTCCAGCTCACACTCTGGGAGCCGGAGTTAGTTAGAGGACTAACGTGTGTCAATCCTTTCTTAGCTTTAGTGTGATGGTTTGCCCCCGAGCTCGGGTTTCACTTAGCGAGTGACTGGTTGTTTCACAGTCACTCCCTATTTGAATAAGTCCCACCGTAGGATGGAACTTAGCTCTTCGTGCATTGTGATGGACGCATGACGCATTTCAAAAATCACTGCTCTGGCTCGAAGAGGATTTTATTGCTGAAATAAGAAAGTATGGCAAAGTCAGTTTCCTTATTACAAATTCAGATTTCGAAATGCATAAACAAATTGCAAATGAAAAGCAGACTGAATGAATAAATAAAGCCTGTTATGTGTAGTAGCGATGAAGACTCTCGCTGTTCCAGGCTTTCATCAAAGTGAGACCATCAATGGTTGATAATTTAAAGGTGCCATCTCCGAGTCTTCGTTTGATAACATACGGTCCTTCCCATGTTGGTTTCATATGCGAAGGGACCGGGTAAATTCTCTTAAGGACGAGATCGCCGAGCTCAAAGGTTCGAGGTCGGACCTTGGCATTGTATAGTCGGGCGACTCGACTTCGGTACGCGGTCGTCCTCAAATCAGCCTCTTCATGCCTCTCATATAATAAGTCCAAAGACTCGGCAAGTAATATAGCATTTGTCTTCGGATCATAATATGTCACACGATGAGAAGGCACTTCCATCTCGACTGGAATAACGGCTTCTGAACCGTAGGAAAGAGAAAATGGAGTGTGGCCGGTTACAGAGTTGTGGGTTGTTCGATAAGCCCATAGGGCCATTGGAAGTTCATCAATCCATTTGCCCTCGGCCTTTTCCAGTCGATTTTTCAGAATGGACTTTATAACTTTACTAACAACTTCAACCTGTCCATTTGCTTGAGGGTGTGCAACTACAGAGAACTTCTTCTGGATGCGGAATCGTTGACAGAAATTCTTAAATTCAACATTGTCGAATTGGGCTCCGTTGTCAGTGATGATGGTATGTGGGAGACCAAATCGATAGATAATGTTGCGTACAACAAAGTTGATTGCTTTCTTCATTGTGATAGTAGCAAGGGGTTCAGCTTCCACCCATTTGGTAAAGTAATCAACTGCAATGATGGTGTACTTCACACCACCTTTAGCTAGAGGTAGAGAACCAATAATGTCGATGTCCCATACAACGAACGGCCAGGGACTGACCATCTGAGTTATTTCGGTAGGCGGAGCCCTTGGAAATCGAGCATGTTTCTAACATCTGTCACACTTTTTGGCATAGTCCGATGCGTCGCAATTTACAGTCGGCCAATAGTATCCATACCGAAGCACTTGCTTGGCAAGAGCTTGCCCCCATTGTGATCGCCACATTCTCCTTCATGTACATCAAGCAATACTCATTTGATTTCATCGTGGGCGATACATCGGAGTAAAGGAACGGAGTATCCTCTTCTATACATGACCCCATTCTAAATGGTGAACCGTGAATCCTTTCGAAGAACTTGTCTTTTTTCACTCCTGCGCTCTGGCAGGGTCCCATGCTCCAGATAGTTTCTAAACGGAGTCATCCATGACTCCTTATCGGGAATGACCTCAAATACCCAGTCAGTCTCCATCTGATCAACACTCGAGGAAGACTATAACTCAACGGGAACGAGTCCCATTTGCTGTTCTTCGCCGGTACTGGCTAACTTTGCCAAGGAATCGACCTTCTGGTTGTGTTCTCGGGGTATGCAATAGATGGCATAATAATCGAACTGATTCAATATTTCCTGGACCCGAGCGAGATAAGTGGCCAGTCTTCGGTCTTTAGCCTGGTAATCCCCCCGAACTTGGCACACGACCAATTGTGAATCACAGTAAATCTCCACAGCAATAATTCTTAAATCTTTGGCACGCCTTAGTCCGACGAGCAGGGCTTCGTATTCGGCCTCGTTGTTGGTCGCATGGAAATCGAACTTTAAAGCATAGCATATAGATCAACCTTCTGGAGTTTCATGTACAACCTCGGCGCCTGGGCAGCGGTCATTCGATGCACCATCAGTATGTAGCTTCCAAACATATTTGGGAGATTCATTGGTTTCGAGCAAGTCCTCTGAGATAGTGAATTCAGCGATGAAGTCTGCCAGGACTTGTCCTTGAATAGCTCGCCTTGGTGTGTAAGTGATGTCGAACTAACTCAGCTGATATTCCACTTGAGTAACCTACCAGACGTCTCAGGCCGCGTAAGGACCTGTCGTAACGGCTAGTCGGTGTATACAGTGATAGGATGAGCCTGAAAATATGGACGGAGCTTCCTCAAGGCAATGGCAAGACAATAAGCCAACTTTTCCAGCTTCGGATAATTTCTCTCTGCTCCGATCAGTCGTTTGATAATGCAATAGACTAGCCATTGTATCCGGTCTTCCTCTCAAATTAAGGCAGCATTGATTGTGTTTTCTGACATGGCCAAGTAGATGTACAATCTCTCGTGATCAATAGGCTTTGATAGGATGAGCGGTGTGGACAAGTGTTGGACCAGCACTCGAAATGCGCCCTCACATTCCATAGTCCATTCAAAATTTTGTTTCCCTTTTCTGATCAGATCGAAGAAAGGAATGCATTTGTCGATGGATTTTGAAATGAACCTACTCAATGTTGCTACTTTCCTGTTGAGGCTCTGAACTTGCTTTATGGTCTTTGGAGTCTCAAGGTTTCTGATTGCCCAGATCTTCTCGGGATTGGCTTCGATTTCTCAAGCGTTGACGACGAATCCAAGGAATTTTCCAGATGCGACCCCAAAGTGATACTTCAACGGGTTGATTTTCATTTTGTACTCTCGAAGGATGTTGAACATCGTTCCCAGGTCTTTGATATGATTGGTGGAGAATCGCGACTTCACAAGCATGTCGTCCACATACACCTCCATTGTATTTTCGATCTGGTTAGCGAACATTCGGTTGACGAGTCTCTGATAGGTTGCCCCGACATTCTTAAGTCCGAACAACATCACTTTATAACAATAGAGTCCTAAATCAGTTACAAAGCTGGTATGCTCCTGATCAGGCAGATGCATCGGTATTTGATTGTAGCCCGAATATGCATCCATGAAGGATAAGAGTTCATGTCCAGCTGTTGAATCTACAAGCTGATCAATTCGGGGAAGTGGAAAACTGTCTTTAGGGCAATTTATTCAAGTCTAAGTAGTCAATACAAGTTATCCACTTCCCATTAGGTTTCCTGACAAGTACAAGGTTGGACACCCATTCTGGATATAACGCATCTCGGATAAACCCGTTCGACCTGAGTTTATTCACCTCTTCTTTAAGGGTGGCAGATCTCTTTGGATCCATGCCACGTCTTTTCTGCTTGACCGAGACATGTCGTGGGTCAATATTCAATGTGTGGCTCGCGATGTTCGGCGAGATCCCACACATGTCGGAGTGCGTCTAGGCAAACACGTCAAGGTTTGCCCAGAGGTATTCAACCAATTCCTCTTTCATCTGTTGGCTTAGCTGAGATCCAATCTTTACCATTTTAGAATTGTCATCGTTATCGATCGGAACATCGATCGTCAGCTCTGCCAGAGAAGCTTGACTGTCTTTGACTTCATCTTCGCTTTTGGTATCTCTCGGGTCAAGATCTCTTGGGAATTGTTTTTGGTGCCCGGGCCTTGGCCTAGGTGTTAACTGTCAATTATCAGCAAAGCGAACGCATAGATATTCCTCTACGCCCTTTCCTTTCTCTCTTCGCTGCACCTCTCGTAGCTCAGAAACATAACAGGCTCGTCCAGCAGCCTGATCTCCCTGAACGACTCCGACTCCATTGTCGGTAGGGAATTTCAAATTCAGACACCAAGGGGCGATAGCGGTCCTGAACTCAACAAGGGTCGGTCGGCCCAAGAAAGCGTTGTATGGTGAGTTAATATCCAATACAATAAATTGCAATATCTGGACTCTACGGCGCTCTCCAACTCCCAACTCCACTGGTAGCTCCACCATCCCAGTGGGTATAGTCGCACTTCCATTGAAGCCATGAACACGAGACTGACAAGGCTTCAAATCCATCGCTTCCATTTTCATTTGATCATAGGCTTGCTTAAAAAGTATGTTTATTGAACTTCCACTGTCCACTAAGATCCTCTTCATCCAAGCAGGACCTATCTGAGCTGAAATGACAAGTGGATCAATTGTTGAGGCTTCGACTCTGTCGGCATCCCTGTCTCGAAATACGATGTCGTCTGTCATCATTTTCTGTTGTTTGGCCGGAGCCCCGTCTTCCAAATTACTACAACATTCGAAGCTCGCATGCCTAATAGAGCTGGCATATGACTCCATTTACCTCCAGCTCCGATCCGCTGGATGAGGACCACCACTAACAGTGTTTATCATTAACCTCCCGTCGGTACGAGCGGGTTCCTCCGGTCTAACCTGATTTGGTACTTGGTTTTGATTCGATGGGCCCGCACCTCCAGACTACGGCGCCCGAACAAACTGCTCCAACTTTCTTTCTCGTATCAATTTCTCGATAATATCCTGTAAATGATGACACTCATTCGTGTCAAGGCCATAACTATTGTGAAATCTACAAAACTTCCCTTTTGAATTTGTTTTTTGACGATTTCTTCAGAGCAGGCTTCTTATATTGGATAGTATTGCAGGTCTGCAAGTACACATTTTTCATAGATGTATTTAAAGGAGTATAAGTGTCAAACATGGGAGCTCTACATCGTGGTCCGCGATTCTGACCCCATTTCCTGCCCTGATTTCCATCGCCTTTCTGTTGATTCTGTATGTTTAACTGCACCTTTCCGAAAATCTCCCCGGTTTGTTTTATAGCGACATTGCTTTGGATTCCTTCCACACTGGGCCCTGCATCATCCTTTTTCCTAGACTATTTCTCATCTTCCCTTCTCAAGGACTGAGCTGCCTTGGAATAGAAATGGTCCAATGACGCAGGAGGTTTTCTGGCCAACCAGTTGCCAAATTCGGAATCGGGATCGATTCCCTTAGTTAGTGCCATCAGAATTAAGTTGTCATTAGGATTACTAATCTCAGGACATGCAGCATGAAACCTCTCCAAATAATGTCTGAGTGTCTCTCCCGGAGCTTGAGTGACACTGGACAAGGTATTAACATCTTTGGGCCTTGTGACATGCATGCGAAACCGTTCAACAAACTTCGTTGCCAACTGCTCAAAACATGAGATAGATCGAGGTGGTAGGCGAGTAAACCACATAGTTGCGATCCCCCTAGGGATATTGGGAAACTTCAGTATTTGACCGCATCATCAGCACACGCGACATTCAATAACCATTCATACTTTAAAATATGTTGGTTAGGGTCAGAGCTCCCCTTGTAAAAGGGTAGAGTTGGCATTCTGAATCGTCGAGGTGGTTCAACGTAGAGGATATCATCGGTGAAAGGAGTATGACTCCGGGAGATTCCCCAGTTGTCATTGGTGAGGCCCTGACTTTCACGGATCATCTGACAGATCATTATCGGAATGTCTAGCATCTGGACATTCTGGGCATGTTGGGCCAAGGTGTGGTCGGGTTCCACAATGCGAGGATGGGCCGGACGCGGTCGACGGTCCATACCTTGCCTCCTTGGCTCTAGGTCTTCAGGAACATATGGGTCAAAAGTATAATCACGTTGGAGAAGGTTCAGATCTGTTTGTTTTCGAGTGTCATCTTCCAACTCGGTGGCAGTGGCAGCAACGCGGTTATTGGTAGTGTGATAAGGAACCATCCCTGCTTGGGAAGAGGGTCTGGTCTGGTGGCTGGTTGACAGACCAACTCTCGGTTGTCCAATAGTCAAAGTGCGTTGATGTCCGGTAGCCTGTGTATAGCTTCCATCTAGCCGTGGGTGCGTGGATCTGTGATTGTAATTAGAAGAAGCCGAACTCTCAGTGGATGAGTAGGAAGCCTGATCCCATTTGGATCTCCTTCATCTTTCATGGTTCAATCGATTGGTTAACTCCGCGTTGGCACGGAGCTGGTGGGTAAGCTGCTGGCGGCTGTGAGTCAGCTCTTGCATTAGTAGTTGGAACTCTTCCCTGGTGACAGGACCTTGTGGATTCGAAGGTCTAGCAGCATTTTGATCTGTAGGAGGAAGTTGCGTGGGGTTCTGCCTATCCCGTCCTTTTGGATCTACATCTGTTGAGGTAGTCCTAGTGTTGACCATGGTGGATAGCGAAGTTCTCTCCTAGACTTGGTACAAATCTGAATAGGATGGAAGAACTTCTAAGCTTGAAATCTAGATCTCCTCCATAGATTCTTGCAATACAATATCGGTAGTAGATCCAATGAGCAGGAGAAAAGCTGGATTTTCTCAGTGAAAGCACCAAAGTGTTTGTACCAAAATTGGGCACAACACTCTTCGAATGTGTTTGAGGAGATAAAATGAAGAAAATAAATGTAAAATGAGGCAGATCTAACAATCACACCAATCAACAGATAATAAAATGCACAGAAACACACGGATTTAGAGTGGTTCGGCGTATTGCCTACGTCCACTATGAAATGACTGATGTTTATTGAATTTCACTCGCTATTTACAAGAGATTACAACAGTACAACTGAAGTTTGATAATGATTTCGGCATAGTATAGCGTAGAGAAGCGAAAAGTCCATTTTTTGTAGGTCTAGGACCACTATTTATAGGTGTAGACAGCAAATATCTTGCCCAGATCTCGAAAGACTCCTTCTCTCACGTGAGTGGGCCTATAGGATCGAGTTCAGGTGATTTCGACTCGATCCGGGAGCGATACGAATTGAGTTTGTTTCGATCCATAAATGGTCCTTTTGGGCTGAAATTGGTCAGGTACATTCTTGAGGTAGTACACAAGCTCCTGTAAAAATTTGGTGGCATTTGGACTTGTAGATTTTGAGTTATGATCAATGCAAGTTTGGATCTCCAATGTGCAGCCGAGCTCGTATCGATACGTTCGTATCGATCTCGTTCGTATCGGTCAAAGGCACGTGACGGCCAATGACGTGGTGCTATCTTCTAGGATCGATCCTCTTTTTATGCCGAGCGATCGAGTCTTCCTTCTTCGTAAGCCTCGGTCGTATCCATCAATTCATGTTCGTTCGTGTCCATTTATCTCGTATCGATTATGGAGGAAGTGTTTTTCGTATCGATGTACGCCCACGTCTTTCGTATCGATTTGATACAGTCCCTTTCGTATCATTCCAAACCACTGCATTCGTATCGATCTCTTGACTTTTGCTTTATATCGTTGGTGGATGGTTTTGTATCGATACTTCATCGATCGATACGAACTGTGCCAACAATGACCGATACGGATTGGGCAATAGGTGGAAGAGACATGACATATTTTTAAGTGATGGATACAAAACATGGTTGGCGTGATGGATACGAGGTGAGGGATGTTTGATGGACACGAAGTATAAGAGCGAGGCAGATACGACCGAGGCAACTCTTCTATGGATACGAATGTGAGTGCTGCTTAGCCTTGGATACGAGGTGGATGGACACGAATGAACTTGCTCCTTCCCATGGATACGAATTGCAGTCGACCATGATGGATATGAACCAATGGCTTTTCAGTGGGTACGAAGGAGGTCTCCTTCCTTGGATACGAATTGGTTGTTTCACTTGGATTTTGATGAATCAATATCTTGAGCACACGAACCCCGATCAACTTGAAATTTGGAACGCTGACTTTCATGGCTTTGCTAGTTGTACCATATCGATTGTGGTTCGATCCGGACTCGGGCAAAAATTTACCAGTATCCATAGTGAACCTGTATGTAGCCGATCTTCGGGATAGACTATCTGTGGTTTCCAGTTAATTTCTTGGTGTCACGGTCTTGCCAAAAGGCGAGATAACAGTTGTTTTATAGTTTGATGGTTTAAGTTATGTTAATTAATAACATAAATGGACCATACTTATGATAAATACATCACTAATTCCACTTAATATTAAAATGAGAGATCATAGATTGATTTTGTTGATTTATGTAAAAATATGAGAGTGGATCTGCCTCTAAATTGTTTTCTAATCTCATATTTTCAATCACTTTTGTTCAAGCTAGTTTTACATTTTTCTAAGCTTAATACAATCTCAAGTTTGGTTTAATTTGATTGAGTAGAATTTTGAATCACTTCAATTCCCTGCGGATCGACCCATACTCGCCACGTACTAAAATTGTACACTGTGTGCTTGCGGTTATTTTTATTACAATAGTTTTCGACGGTTTTCTAAACCGATAGAAAAATCGTCGATTCAACAAGTTTTCGGCGTTGTTGCCAGGGAATTAGATTTGATTTTAGTTTTACTCTTCGAATTATTATTTTTTGATTTTAATGTGTTTTCATTTTTTGTGTTGAGTTACATTTAAAAGAATAATAATATTTTGTGTGTATGTTTGTTGTGTGATTTGATTTGTATGCTTGTTTTTTTTGTTTTGCATTTGCATTTCTATTTAAAAATATATATATACACAATTTCAAACAAAATTATTTTGTTACGTTTACATTTTATTTACATTTACATTTTACAAAACTGCCCAATTTCTTCATTTCTGTGCATATCATAACAATTTCAAACCACACCACTGCATACATACAAACTACCCTGCCACCACTACAACTTGTTATACCATACTTCACATATTGCTGCAACCTTCCACCATCAAACCACCCCGTTGCCTATACACAAACCCTGCCATATTCATCCATAAACCACTGCCTTCACATAAAACTGTGCATATCATCACCCTGCCACAAAACTGCTATCAACTTACTTGTTCTACCATACTTCACTTGTCAACCACTACTTCCTGCCTTCACCTGCACTACATCCATATTGCCTGCACATCTACACTACCATCAACTTCTTCCCACTAACCCACTTCACTGCCAACAACATGTCATTCAAACCACATACCAACCACCTCTGTCAACTGTTCCCCTGCCACTGCCACCATCCTCAACCATACAAACTACATCACATACACATCATCACACTCCATCCACCAGCAACACATACCATCTCAATCAACTACCTTCCTCAACCACACCCTCCCCCACTGCAATTCTCCAAATCAACTGCTCCTTCATCTAACATCAACTCTTTACTTACATCCTGCATACAAACACTCACTGCCCCAAACCAAACTGCACATTCACCTTCTAAAAACATCCAACCAGTCACATACAACTTGCTCAACACCACTCTAACACCGCCATATAACTGCCATACCACTTCTGCCACTTCATACACCAAATCACTGCATATTCTACAATCCATCATTGCATTTCATCATACCCTCCTCCTTGCTACACGTCTTCCACTCCTCTGTCAAAACTTCATAACATTGCCGCCAACATATCTTCCTTGCCGCTGCAACCTCACAGCAACACATATCTCTGCCATTACTATCCTTCAGCTGCAACAAATTCCCACTGCCTAACCATCATCAACTGTCAACAACTCTCCTCTATTTGTCACCTTCATCAACTTCAATCGCTTCTACCCACAAAACTGCCATACTTCTTCAACAACATCACCCTGCATACATATCCTTCTCCACCATCACTTACCTCTGCTATAGCCACCCTCCCTAATCCATCACCTCCATGTCAATCACTCTGACCAACCTGCACCCTGCCTACATCAGCCACTGCCCACATACAAACATTCAACATCATCATAACAAGCAACTTCCCATAGCACCGACAACCCTCCTCCACTTGTACATCCCATTCACTCCTGTGACGATCATCAACATCACCTCAATCCCCTCGAACTCACAACCCGAAATCGCCCTTCAAACAAACCCACCAACACGAATCAAGAACCGAACTCCAATCACCCAAATCCACACTCGAATTACACCCTCCCTCTCTCTATAATAGCGACGAACCTCTACCCATTCCTTTTGATTTTAAGTGTGGGAACTTGTGATCGTGAATTTGATCGTGAATTGGTCGTGAAAACTGCGATTTCTCTGACCTTCTGTTTGGTAAAAATTTTTTAATCGGACTGGGCCTTAGTTAGGGTTTTGATAGAAAAAGGAAAAAAAAGTTTGTTTTGTTTTGTTCTCTCTTCATAATATAAAAAAGAAAAAAAAATGTATATATCATGTTCAATTTATTCCAGGTTGCAAACCGCGTGAAATAAGAAGGAGAAGAACTGCTACTAAAGAAAATTGTTTTGCTTGCTTATATAAAAAAATCGCCGCTAAAAAAAATAAATTGCCAACAATTCTGCATGCTCTGGTATCGTGCCCTCATCTCTTGTTTTTATTTGCTTTTCATGTTGGTTGCTTGAATTTAAAAAAAAATCAAAAACAAAAACAATAGTTGCATCGTAAAATCATGTTTAATTCCTGTTTTGCATTCATATCATCTTATTTTCTTTTCTAAAGGCGGTACCCAAATCCACATAAGGTTGGGGATCTCATCACTTCTTTCTTGGCCCACAAATTGCATTTCATCTTAGAATTTTGATTAATAATAACAGTTAGACATTTGACTTAAGGGAGTCACGAGCTCACCTATGGCTTAATTGTATCTTAACAAATTGTCTTCTTTGAACAATTTATTTTTTGGTGTCTAGGCTACGGCAGAGCAATAATCAGTTATAAATATTATGGTGATTTGTAAATATTATACCGATTGTTTATCTAAAGGTACTTAAACCTTCGGCTATATTTCTACGGTGATTCGTGGTGCACCGATAACTCCTGCCCATTACCAGGCTAAGAACTATTTTGTTGGATTAAGACAAAGTGTAATCATACAATTTTGGGTTAGGAGCTACTAAGGATAGAAAATTTGTAATTAAGTCCTTGCATTCATTTAGTTGCATTAGTTCATGCATATTTAAAAAAAATAAAAAAAATTCAAAATCCAACACTAAAGAAAAATTGTACATTTCATTTAACTTAGTATTTTTTTAACTCAAAAGAAAAAAAAACCATTTAATCTTTTTCTTTGAAAAATTTCATTCAAAAACAAAAATAAAAAAAGTATATATATAATCTTTTCGAAAACTAAAAAAAATAAAAGCATATAAAAAAATTTGAAAATCCAAAATCAAATTTCTCTTTTGAAAAATAAATTCTTTTTAGTAAATATTTTTTCCCTTTAAAAAAACAAACAATTTCTCACTTCATTTTCTAAACCTTGCTTCTTTCTCTTAAATTCGATTCTACTACTTTCTCTTCTTGACTTTTAATTGTGCAAGAGTACTTGCACTCGTGACACAACAACAAACACTTGGACTCGTGACACAACAACGAATCGTTTAACTCGAACAAACAATCCTCCTAAAATGGCGAATGAAAACGCCCCTCGAACTCTTATGGATAGAATCTTTCCGATAGAGTTTCTATTCCTTCTTGCATCACATTACCCGCCCTTATGGGTAACCATTTCAAAATTCACTCCAATCATAATCCCACTCTCCCGAAATTTGGCAATTTTGTACACGATGACCCTTACATCTTCCTAACGAAATTTGAATAAGTTTGCACAACCATTAAAATCCAACGACTTAGTGATGACGGAATCAAACTCCGATTAATTCCATTTCCTCTTACTGATTGCGCAAAAAAATGGTTGTATAGCTTACCATCAAACTCGATCAAAACTTGGGAAGAATTCGTTAAAGTTTTCTTAAAAAAGTTCTAGCCCTTGGAAAAAACAAGTAAAATCTGAAACGAAATTGTGAATTTTCATCAATTCAGGGGTGAATCATTCGAAAAATATTTTGAAAGATTTAAAGAACTTTTAATCAAATGTCCACACCATAATTTCGAAAAATGGACCATTTGGCAAATCTTATACGATGGCCTTGAAAACTGCTCACGAACCATGCTTGAATCTATGTACCAAGGCATCTTTCTCGCCTAACATCACGACGATGCTTGGCAATTTCTTAAAAACCTAGCCGAAAAATCATCCCAATGGAAAGTTCCAACGAAAAATCAATTTACTCATGATCAAGCGCACACTCGATAGGATCATCTTTGGCTTTGGAAGCTAAAATCGACGCAATGATTAGTAAATTCGATAATGTTTTCTCATCGAACCAAATGAACCAAGCTTCCAAACCCATATGTTATAAATGTAACGATCCAAATCACATAGCCAACAAGTGCCCTAATTCGATCGAACAACTCAATGCTTTCAATAAAGTTAAGAACGACCCGTTTTCTCCAACGTACAATCCCAGTTGAAGAAATCATCCGAACTTCGCTTGGAACCAAAATAATCCAAACACGAATTTGGTTCGTCCCAACTTTCAAGCATTTCTGAATAATGCTTCGAATCCTCCCTTTCAACCTAATCATTTTCAACAAAATTTTGTGCCTCCGTCTCAAAATCAACCGCAACAATCTTTTGCTCCCCAAGACGATAAACGATCAAGTTCACTAGAAAAAAGTCTCGAAACGTTGGCTAAAGCAACGACTCAAAATATCCAATCAAACAGCAATTTTCAAAATTTGTTGACCTCATATAGGCAAAACACATGCCAATCGATTGCTAAACTTAAAAGAAAATGAGTCAATTAGCCACGTCTGTAAGTGAGCGTGAATGAGGCACATCCCTAAGTCAGCCGATTTCGAATCCTAGAAATCAGAACACAAATTCGAATCAAGCCCACGTTGTCCAAAATAGCAACGTAACCCAAATGAATGCTATCACAACTTTACGTTCCGGTAAACAAATCAATAATCAAGTCGTTAATCCAAACGATTTACCGGAAACCCCTCTTGACACTTCTAAAACAACAAACGAATCTGAAAAAAATGTGGAGCCAAACATCGAATCAAATGCCAATCAAAATTCTTCTTCTACTCAAGTAAACCTGCCTATCGAGTATCGTGTTCCATTTCCACATCATCTTTGACCCAAGAAATACTCGGACCAAATGGAAAAGATGTTGGAAATTATTAAACAAGTGAAAGTTAACATCCCGCTTCTTGACATCGTTTAGCAAGTCCCAACTTATGCTAAATTTCTTAAGGACTTGGGTACCCAAAAGCGACACACTCAAGTGCCCAAAAAAAGTCTTCTTAGCGGCCAGTTTGAGTGAAGTCTTATCCCAATCCATTCCCGTTAAATACAAAGATCCTGGCTGCCCCACAATCTCGCGTACAATTGGAGACAAGACGATTAACAAATGCTTGACAGACTTAGATTCAAGTGTCAATTTGATTCCATACTCTGTGTATGAACAATTAGGCTTAGGTGAGCTCAAACCAACAAAGGTCACGCTTCAATTCACCGATCGTTCCATTAAGAAGTCCGTGGAAGAAATTGAGGACACGCTCGTTAGAGTAGGGCAATTCATATTCCCCATTGATTTTATCATTCTTGAAACACAACATGTGACCAACCCTATGAGTGAAATCCCTTTGATATTGGGCCGACCATTCTTAGCCACCTCAAATGCCTTAAGCAATTTTCGCAATGGTTTGATGAAAATTTATTTTAGAAACATGACTTTGGATCTTAACATCTTCAATCTTGAAAATCAACCAAACGAACCACATGACCAAAAGTTGGAAGTTAACTTCATTCAAGAAAATTTCGATAATGAAACTGTTGACTTAAACCACGAACGCGAGACCGAATACGAACAACTGTTTCAAGATGAGCCTAATGAAATTGAAATCACGCTTCCGTTTGAACCATTACCATTGAATCATAATTTCAACCAAATTCATTGATTGAGCAACCCCCGAGGTTGGACCTTAAACCATTTCTCGATCACCTTAAGTACGCATACTTGAGTGACAACGAAACGTTTCCCATCATAATCTCTTCAAATCTCTCTCTTGATCAAGAAACTTCCTTACTTTCAATTTTGTCAAAAATCAAAGAAGCAATTGGATGGTCGATCACCGATATAAAGGTAATTAGTTCCGTTCTTGTTCAACATCGCATCCATTTAGTTGATGATGCCAAGCTTGTTCGTGACGTGCAACGAAGGCTTAACCCAAAAATGAAGGATGCAATTCATGACAAAATTCTTAAACTTCTCGATAATGGAATCATATACCCAATCTCTGATAATTCGTGGGTTAGCCCAATTCATGTCATGCCTAAAAAGTCTAGACTTAATGTTATCAAGAACGACTCAAACGAACTCATTCCAACTCGTACTCAAACGGGTTGGCTTGTTTGTACTGATTATCGAAAACTAAATGCTGTGACATGTAAAGATCACTTCCCTCTTCCGTTCATCGACCAAATGCTCGAACGTTTAGCCGGTCACGAATTCTATTGCTTTCTTGATGGTTATTCCAGCTATAACCAAATTCCAATCTCTCCTGAAGATCAAGAGAAAACGACTTTCACGTGTCCCTTTGGCACTTTTTCAAATCGACATATGCCATTTGGCCTTTGCAACGCTCCTGCTACGTTTCAAAGATGCATGGTCAGCATTTTTGCTGATATGATTGAACGCTTTCTTGAAGTGTTTATGGAAGATTTTTCTATCTTTGGAAACTCTTTTCCAAGTGCTTACACTATCTTGAATTGGTTCTCAAACGATGCAAGGACAAACACTTAATGTTAAATTGGGAAAAAGGCCACTTCATGGTCACTCACGACATTGTCCTTGGACATGTCATTTCAAACAAAGGCATTGAGGTAGATAAAGCAAAAGTTGACGTAATTGCGAATCTACACATTCCCAAATTTGTCAAAGACGTTCGTTCAGTCCTTGGACATGCTGGTTTCTATCAGTGCTTCGTGAAGGACTTCAATAAAATTGCTCGACCGCTTATGAATCTTCTTGGAAAAGACGTTCCATCCGACTTTAATTCTGATTGTGTTTCTGCTTTCGAACATCTTAAAAACGAACTCATTTCTGCTTCCATCATTTGCTCACCTAATTAGGATCTTCCCTTCGAAATAATGTGTGACGCTTCTAATTTTGTAGTTGGAGCTGTCTTAGGACAGCGCATCAACAAAATTCTTCACGTCATCTACTACGTTAGTATGACTGTAAAAGATGCTCGACTCAATTACACGACCACTAAAAAAGAGCTTCTAGCAGTAGTCTTTGCGCTCGAAAAGTTCCGACCTTATTTGATTGGCTCACACATTACGGTTTACATTGACCATTCTACTCTTAGGTATCTTTTCGCTAAAAAGGATGCTAAGTCTCGTTTGATCCGTTGGATCCTTTTACTCCAAGAATTTGATCTTACAATCAAGGACAAAAATGGATCTGACAATGTCATAGCCGGTCACTTGTCTCATCTTTCCAACGCACCATCACCTTTACCAATCAATGAAAATTTCCCTTCTGAACAACTCCTTTCAATTTCTGTTGATCCATGGTATGCAAACATAGTGAACTATTTAGTCACTAAGGAAACTCCTTCATTTTGGTCCAAATAAGACAAATATAAATTTCTTTCCTAAGTTAAGTACTTCTATTGGGATGATCCGTACTTGTTTAAATACTGTTCCGACCAAATCATTTGACGTTGCATCCCGGATTGCGAAATCAAAAGCATTCTTTTGTTTTGCCATGACCAAGCTTGTGGCGGTCACTTTGGTCCTAAGAAAACTGTTGAAAAAGTACTTCAATGTGGCTTTTATTGGCCTAATCTTTTCAAAGACTCATTCAAATTTTGTAAAAATTGCGATCGCTGCCAAATGGTAGGAAGAATCTCTCAATGAAATATGATGCCTTTGAACCCCATCCTTACGATCGAGATCTTTGACGTTTGAGGTATTGATTTTATTGGACCATTCCTAAATTCTTTTGGAGATTTGTACATTCTTCTTACTGTTGACTACATCTCGAAATGGGTCGAAGCCATTCCATGTAAAACAAATGACCATAAAGTTGTTGTGAAATTTCTTAAAGAAAACATCTTTTCGAGGTTCGGAACACCTCGCACAATAATAAGCGGTAACGGAACCCATTTTTGCAATCGATCATATGAAACTCTAATGAAGAAGTACTCGATAACCAACAAGTTATCCACTTTGTATCATCCTCAAACTTGTGGCCAAGTTAAAGTTTCAAATCGTGAAATCAAACAAATCTTGGAGAAAACCGTTAATAAAAATTGTACTACTTTTAAAACTAACCTTGGAATGTCCCCATTCCATTTAGTTTATGGGAAAGCATGCCATTTACGTGTTGAAATCGAACACAAAGCGTTATGGGCAGTTAAGAACTTAAACTTTGACCTTGAAAAAGCCGGTGAAAACAGAAAATTGCAAATCAACGAATTAGAAGAGATTAGGAACAACGCGTGTGAAAATGAGAAAATATACAAAGAAAGAACAAAAAAATTTCATGACAAGTCAATCCTAAGAAAAACATTTTCACCCAACCAGAAAGTTCTTTTGTATAACTCTGGACTTCATTTATTCCTTAGGAAACTAAAATCAAGATGGACAAGGCCATACATTGTACAAACTATTTTTCCACAAGGTGCCATAGAAATACAAAACCCCAGGGATGGAACAATTTTCAAAGTCAACGGTCATCATTTGAAACCATTCTTTGATTTGCCGTGTGAGCTCATGCTTCTTCATGAGCCATGCCATGTCTAGGAAGAAATGTTAACCCTCTTTTGTAAATATGTACATATTTTTCTCCGTTACACTCATTATATCATGCATTGATTATGGGGACACAGTAAAAATTAAGTGTGGGGGGAGTCTCATCCTCATTTTTGATTTTTCATGGTTTATTTTTTGAATTTTCTTTCCAAAATTCAAAATTTTAAAAAAACAAAAAATCCTAAAACAAATTTTCTTTTTAGCATTTTGATTTATTTTTAAAGAAACACTATAGGATAATTATAGGTTTTGGTTATAAAATTGAAATCTTTGAAAATTTATTTGTCTCAACAAAAATAAAAATAATGTTTGATTACAATTAATGATTATTTAACTAGTATATAGGAAGGTTCGTGGGTGATAATTATAAAGTATATCCTATTTGAAATCTTTGTTTAATAAGTGGTTGATTTAAAGTAAAGACGATAACATTTTTGTCTTCTAAGTTAAGTGGTGCCAAGATGATATTGTAAAACTATCTCTTCAAAAAAAACAAAAAAAAACAAAAAAAAGAAGAAAAACAATAATTGTTTTGTATATATCAACTGTGACGATCCACATTTCGAAAGGTTTAAATCGATAATAATCCACACATGTCCGACTTAAACAATCCAGAACATAGATAATCAATGAGGTTAATTAAGAAAAATAAGAAAAGAAGAAGAAAACAAACACAAAATCTCGCAACGGAATGACAAAATAAAATAATCAGATAATTAGTTCATGAAGCTGTTTACTATACTTTTGATTATAATTTATACAACATTTTCAGAGTTATATATACATTAGGAATAAATAAAGTAATGCAGTAGACAACATGACGCAGGAATACTAATAGTAATAATATACCAAATCTTCATCTTCGTCCTCCAGAATAAATCTTCAATAAGCTAAAAAACTCAGGACTGACCCCCGAGCGTAATGAAAAGACAAAACACTCGAGTCAGGACTAAAATATCCTTATGTAATATCGCATATAACATGAGTGTAATTGCATCAGAGATGTTTACGGGATTTTACATCTCCTATCCAGTGTATAACTTGCATGCAATAACTTAAGAGATGTTACGGGAATTTCCATCTCTTAAGGATCCATCAAAATATTTATAGGTAGTAGAATACACTATATATGTAATGTCTAATCAATAAAATAAATATTTTTCTTAGCGTTAAGGCTTTACATTAATCCCCCTTAACGCATTTTTAAGCATTGTCGTACAGTTTGCATATAAAACACCAGTAAACCGTCGGTGGATAGGGATGCACCGTGATACGACAACACTAAACCAAAATCGTAGGGGTCTCGTATAAGGATAAAAATATGACAATGCACGTTAGGCAATGCCCAAGGTAGGATACTACCAGTTTACCCTTCCTAGCTGGTGGTAACGCATCATAGCCATGATCGCCCACCACTTCCAACACTCCCAAAATCCAAGGGTGCACACCAATCAATCACAATGTAAATGATGGTAATATGAAGAAGTGTGTCCGCTCGAGGTAGCTAACCCACTTGGCTGGTACGACTCCTGTTTTAGTTATTTCAAATTGGCACTAGTGCCAGGCCAATCCATCATTGTTCTCTTTCTTCAAATCCAGCAAACGTACGCCAAATCCAACCACTTCATTCTGGATCATCACTCCACGTACACAGTTGTTAAAGTGGTTTCGGTATCGACACAGAGTATGCCCATATCCGACCCCAGTTTCTTTAACAACCAAACGTCGTTTTACACACTGGTTGGTACTTTTACATTTCAAAAAGAGTTCATACTTGAAAATACCATATTTGCTTCAAAATCAAATCCATTTTGAAATCATCATATTTACTCAAAATATACCATTTCACTTCAAAAATCATTTTCGCCTCAATATTTCGATTTCGCTACCAAAATCGTTTCGAATTTCAATTTAGGTTATAACTTCATTTTAACCCAATTCGCACTTAAATCCAAGATTTAATTATAAACATTTCACCCTTTTGACTAGTTTGAATTTTTGAAAAATAGTTTGAATAGTTTTAAAATATTTTAAATAATTAAAATAGGTTAAATTGTTAAAATAGTTAAAAATAGTTTAAATAGTTAAAATAGTTTAAATAAAATAGTTTAAGTATTAAAATGGTTTATATAGCAAAATAGATTGGAAAATCCAAAATAATTTGAATATAAAAGAAAGATTTAAATAGTTTATATCAAAATAATTTATTTGAAAATAGTTTCAAAGTCAAACTGATTCAATTTCCAAATTTTCCAATTCAAATCACTTTTAAATTTCCATTTTGATTTTTATCAATTCCAAGTTCGATTTTCAAAACATCGATTCAAAACACTTAAATCAAATTTACTTTCAACACCCAATTTGAAATCCAAATCCTCAAATATAATTCAATTCCGAGCTCAATTTCGAAATAGTTCGATTTCCATAATTTCGGTTTTTCATCTTCTTAAAATAATATCATTTAAATAAGTTTCAAATCAAAAAATTTAAAATCATTTAATTTAAAAAATTCGGTGTTCGTATATAATTTTCTATCCTATGGCTAAGTGATCGGTTATTTCAATTTAATTTCAGGGATGGATATATATCATTTCAACCCAAATCACAGTGTCATATGTATATATCATTTCAACCTATTTCTTAATTTATTCAAAATAATTCAATTTATAGTTTTATACACTGTAAATAATATACAGGATGATAACAGGATATATAAAAATAAATAAACATCCAAATCATCCAAAATATCAACCAATAGCATCCATCACAATCAATCATACAAACAGTCAATATAATTCACAACAATTTCATAGTTATCAATATCGGGTATTTTAATTGTAATTAAATTCCAATTTCAAATTTAACCATCAATTTTAATTTTTAACAGTTAATTCGAATGATAATTAAATTTATCAAACAATGATCAATAAATTTATATCACTTCATAATTTCGAATTTAACTAGCATAAAAATATTTTAGTACGTTGTGGGCATTATAAAACACTCACCTTTAAATGAAGCTGAAAATTCGCTTGAAGCGAAAAGCAACGAAACCAACTCCATGACATAGACGACGTCGATACGAATCCGACATGACTGATCGTGGGCCAATACAACCTCGTACGAGAGAGATAAAATTTCGTTAACATATTTATTTTTAAACTAACTTAAATATAAATTAAACATTAATTAAAATTACCCTAATCACGTCATTAGCTTAATTAAATTACAAATTTACAAACCCATTACCCTTTATAGAAATAGCCTGGCCCAAAAGAACAGCCCAACCCTATTTCTATTTCTTCCCCAAACCAAAATCTCGTGCACAAAGATACGACCTACCCCCTTCATACATGCACGTCCATCCACCACTTTCCTTCCACCGGAGCACTTCCCATTGCCACCACCGATCATCCCTCCAACAGTTTAACCCAACGATGCCTTCGAATCGACTACCAGTGCCTTGCCTCAATTTCCGACCTGCCATGCCTCGTTGCTACAGTATGAAGTCGCGATTCATCCTAGGGGTTCGAACCTCCAACTGGCCATGATTTCAGGTGCTCTTCGACAACCAAAACCCAGCTGCGTTCTTCAATTTGCGAAACACTAACCCAAATTTGAGCAAATCGAAATCCTAGCCAAAACACCCATTCGACATTACTGTCGAAATCCCCAAATTACTGCCGCGGCCTCTAATTCGAGCGTAGAAGAGATACTCTTGGTTAAACGATATTTTTAAAACCTTTTTCTAGAATTTAAGCTCAGTATTCGATTGATTTTTTCTTTTCTTTCATTTTTTTCCTTTTCTTTTTAAAACTAGAGATGGTTATATAGCAAGGAGATAGCATGATGGGGATACAGCCTTGTACGAGAGTGGAACGAAATGATTTAGCTTTTAAATTTTCGAAGTTTTGAAATTTTATTTTTTTTCTTTTCTCTGAATCTTTGTTCAAATATAGAAGGGAAGGTGGGACTGAATAGTAGGATTGGTCGGCTGCTTTTCAGGTTTAGGGTGGCTTGCACCGTGGTAGGGTGGCTGAGTGAAAGAAAGTGACTGCCTAGTCCAATTAATGCAAATAAATTATTTAAAATGTCAAATAAATCTATCTATTAATTTCGAACCCCGATCAAGGCATATCACCAGGCGTTAATAATGTTATACCACTATTTCGAACGCAATGGAACAGGTTTCGAGGCCCAATTCGATCGTATGTGGAAGATAGCTTTTTGAACCAATTATTACATTGAATTTCCAATATTAAACTCAACGCGTTTCTATCTCGTACGAACAAACGATAACTCCAAGTACTACGAAATTTGAAATTTGATAATAATACACTGTTACAGATCCAATGGAACTGGTTTCGTCGAAATCCGAGATAGTGGCCAAAATGGCTGTTTTTACTCGTAAATTTAAATATAAAATTTTCAATTTCTAATTATTCACTTTTAAATCCAATTTTAAATGTTAACAATCTTGTTTTAATAAAATTTAAATCAACTTCCGATATCGTTTTCAATTATATTAAATTCAGAATTCAGTTATTCAAATAATTTCCAATATTAAATTTAAAAAATTTAATTATCCTATAAATCAATATAAATAAATCATTAAGTTCCAAATAAATTTTAGTTATCAACATAATTTTATTTCTATCTAAATAATTCGCAATTTATTCAACTTCAATTATTGATTATAAACCCAGTTAATATATAGAATTTCATTTCAATACTCGTTATCGCCAAAATCTTCGAAATTAACTATTTCAAAATTTTATTCAGGTTCATATCTAATAACTTACGTTCGAAATCATTAAATTTTTATTTTTAACTATTTTTATTCGATAATTATATCAAATTCTATAATTTAAAATAGTTAAAAATACGGGTTGTTACATATATATTTTATTAACACCTAGAGTCATGTGTTCACACGCAAGTGTGTACACTCGCCATGCTCTATACACTTCTCACGTCAGCCCGAAAGTCAATGCATGACGGTATTTATGGCCTCAGTTTATCCGAGTTAGGTGTATGTATATAAAAATTCTTTCATTAGTAAAGCCTACAGTCGATAGGTGTACATACTTGTACACTCGCCATGCTCTGTATTCCCCTCACCTAAGCCCACAAGACAGTGCATGGGTGGTATATCTGGCCTCAGTTTTCTGAGTTAGGCATATGTAAATATTGTTAATATCAATAAAGTTTCAAATAAAGAGAGAGTAAGCAACTGAAATCCAAGCACTATTTTCACTTATTTGATTTGACTTATTATTAAAAGAAATGAAAATACCACTTTGAAAAACTTTGATAATCAACTAAAGATCCATTTCATAGTTGCACTATGTTATCAACCGAAACAACTAGCCAAACTAGAGTCTAATTTCGATGATAACTTATTTTTTATTGGAAATTTTGGAAAGTAAAAGTACTTAAACTTCTTGATAATGACCAGAACTTATATTTAACTTATTCGTGTCAATTTGAAAGTAAATTCTTCATTTGTAAATATTTTCAAAAACTAGCATTCATATCTTTGTAAATAAATGATGCATTTAGGAATTTTTCATGTTACATTTGGATTTTGTGGGTAGTATGCACTGAAAACCCTCATGAGACAACACTCGTCCTACTAGGGACACCTAGACTTTTAACGGCTTGCTGCATACGCTCAATGCAATCGTGTTTCCTACGAAAATGGATTTATCTCACTACACCATAGATGACCTTCTGCAACATTTTTGCAAGGTGTTGCTAGCTAAAATGTTGCGACAGCTATAAAATTTTGGTCCTACTGCAACGTTGTGTTTTTGGTGTTACCTTAGCCATAAAAATGTGTTGCTCTAGCTAAACAAGTGTAACACGATGCAACATTTTTATATAGTGTTGCCATAGATATATTCTAATTAAAAAAAATAAAAAAAATTACACCTCAGCGATCCACACCACCATTTAAAACAAAATCTCAACCGTCGATTCACACCATCGATCCACACCTTACCAATTTCCATTTCCCGCTTTACTTTTCACTCACCCGCTTTCGTTTCTCACCCCCAAATTTCCAATCCCTAATTTTTATTCCCCCGACTTTAAAAAAAATGACGCCGCTCTTCCTTGTTTCTTCGATCTGGAGAATAACTGGCTTTGCTTTTATCCCCTGTCGGCCATATCAATTCCCGTTATTTTCTTTCGCCTCGCGTCAGTTTTCCTCACTACTTCTGGGTTTTCTTCCCACGTCAACAGTACACTATTAGTTATATTGAGATTTGGTTGTTCAGGCGTTCGATTTCACAATCCAATATCACAAACCCATATTCTTTAGTTGGGCGTTTCAGTCGATTGGGTGGCAATGGATTTGCGATTTTGTTCAGGTTTTTGGCAATTCTGGTGATTCGAGGTAAGGTTGTGGGATTGCGATGGATCAGGGAGTTGCTGATTTGGTCGCAATTTCGTGGTTAGGGCCTGATGTCAGAGTGGCAGGGGGTAGTCGAATTGGTTTCGGTGAAGTTCTGGTTATTGGCAGGCAGGTGGAAGTAGTCGAATTGGTTTGGATACAGTTCAAAATTAGAGTGATGATATTGTAGTGTCATCAGTTTCTGATATCTCGAATGATAGTGGAATGGTTTTGGATATTGTCTCATATTGTAGACATGAGGGATTGAATGATTTATTAGAGCACAATGGATCAGTTTTAGTTGTTTGTTTAAATGGTATGGGTATATTTTGTTTAGGTAATGGTGATCAGGTGTGTCTCTTTTATGTAAATGATAAGGAGAATGTGCAAGTTTTATCTTTAAACATGCATAGAGTTATCAGGAATTGCATAAAGCTTTGGGCTTATGGCGTGAATAGTAATAATGGTCAGTTTGTTAATGTGCTCGTTGGAAGGGATATTTGCAGGCCTGTTTGTTTGAGTTTTGAGGCTAATTGTGCAGAAGTTGCATTAAATGGTAAGAAGGTTAGCGTTTCAGCTCTTGGTTTGAACTCGGTTAATGTTCCAGTTTTCTTGAAGGCCTGTAGTGAGTTGAATTTGAATATAAAATGCACAGTTGAAATGATACGGCTATAGGAAAATGGAAGTATGGGCATTATTATTGATAGAATAGAGAAGGACACAAATTTAGACAATAAGCAAATTATTATTTTCATGGATGTAAAGGAATTGCTGAAGCATATTATTCACTGTGTTGTGATACTGTCAAGGTGTGCAGGGTCAGACATCATGGCTTATTCTTTTGTTGATCTAAACAAGGTCATTTATTTTTATATTGACTCTTTAAAATTTATTTTGTACTTCTGTCTTGCATCTTTAAGAAGATCTACACCTCCTCCTATTTATGCTTGTGATTCTACTCATGTTTCCAAACTGGTAAAAGAAAATGTAGGAGTTATTCAGTAGTTAATATCAGAAGAAATGCTAGATTGTTAAAATTTAAAGCTTCTAGTTCCTATACATGTAGGCTGATGGAATGCAATATATGCTTATAGTTTAGTAGTTTGTCTGTTCCAAATATTGATTCAATATATGCTGGCTACTATTGATTCAATATTTGTTTGTATGTCTATGTGTGTTATAATGTCAAAATTGCTTAATATGCAAAAAAGAATAAATGTAAATGTTTTATTCAGTAGAAGCAACTTCAATGCTAAATTACTATAATAGAATGTTTGAGTTTGGTAATTGGATATTGAGGTCCCAGCAAAATATATGAAATAAATAAACTCAGTATGTTGACCAAAGAGGCATATAACCTACGTATCCGTATTACTAATCAGACTCCTATATGTCTTCTCTGTAGGATTGCAATGGGCTTCAGTCCAAAAATTCATCAAATTTCAATGGTGGCCAACATATGAAATTGTCGAATCGTACTTTGCATCTTCATAATTAGGTTTGTCATGCTTCTCTATCATTTGGTCTTTTATTATTATTGTTATTATTTTATTTTTGGGTGAAATTCTGTTCTTATCGACCTAACGTAAAGTTACAGGAGCAAAATGGGATGAAACACTTTCAAATACCATCTTTTTCCATGGGGCCAGAATCTGCTTTGAATAATTCGCCTGTATTTCATGCTTACCAACAGGTTTGTAGCTCGTAACCATCAAATTTTGTTTTCTTTGTGACATGGCTGTGGTTTTAGGCTGTCATATCCTAGTCCACATTTGATTGTGACTAATTTTTCTCATCTTATCGATGTTTTTTTTCACGTTGAAGTTGCCACGATCTATTGAAGGAAATATTCTACATCATCAAGTGGATGATTCAGCTCAAGCTAATAATACTATTGCTTCTAATGGTTCTGCAAAACCACATGTCCGTGCACGACGTGGCCAGGCAACTGATCCTCACAACATTGTTGAACGGGTTAGTGCATGTCTATATTCATCAGTGTCGGTGTCTATATAAATTGAAACTGCATATGTAATGAGTGAACTGAGTGATGTAGCAAGGAATATCTGTATATGTGAATATCAGTGTTATATATCATTGAATTGTAAAATAGTGGAGTCGGGAATTTGTACTATGTCAAATGTTGAAATAAAATATTTATTTAAATAAATTACTGTTTGAATACCAAATTATGTGCAATAGCATTTTATTAAATAAATATTTATTTCTATTAAAAAATCAAATATGCTCTACATTGTGGGCCCCACAAATTCAGAAAGTTAATATGTATAGCAACATTTTGGAATGTTGCTACAGACACCTATGGATGTTGCTATAGACCCAAATAGAGTTCTATTGCAACAATATTACTTATGTTGCCTTAGATAGTCAAAATGTTGCCTTTGAGGTCTAAGGCAACGGCAAAAATTGCATCACCCGAAAAGTGTTGCCATAGACCTATGGCAACATTTTTTGGGCCTGACCCAACATTTTTTTTGTGTTGCAGAAGGCCATTTATGGCGTAGTGTCTTAGTTTTTCTTTATTCGAGGATGCATAAAAAGATAAGTGTGGGGGTATTTGATGTGCACGTAAATGTGCATATTTTTATTTCCATATTTAATCTTCTTTTATTTTTAAAAAAGTCATAATTGGGTGTTTTTATATGTTTAAAACCAAATTTCAAAAATGCTTTTAAGTCATCATTCATACATTAATTTGGGGGCAAAATGATAATTTTATGCATATATTAATTTTGGAAAATATTTATTTGCACACTTTAGTTTTAATTGTAGGAATTTTGGATGGAAATAGAAGAAGTCTTCATGGAGATATGCATGCACAAGAGAAGAAGGCAAATGAAGATGGAAATAAATGGATTCATGAAATCATGGAGGACTCCACCTACCCACTTACCATAATCTACAATTAGAAGCTAATGCACAAGTTAGTGGAGATTAAAAGCACATGCACACTTAATGGAGGATTATTTCATGCTAATGATAACTTGGTGGTCACATTTCCTAAGGGGTATTTTACATAGTCCCCTAAAATAGGGATTAAGGTATTAGGCATGTATAAATAACCCTCTTATGTTCATGTAATGAATCTTTTATCTACTTATCATGTTATGCAAGTTGTAGCCTCAAATCAAATGAGAAATAAAAAGGCTTCCTAAGCCTTTTCTTCTATCTCTTCTTTGCTTTTATTTTATTTTATGCTCATTTTCTATTTACATGCTCTCTTTCATTTCATGTTAGTAGCTTGGTTTTATTTTTATACAAGTAATTAGTTCCTTTTTATTTTAATTAGCTTGCACTTTCCTTTTATTTTCTATGTTGAAATTTACATGTGTTGAAATGATAACACAAATGAGTAGCTAAACCCCTCCAATTTAGGGGTGATGAAGCTCTCCAAAATTATGTAAATTCAACATATTCTATGATTTATGATCTCTTTTTATGCTTCATGGAAGGTTGGATGATGATGCAAGTTTATTAGGGAATTTGATAGCCTATGTTGTAGTTACAAATAGGCTATGCTTAATCCAACATAAACACAATTTACAACACCTTCTAACTAGTTGATTTTTGTCATGGAATTAAAGGAGAAACAAAATTCGATGGTTTATGTTGCTAAACAAAATAGTAAATAGATCATGCTTAAAATAGTTTTTGCTTTGATTTCATGTTCATTTTCATTACAATGGATAAGTGATTTTAGTTGTTGTATTATAGTTTGATGGTTTAAGTTATGTTAATTAATAACATAAATAAACCATACTCATAATATATACATCACTAATTCCACTTAATATTAAAATGAAAGATCATAGATTGATTTTGTTGATTTATGTAAAAATATGAGAGTGGATTTTCCTCTAAATTGTTTTCAAATCTCATATTTTCAATCACTTTTGTTCTAACTAGTTTTACATTTTTTTAGCTTAAACCAATCTCAAGTTTGGTTTAATTTGATTGAGTAGAATTTTAAATCACTTCAATTCCCTACAGATCGACCCATACTCGCCACGTACTAAAATTGTACGCCATGCGCTTGCAGTTATTGTTATTACAATATTTTTTGCGATTTTCTAAAGCGATAGAAAAACCGTCGTCTCAACACAAAGCTACTACCATGTTAACTCCGCTTCAAGCACTTTCAAGTCATTGTAATCACCATATTTACTTGCAATTCACTACAGTAAGTCTTCTATTACTAATCTAATCCTCTCTAAGATTCCTTTGATCTAAACGCTATGATTTATATAGGGTCGGTACAGTTTCAAGGGGTTTGGTTTCTAGTTGTTCGGCCCTTGCTAAATTTTAGGGGTTAAGACATAATCTTTAGATTAATAAGGCTAGTCCATAAATCATAAATCCAAAGTGCTTTAGATTCAAGGGAAATTAGGGCTTCTAGTTCGTAGCTTGGCCAGATTGTTTTGCTCAATGGTTGTTGACTACTGAGCAATTAGGGACCGAACAGAGGCGACTTTATAAAGGATGTAAAGCACACTTAGGTTGTGCACATGGAATTTTCCAATGCACTACATGCTGTATTTTAGGGTTTTGATGGGAATTGGTTTGGCGGTTGGCTGATAGTTTCTCGGTTTTGCCGAACGTCATACTCCAATGTGCTTCTAAGCTCTCTTGCTGCTTACAACTGGATTGCTAAATCAAAACCCTATGTCAACCAACAAGGTAGTGGATTCCGTCATACTATTTAGTTGCTAACTTTATTTTTTAGGAGTTTTAGGCCTATACTGTCTAATAATTTACTATATTTCCTATTGCACATGCGCGCACACACAACTACAAGCGCACACACTCTGCGATAGTACTTGATATAGGTTGTTGCATCAGACATGTATGTCGAGCCATTTCAAGACTCGCTCGTCGAGTGCTTTTAGAGATTAGACTCCATCTTCTTCTGCTCTTATAGTTCCTAGCCATCGCGGCGTCGTACTAGCAGCCCAGCTCTACTTGCTCTCTGGTACATGGATATGGACCATTATAATTGCTAGGGGATCCAATTGAGTATGTTGATTCCAATCTAACTGCTAGGAAGTTGGATATTATTGTGTTGCCCACGACCTTCCTAGGGACCTTATGCTCTTTCCTACTTTCAAACAACATGCCCATGCTCCACTAGAAGGATATATGGCCTATTCGAGGTATCACCACAAGGATGGCGCCCTACTTCCTCTTCCTCAGTTGATCACGGGTTCCTGATGTACCTAAAAACGTTCCATTCCAACTCCACCCAATGGTTATGCCATTCTGACTAGCCTCTATGCCATCTTTATGAGGAGATTTCAGGTTCCTCCTACCCATTAGTAGATCAAGTTCTTGCATTCGATTAAAAGCAAGGCAAAAGGCTCCCCTTTCATCTGTCTTGAAGCGGGGAGTAGGTTTAAACCTATGGAGGACTTTTACTTAAAGTATAGCATGCTCAAGAGAGAATATTTCTTCATCCAGGACGCCTCCTTATGTTTCCATTAGTGGCACTCAGGACGTGAGTAACCTCATCTACCCTTTGCTATTTAATCTTTCTTAGGCAACCCAGTTCAGGACGTGAGTAACCTCATCTACCCTTTGCTATTTAATCTCTCCTAAGCAACCCCGTGCTAGATACTGACCTCCTCTTTTCTAGCTTTCTCTTTTAGTTTGGTGAGAGCTGCGTCAGGAGACAACTTGGAGGAAATGTTGAGGAACTTGCAAAAAGTTCTTGTAGAATTCAAGGGGGTTCCCCACCTGGTGATAGATGAGAATCTAAGACAACTCAAGCTATTAGCTGTCGGGCATTCAATCGGGAAAGGCAGGGTTCCCTCTATATGTAAACCTATAAAAAAAGGAAAGGAAAGCCATCATCAATTAATGAGACAACCGATGAGCCCTTATCCTAACCTTTTTCCTCGGGTGTTGATTTAGCCCTGAACCCCTCCAAAGATGATCCAACAGTTCATACAAATGTTACGGGTTTAGAATTTCCTCCTTTAGGATCGAGCTCTACGAGGGTGGTCGGCTTTCCTTTATAAGGGAATAGGATGATGATATCATCCAAATTAAGATGGTAGAAGGGACAAGCCCCTATTCTCATGAAAGTGAGGCAACAGCTTCAGATCATAGTGAAGCTTATTCTTCGGGGCGTATAATCCTTGAGAATTTGTCCAAATTTAATGTTAAGGAGGCTCTAAACTGAACCTTTGGTGGCTGAAGATTAAGAGGAGTTTATCCTTAAAGATATCACAGCTTCCGACTATCTATAAGATCCCGAGTTAGGGATCAACTACGAAAACTCTACCTCCATAGCGGAAATTCAATGGCGATTAAAATCACATGAGGACTTTAAGATTCGTTCAGATGTCGTGCACTCTACACACGTGCACCTTTCTTTTCGATGCCATATTAATGCACTTCTAGGCTCATCTCTTGGTTATAGTTTGGTTCTAACCCTTTGTTTCTCACATTCTTATAGGGAGCACAAGTTCTGAAAGAAGAAAGCTACAGTACAAATTCAAGCAGCTTAAGCCGGATGCCCCTTTTATAGATGTCAAGAAAGCTCCTTCCATGTTTGACCCAAACAAGAATGTGGGGGCAACTAGCCATGAAGCTTAAAACTGGGGAAACTATATCCTATTGCTTGGTTGGAGACAAAGGTAGCTAGGAACCTCACGATGGTTCCCGCAAATGATCCCACTCTCCTGGTATCAAGTCGAGGTCTAGGACCCCCGTTCACCCTTCCAAGTCTCCCTAGGCTTCGCCTTTTCTCCTCTTGGATTCAAAGACTTCAACAAAAGGAGAAGAGAGACAAGAGGGGAATGATTGTAGCTGCTCCTAAGGACAAGGTAAGGGGAAGGAAAAAGGAGGAGCAACCATCATCATCAACCCCCACTGATCTGAATATGATGAGTTCCAATAGCCCTACCGGTCAAGAGACCCACTCGCCCGCTTGTTAGCTAATGGTCCCCCTCTTTCTTTTCCCAACATAATTGATCTTCTTAGGAATGGCTAAGTGGGGTGAAGGCTTCATCGGATTATCACTCCAAATAATCAAGGCTGGCGAGGAAATCGACAAGAAGAATGTCAGGCAAAACTTAAAGATTATTGAGTTGAGAAAACATATGCACCAAATGGACAAAGACCATCAAGTGGTGGTGGAGGCATTAGAGAGGTCTCAAGCTAAGGAGATCGATAAGCTCAAGGCCGCTCTTGCTAAGGAGTTGGTAAAACTGAAGAAAGAGCACTTTCACACCGTCAAAGCTACCAAAGAGGATCACAATGCCAAAGTTGGGCGGCTGTTCAAAGATTACAAGAACGTCACAGCCAAGTTTACAAAATGGCTAGATGAGATCCAAATGGTGGCTGCAAAAATGGAGCCTGGCTTTTCTATCTTGAAAAAGAAGGTGGTGGAGTGGGAGGATGGGAGGGTTTCTCTCTGGGCTAAGCTCGAGGATATAACTGCCGAAAACACCCCCGAAATTGATAAAGCTGAGAAGTTGCAGGTTGAGTGCACTGAAATGAATAGCCATCTGGATTAGGTGGAGGAGCTTCTTGGAGAGATTTATTTTTGGATATTCACCGAAAAGAGTCTCGCATGGATGGACGACTACCAAGAAGTAATGGTCTCCATACATTAATGCTTAGTCAAGGAAGCTAAGGCAGCTAGCGAGCAGCGAAGGTCGCATTTTAGCCTTAAAGCCATTGATGCTCATTTCACCGCAAAGGAAAAGGAAGCTGTTCGCCTAGGCTATATAAAGCTCATTACGGCTGAGAAAGCCCAAAAAGAGTAGGAAGAAGTGAAGAAGAATGGTGGCCTGACCTCTAACACGACAATTCAAGGTCAGACTACAAAACCGGTCATTTATACCCTCATGCATGATGTTCCTTTAAACATTTTCCACGTTTATTCAGATGCACCAATTCAGAGCCCGCCTCAGGACATTCCCTAACCTCGTGATGATGTTTAGCCACATGGTGATGCTCTAGCATCTCCTAAAGAAGGTAGGATTTATTTATATTGCCTATGGGCCACTGCTCGGTACATCCGATCCCGCTTGGGTAAGACCATACTTGACAGCCCTCCTCATTTCGATGTAGGTGACACACTTGTAACGAACCCTTCCTAAGCTATAGTCTCTTCAAAAGCCCTATTGTCAAGGACTGCCCCAAGGCCTCTCAGATCTTGTAGTCAAGGAGAGTCACGATGAGATGATTATTGATCTTCGAGATAATGTTGATGTCGAGATGGTAGGTTTTAATGAGTCAACTAAGGATTTTGATAGGGAGGAAACTGTTATGTAGAACGTCATTGCCAAATTACCTGGGGAGGTGGTCAGAGTCAAACTAGAGGCAATGGTGGATTTAAAGGTGATGAGAAGAAATAAGTGGAGCTTGATGAGGTGGCGATCTCTAAGTTTAAATAAGAGAAGAAAGAGGAGGAGCCGGTGAAACCTAAGCCTTCTAGCAAGAGATGCTCCTCTAAGTCCAAGTCTAAATAATGGCAGCGGTTGCATATATTTTTCATTTTAGAATAGTTTGTTATGCATTCTTTGCTTGTACTATATATTCTAGTCATACTTATCCAATTTTGATATTTTTGGTTAGAGTGAGCATATATTATTTATGTCATTTTGTGGGTTAGTACTGTAAACATTTAGTTGTATGATGATGTGGTCTAGATATTCCCTGTATTTGTATATGTTGTTTTCTTGTTGTACTTCCATTATTCTAGTTCATTTACTTTCATGTATATATTCCATGTGCACTCTACACGACTCTATTCTTGTATCACCTAGTTGGTTGTAATTCCCTAAAATTACAGTATTGATTGCCCGTGTTAAATCCTCTGACTGACAATCATATTCTACTATTGGCGAGCCCAACTATTCATCTCAATTTGCTGTACAGGGCGGATTATCACTGGTGAACACCCACTTAGGGCTTCTCTAGATCACTGTTGCCGTCCACTCTTTCAGGGTTGCTCTGGCTTTCCCTTACCGGCTGAAAGTTGGGACCGATCGTCAACGGCGAACATATTTTTAGGGTTGCACTGGCTCGTCATTGCCGGCTAAAAGTTTTGGGCTGACTGTCAAAGGTGAACACCTTTTCAAGTTTGCTCTAGCTCGCTGTTACCAACCAAAAGTTTGAGGTCGATCGTCAATGGAGAACACGCTTTCAGGGTACTCTAGCTCGGCATTACCGGCCAAAAGCTTAGAGGGATAAGTTCTTCCTTATTGAGATGCCATTTGCTCCCAAGTGGCGAGTTCAACTCATTAGGCTTCCTCGCTACTCTCTCGATACAAGTGTTAATTTGGCATACTAAGGCTGTTTAACCTCATATCCATCACTTGCGAATCGGATGGAGTTAACAACCATAGCATGTCCCTTTGCTTAAATATTCGTAATAACCTGTATACAATCAAGAAGTACCTAACTAAATAACATTTCAAGGAATGCACATTTTATTAATAATCATTACATAACTGTTTCAATTACATTATAGAAATATAATTAAAAAGACAATAGAAATTAAGTAAAATAATGACAATGATTTTGTGCATTTCAAACTTTTCTGAATATAACCTCGTCCACGGTACTGAGGATAAAAGCTCCATTGCCCATGTCCTAATAAATAACATATAGTCCTTCTCAGATCGGATTGAGTGCCCCCGCTCTAGGGATTATTCGCTTTAGCACCAGGTCCCCTTCGAAAAGTGTTTGACCTTAGAATTGTACTGCTTAGCTATCCTTCGCTTATGTGTCTCCACCTTTATAGCAACTTCTTCACACCTTTCATTAATAAAATCCATTGACATATTCAGCAACTTTTCATTTTCACTCCGCTTATAATGAATTATTTTGTGTAATGGCACTGCTGTCTCCACTGGTAACATTGCCTTCGATCTATAAGCCAAGTAGAAAGAAGTATGTCCCATCGCCATTTTGAAAGAAGTACGATAAGCCCATAGTGCCAGAGGAAGCTTGTCCACCCATGCTCCTTCCTTTTCTAGCCGCTTCTTTATAAGGGTCTTCAAAATCTTATTGACTGCTTCCACTTGTCCGTTGGTCTACGAATATGTCACTGCAAAGAAACTCTTCTTTATTCCATGTCACCGATAGTAGTCAGTAAACTCCTTGCCATCAAACGGCAACCCATTGACCAAGATGATCTGAAGAAGAACTCTATACCTACATATTACATTTCTCACCAAAAAATTATAACCTTGGCTGATAACATCTTTGTAAGTATTTCGGTTTCAACCCGCTTAATAAAATAGTCGACTACTAATATAACATACTTAGCTCCTCCCCTAGCCATGGGAAGTTCCTCGATTAGGTCTATTTCTCAGACCGCAAGGGGCTAGGAGCTAACCATGTGAGTTAGTTCGGTTGGGGGAAAGCTTGGGATTTTTGTAAATCATTGGAAAATTCCACCTCTTTGGGTACTCCATCGCATCATGATTTAATGTCGGCCAGAAGTACCCATACCACAACGCCTTCTTTGATAGTATTTGCCCTACAATATGATCTCCACAACTCCCTTGATGTATGTTTTACAGCAACTCTTCAGCTTCTCACCCGAAGATGCACCTCAACAGCAAATTAGAAAATCCCCTTTGATATAGTATATCATCCTAAATGATAAAGCAAGACACCTTTCACAATATTTTCCTGGCTTCATTCCTGTTGGAAAAACCCATTTTCTCAAATACCTTATAATGAGGGTCATCTAGGTTTCATCATCATCAGTAGCGGTAATCACGTTCACCTCCTCAAAGCTAGGGCTTACTAAGGTCACGACTGGTACTGACCTTAACAAAGGCCTATCTCCTAAAATTGCCAATTTGGCCAATACGTCTGTGTCCTGGTTTTCTTTCTGTGAAATGTGTCTTACCACATAGTGCTTCATCTCATCAAGTAGAATCTTCACCTTCTTTAAATAAGCCTCCAAACGCTCTCCCTTAGCTTGTAACCCCCCCCCACCTAATTTACGACCAACTAAGAGTCGCGGTGCATGCATAACGACCTTATCTCAAATTCTTAAGCTATTTCCAACTCCTCTATCAATGCTTCATACTCATCTCACCCTGAATCCCAAATGCATTACATAGCTTAGGTTCCTCCCTTTAGGTGTTATTAGTACTACTCCTACACCTGAATTGTGCTCGTTCAAAATTCCATCCTCGTAAATCCTCTATTCAAGAGCTTCTTCCTCCTGTGGTTCCACTTCATCATCCTTAATAGTAAATTGAGCCATAAAATCCACCAGGGCTCGTCCTTTGATCGTTGTCCGAGGATGGTAGGTAATCTCGTATTGACTTAGTTCAACACTCCACTTTGTCATTCTGAGGTATTAGGTCCATGTAGGATCTGCCTCAAGGGTTGGTCTGTTAGTTCCTGGATGGGATGGGACTGGAAAAATTGCCTCAGTTTCTAGGATGTTATTAGCAGGTAATATGCTAACTTTTCCAATTTAGGATATCTAGACTTTGTTCCAATGAAGCGCTTACACACATAGTATACCGGTTGCTGGACCTGATCTTCTTTTTGAACCAATGTTGCGCTCAAAGCGTGGGTTGTAAAAGCTAAGTACAAATATAGATTCTCCCTTTCTACAGGGGTAGAAAAAAATAAGTGGCTTCTACTATGTTCTAGTAAATTGAGGAAGGCCGCTAAACATTCATCCATCCATGTAAAATTGCCCTTCTCCTTCTTGGGTGTTTCAAAAAGTGGAACACACTTATTAGTTCCCTTAGATATGAACCTACTCAATGCTACCACCTTTCCATTCAGGCTTTGCATCTCCTTTCGGGTTTTGGGAATCTTGATATCGTTTAAAGCTTGCAATTGTTCTAGGTTAGCTTAAATTCCCCTAACATGCATGATAAATCCCAAGAACTTTCCAACCAAAACCCTAAAAGAATATTTTAGCAGGTTTAGCTTCGTCCCAAACCCCTAAAGGATTTAAAACATTTCATCTAGCTGAGAAATTTGATCGTCGGTCTTTTTTGACTTTACCAACATGTCATCAACATATACCTCCATCTTCCTTCCAATATGACCAGTAAACATCTTGTTAACTAAACCTTCATATGGTGTGCTTGCATTCTTGAGCCCAAACAACATAACCTTGTAACAATAGAGTCCCAAGTCGGTAATAAAACTAGTGTGTTTCTGGTCTGGGACATACATAGCAATCTGGTTGTATCCCGAGTATGCATCCGTAAAAGATAAAAGTTTGTGTTCTGTAGTTCCATTTATTAGTTGATCGATGATTGGGAGCGAGAAGAAATCCTTAGGACATGGGTCATTCGAGTTGGATAAGTCGACACATATTCGCCATTTCCTATGCGACTTCCTTACCAAGACTGGGTTTGCTATCCATTCGAGATATCGAGACTCCCTGATGAATCCATTTGCTAATAAAGTTTCTACCTCCTCATTAAGGGTAGCCGATTTCTCGGGGCCCATGCTTCTCTTTTTCTACTTTACCGTAGGCTTCATTGGATCAAAGTTCAAAGCATGACATGCGACTAAGGGAGAGATTCCACACATATCTGCGTAGGCTTATGAAAACATAACTTGATTATCTTATAAAAATCTAATCAACTGTATTTTTAGATCTCGCCCCAGCTAAGATTCGATTTTCATTAGCTTTGTTGGGTCATTTCTATCTTCCACAAACTCCACCACTTCTTCGGGCTAAGCTATGGCCTCCTCTCCTTCATCCCTTCGGGTCAAGTTCATTATAAGGATCACTTGTAAACCTAAGTAGGGGCCTCCTTTAATTGTTATGCAATAACATTTTCAGTATAGTGTGCGACCTCTATGCCCTTCCTTTTCTGCAATCGTTTGTTTTCTCGAAGTTCTACCACATAACACTATCTGATGGCATCTTGATTTCCTTCTACTACACCCATTCCATGAGGCATGAAAATTTCATGACCAATCACTATTGAGCTATCAAAGCATGAAAATATGATAGGACCGGCCGCCTTAGGAAGGCGTTGTATGTAGAGAACCCATCCACCAAAACAAAAGTCTACTTTCGTATAGATGATCTTGGATGGGTTCTTAGATCAACAGATAAATACAACCTTCCCAGGGGCATTTTGCCTTCTCTTATAAAACCATGCAGCTGTTGGTTGCATGGTGTGACATCCTTCATTAACAATCCCATTTTGTCAAATGTATCCTTGAACTCGATGTTTACTGAACTCCCACCATATACTAGAATCCGATATAGCTTCGCTGGTCCAAGAATTGTTGAAATAACCATAGGGTCCATATGCGAATGTTGCTTTCTCTATAAGTCATTAACGCTGAAGATTATCTCATCCTATTCCCGATGAGGGGCTATTTCTTTTTGCTTCTCGCCTATAGTATACATAAAAGCTTCTCTATATTTAAAAACTTTGCATATCTGTCCATTTCGGCCCAACTCTTGTCAACTATATGAGGTACTCCCATTATGGTATTAATTACTAACCTCATGTCCATCTCATAGTTAGCACTGGTTTCTTCTCCTCCACTTCCAAGTGGGCATTGTCTTGGAGCTTGCCATGTCGAAATGAGAGGAGTGTTAGGATTCCTAACATATCGCTCCAACTTCTTCTTCCTAATTTGTTCCCCTATTAGGTCTCATAAATGTCGGCATTCATTAGTATCATGCCCATGACATTCATGAAATATATAATACTTCCTTGTGATTATGTCGGCTTCAGTCTCTTTCCTTGGTGGAGGCCGGATGTATTTGAGTTCCACTAGTGCTGCGAGGTAGATGTTTTCCATAATGTCATTTAGGTCTGTATAAGTATCAAACCTCAAGCTAGGCCTGAATTTTATGCAATCCCATATTTTCCCTTTAGAATTGCTTTGATTATTATCCTTCTTCTTATCCACAAAACCACCTCCACTGCCTTTATCCATGCCTCTAATGATTTGACGATGGCTCCAGCCCGTCGTTCGGTTGCGACTTCCTCCAACCGCATATACTTTGCTGCTTCATAGAAGAAATCCTACAAAGTTGTTGGTTTTTCCTTATTTAACCTCCGGGCCATTTTCATGCCTAGATGTACACCCCCGCACAATGCCAAAAGAGTCGATCGCTCATTGACTTTTTGGATGCTGGCGGCTGCGGCACTGAAGCGAGTAAGTACTGCCATAATGTTTTGTCCTCTTGTTGTTTTACATCCAATAATGAATATAGGTCCTTGAGCTTCCCTATATGAACCCAAAATTGGCCGATGAACTTTTCCTATAACATCTCCCATGGGTGGATTGAGCTAGGGGGAAGGTGGTAAAACCACGAGTCGCTATGTCCGAGAAGAATAGATAAAGCACTTGCACAAAACTTCTCATATCGCTCCACTCATCGACATGTGTTGCGTGTACCATTGCAAATGTATAATCATGTCAGTCATACCCTGATAGGGATCCATGGTGGGCATCTGAAAACTCTTAGGCTTCTAGGTGGTTTCTATCTTGACGGAAAATGGGCTATCGACTCTTGCTGTAATTCTACACTCTATTTGTTCATGAACCATGCATTCCCTTATTATCTGTACCATTTAGTCTTCCAGTTCGGGGTATGAGCGAAGCTGGGTCGACCTTTCCTTTTAGGGTGAAGTGCTTTGGATGTAATGACAAAGTTGTTTAATTGTCTATATTTAGACTCTCATTATCCAAGGGGGCATATTCATATGTCGCTATTGGCGTATTTTGTAATAATTATATTTTTCTTAACGTGGTTTATGAATTAGGATTATGTAATGAATTTGAAACATGATTTGAATTTGAATGAGAAATCTTTTTTATAATTTTAAAATTTATTCATATTCACGTGTTTATGTTATATCAATGTATCTACCATTACCACATTTGGTCACCAAAAATTAATAACTATGGATGACTGCAGCATCCGTAGCCGTTAGTTTAGGGCCTCCAACTTTGAGATGTTACAAGTTGGTATCAAAGCATAGGTTTATGTAAACTTAAAAAGAAATTTAAACCTAAAAGATTTTCAAAACGTAATCCAATGAATCAAAAAATAAGATCAAGGTTTGGGTTAATGCTATAGTAACGTACTTGTATTTGTTATATATACACATATATAAGTATGTACTCCCCTCTCTCTTAGACCGTTCTTTTGTATCTTACTAAGGCTCGTATGCAGATTTACGAGAAAGGAAGATATTGAGGCAGGAAACGGAAGAGGAAACTAGGTAGAGGAAGCACCATAACCAATGGAAATGCTCGTTCAAACACCAGGAGGAACCCCGATCGATAGGAAAATGCTAATCCAAATGCAAATGCCAATGTCAGTGCTGGAATCCTACCAGTAGATATGGGGATGGTGCATCAGTTCTTTGTCAATTTGATGCAAGCTGGAGTAGCTACAGGAGTAGCTAGGGGTAATGCGAGGAATGTTGGAGGAGCTAATCCCGTGGCCCCAGCTATTAACAATTATGCTAAGCTGAGCAGTGATTATACCAGTCTTGGTGGGAAACCTTTTTTAGGAACAGAGGATGTTATAGAAGTAGCGAATTGGCTTTTGCATTGTGAAAGGACCTTCGTTGACTTGGAATTAAACGATGAGCAGAAGAGGAGACTTCCCTCTAGACGGTTGTAGGGAGCAGCACTTCATTAGTGGAATAGTGTTACGATGGGAGTTCCCAAGGAGGAGTTGACTTGGGCGGAATTTCAAAGGAGATTCGAAGAGAGGTTTTTGTCTGAAGTTGCCAAGTCGATATTACTGAGAAAGTTCATGGACTTAGTGCAGGGTGAGATGTCGGTGATTGAGTATGCTACGAAGTCTAATGAGCTGTTCAAATACATATATGCTACCATTGACACCGTCATCAAAAGAAACGAGAAGTTTATTCGAGGGTTAAGACCCGAGATTGCTAGAGCGACAATGCCACATCTGCGTGATCCAAGTACTGTTGTTGTGGAGATGGCAATACGGAATGAAGAGATACCTTCTACTTATGGGAAGGAGAAGCTGGTTGATACATAGGGTTATCAGGGCAAAAAGAGGAAATTCTTTAAGAAGAAAGGATATCAAAAGGGAGAAGCCACCAAGAAGGCGAAGGCTAATCTAGTTTGCTTTAAGTGTGATAAGAAGGGATATTATGCTCATGAATGTCGAACTGGAAAAGAGAAGAAGGTTGCAGACAAGAAAGGAGTGAAGTGCTTTAACTACGACCAGATTAGGCATAATAAGAATTAGTGTCCAGAACTGGTCAGAGCGGACAAGGGAAAAGTCTTCACTTTAGGATCATCGTCTCCTAGGCCAACTACTGTTGAGAAAGGAAAGACTATGATGGCAGGTACGCTTTTGATTCAAAGTATGCCAGTTAGGGTACTATTTGATACTGGTGCATCACATTCATTTATATCTCAGTGTTTGGTTGATAGGTTATGTTTAAAACCCTTATACCTTGTTACTTCCTTAAGGGTTGCGAACTCAATAGGAGGGTGTGTAACTCTGTGAATGAGATGTGACCAGCTAGAACTTGATTTATTAGGTCATAAGTTTGCATGTAGTTTGTATGTTTTTGATTTCATAGACTTCGAAATCAATTTGGGTATGGATTGGTTAGATAAATATGATGCTAGGATATTTTGCCAAGATAGGAAAACATCGTTAAGACACCCTAATAGTCATAACTGAATTATATTCTCAGTGGAGAATTCAGATCGGAGTGCTTGGGCTTTGTTTAGTGCTATTGAAGTAGAAGAAGAGTTGAATCAGGTTTTGGTAGTAAGAGAGTTTGTAGATGTTTTTGAGCCATTCACAGGACTACCACCGAAACGGGCTGTTGAGTTTCGGATAGATCTTGTGCTAGGAGCAGAATCTGTGAGTAGACCGCCTAGCAGGATAATACCAACCGAGATGAAGGAATTGAAGGTGCATCTAGTGGATTTAGAAGGGAATAATTTCATTAGGCCAAGCAGGTCGCCTTGGGGAGAGGCCGCGGTGTTCGTAAGGAACCCGGATGGGTCTTTAAGGATGTGTATCGACTATCGTAAGTTGAACGAAAAGACGATCAAGAATAAATACCCTTTGCCGAGATCGATGATTTATTTGATCAGTTGTGTGGAGCCAGAGTATTTTCCCAATTGGATTTAGAAATCGGTTTCCATCAGCTAAGAGTGGCAGAGGACAGTATTCCATTGACGGTGTTTCGGACTAGGTATGGTTTGTACGAGTGGTTAGTAATGCCATTTGGGTTAATGAATGCGCCAGCTTTCTTCGTGGAGTTGATGAACCGAATTTTCCAAGAGCACTTGGATAGGTTTTTTTGGTATTCATAAATGAAATTTTAATATACTCTAAGGAGGAAAAAGAGCACGAAGTTCATCTTAGAATAGTGCTTGAGAAGCTAAGGCAACATCAGTTGAAAGCGAAGTTTTCAAAGTGTCATTTCTGGAAGAAAGAGGTTAAATTTCTTGGTCACGTGGTTTCAAAGAAGGGTTTGTCAGTTGATCCGGATAAGATAGAAGTTATTAACAATTGGAAGAGACCAGAGACGGTAACTGAAATTTGAAGTTTTCTTGGACTTGCTGGCTATTACCGGAGATTCATTAAGGATTTCTCGCGGATATCAACGCCTTTGACTAAGCTAACTGGGAAGGACGCGAATTTTATTTGGTCTGACAAATGTGAGGAAGTATTTCTTAAGTTAAAGCATTTGTTAACCAATGCGCCTGTGTTAGTAGTTCGAGACGAAAACCAAGGATTAGTAGTACATACCGATGCATGTGGAAACAGATTAGGGGCCGTGTTGATGCAGAAAGGTAAAGCTATTGCCTACGCTTCACGACAGCTTAGACCGCATGAAGTGGGATATCCTACTCAAGGTTTAGAGTTAGCAACAATGATCTTCGCGTTGAAAGTCTGGAGAATTTATCTCTTGGGGGAGAGATTTGAGATATATACAGATCATAAGTCCTTAAGGTATTTTTTCTCTCAAAAGGAGTTGAATATGAGACAACAAAGATGGCTGGAGTTTTTAGCGGCTTATGACTTTGGTATAGAGTATACACCTGGAAAATAGCGGATGCTCTCAACAGAAAACATCAGAATGTGGTGTTAGCCAAGTTGGCGGAATGGAAGGATCTAGAGGCTTTGACTACTTGTAGTGTGCAGTTAAGATCGACTGCTTGTTCTAGGCAGGGCAATGTCATGTTATCCTGCTTGGAGTTCGACCAGTACTGATCAAAAGGATTGCTTCTAAGCAGAAAGAAGACCCATTATTAGCCGAGAAGATTAGAAGGCTTGAGGTTGGGTCAGAGATTGATGATCTAAAGGATTTTAATCTTGACCAAAGAGGATGGTTGAGAAAGAAGGGACGATTGTGTGTTTTGAATGTTGAGGAGTTAAGAAAAGAAGTTCTCAGGGAATGCCATCGATCCAAATTTATGATGTACTAAGATATGAAGAGAATTTTCTACTGGGAAGGTATGAAGAGGGATGTTGGCTTGTGGGTAAGGCAGTGTGTGAACTGTCAATAAGTGAAGGCCAAGCATCAGAAGTCGAGTGGGTAGCTTCAATCTTTGGAGATACCAGTTTGGAAATGGGATTCAATATCTATGAATTTTATAGATTGCCAAGGTCGAATCGAGGAAATGAAAGTATATGGGTCATAGTGGACAGGTTGACCAAGAGTGCCCATATCATTCCAGTTAAGTCAGCCAGGACGGCACCTGTTTTAACTAAATTATTTATGAAGAACATAGTTAGACTGCATGGAATTCCTAGCAGTATAATAAGTGATAGAGATACTTTGTTTACTAGTGAATTCTGGAAGAGTCTACAAGATTTGTTAGGTACCAAGCTCAAGATGAGTATTGCGTATAACCCTCGGACGGATGGGCAGACAAAAAGAGTAACAAGGTGCTCAAGGATTTGTTAAGAGCTTGTGTGCTAGACTTTGGTGGATCTTGGGAAGATCACCTACACTTAGTTGAGTTTTCCTATAAGAACAGTTATCAAACTAGTATAGGAATGGCCCCTTTCAAAGCTTTGTATGGAAGGCCATGCAAATCACCAACATGTTGGTTAGAAACTGGAGACAAATTAGTCTTAGGTCCAGATCTGGTAAGAGAGGCCACATAGAAGATTGAGTTGATCCAAGGTAGGATGAAGGAAGCTTAATCTAGACAAAAGAGTTACACAGATAAGAGGCATAAGGATCTAGAGTTCTCTGTCGAAGATAAGGTTTTCATTAAAGTATCATCGATGAAGGGTGTGGTATGATTCGAAAAGTCTGGAAAACTAGCACCGAGATATGTTGGACCGTTCCCAGTCTCATCTTCGTAAGTATGTGCACAATCCAGAGACTACTATTCCTCCGACATCATTGGATGATTTAAAAGTATAACCGAACTTGACTTTTATTAGACAACCAATTCGAGTTGTAGCGAAAGATGAGAAGAGGTTAAGAAACAAGACAGTCAAGTTGGTGAAAGTTCAGTGGCATGACAACGAGAAGGACTGTACTTGGGAGACAGACGATATGATTAGAGATACTTATCCCAATCTGTTGTAGGGGTATGCTCTATATTTGCTTTATATAGACTATTTGGTAGTCAAGTAGGCTAGTATGGTAGTTAGGAGATGTTACAGATAATTGCCATGTTTAGTATTTAGTCCTTGCTGAATTTCGAGGATGAAATTCTTTAAGGAGGGGAGCCTGTAACACCCTTAATTTTAAATAACATTACTTAGGGGATTTAATTAGATAAATTAAATAGAGTAATGTAGAGACCATAATGATAAGGGGATTGATATTTGAAAACTAAATAGAGGCTATGCCTTAACTAAATGAAATCATAAGAATGGGTTTATAAAATGGTTTATAAGTTAACTACTCAAGAGAATAAGGCAAGGGTATTATCGAAAATAGCTATATACCATAATCCCATAACCCCTAAACCCTTACTTCATTTTCCATTCATACGTTCATAAACCAAATAAAAGCTAAGAAGAACTAAGGCCGACCATAACCCTAGGAGAAAAGGGGGATCAAAATCAAGTAGAAACTAAGGATTCAAGCAAGGAAGAATCAATCAAGATCGAATCTCAAGTTCCTTATCCAAACAAGGTGAATAATAATCTAAACCATCTCATATATGTTTTAATGAACATCTTAATTTTGGGTTTAAGATTCTAAAACTGTTTGGATGATTTGAATAATGATATGCTTTGATTATATGCCATGGTTGATTTAAACAAGTATGTTTGTAAAAAGGTTTGATTCAATTTTATGGCTAAAATAATGTAAAATGGGTTTCGAATGCCATGAGGATTTAATATGTTACGTAAAACATTATTTTGGAGATGAGTTTAAATTTTCATAATAATCCAAGCTATGGATAATTTATTATGAATTTTGAATGGAAGAAATAGATAATTTGGGATTAAAATTAATTACGGCAATTATATAAAGTATTTTGGGTCCAAAATTTATATATGTTAGAAAACATACTAAAGGTGAATTAAAATGATTTTCGAGGATTTTTCCTAAGTGATTTACTATGGAAATTAAATTAATTAAGTTTGAGGACTTAAATGTCTTAATTGTTTTGTTAAGGAGAAGGCTTCTTTGCTAAAATATTTTAATTATTAATTGATAAATTTGACAGCCTTTTTAGAAAAAAAATTGATAAAGGATTTGGCAACTAATCATATTTTGACAAATAAGGCAAGTAGGTGAAAAGAAATTTCTTTTAAAGGCTAAAAATTAATTTTGCTTACATTTACAACTTCGCCACTTCCATTAGATGGCTTTCGACACCATGCCTCCACCAAAGAACCCGTTTGAAACCAATGCATATGGTATCAAGCAATTGATACGTAGTGCATTGGAGAAAGGCGGAAGGTATAGTGTCGAAACCTAGCTTTCGAAGGGGTAGAGGTCATTTTTATAAGCTTTCGAATATGTTACTTGCCTTTGCTTTTAAAAAGACGCTTTCGAAAGGGTTGAAATTGCTTGCAAGTAGCTTTCGAAGGGATTGCCGCTTACCTTTATTTTAAAAGTAGCTTTCGATTGAGTTTCCACATATTAAGTTTTGAAAAGGAGCTTTCGAAAGGGTAGTTGCTTTTGAACCTAGTCAAAACCTAGCTGTCGTCTTCATACCTTTCAAATTGGTTAAAGGCCATTCTTTATAGCCTTACAACAATGAGTTCGAAAGGGGAACTTTTGTTTTATTAAAATAAAAGCCATATCCCAATCCTTTCGAAAGGGAACCTGTAGTCACTTATATTAAAGGTTCAAAGGCAATGGCATCGAAAGTTCATTTCGAAGCTATCCTTTTCCCCCAATTATTTTACTTAAAGATCATGGCTTTCAAAAAGGTGGTCTCGGAGCCATATGTTCACTAAATTCTTTTACTTGGATATTAAATTTTTTGAAACGGTTACTTTCGCTTATATTCACTTTGACCTAGAGGTTATACTTAAGGTTAAACCCAATGATTTTGAAAGTGATACTTTCATTTGGTTTCGAAGCTATGCTTCTATAAATCCTACTTGCACTAAGTGGTTTTGAAAGATAAGCATTAATACTTTCGAAAGGAATGTTTTAGTGGTTTCGAAAGGAAGGTTTTCATGCTTTCGAAAGGGATGATTTGAGTATTTCGGAAGGCGTATATTTAAGTGTTTTGAAAAGAAGGTATGAATACTTCCAAAGGATACATTTTAATGGTTTCAAAAGATAAGGCCTAAGATTTCGAAAGCCTTAGTTTTTAAATGAGAAACCCAATCTCAATTTTTAAAGAACCCATGGAAATATGAAAGAGTTTTTAAAATGGCATTTAACTTTGGAGTTTTTGAAGAAGCTTTCCTTGCTAAAGATAATATGTTAAAGCTATTAACCATGTTTCATTTGGAAAATGATTACAAGGAAATTGAACCATATATGTTTATGTTATTATGTTATGATCAGCTATCATGTGTCCTTCTGTAAACATATTCACTTTATAATTAACACATATCAGCATTTTGGGGAGTTAAGGACAAAATAACCAGTTAGGTTGACCCAGTAGTGAATATATATTGAGTTAACTCATGTGTGAGTAGAATTGTATCTAGGAGGTCAGGTAGACCAGAATATAGGATGACCAAAGACTGATCAGAGGATTATTGGTTTATACAGGTTCTTAGTAAGCCTATGAAAACTATGTATGGAAAAAGTTATTGGCAGAGGCCAATAGGTTCTTAGTGATCCCATGAAAACTATATCCAGGTTAAGTTATTGACGGAGATCAATAGGTTTATAGTTAACCCATGAAAACTATGATATGAGAGAAGTTATTGGAGAACCCAATAGGTTCATAGTGAGCCCATGAATACTATAGCTGGATGAAGGTATTGGGAGATACCAATAGGTTCTTAGTGAATCCATGAAAACTATGAAACTGGGCAGATAGTCCATAAGCTTTGAACAGGTTATTAATCAGCCCATGAAAACTAATAGGTTAATGGTGACCCTAAAAACCATAACTTGAGATAGGTAGTCAAATGAATAGGGATGGGAAATCCAGACTATATTGCATATTTGCATATCATCATGATACATTTTATTATGTTATCATTGTGGATGCAGGTGCACAGTATATGGTTATTATAAGTCTGAGTTAAGGTACTAGTGAGGGGGAAACCCGTTCTGCTAAGTAGCATGATCTTACTAGATATCTATATGGTTCGAGATGGTAGGTTATTATTCATATTAGACTTTTTGTCTGACTCGAAGTTTATATTTTCTCCTTAAACTCTCGGGTGCTCAATTGATTTTGAGTAGTTTGAGAGTTAAGGTTTTCATGTTCTCCTTTAGACGAATAAGCTTCCGGAGACGTGCAGGAGGCATGCTAGCTATTATGAGTTCTTTCTGTTTGATTCCACTATGTTTTGGATGTAATGACAAAGTTGTATAATTGCCTATATTTGGACTCTGATCATCCAAGAGGGCATCTTCATATGTCGCTCTTTGCGTATTTTGTAATAATTATATTTCTCTAAATGTGATTTACGGATTGGGCTTATGTAATGAATTTGAAAAATAATTTAAAGTTGAATGAGAAATTTGTTTTATGGTTTTAATTTTTTTTCATATCCATGTGTTTCTATTATATCAATGTATCTAACATTACCGCATTTGGTCACCAAAAATTAATAACTATGGATGACTACAGCATCCGTAGCCGTTAGTTTTAGGCCTCCAAGTGGGGGATGTTACATATTTCCATACATAGTAGACATAATCCAGAATTTACTTATATATCCCGATTTCATTCCTTAAATGCCTTATTTGGTTCAGATGAAATAGCCTTGTTAGGTGGTAGTTGGTTCAGCATGTGGATGTAGACATTTTCCTAGCTAAATTCCTTGATGCATCTCCTTGATTCGGTGTATCCCCCCTCCTTGCTAAGCTTTGAATCTATATCGGATAAGATATATTGTCTTGTGTATACACCATCGGATAGAATATTATGTTCGATGGTACCTTGCACCAAACAAGCATTGTTATCTCCAGATAAGAATTCTTTCTGATAGCTCCTCCACTGGGCAAGAATCTTTATTCGGCTGCAGAACCATCGAATAAAGGATCTTGTTCAGTCGCTTTCTCTCTGAGCAGAATTGGGGAGTCGTGTGTCCTTCTTTGCTCGCATAGCTTCCTTTGAATGTTCCTAAGGCTCCTTTTTCCTTTCGTTTCAAGTTTGTTTGGGCGAGCTGTAATCTCTTCGACATGCACACATATTCATGTAGCTCTTACACCACCTTGGTTAGCTTTCCTCCATTGCTCCTCTTGTGAAAACACCTATAACATACACACACAAATATATGTGTGTGTGGAGTGTGTGTGTGTGTAATATTTTTGTGTGTGTGTGTGCATGTTGAAACTGGGCCAGCATGTAGTAAAGTAATTAGGTAATTTTTTTTTTCCATTATTGGATCTTTAGTAGGCCTATGTAGTATAATTTATTTAGAACTTCTCTAAATATTCTTTCAAATAAAATTAGTATTTCAATTGAATTTTATAAATGAAATTTATTTTATATAATTTGATTATATTTCATATATGTGTATCATATACACATAAATATGTGCTTGCATATGCAACATGATAATGCTTACATAGTTTAACATGTCCGTGTATAAGTGTTGGGATTTATACCGTAGTGGACATATTAGCAGCTCAAGTATACCAATGTATTGTCTAAATATAATATGCCGATACGAGTAAAGTCTATCTAGCCAACATATAAATAATAGATTAAACAAGCAATTAAAATTGTTAATAAATTAGAACCATACCTCTTACTTAGGCCTAGAGATCTAAATTTTAAATAATGAAATGGCTCCTTGAATCTAATTCCAATTCTAATTTGTGCTTTGATATTTTGGGGTTTGATATGGGTACTTCTGGATGAAATTTTTAGGTTAAAGGAGGAGCAAAAGTGTGCTAAGAAATGATGTAAAAGGTGTCATATAAATAGGAAGTTGGATGGAAAGAAAAGTGGATCACATCCTTATCTCTCTCTTACCAATTCCACCCTTTTTAACTATTCAAAAGCCTCCCTCTTTAGCCAATGTTTGGCCGACCTAATCAAGCTATTTTGGCCAAAATATGCATTCCCCAAATGGGCCTCAAAACAAGTCCAAGCCTGAACGACGTCCGTTGTATTTAAATTCAAATTTTATGCTCACTGATATCGTATATCGATCAATATATTATAACTATTATAAATACACCGTTTAATATTATTCAACAAATCAAATACAAAATTTTATAATTAATATTCCATAAATATTAATTTCTAACAATTACAAAATAATTAAATCAGGTGATAAAATAAGTATTCATCGTTTCGGTTGTGTGACTCTTATGTGATAAAATAGGGGATGGATCGATAGCTATCCATAGGGGATGGATCGCTAGCTATCCATCAACTTAGCATATTTTTCTTCCAGAAGCCTTTACTTAGTGCTAAGAAGGAGCTTGGAAAGTTTGAGGGCGATTCGACCTATCTTGATGGATCGCTAGCTATCCATAGGGGATGGATCGCTAGCTACCCATAGGGGGATGGATCGCTAGCTATCCATCCACTTAGAATATTTTTGAGTGATCTTTGTTTGGTTGTCTTCCTATCTTCTATTCAAGTGCCTTGTCCAAATATCAAGTCGTTTGGAGTTAGTTTGATCATCCTTCTTCATGGGTCATCTGGTCCAGAAGAATCATCGATATCTCACTCAAATCTTAACGAAATCGTATGAAACTTTGCAAGAACACTCTTGAGTGTGTTAGGACCCACTACAAAAATTTGAGGTGGTGGGGCCCACTCTAGGTGGGTCGCTAGCGATCCATCAAATCAGCTCTAAATGACTTCATTTTATTTGTGAGCCTTCTACTATGTTTTATAAATGTTCTCTCAAAATTTCAAGTCAATCTTACTTCGTATGTAGGTCCATTTTAAGTTAGCTAATTCTGGCCAAACAGCTTGAATACGATGAGTCTTCACTTCTCGAGCTAGATTGTTTGACATGCTATGAAACTTGGCAAGCATGCTTAGAAATGGTAATGAATCATGATGCAAGAGGTTTGGAGGGTCCATGAGCAAGCCTTATGGATCGCTAGCGACCCATCACCTTAGCCCATTTTGGCATCTTTCTACTTGGATCTTTCTCTTCTTTTTCTGGTCCTTTTGGTTCATTCTTGAGTTATTCTGGCAAAGTCTGAATGTTCTAATTCTTATTGAAATTTTATGGGTTAAAAACCCAGTTAACACTTTCCCCCCAAAGTACGTCTTTTGAATGAAAGGTGTGCTTTGTTTAAGAAAAAGTTCCTGTCTCCAGTCTTCGATAATTGAGCTTTTTAACTGCTTTAGCCTTGGTGGATCATCCAGTTCCTTCATATTCTCTTGCCAATCACAAGTCGTTCCAAACCAGTTACATCATAAGACTCTAGACTCTACCCAAGTGTAATCTATACATCACAATCATTCCGATTTCATTCGCATTTATTACATCACATATCTCTAATTAAATCACATGCTTCCAATTACATCGCATATTTCCACTTACATCACATATCTCCATTTACATCACACATCTCTAAATGTCCCATGTTCATTCGGGATTTACATCATTATCATTTTGCTTCTCATTCAGAGTTGTAATATCATATATCAAAATCACATTATATATCAAAAATCACATCATATATCGAGATCATCCTGTGTTCATCCAGGATTTATCAGTTTTATTCTATTTATATGGCATTCAAATCCTTTCATTAAATCAAATTTGTTTTAAGGCACGAACTCTCCTGATCATTTAAGTTTAATGCGCAATCTCTCCAGATTGTTTAATATTTTAAGTTAAGGGGACGACCTCTCCAGATCATTTGTTTGTTAAGTTAAGGGGGATTAAGTAAGTCCATCCGCTCACTCTTTGGTGAAGGGACTTACTTCTAGCACTCTGGTTCCGTCTCTCCAGTCGGGACTCTAAGGCAATCAAAATTGTACAATTCATCCGCTCACTCTCTGATAAGGGGACTTGCACCCTACACTCCAGTCCCGTGGCGGGACTCTAAGGCGATCAATATTAGTCATCATAATCAATGTAGATTTTTCAAAATTCAAATATTCAAATCAAAACAAACAAGCAAAAATCAAATGAGCAGGAATAAAAACAAGTAGAAATCCTAAATTTTCACCTCGAAGATCCGACTCGGAGCGTGCCTAGAGACCAATCTGGGTCTCGTACATGTGTAAGCGGTCCGAGGTTATTATTGTCCTAAATACTCATCTCAGGCATCTGACTCAGAGCGTGCCTAAGGACCATTCAGGATCCCGTACACGTGTAAGCGGCCTGAGGTTACTAAAGGCAGGAAAAGCAAAAGGCAAAGAGTAAGGGACGAACCTGCCCCCTGTTCCAACTATGGGATTCTTGTTCTGGCTCATGAGGTCATGTATTCGTACTCTGATTTGGTACTCGAGCTCCAACATCACTCGTTCTAGGCTTTAAAGCTTATCCTAGATCCAAATCTGTCGTACCCCAAGTCATGTGGGCATTATTTTCATTTTGTTTTGCTCTACCTCCAGATGCTTCTGCATTGGGTCCTATTATTGATTCCAGCGTTGACCCCAAGTATTGGCTACTCTGGGCATAGGGCAAGACACCACCTTATTACCATCCAACTCCGCAACTCTTATGTTGTTCCCTGGTGATTCCTTTTCCTTGTAGATCTAGCTATCCGTTGTTGCTCCATCCTTTGGAAGAAGCTATGCATCATCTCTTGTTGCATAGGCAAGATCCCATCTTGCATCTCCTTCATCGTCCTTTCTGTTTCTTTTCCAATCACATAGATGTGTTCATGAGAAATTAAGGACACCTCTTGACTGCCACTAGGCTCCAGTTGACTTGCTACAGCTCTAGATCTAGTATTAGGCCTACTCATCTTCTCTAAATATAAGATTCAAACTTCAGTTCTTCAGGTCTTGTTCAAGGCTCTCAGTGAAAGCACCAAAATGTACTCAAAAAATGAATCAACACCCTAGATCAAGTGTGAAAGCACCAGTGTAGATAATCAGCAGCACAAATCTGAGATAAACAACAAATAAAAAGAAGAAGTAAGAAAAGAGACACGGAATTTTTATAGTGGTTCGGCTGACTCTGTCCTACGTCCACTTTAATCAATCTTTATTATGATTATACTAGTTGAATCTCTCTAAATATCAACTAGTTATTCCTTAGATCTAAGTTACAATGAGTTAGAATAATTCACAAGTTCAAGGGTTGACTAGAGAATCACAGTAACCCCCTTGATGACTGTTGTGAGGGAGAAGAAAGTTGAAGAAGGGAAGGAATTCCAATAGAGTAATGGCAGCTCTCTATCCGGAAAAGATTTATCTCTAGTTGTAGGTAGGTGAGTATTTATAAAGAAGTTCAGTGAGTATTGGGCCAGAAGTCCAGGTGCAAAAGAGTCAAGTTGTTATGCCAAGTCATCACCAAAAATCTCAAATCAATCTGAGTCATTTCTATGGATCGCTAGCTATCCATAGGGGATGGATCATGAGCTATCCATAGGGGATGGATCGCTAGCTATCCATCAACTTAGCATATTTTTCTTCCAGAAGCCTTACTTAGTGCTACGAAGAAGCTTGTAAAGTTTGAGGGCAATCCGACCTATCTTGATGGATCGCTAGCTATCCATAGGGGATGGATCGCTAGCTATCCATAGGGGGGATGGATCGCTATCCATCCATCCACTTAGTGTATTTTTAAGTGATCTTTGTTTGGTTGTCTTCCTATCTTCTATTTAAGTGCATTTTCCAAATATCAAGTCGTTTGGAGTTAGTTTGATCAACTGTCTTCATGGGTCATTTGGTCTAGAAGAATCATATATATCTTGCTCAAATCTTAAGGAAATCGAAAGAAACTTTGCAGGAACACTCTAGAGGATGTAAGGGACCCACCATAAAATTTTGAGGTGGTGGGACCCACTCTAGATGGATCGCTAGCGATCCATCAAGTCAACTCTAAATGACTTCATTTTTTATGAGCCTTCTCCTATGTTTTCTCAATGTTCTCCCAAAATTTCAAGTCAATCTGACTTCGTATGAGTTCTGTAGATCCATTTTAAGTTGGCTAATTCTGGCCAAATAGCTTGAATAAGATGAGTTCTCACTTCTCGAGCTAGATTGTTTGGCATGCAATGAAACTTGGCAAGCGTGCTTAGAAATGGTAATGAATCATGATGCAAGAGGTTTGGAGGGTCCATGAGCAAGTCTTTTGGATCGCTAGTGATCCATAAGCGATGGATCACTAGAGATCCATCACCTTAGCTTATTTTGGCATCTTTCCTCTTGGGTCTTTCTCTTCTTCTTTTTCTGGTCCTTTTGGCTGATTCTTGAGTTATTCTGGCATAGTCTGAATGTTCTAATTCTTATTGAATTTTTATGGGTAAAAACCCAATTAACACTCGGTTTCGGTAAAATTCAATTTTACTTTATTAAGCATTACCCAATAGTGACAATTATTTACACTGATTCACTTCTTCACAACTATATCACTTTGAACTTATAGAATTTGGTAATGGTCAAAATTCCAATATCATTTATATTCAACTCTATAGTCAAATAACAAAGTCCTTTGTTCAATAATAATAATTATTATTAACCGAATTACCCTGGCCAAGGATTTTGACTTTGAGTTGACTTCAGTTGACCGTGATATCGAACCCATATAACCAAGGAGATGAATCCTCTTCTCAATAGTGTCTCACTTCCAATACTTCCACTCGACCCACTATAGTCATTCCATGGATGCTATGCCATGAATAATCAAAGTGGAACTTTCATATTGAAGATCGACAGCATTCTCAAGTCGAGAGACCTATGTAAATTAGTCACATCAACATTTTTTGTTTGACTTAGTTATTGTAGCTAATAGAAAACTATCAAGTGAGTCATTCCATAGTTATCTGTTTGAGCCAAAAATGGTCACAAACACCCAATTTTATGTGGAAGCACCAATTTCCAAAAACAATATCCAAATAGTAAGATAAGCACGTAGATCATAGGATAAATAGCAGAGAAAGTAAAGGAACACACGAGTTTTATAGTGGTTCGGCAAACTCCAGCCTATGTCCACTTCAATAATCTTTTATTTATACTGTAAGATTACAAGTACAGTTGTTTTTGCCTTAAAGAATTAGTGGAGGAAGATATAAGAAGTGATGAAGGAGAGAGAGTCGAAAAGTGCTTTGCAATGAGCCAAGTCCGATGTACTTATAGGTGAAGACGTGCATGGATCAGGTTGAAATTTCGGCAAAAGAAGCTCTAGGCCAATATGACACAACCCAGAAAATTTGGGATCGATCGAACACCAAAAATAATATATGTCGATCATTCCATACTAACTCCAATGGGGCTATGACCGTTTTTATTGGGTCCCCCATGCCTCTAGTCCATGCTCCCAAAATTTCGCGCCATTCCGACTTACTGTTTGTGAGAAATCGATCGATCTTCGCTAGTTTGACTAGAAATTGGATCATAGGAGATCATTCCATGCTTCATCCTTCTAAGCTGCGATCAATCATGTGGGTTCCCCATGATGTTAGCTACTTGCTCTCCAAATTTCATGCAATTCTGACGTACGTTTGTAAGATATCGCGTTTCCCGTAAAACTATGGATCGTTATCCTGATTTGTACGATCGTTCCAATAACGATCGGCCTATTTTCCAAGATTTCATCCTTTTGAGCTGCAATAGTGGTGGTGCTCTATGATGTAAGATACTTGCTCTCCAAATTTCATGCAATTCCTACGTACCGTTTGTGAGATATCGCGTTTTCCATAAAACTATGGATCGTTATGTTGATTTGTACGATCGTTCCAATAACGATCGGCCAATTTTCCAAGATTTCATCCTTTTGAGCTACGATCGATCATGGAGGTTCTCCATGATGTAAGATACTTGCTCTCCCAATTTATACAGTTCCGACGTACCTTTGTGAGATATCGCGTTTTCCGTAAAACTGTGGATCGTTATACTAATTTGTTCGATCGTTCCAATAATGATCAGCTTCATTTCAAAGATTTCATCCTTTTGAGGTGTAATCAATAATGGCGGTGCTCCATGATGTAAGATACTTTCTCTCCAAATTTTGTGCAATTCCGACATACCGTTTGTGAGATATCCCATTTTCCATAAACTATGGATCGTTCGTTCCAATAATGATCGGCCTCTTTTTCAAAGATTTAGGATTTTTGTCATGCGATCATTTTTGTGTGCCCCACTCTTCAATATAGTAATGCTTTGAAAGTTTCAAGTGCATTGACTTTGTAGATTTTGATATATTGATCGATCTTCGTCGATTTACGCTGTTTTATGGATCGTTCCCGATCAATCCATATAAATTCTTCCTTTGCCCATAACTCAAGCGTACAAACTCTGATTGACTTGAAATTTGAAATGTGGCCTCATGGGGCCTTCCTTATCACTTCATATTGATTGAACTTTGATTGTACCCGGTACAAATTCGCGTAACTATTGTCCATAGTTCCAAATATAATCGATTTCCGAGCCTGATAACCGTCTCTCCGGGCTTTCTACCTTGATGATCTCAGAAGCCATTTAGCCAACTTTTATGATATACTGCCTGGTCAAAAGGTGGTATAACATTTTCCCCCTAAAACATGCCTTGCGGTAGGAAGGCGTGCTTTGAATTGCCTTAAGTCCGATGTTCGAAACCCGTTGATGACCTACGAACAAATCTGTGATCTTGCATAATTGTTAGTAATGGCCGTTCGGAACCGTTAATCAAATTTGTAGTCATCCCAGGCTGATGATGATTGCATGGGATCGAGTGTCTGTTCGAGGCAAAATGCAACATTCGAGATTGAATGCATGTTCGAGGCGAAATGCGATCATTCGAGATTGAGTGCCTGTTCGAGGCGTAATGTGATCGTTCGAGATCAAGTGCCTGTTCGAGATGAAATATGATTGTTCGAGATTGAGTGCCTATTCGAGGTGTAATGTGATTGTTCGAGATCGAGTGTCGTTCGAGGCGAAATGTGATCATTCAGGATCGAGTGCCATTCGAGGCGAAATATGATCGTTCGAGATTGAGTGCCATTCAAGGCGAAATGTGATTGTCCAAATGGGACTCAAAATTATTAATGTCAGATTTCACGTACGTTCAATTGAGTTTTGTAATAAAAATATTCAACTAATAAAATTAAGTCCATGTACTAAAAGAAAAACAAAAACTAAACACTACAATGCATGCCTCTCCGGGTGTGAAGGTTCATCGTCATCTCAGAGCATGCCTAGGGACTGTTCTCGATCTCGTACATGTGTAAGTGACTTAGTCATTTTATTGTGAAGTTTATTACTTATTCCTTACCAGTCCGATCAATTGATGACATGTTGGCGCCTTGATCCAAGGCAGTTCCCATTCGATGCGGATGGTGGCTGTGCCTGTTCCATCACCGCTGCCCGAGTTCTTACGTATTGTAATAGCCTGCCGTTCCAGACATGTTCCTCAATCATTCTTTAAGTGCCTACAGTCGTTGTACTATGCCCGTCTAGCTCATAGAACATACTGTATTTTTTTTATTTCTTTTCATTATTTGTAGGCTCTCTCCTCATTGGCTTTCGATAGGGGATCTGCCCCCTAGTATCTAGATATATCTGTTCCAATGTCTCAGTCAATTCCATGTAAGACCTGAATCTCGATTCCCTTCGTGGTCGCTTCGATAAATCAGAGCCATCCTCTGCTTTCCGTTTTCCTTTATCTTTGTTTGAACCTTCCTCGAGCGGACCTCCACCTTTAACCACATAAACTTCCACTTCCTCTCTTCCCTCTCTATCAGCTTTTGCATCTTCTGGTCGCAGAAACCTTTCTGCTTCATGGTAAAATTCCCTGAGATCCGCTGGTGGATCTCGTTCCAACGATATCTTGAAATTCGAGTTATCCCAATCCCTGACACTACTGCCATCTAAACCATCGATGGATCCGGTCAATCCACCGAAGCTACTGTCGTATTGAACCTAGTTAAGAAATCCTTTAGTGATTCTCCTTTCCACTACTTCATCGATGTTAAAGTCATAACACTCTTGGGTCTCGTGATGTGGACCCGAAATTGCCTCATAAACCTTTCGATCAATTCAATCCATGTGCTAATAGAGCCACTTTCTAACTGTTTGAACCATATTGCAGCTATATTCGTTAAGTACAAGGGGAAGCACCATGCCATGACCTCCTCCGATGCCCCCAGTACTTCCATGTGTCTCATGTATTCTCATCAGATGAACAGTGGGATTCATTTTTCCATCATATGTCTCAAGCGTTGGTAGTTTGAACTCCTATGGATTCCTAGCTTGCATGATATTAGGAGCGAAGGGACTCCTATTTACATCTTCCAGATCTCTATTTACCAATCCTCCTCTCATAGCTCGTCTGATTCATTTCCGCCAACCTATTGTCGTCATCTAGTGGTAGTCTTCGATCATTGTCTCCAACTTGCCCCTCGAGTCCATGGGGGAATCCTAAAGTCTGCTCTTCTAGATGAGTATATGCATTCCGATCAACGCCAAACTGCACAGCACAGCCCGGTATCCTGCCTAGGATCGATCCAATTGACCAGGGGGCATGCCCTAAGTATGGATCAATTGGCATCGATCGTTCTGGAACGATCGGCCCCAATCGTTCTTAGTTGATCAGGGGCCACTCCTGGCCGTTCCAATCCATCCTACATGCTATTAGCTTCGTTTTTTTGGTTTTAATTATGGTTTTCCTCAGCTCGTGCTGCTCTAATTCTATGATCCATATTTACAGTGTTTCCTGCTACTCCATTTTCTTGGTTTTGCGCTCTAGCTTCTCCAATCTGTCAGAGTAGATTCTACATCATCTCATCATGCCTCTTTTGCATCCTTTCCTGCATAACATCCATCATTATTCCCATTTCTTCTTTGGTGATGTAGATAGATGTCTGATTTGCTCCAGCTCCAGAAGAAGCCTCCTGACTCCCTCCTGGATAGCTCATATCCGCTAATGGTCTCCTTGTTGATTGCCTAGCCATTGCTTCCTAGATCCAAGTATCCAAGCTTTCAAATCCAAGATCCTAGCTTCCAAATCCATGGGTGTGAGTCCTTCTCAGTGAAAGCAGCAAAATGTTTGCACCAAAAATGGTCACAAACACAGTGAAAGCACCAATTTCTAAAAAAATATCCAAATAGAAAGATAAGCATGTAGATCACAGGATAAATAGCAGAAAAATTAAAGGAACACAAGTTTTATAGTGGTTCAGCAAACTCCGGCCTACGTGCACTCCAATAATCTTTTATTTATACTATAAGATTACAAGTACAGTTGTTTTCGCCTTAGAGAATTAGCGGAGGAAGAGATAAGAAGTGATGAAGGAGAGATAGCTAAAAAGTCCTTTGCAATGAGCCAAGTCCGCTGTATTTATAGGTGAAGACGTGCATGGATCGTGTTGAAATTTCGATAGAAGAACCACCAGGCACATACGACCCGACCCACAAAATTTGGGATCGATCGGAAACAAAAAATAATTTAGGCCAATCATTCCATGCTAACTCCACTAGGGCTGCAATCATTTTTATGGACTCCCTCATGCTTCGAGTCCATGCTCCTAAAGTTTCACGCCATTCCGACTTAATGTTTGTGAGATATCTATCGATCTTCACTATTTTGACTCGAAACTGGATCATAGGAGATCATTCCATGCTTCATCATTTTGAGCTACGATCAATAATATGGGTTCCCTACAATGTTAGCTACTTTCTCTCCAAATTTCGTGAAATTCCGACGTAGCGTTTGTGAGATATCACGTTTTTCGTAAAACTATGGATCGTTATGTTGATTTGTACGATCGTTCCAATAACGATCGACCTATTTTCCAAGATTTCATTCTTTTGAGCTACGATCGACCATGGGGGTGCTCTATGATGTAAGATACTTGCTCTCCAATTTCGTGCAATTCCGACGAACGTTTGTGAGATATCGCGTTTTCCGTAAAACTATGGATCGTTATGCTGATTTGTACGATCGTTCCATAACGATCAACCTATTTTACAAGATTTCATCCTTTGAGTGGCGATCGATCATGGGTGTGCTCCATGATGTAAGATGCTCTTCAAATTTCATGCAATTCCAACGTATCGTTTGTCAGATATCGCGTTTTCCGTAAAACTATGGATCGTTATGCTGATTTGTATGATCGTTCCAATAACGATTGGCCTATTTTTCAAGATTTCATTCATTTGAGTTGTGATTGATCATGGGAGTGCTCAATGATGTAAGGTACTTTCTCTCCAAATTTTGTGCAATTCCAACGTACTGTTTGGGAGATATCGCGTTTTCCTTAAAACTATGGATCGTTATGCTGATTTGTACGATCGTTCTAAAAACGATCGACCTATTTTCGAAGATTTCATCCTTTTGAGCTACGCTCGATCATGGGGGTGCTCCATGATGTAAGATGCTGGATCCAAATTTTGTGCAATTCCGACTTACGTTTGTGAGATATCGCGTTTTCCATAAAACTATGGATCGTTATGCTTACTTGTACGATCGTTCCAACAACGATCGACATATTTTCCAAGATTTCATCCTTTTGTACTATGGTAGATCATGGGGGTGTTCCATGATGTAAGATACTTGCTCTACAAATTTTGTGCAATTCTGACATACCGCTTATGAGATATCGCGTTTTCCGTAAAACTTGGATCGTTATGCTGATTTGTACAATCATTCCAATAACGATCAGCCTCATTTTCAAGTTTCCATTCTTTTGAGCTGTGATCGATCATGGGCATGCTCCATGATGTAAGATACTTGCTCTTCAAATTTTGTGCAATTCTTACGTACCGTTTATGAGATATCCCATTTTCCGTAAAACTATGGATCGTTATAGCTGATTTGTATGATCGTTCCAATAACGATAGCTCTATTTTCCAAGATTTTGGAGTTTTGTCATGCGATTATTTTTATGGGCTCCAATCTTTAATATAGTGATGGTCTAAAAGTTTCAAGTGCATTGACTTTGTATATTTTGAGATATTGATCAATCTTCGTCGATTTACGCTGTTTTATGGATCGTTACCGATTGATCCATATAAATTCTTCCTTTGACCATAACTCGAGCATACGAACTCCGATTAATTTGAAATTTGAATTGTGGCCTCACGGAGCCTTCCTTGTCACTTCATATTGATTGCACCTTGATTCGGGCCCGGTATGAATCCATCCGCCCAACTATTGTCCATAGCTCCAAATATAATCAATTTCTGAGCCTGATAACCGTCTCTTTGGGCGTCCTACCTTGATGATCGCAAAGCCATTTAGCCAACTTTTATGATATACTGCCTAGTCAAAAGGCGGTATATCATTTGCCCCTAAAACATGCCTTGCGGTAGGATGGCGTGTTTTGAATTGCCTTATGTCCAATGTTCGAAACCCGTTGATGACCTGTGAACAAATCTTTGATCTTGCCTGATTGTTAGTAACGGCTGTTATCCCACTTTTTGGCAAAGCTGAGATACCCAAAAATTAATTGAAATCAATATTAACCAACCATGAATATTAAATATGCATTGCAGGATGATCATGGATATCGATGAATTTTGTCCGAGTTCGGATTGGGCTGTAATTGACAAGACATGGCATGCCAAGCCGGGAGAGCCAACGTTTCAAGTTTCAGCTTAATCGGGGTTCGTAGTAGGGAGATATGATTGATACAAGTTAAATAGGCATGTTGTTCGTATCCATCGGCGAGCTAAGGTGATGATGTGTTCGAATCCATCGAATCAATCATATTCGAATCCATCAGAAACCATCGCATTGGCTTGTTCGAATCGATCAGTTCCGTATCCATCTGAGCGACGTCGCCTCAAACTATTCAAATCTATTCTAGAACTTTGTTCGAATCGGAGTTGTTCGAATCCATCTGGTATTGGACTCCTCGCATCGATCCATAGGCGGTAGCGTCATATCAGTTTAGCTCGTATCCATCGTAGGTGAAACATTTCGTATCGACCAGGGGTAGACCCGGTTCGAATCGATTACCGAGCCTTGGTTCGTATCCATGTGATTCGTGGTTATTCGAATCGATAGCGCATAAGTCCTTCTTCGTATCCATGCGAACGAGGACCACGTCGAATCGATAACTGGTTCGAATAAAGACAGAAGCACGTGGATGCGAATAAAGAGTTGGTATGGGCGAAGCTTCGGCGCTAGATGCGAATGACTCGTTCGACGCGGCAAAAAAGGTGGAGAGATCCAAGAGTTCCGCACCACGTCACTGCGCGCTCACGTGCCCAGGTCGATTCGGAGCGATGGATACGAATCCATGGATTCGAACAGAGCAGCACACACGAAAATACGATCTTGTATCGATCATATCTCACAAATCCCTGATCCAAATGCAGCGAAATTTTCAGAGTAGCTTCCATGCAAGGTAAAGAGCACACCTGCCAAGTTTCAGCTCGATTGGAACATTTCCTGATCGATACGAATTTGATTCGAATCGATCACAGATTGAGTTGAAACTTGGTGGGACCGGTCGCGTGGGCCCCCTCACGTGCCAGAAGAAGTCTCCTGAAGTTTGGGCGAGATCTAGGCCTCCTACGCCTATAAATAGCCCCCTGAAGCCTACAGAAAAGGGATCTTTTTGGCCATTCAACGTCCAGACTCTGCCGGATTCAACTCTACTCCTTTCCATTGCTGTTTTATTCAGATTCATTCATTGTATTTGCTGTAATCATCTGTAATCAGTGAAGAACATCAATAAAAGATAAAAATCCTTGAAGTGGACGTAGGCCGGAGATAGCCGAACCACTATAAATTGCGTGTCACTGTTCATTATTTCTGGATTGTTGTTTGTTGCTTGCTTAGATCTGATATTTGTGTCTGAATATTGCTGATTTGTATTCATACACTGGTGCTTTCACAACACTTGGGGTTTGTGACCATTTTTGGTACAAACACTTTGGTGCTTTCACTGAGAAGAACTAGCACCCACTACACCAGATTCGAAGTTCAGATTTGAAGACTCGAAGATTTGAAGACAATGACTCGACAAACAAGTAGAAGACAAAGAGCTGAGAGAAGCCATTAAGGAGGAAGTCAAGAGGCATCCTCTGGTGCTGGAGAAGAGCCAGCTTCGATCTACATCACTAGAGACGAAATGGAGACCATGACCAATCTGATGCACGAAAGAATGATGAAAAGTCAACAAGAGATGCTGCAGAATTTCTTTGAACAGATGAGAGCTGCAAGGATGCAGAGCCTAGGATCAACTACAGCGGCTATGAATGTGGAACAGGGAGCTAGGATTGCGGAACCTGATGAAGGACAAAATGCAGGTCCAGAGGACAATCAACAAGGACTCGGGGGCAGACCCTCGGGATCCAATGCTGGAAGGCCGGCAGACGGAGCTCAACAAGATAGGGCCAATGCTGATGCTAACGGGCCACACGAAGAATACATACCAGAATACCCTTCAAGACCAAGAGGGCAACCCCAGGATGGAGATGAAAAGATGGCTGGATTAGTGCGACGACTCATGAGAGGAGGATTGTCTAGCGGAGGATTGGAGGAAGTCAGTCGGAGTCCGTTCACTCCAAATATCAGGAATGCAAGGAACCCTCCAAAGTTCAAACTGCCGACGCTGAACCCATATGACGGAAAGTCAGACCCGACCATGCACGTTACCCGATACATCAGGCATATGGAAGTGCTGGGGGCATCCGAGGAAGTGATGGCACGATGCTTCCCTTTGTTTCTATCAGATTTGGCTGCGCTTTGGTTCAGACAACTAGAGACTGGATCAATCAGGACATGGGGTGAGCTAGTGGAATGCTTCATGAGACAGTTTAGGGTCCATGTGACGCGACCCAAGAGTGTGATGACTTTAGCCTCGATAAAGCAAAGGACCGGAGAGTCCATAAAAGATTTTCTATTGCGATTCAATGCAACGGTGGCTTCTGTAGATCGCCCGGATCCATCAATGATTTTGATGGCTGCAGTAGCAGGAATTGCAGAAGGCACCGAATTCAAAGATTCTCTGACCAGAGACCCACCGCAAGATCTAGGAGAGTTCTATCATGAAGCTGAAAAATTCATTCGACTAGAGGAATCACGAGCCGAGAGGCAGGAAATAAACACTACACGAAGCGAAGGAACCGCAGGAGGACAGTCTGGAGCAGACAAAGGAAAGAGAAAGCAGGATGACACACATGATGGTCCTGATAAACGGAAGAAATTCAGAGAGCCTAGATTCAGGCAATTCACAGATTTGACGGCAAGCCTAGAAAGGATTTACACTGAAACTTGGGGGAAACTCCCCTATCGAAAACCACCCAGGAGAGATCCCACGGAGCGGGAACGCAGGACTGGAAAATACTGCCTATTCCATGAGCTGGATGGACACACTACCGATGAATGCCGCCACCTAAGGGATGAGGTGGAAGAACATGCCAGGAGTGGTAAACTGCCACAATATGTCAGAGAACGGGCAGCAGCGGTAAGGCCTGAACAACTACCGCCTCCACCTAACAGAAACGATCCTGGATCGGGATCACGACTCATCATCAACTGATTAAGATGGCAAGGGCCAAGTTTGAGATCTGGACTTCGGCCAAATAGTTTCATCAGATTTGCTTTCAAAATAAAACGGCTATTCCACTCACTCATGTATGGGAACCAGAGAGACCCCTAGGCATGCTCTGAGATGGTATAGACCGTTCAGCCCGGAGTGGCGTTGTTTAGTTTTTCCCTGATGTTTGAGATTGAACATCTAGGGTCTGAATTTAATAAATAAATTTGAATTTCTTGAAATAAACCTTTGACCGGAGAGTTAAAGGATAAACATTAAATATCAATATAAAAATGATCGCTTTATGATCCTACCCAGAGAGGCGTGGTCCGGAGTGCAAGAAGTGAGTTGCTTCGCCAGAGAGCGACAGGATCGACTCACTAAGCATCGTTTCCTATTCACCGGAGAGTGTTTCGATTAGGATTCGATAAGAGCCCAGATAGGCTATGATCGGCCGACGATTCAGGTCAAGACATCGCTTAATGTTCAGATACACTGAACCGGAGTGCAAGAAGTGGGTCGCTTCGCCGGAGAGCGACAGGATCAACCCACTTAACGTTGTTTCCCCTTCACCGGAGAGTGACAGGATGGGATCCAGCAAGAGCACGGAGAGGCTACGATCGGCCCAGAACGGTCAAGGCATCGCTTCACGTCCTAACTGGGGCCAGAGTGCAAGGAATAGAAAGCAATGCCGGAATGCAATAGGATCTTTCTATTCGACCGCTAAGTCTGGAATGGGCTTCGCAAGTGTCCGGAGCGATCGACAACAGTCCGGAGAGACTGTAGAATTTCATTCTTAACTTCCACTGGCAGAAATTGATAATGCTTCGGCTTCGAACAGCCATGAACTCGATTGAAAATATCATAAGATTCGAATAAAACCTGAGCTTACTACATTCGAATTGAGACTAATCAAAACACACCTTTTACCAAAAGGCATGTTTTGGGGGGCAAAGTGTTATCCCACTTTTTGGCAAAGCTGAGATACCCAAAAATTAACTGAAATCAATATTAACCAACCATGAATATTAAATATGCATTGCAGGATGATCATGGATATCGATGAATTTTGTCCGAGTTCGGATTGGGCTGTAATTGACAAGACATGGCATGCCAAGCCGGGAGAGCCAACGTTTCAAGTTTCAGCTTAATCGGGGTTCGTAGTAGGGAGATATGATTGATACAAGTTAAATAGGCATGCTGTTCGTATCCATCGGCGAGCTAAGGTGATGATGTGTTCGAATCCATCGAATCAATCATATTCGAATCCATCAGAAACCATCGCATTGGCTTGTTCGAATCGATCAGTTCCGTATCCATCTGAGCGACGTCGCCTCAAACTATTCAAATCTATTCTAGAACTTTGTTCGAATCGGAGTTGTTCGAATCCATCCGGTATTGGACTCCTCGCATCGATCCATAGGCGGTAGCGTCATATCAGTTTAGCTCGTATCCATCGTAGGCGAAACATTTCGTATCGACCAGGGGTAGACCCGGTTCGAATCGATTACCGAGCCTTGGTTCGTATCCATGTGATTCGTGGTTATTCGAATCGATAGCGCATAAGTCCTTCTTCGTATCCATGCGAACGAGGACCACGTCGAATCGATAACTGGTTCGAATAAAGACAGAAGCACGTGGATGCGAATAAAGAGTTGGTATGGGCGAAGCTTCGGCGCTAGATGCGAATGACTCGTTCGACGCGGCAAAAAAGGTGGAGAGATCCAAGAGTTCCGCACCACGTCACTGCGCGCTCACGTGCCCAGGTCGATTCGGAGCGATGGATACGAATCCATGGATTCGAACAGAGCAGCACACACGAAAATACGATCTTGTATCGATCATATCTCACAAATCCCTGATCCAAATGCAACGAAATTTTCAGAGTAGCTTCCATGCAAGGTAAAGAGCACACCTGTCAAGTTTCAGCTCGATTGGAACATTTCCTGATCGATACGAATTTGATTCGAATCGATCACAGATTGAGTTGAAACTTGGTGGGACCGGTCGCGTGGGCCCCCTCACGTGCCAGAAGAAGTCTCCTGAAGTTTGGGCGAGATCTGGGCCTCCTACGCCTATAAATAGCCCCTTGAAGCCTACAGAAAAGGGATCTTTTTGGCCATTCAACGTCCAGACTCTGCCGGATTCAACTCTACTCCTTTCCATTGCTGTTTTATTCAGATTCATTCATTGTATTTGCTGTAATCATCTGTAATCAGTGAAGAACATCAATAAAAGATAAAAATCCTTGAAGTGGACGTAGGCCGGAGATAGCCGAACCACTATAAATTGCGTGTCACTGTTCATTATTTCTGGATTGTTGTTTGTTGCTTGCTTAGATCTGATATTTGTGTCTGAATATTGCTGATTTGTATTCATACACTGGTGCTTTCACAACACTTGGGGTTTGTGACCATTTTTGGTACAAACAACGGCCATTTGGGACCGTTAATCAAATTTGTAACCATCCCAGGCCGATGATGATCACACGGGTTTGATGTCAGTTCGAGGCGAAATGCGATCGTTCGAGATCGAATGCCTGTTCGAGGCGAAATGCGATCGTTCGAGATTGAGTGCCTATTCCAGGCATAATGTGATCATTCGAGATCAAGTGCCTATTGGAGGCGAAATGTGATTGTTTCAGATCAAGTGCCGTTCGAGGCGAAATGTAATCATTTGAGATCGAGTACCGTTCGAGGTGAAATATGATCGTTCGAGATCGAGTGTCATTCGAGGCGAAATGTGATTCTCCGGATGAGACCCAAAATTATTAATGTCAGATTTCACATTCAAGTGAATTTTGTAATCAAAATATTCCACTAGTAAAATTAAGTCCAAGTACTAAAAGAAAAACAAACTAAACACTACAATGCTTACCTCTTTGGATGTGACAGTTCATCGTCATCTCAGAGCATGCCAAGGGACCGTTCTCGATCCCGTACATGTTTAAGTGACTTAGTTGTTTTATTATGGAGTTTATTACTTATTTCTTGCCATTCTGAATCCACCCAACTATTGTCCATAGTTCCAAATATAATCGATTTTCGAGCCTGATAACCGTCTCTCCATGCTTCCTACCTTGATGATTGTAGAAGCCATTTAGCCAACTTTTATGATATACTGCCTGGTCAAAAGTCAGGATAACATTATCCAATAACTATCAATACCTAACCCTTTGTTGTCCCAGCAATCATGAGTAATACATTGTCTAATATTTGAAGAACGTTACGTAATCTTGTCTTAACGGATGCATCGATATCCAGTCTCGGTGCATCTTGACTAGGAATATTTAAAAAGATATGTTTATTATATTATGATACAATACTCAAGATTATAACTATTTGTAATTACTATCATAAATACACAATTTGTGGATTTTCTGTTAAATATATTTTAATTAAATATTTAATTAACTATAACACATTATAATAAATATACAACTAAAAAACACCTTTATTTCGAACGACAATTGATTACAGATTTAATTAATTTACAGTAAGTCACAGAATTGCCATTAGGACATACCCCTAACTCTATCAATCTCCCAGTTGCACTTATGGTCAATTATGGAATCTTAGTCCCATTGCTTCAGTCAGCTTCTTAAGAATCAATCGAGCTAGACTCTTAGTGAATGGATCTGCTATGTTGTCCCTAGTATATACCCTTTGTATCATGACCTCTTTCTTTTCGACGAATTCTCTTATAAGGTGAAATTTCCGAAGTATTTGTCGTGACTACTTATGTACTTTAGATACCTTTATGATCTGAATTGCCATATTGCTATTGTAGAACAATGCCATAGGAATCTCGTATTGGGAATCACTTTGAGCTCACTCAAAAACTTGTGCATCCATATTGCCTCTTTAGCTGCTTCATTGAGGGCAATGTACTTGGCCTCCATCGACGAATCAACTACTATCTCTTATTTGCAACATGTCCAACCGACCGCCCTTCCGTTAAGCATAAATTCATAATCTGATACCTATTTACTATCGTCAATGTCACTTTGAAAGGTTGAATTTGTGTACCCCTTCATAAGGAGGTCTCCATTCCCATCAATGTCGAATAACTCCCAAGTATTTCTTAAATACTTCAGCATACATTTTATGGCCATCCAACACTTTTCCCCAGGACTAGATAGGTATTGACTCATGTATCCTAAAGCGTATGCCACATCCAATCTTGTACATATCATAGCGTACATTATGTATACTATGGTTGAAGCATAAGTGATCCTTTTCATATGCTTTATCTCCTCATCAGTATGAGGAGCATCCTTCTTGGAAAGGGCAATTTCAGACTACGTTGAAACGTTTCCATGCTTAAAATTCTCCATACTCTTCAGTATGGTATCTATGTATAGGGATTGGAGAAATCCCAACAGCCTCTCAGCTTGCATAGATTGCATTAACGAAATGTTATTGCCAAACAACATAGAGGGATTCTTCAAAATCACCATTTAGAAAGGTTTTCTTTACATCCATTTTTCATATTTTGTAGTAATAGAATGCAGCTATGGCTAGCATAATCCAAATAGACTTAAGCATGGCTATAGGCAAAATGGTCTCATCATAATCAACACCTTGAATTTTATGAAATCCTTTCGCAACTAGCCTAGCATTAAAAGTCTCTAATTCCCTATCTGCATTTAGCTTTTTCTTAAAAATCCATTTGTAGTCGATGGGTTTTATCCATTCGGGTACGTCCGACAAAGTCCATACTTTGTTTTAGTACATGGAATCCATCTAAGATTTTATTGCTCCAAGCCAGAGTGCGGTGTTTTTACATTGCAGCGCTTATTAGAAAGATAGAGGAGTGTCATCATCTAAGACACGGTCCTCCTTTTCGCCATCCACGAGAAAGCTGTAGTTTCTTTTTGGTGTGCGAGATTCCCTACTAGACCTTCTAATAGGTTGTGTACTTGTGTGTTTTCGTATACGGGTAAACTTGGTACTCCCACTAGTTCGGCCTCAGTGTTAACTTCTTGGATCATCCAAGTCTACAACTTCACTGTTAATTTCCTTTGATAGAAATTCCTTTTCTAAAAAGATAACATTCCAAGAAACACCAACCTTTTGACCTCGATATTGTAGAATATATCTCCCATTGAGTTTTTCGGATATCCTATAACTCTATACAGTACCGATCTTGCCTCTAGTTTATTCAAACCAATGTTCTTAACGTATGGTGGACAACCTCACACTTTCAAATACTTGAGTTGGGGTTTATTACCATATCACATCTCATATGGTGTTTTAGGCATAGATTATTGGGCAACAAGTTCAACATATGCGTTGCAGTTTCTAGCGCATATCCCCAATAGGATAGAGGTAACTTAGCTTCACTCATCATAGAAAAAACCATATGTAATAGGGTTTGAGTCACTCTGTCCACACACCATTGTGTTGCAGAGTATAATCTTGAAATCTTAATGTGATATAAGATAAAAATGGCAACACTCCACCTTAGTGAATAATATTTCAACCCATTGCTGGGTGCATGGACCCTTCTATTTAGGCATAAGAGGAGAATTTTGAGCCTTGAAGCCGAGATCTTCTCTTTGAATATTCATCTAAAATATCTCCATTCCAAATCCAAGTTCATAGAGGAAATATTAACAGAATATTTAATATATCTATGGATTGGTATCGATCCATATATGGATCAATATCGAACGATAGACTTGTGACAATCTTCTTTGTCTCACTTTAGCTTGTTTGTTGATCCATTACTATTTCATGCTCTGATATTTTTTTGCTTAAATGCTATATTACAACAAGGAATCACTTAGAATCAAATATTTTATGGATTGACATAGATCCATCTAAGGATAATTACTAATCGATATACTTAGTTAATTTCACTTTTATTTTATTTTGCACTGCTTCGTACTCGATTGTCTAAGAGTATCATATCCATTACTTCACCCTTTTGAAGTCCGATATTATTAAATTTTCATTTGTGAAAAATCACATATAACACTTTCCCCCAAAGTATTAGATGTAGAAGAAGAGAAGGAAATAAAACTATGTGGGTTTGATCCCGAAAGGGTACGTAGGCAGCCTTTTCCAATATAGTCGCCTACGGTTCTCTTAAGGATGAGGTGTATAGTGCTAGGTGCGGCCTAAACATAGTTGATCACCTTTATCGTTTTACCACATATATATTTAGGTATTTGTAAAGTTACAAGTGGAAATGAAGGAGGGAAAAGAGGTTTAGATAAAGGCCACGATTGTAGGTTGCTGACTCGGTTTATTTCTTATGTATCATAGTTACATTGTTTATAGATTTAATAAGGGCCGATATACAAAAAGATATTTGAGGAGTATTTGTTTTATGGATGTTCTACGTAAAAAGTATTGATATAAAGATATTTTATTTTGGAAGATATTTTGAGAAATTATAGAAGAAAACATTTGAAAATATTTTGATTTGTGAAATATCTTTTAGAGTAAAGTACATGAGGATCATTTTTATTTAAAAGAAATTTTTTATCTAAGGAATATTTTTAGGCTGAAAAATGTTTTGCTAGGAAGTTTATTTTGAGTGTAAGTATTTTTGCTTAAGGAACTTTTGACAAAAGGTGTTTTGGAAGGAAAACATTTTTGAGTAAAACACTTTGGGTGGAAATTTTTTTGAAAGGAAAATGTTTTATTGGGAATATATTTGAAAAATGTTTTATTAAGAAAAGATGAGGTAAAAATATATTGTTTAAAAATACTTTGGAAAATATTTTACCAAAATAAGGATAATTTCACGTCCAAATAGGTAGTTAGAAAAGTAAAACATTTGAATTGAGAAACAAAAAAACTATTTTATTAGAAAGATGTATTATTTTTGGAAAACATTTGGAGAAATATAAGACTAGACAGACTGGCATGGGGGATGAGACAATTAAATGATATGAATTTTGGATTTTTCTAATGAGTTATGGGGATGTCCAGTTATTCCCTTCCAGAGAGAATTTGGTTATGATGTCGTAGTTTCCCATTTTGATGTATGGGATAAGAGCTAGTTTACTTTAGTTGTTTTTCTATACTTTGGTTGAATTGAGTGCAATATTTTTATGTTTTTTAAGTGATTAGTTATGTTAGGAAATTTGTACTGCTTTGTTTGATTGTGTTTGTTTTATAGTCTATGACATGTTTATTTGGATTAATTTCTTCTATTTGCATTGTATTGTTGTTGGCTTGTTTAGCTATGATCATATTTTGTTTGTTTGTTGCCTTATTGTGGTTATTTCTCATGTATGCTAGGTTATATTTCTTACTATGTATGATAATTGTATGATGGGGGTAGTAATTTAATGTTGATTTTTATTGGGGTGTACTTTGGAGAAACTAGAGGGGTGTTAAGGAACAAATTAGGTTTAGTGATAGTGGGATGACATAGTTTCCAAAGATGAGGGAGATCATGCATCCAGATTGACTAAGAGATGTGATCATTTTGGAACCAGGCCAGTCGAAAGCGGGTTAAATGGGTGAATTTCAAAAAAAAATTATATTTTAGATCTTTATTGGGCCTATGAAATTTAAATGAATTTTAGATCCACTCTAAAAATATTTTAAATAAAATCTTCATTTTATTTAACGTGTTTAAAAGATTATATATATATGTGTGTGTGTGTGTTATGTTCTAGTTTACAAATGTATTAAATACACTTGTTTGTGTGAAGAGTACATGTTATAGATAAGAAGTGCATACAGTCAATGTGACGATATGTAGGTGCTGGGATTTCATCGCAGTGGAATCATTTCCCCTTTACATATGCCTTTGTTGTCCAAGATTTTGGTTATATATATATATATATATATATCATATTTTACGTGTATTAAAATCTAAAATTTACAATAATGAATTTAGTTTCAATTAAAGAAAAGTTTGATATTATTGAACAAAATCCACCTTATGAATTTGAATTAAAGTAACACATGTATGTTTCTATATATATATATATATATATAAATATTACAATTAATGTTTTAGATTTAGAATAACTTGTATATGTAAACGATAATATATATATATATATGTGTGTGTGTGTGTGTGTATATATATATATCTATGTATGTAAGTATATGTATATGTATATGTATATGTATATGTATATGTATACGTATATGTATGTATGTATATGTATGTGTGTGTGTATGTTTTAAAGTTAACAATTTAAATCCAACTTTTAGTTTAGAAAGGGAACTAAAATTTAGGAATTTATATAGAATTTTAAATTTATAAAAGAGATAGAAGATTTAAAATTTACACAAAAGTCCATTAATTTCTAGATCAAAACCTTTTATTCTTTTGTAAACAATATCCAAAAATATTTATATTCAAAACATCAATCATATAACATAAGAAATTAATTTACAAGGTAAAATAAATAGTTAACATATAAGTTCATTTACATTCGTATGTGCAAACATTATCAAATTATAAAATAGATCTCAAACAAAATTGGCTTTTTTTCTTACTAAATTTTCCAAAACAATGAAAAAGAATTGGACAATGTAGACACATGTCAATTCATGACAAGAACATTCAAATCTAAATAATATAAAGAACAACAAAAAATTATCAAAGGAGACAGATAATCTAAATCATATCAATTATAATGAACGTATATTAAAAGGAGATGAAGAACAAAAGTAGATCTGAACAAAAATCAACATAATAAACTTACTTTTAATTAAGATGGACAAAAAAGAGGTTTGAATTACACGTTGCAAGATGAACAATTAAAACACAAGATAAATCATATATAGTCTAAGCATGTCAACAAAAGAAACAGTTAAACAAATTAAATCAGAAAATTACCTTAGGATGTTGCCAAAAGTCACACCTTGAATGATGAATCAATGCTCTTAGATTCAGCTGAATCGATCTTTGGATTTTGTAGGAATCAAGAGATAAGAACCATTTTATTTTGATTTAATTTGTATTCGATTTTGTAGTTATTACCCCTAGACCACCATGAAAACTTCAACATGACTTAATCAGAGGAAGAGGGACAAGATTGAATGAATAAAAATCTCATAAAGGAGGCAATAAAAGATAATTAAAGATAGGGGTGATTCACCTTTCATTAATTATGTCTTAGCCCTTTCATTTCAAAACTCCTCCTCTCCCCACCATATGGTTGGCCATAACAAAAAGGGAACGGGCCTTAAAAAATTCTAAACCCAATTACTATTTATTTCATTTAAATCCAATATAATGTTCTACATATCGATAGGCACATGCATAACTTTTTGTATATTTGCACTCTATTAAATATAATGCTCATCAAACATTAAATAAAATTTAATAATTAATATTTTAGAAATATTAATTAATTTAGTTAATTTACAATGATTATAAATTAATTAAATCATATGGTTTAATCAGAGTATTCACCATTACAGTTATGCGACTCAAAGGTGTAATTCAGTAAGTGATTAATATCGAACAATTTGAATATTAATGTTCATACGTCACGTTAGCTAGTGGTGTGATATTTGGGCTGAATTTTATTGCTCACATATCTTTTTCTATAAACTCCAATTTTACTAGCTAGAAGCGGTACCTGGTAGTAATGATTATTTACATCAATTCTCTTTGTCAATACTATATCACATTTGGGCTTATGAAATTTGGTTTTGATCAAAATTCCAACATCGTCCACATTCAATTTGGTTAGTCCAAACACAAAGTTCTTGGTTCAATAGTGACAATTATTATTAGCCGTATTGCTCTTACCAAAGACTTTGACTTCGAGTTGACTACAGTTGACCGTGGTAATAACCTCATATAACAGAGGAGATGAATTCTCTATTAAATAGTGTTTCACTTCTAGTGCTTTATCTCAAAACCAGCTATAGTCATTTGATCGACGCATGTCATGATTTAACTATAATCAAAGTGGAGAGTCCACATTGAAGTTCAACAGTATCTCAAATCAAGAAAGCTGTGTAACATCATGACTTCAAGATCTCTGCTTGACTATAGTCATATTAACCAACAAAAAAACTCTCGAGCAAGTCACTCCATAGTTATTTAATAACAATCAATATGTAGCCCCTTGGTGCCCCTAGTAATCATGATTAATACATTGCCCAACATTTGGAGAACTCTAGTCTCAACGGATGAATCGATATCCCATTTTAAAACATCTTGACTAGGAATATTTAAAATAATACGTTACTTTTACTGTAATAAAATTTTCATGATTACAATACATTGTAATTACTATCACATAACATATCATTTAAGAAATTTTTAATTTATGTACTTTAAATTAATTACTTAATTAATTATATCACAATATAACAAGTACATAATAAAAAGAAAAACACCTTTTATTTTGAACAAGGTTGGCTATCGAGTAAGATATATGTAACAAATTATATAATTCCCCTAAGGACGTACCCCTAACTTTATCAATCTCCACTTGCACTTGGGGTCTATTGTTGAATCTTATTCCAACTCCTTTGTTCGGTTTTCTCAAAAGCTAATCGGGCTAGTCCTTTAGTGAACGGGTATGCTATATTGGTTTAATTATCTACTCTGTCAATCAACTCTCTTCGATGATGGTAAAATGCCTATATCATGTGGAACTTTTTAGAGTATTTTTCACGATTTCCAATGAGCCTCAAGTTCTTTTACGAACTGGATTGGATCATTGTTATCATATAGTAATGTCATGGAATTCTCAACATGTGAAATCACCTCTAACTTAGTTATAAATTTGTGTATTTATTTATACTTCTTTTATTTCATTGTTATTCAAGTCAATGTACTAAACCTTGGTTGAACCAGCCACTACTTAGTGTTTGAACATTTCCAACTCAAAGTTTTTAACTTAAGTTTGAACATGAAATTAGGATTGGCATATTATGCTCGATATCATGTATGAAGTTCAAGTTTGTGCACTCTTTTGTAAAGAGTTCGTTGTTTCTACAAACAATTCTTTAGTATTTTGTAAATACTTAAGAACACTCTAAACCATCATTCGGTGATCTTAATCTGGATTTGATACTTTCATTATGTATCAAATATATAAACGAAATGTGATACTGTAGAAAATACAACATGTACAATAATTCATATTGCTAATGCATAAGAAATTCATCTTACATGCTCCAAATTAAACATTTTAAGATGGTGTCTGTGTATAACATTTTGGAACAGTCCCAATATCCTTTTATACTAATTACAAAAGATGTTAATTTCAAATCTAATATCAAGAATTAAACAACCAAACTAATATTTAGTAATGTTTTAATATCATCTTACATGCTCCATATTAAACAACCAATTCAATATCATCTTACATGCTCCATATTAAACATTTTAATATGGTATTTGTGTATATCATTTTAACACGAGTACATCGTTAACAATCATAAATTTGTTGTTTACATATAGTTTTGGAAATATGTAATACCCACTAATATTCTTTCTTATAGACACATGCTTCCTCTACGTTTTGATAGAAATTTAAACTATTTGATTTCCCTGTCATTCTTAACTCTATCGAATAATACTTCTATATCATTTCTTAGAACATATTCAGTAACTCACAAACTTAGAATCACTCCTACTAACATCAAGACAGTTTGATTATTAAGTGCAAACAACACATTCTAAATCACTATTTAGTATTTTCGTTTCATGTACCAAAACTCAAAATCATATCGAGAGAAAATTTTATGAGTAAAATACCAATTAACTTAAGAACGTTGAATGATGAATTTGTTACATTAATTTCAACAACTGAAATTAACTATGCCATTCTATCAATATAGCTTAACATATTACAACTGCATTGATTTCTCGGAGACACTTTTGCAGCCGACGGATCATATCCCTTCAGGTACAACTATCGAAATCATATTTTTGATAATGTACTTGGTATCCATTCTGGATTTGCACATCATACAATATGGTAGAGTCAATACTCTTAATGGTTTATTGACAATAGGAAACCTTTTTGTGGCATGGATAAGAAAATCATAGCTCTTTAATGCGCAAGAGTTCTTATTAAACATTCTAATTGTTGTGTCCATTTAGGCTTGGTCAATTTCATTTCATCCTTTGTATTGTAATAAGGTTTATCTTTGGATCATATCCAATTTCATTTTACTACCAATAATTTCTAGGAAAAAATTTCTTCATCGCAAAATTGGCGTTTCTTGAAACAACAAATGTTTCTCTGTGCAACGAAATAGGTACTCATAAACATTTTAATGGACTACCATTATATATGTATAAAACATATTTAGATTTTAGTTTACGAAACTTATATTCATCGCATAAATCTGGTCAACCAATACTGATCGATCCCTAACTCCTTTGGGGTGGTCCATACAAGATCCCCCATGAATATTACGTTGCAGCCTATCGACTCACACAACCTGGCAACTTCTTGACCTAGGATATGTAAGGATTTCTTATAAATTTTTATCTTATAGGATCTTGTAAACTTTACCTTAGACAAAATTAATTTTAACATTATGCACTTACTCTTGAGTACACGACCTTATAGAAAGTTTCAACTTCGCTCATCATTAATCGTACTTTGTCCAACAAAGTCCAATTACTTCTTACGGATACATCATTATGTATCATAGGGAGAATCAACTTTTGAGATAGAATCTTATTCATTATAGATACATTTGGAACTCTTCTCCGATACACTCATTTATTTGATGAAATCGAATCGTTTTATTTTCTTTTACACATCATGTTATTTTCTTCCCTTTTTTGTATTCTATGAACTTACCATAGATATAATCCATATTTAACAAATGCACATGTTCATATTTGTGATAATTCATCGATGAATTTAATGAAGTATTTGAAACCGTTGGGCATTATTAGACTTATGATTGCATACATCTATATGTTTCAATCCTAAGAGTTTGCCAACTCTTATGTCTCTCCCACTAAATATGCGTTTTTCCCTTCATCTTCTGAGATATAATTTATATCTACCATATGATTCATAATCATATGATTGCTGAATTATTTCTCAAAATTGTGGCTTAGTCTATAACTCCGAAATAGCTATGAAACTTTAGATACTTCTATAATATGTAGCTAATGCAACATGTACCATTATTCTAGACTTATTTAATAATGAATATTCATAACAAAACAAAACTATTTATATTTTCAGTTAATTCAAATCATTTATTATCTGGTAAATAATATTTGGTATATATACGACTAAAATTTATCGTATCTTGGTGCATCTGTTATTCGGTTTTTTAACTAACTGACTTTCAAAAGAATCTGGATGTCGGGATGAAAATAAAATGATTCCAGGACTTGGGAACACGCTTGGAAGGATAATAGAATAAACTTAGAGAAGTTGGAGGAAATATGGAGCAAAGGAAAGAAATCGGTATAGATCACTTTTTAGTCAGTACTGAGCACTTTTTATACCTTATATGAATCTCTAGAGCTATGGCATGTAGATGGCTGGCTTAATTAATTAACTCAAGATGCATTTCCAAAGGATTAGGTAAAAAACTTAAAGGAAGTTCTGAAGGAAAGAAGGCAAATACTAGGATATCAGAACCTCTCAAAAACAACATGATTTCCAAGGAAAGGTGCTCAGAGCATGATGGATCAAAGCTAGAAGACCAAGGGAAGGAAGATGGAGCAACCTTCCCCTATAAATTCAGATCGGTATTGACCACTTTCGGTCAGCACTGGGATGAATTTTCAGCTATGGAGATTTCCGTCTTCCTCTCCTACTTTCTTGGATCTAAAGGTAGATGTGGTATATTGAGATCTGGCAATTTTATTAGACAATTTCCCTATAAATATAACACATATGGCATTTGAAAAAGGACTTTTGGCACTTGCTTTCTTCATCATTTATCTTTGCTCATCCCAAGTCACTAAGGAAGTTACTCTTGGTTGTTCTAGACTATTAAATCGGTCAAACATTTCTACTTGTGACTGAAATACATATTAATAAGAATACAGTGGACGTAGGCCATAGATTTGTTGAACCGCTTTAAAAACCCTCTATTTTATTTAAGATTTTTGGCTAGTTCTCTTACTTCAACTCATTTGTGGTTGTTTTGCAATTTTCCAACTTAACATTTTGGTGCTTTCACTAAGAACGCCATTTCTTAGGTATAGGTCTAGCTATCTACTATGGACTGGAGTATCCAAAGATTAGAACTAGAAGGTTTTGATAAAGGATTTGAAGGATTTTCACATTGGAATCAATGGCACCATCAAGAAAGTCAGGTAGATCTGGAGTGGGAGCTGGTGCGGATGAAGGAGCTTCTTATCATACTGAAATTAGCAACCGGCAGGCAGTGACACTACCAGGACCATCTTCTCCTTAGGAGATGATCACGAAGTCGCATTTGATAAGATAATGGTGGAGCTGAATCATAAGATGATAGATAGTCAAAAGGCTCTATTGGAAAAATGGACGCTAGCGTAGCTCTGTTGACCCAATAGTCGTAGAGAACCAGAAGAAGCAGGAGTGAGGCTTCATCCGCTGGATTTGAAGAGGAGAAATCATCTGCATTTTGTCCAGAATATGAGAGATGAAAAATAGAAGCACAAGGAAAAGGCTGTTGGAGTGGCAAAGAGAGCCTTTGCTAGGGGAATTCAGGTCGGTACCGATCTGAATTTGTGGCCTTTATAGGGGCTAGAGCCTAAAGCCATCAACCTGTCTAATTTTGAGGACAATCTACAACATGATGGTGAAAATTATGGATTGGATGTTGGATTCTAGGATGTTGGAGCTCAAATAACCGCAATGGAGTTAATTGGGCATCTAAGAAGAACCGAGGAGTGGTTCTCTCAAAGATTGGAGAACATACACGTCAACGAGAAAACCAAGATCATTTGCAGAGCCAAACACTCAGCATAGCACTTGATGGTTGACCGTCGCCGTACCAAGCCAATGAGGAGCATATAACAGATAGGATCAAGTGGTTATTGGAAGAGAATAAGTGGAGGAAGAATGAGGACTAGGGTTCTACACAAAGTAGAACTCCATTCACGGAGAACATCTGAAGGGAGAAGTGCCCTAGGAAGCTTATGACCATCATATAATGGGACTGCATATCCCAAGCAGCACTTGTTTAAGTATGAATGGCATATGGATGGTGCCAGGGATACAGATTTGGTTTATGGCATTTTTTTTCCCATTTTTTGGATGGTGTTGCGTTAATGTGGTTTACTCGCCATCTTGCGGCTCTTTCACATATTGCTGTAATTTTTCTTTCTTATTGATTCCTCGATAAAATATTTTAATTGTCGGCATTAGTTCGTGTTGTGTCCGTGATTTTCATGAAAATAACAGTACTTATCTGAGCACCTTTCTTCCTCAGTCGCCTCTCTTCTAAGCGCCTTTTTATGCCTCTCCATGCTTTGCATGACAAAATATATATTTTCCAAAGTATCATTCAGAGGCATGTATTCATTTGGCCTCATGTTCCTTAAGTGCTTTTTGGCTTCATTAAGTCTGCCTCCGACACCCTGATTTCTCTTCCTCTAATTACCATTCGCACATTCATAGCCACATTACCGAGCTTTCTCCAGTTTGTTTATTTGTAGCATTATTCTTTATCACTTCCTTTGACTGTCCATCTCTAGTCTTTCCAGTAACTTTACTTGCTTCTTCCAAACATCAGAATTGATTAGATTTTTAGAGGAATTCCTCCATAGTCATCAATGGCTTCATCCTCAGCCATTTTCCAAAATCCATGTTTGGATGTATGCCTCGAACTAATGCCAATGACACCATACTTTCATTCGGATTATTAACCTCTATAACTACGATATTAAACCTATTCAAGAACCCCTTCAACATCTCCGGAGGTCATTAGGAAAGACTTGACAAGGACATCACGTCCTTAGGCCAAGCGATGTGGTGCCTGAACTGCTCCAGAAACTTTTTTGATAACTCGTTAAATGTCCATATGGATTTCAGCGTGAGCCGGACAAAATGCAAGATCCCAAGGGCCAAATGCCCAAGGAAACCAACCCGCACCTAGTGGAGAAGAGCCCAGGCGAACATATGTAATGATAGTCAAAAATACTATAAGCGAAGGACCTCATCCGACAGAAAAAAGCTGGAGTGAAATAGAGCTAAACACGAGTTCGTTGAGGCATGTACCACAGGACAGCTGCTTTCCCATCAAGGATGGAGCTTCGGTTGAGTAACAAAGGATGGTAATAGATGATATGTGTTTCTGAAAAAGGATTCTAATGGGGTAGAAGTGCCAACCTTCGATCCCATAGTGATTATGACTATGTTGATCCTGCTACGGTGCATCGAGTTTTGGTGAATAGTGAAAGTTCGGTAAATGTTTTATTTAAAATAACATTCGAGCAGATGAAAATCAATATAAAGGATGTTAGGCCTTGTAAGTCCAGGTTTCATGGATTTACTGGTAAGGCAAAACAACCAATTGGGACAATTGATTTGTCCGTAGAGTTAGGTGATGGAGGCCGCAAGGTGGTGCGAATTCAAAAGTTTGTTATAGTGGATGAATATTTGGCATACAATGCCTTTTTAGGCCAACCGGCCCTTATAGATCTTAGAGTAGCATCAGCTTCTTGGTGCTTTATGATGAAGTTTCCAATGGAGAATGGGGTTGGATCGGTTACAAGTGACCAGAGCGCTAGTCGGGAATGCTATGTCACTGAGCTAAGAGAGTCATGAGAAAGGAAAGAATGTAGAGAAATATCTCCGCATTAAAAACTCGGATGCATGGCAATTAAAGCCCAAGCCTAGGTTTGGAAACCATAGTAGGTTCGATAATTCTATGGATCCTAAGAAGAGGTCAGAGGAATTGTGGGCGGGGCTAGCTAAGTTGGCAATCAATGTTCTGATTGATATGGATGATCCTACTGGGGCTCTCAAGATCGGATCTCAACTCGGCGTAGGATTAAGAAAGGAATTAGTTAATTTTCTTTGAAGCAATTTTGGTGTATTTTCTTGGACACATTCGGATATGTGTGGGTTATTGTCGGAAGTAGCGTGCCATACACTAAAATGGTTCCAAGATTTCCATCTATGAAACAGAAGAGATGCAGTCTGGGTCCGGAGCGATCCGTTGCGTTGAAAGAGGAAGTGGGTAAGCTAAAAATGAACGGCTTTATTCGTGATGCTTTATACCTTGAATGGGTATCGAACCCCGTGTTGATTAAGAAAGAAAACAGAAAGTGGCGGACATGTATCGCTTATTTGGACTTGAATAAAGCATTCCCAAAGGTACAGCTTCCCTTTGCTCAGGGTCAATTTGTTAGTGGACGGAACTGCAGGACATGAGTTACTCTCTTCTATGGATGCATATTCTGGTTATAACCAGATACCGATGCACATCCCAGACTAAGGGCACACAAGTTTTATAATGGATTTGGGGTTGTACTATTATCAAGTAATGTCATTTGGTTTGAAGAACGCTGGAGCTACATACCAAAGATTGGTGAATTTAACGTTCAAGAATCAAATCAGACTAGAGATGGAGGTATACGTGGATGATACGCTTGTGAAATCGCGGATATCGGTGAACCATATGAATGACTAATCAAGAATGTTTTAGGTATTGTGAAGGTACGAAATGAATTTAAATTGGTTGAAATTTCTTTTGGGGTGGCATCGGGGAAGTTTCTAGGTTTTATTGTGAATTCAAGAGGAGTTGAGGCTAATCCGAAGTAGGTTAATGCCTTAAGAAACATAAGTGCTTCGATTACGAAGAAGTAATTACAAAGCTTGAATGGGTAAGTTGTCACGTTGAGCCGGTTCATCTCAAAGGCAACAAATAAATGCATATCGTTCTTTGATGCCCTTAAATTGGGAAAGAATAATTTTGATTGGACAACGGAATGTCAGAATGCCTTTAAGTGGTTACTGAGGTTTATGGAGGCACCACCGGTTCTATCCAAACCATTGGACGGAGAGGATTTGTTTGTCTATTTGGCAGTGTCTGCTCACGCACTAAGCTCGACATTAGTGCATGAAGAGGCGAGGATTCAAAGGCCAGTTTATTATATTAGCAAGCAGTTTTCCAAAGCTGAAAACAACTACCCAAAGTTTGAGAAACTCAGTTACTGCTTACTGATAGCGTCAAGGAAGCTACGACCATATTTTCAGGCTCATCCGATTAAGGTGCTTTCGAATCAACCTTTGAAGCAGGTATTCTGCCAACCTGAGACTTCGCGAAGGTTGTTGAAGTGGAATATTGAACTAAGTCAGTATGACATTACTTATCATTCGAGGAGAGCAATAAATAGACAGGTGTTGGCAGACTTCATCGCGGAGTTTACGGCACGAGATTGTGATGAGGAAGCGATATGGTCACACTTTCTCACAGGAAACTATTTGTGTATGAAGCTTTGAAAAAACGTAGTTCAAATGTAAGAGTGGTTCTTGTAACTCCAAAAGGAAGATGGATTTATCATGCATTGAAGTTGGGATTCCCACGATTAACAACGATGCTCAGTACAAGGCATTGATAGCAGGGCTAAGAATAGTAAAGGAATAAGGACATTGCATATATTCAGTGATTCCCAGTTGGCAGTTTGTCAAGTGAAGAAGAAATTCCAGGCTAAGGGTGCGAGACTTGCTCCTTACTTGATAAAGGCACTGAAGTTGTTGGATGATATAGAGCATTACACGATTGTACATATCCCAAAGAAGAGAACGCAAAGGTTAATTCATAGCCAAACTAGCTAGTTCTATGGAGGCATAAATGATGGGTTTAGTTCCAGTGGAGGTTTTCATGGATCCAAGTATCAACCACATGGATGTCAAATGGATTTCAGAGACCATGGAGAGGGGTCGTGGATGACGTGAACCAAATATTATTTACTCACCGAGAGAAAGGAATGAATGGAAGAAACTTCTTCGAAAGCACCACGGTTCATGATGCAAGAAGGAGTACTTTAAAGAAGAGGATTCCATACCCCCGAGCTTCGGTGTGTAACCAAGAATTAGGCTAAGAAAATCCTCATGGAAATCCATGAGGATAGCTGCGGTGACCACATCGGGGGCAGATGTTAGCGAAAAAGGACTTTACTATGGATATTCCTAATCAACGATTAATTGAGATGCAGATAATTACACCAAACGATGCGATCATTGTTAGAGATTTGCAACAGTTCTGAGACCCCCAACAATAGGGCTTATGCAAATGGTTAGCCAGTGACCATTTGCAGTTTTGGGAACTGGTATAATCGGTGCGCTGCCGATGGCGAAAGGAGGAGCTAAATACGCTATAATTGTAGTGGATCATTTCAAAAAGTGGGCTGAAGCAGAACCGCTTGCCACGATCACAACAAAAAGGATAATCAACTTTGTGATGAAGAACATCATCTATAGGTTTGGAGTACCTCGAAAGATTATAAAGGATAATGGAACTCAGTTCGGTTCAAGGATTTCTACAACCGGTACAAGATTGAAAAAAGCTTTTCGGCATACTATAACCGAACTGACAAGCAGAGGCAATGAATAAAATTATCAAGTACATCTTGAAGAAATGATTAACTAAAGGTAACAAAAATTGAGTCAATGAGCTTCCACTGGCATAGTGGGCTTATAGGATGACCTATGAGTCCATGACTGGACAAATGTCGTACGTATTGGCATATGTATCAAAGGCCATGATCTCAATAGAATTGGTAGTCCCATCTGATCATAAAAGGCATTACGATCTACAGGTAAAGAGGAACTCTTGCTTGAGTCCCTCGATTTGGTTGATGAGAAGAGAGAGGAAGCATAATTAAGGATAGCTGCTTTCCAGAAAAGAGTAGCATGACATTTTAACACCAAGGTCCGGAACCGTACCTTCGAGGTAGGGGATCTCATTTTGAGATGAGTTCTCCCAAGTATGAGGGCTCTTGGTCCGAATTAGGAAGGTCCTTTTGCAATTGAACAAAATTTTGGAGACAGAACATTTAAGCCTACTGTTGTTGATAGAATCACTATTCCACGGGCATGGAATAGTGATCTATTGCGATGCTATTTCATTTAGTTTTATTTAGGTTATTTTTTGCAAATAAGCCACCCAAGGATTATGAGGGCAATGTAATAAGGCAGGACTTGACACATTTTTTGTTTGTAAATAACGTTAGCTTGTTGAACCAATGGAACCATGTTCTTGTATGTGAAATCCTATGCTGCATGATTAGTAATACGTTCAGGTACTCGGTAACAATACCAACTCCTTTGATCTAGGATTTGGACCGGGGAGTACAATCACAGGGGTTAATCGGATGACTCGACTCTATCCTTCAAGTACTAACTGTTGCTCGGAGATAGGCAACACTAAGAAAGAATGCCTTGGATAAGGTGATTAAAGTGCAGTTTTCGAAGATAGAAACTGGTGCATGGTGGAAATTCTAATGACCAAGCTTGCGGCTTAGCAGGATATGCTAGATCAAGGATAAGCAAGGACAATCAATGAACACTCTCAATCAATGCTAGGTAGTAGGTGTAGCTGAGAGCAGATGCTCGGAGATAGACATCTGAGAGCCGCCGGTTCCCTGAGATAGGAACTGGTAAGTGGACAGGACTTCCATGACTACGCTTGCAGCCTAGCGAGACGTGCCCAACTGAGGATAAGCAAGGATAGACATTGAAGGTGGAAGATAGGTACTACCAGACTCCTTCGGTCCAGGATTAGGACCGAGAGAGTGTAATTAGACAGGAAGCAATTAGATAATTTGCCCCAAATGGTTAATCCCCGACCAATGCCCGAAAATAAGCTAGGTTAGAGAACAATTCCTGTATTCTAGCATTTGTACATGTCCTGAAGATAGGACTTGGTATGTTGTGGAGTCACATAAAAAGTATGGTTTCACTCGCAGTCTAGCAGGACTCGCTTTGTAGAGGTTAAGTGGTGGAAATCAATGGATGACGTCAATTATGCATGGGTATCGGCGAGGTCGCAAACGTCAAGAAATATGTAATGACTTGTAAATTAATCGCTTTTAAATCTTAATATTTAATATATTTTTAAATAATTAATTAATAAATACTATAACACAAATAAAACTCTTTTAAATAATAACTAGTGATAGGGAAATGATTTTCAAAATTTGTTTATAAAAGTAATTAGTTCAAGAAAATAGAAAATGTTACCAAAAACCGTTTTCCGAATTTCTGACATTTCAGTATCTAAAAGTTGTCGGGAACATTGTGTACATTATAGCTAACATATACACCTACATTTATTAAATAACTTAAGTATGATTAGTAAAAATAAGTGGTAGATATTTATTTACTTAAGTTAAAAGGAAGGAGATGTGACATTTTATTAAAAACTTAAACAAAAATGAAATAAGAAAGACAAATGTCACATCTTATGACACACAAGTACAAGGGAGTGTAATACATGCTGGATATTAAGAGGAGGGGGTTGGAAAAGGTGTAAATGAAGGCATGGAGGAGGGATGTGATGATGTGGAGGAGAATGGATGGAGGCTTTAAGGGTAGTTTAGTAATTGTTTTATTTCACTTTATATAAAAACAATTTCTTAATTCTTTTTCATTTCAATTTCATTTTTCAAACCTTCATTCAAGTTTTCTCTAAACTTTCATGGCTTCCAAAGTTGGTTTCAAAGTTTAAAAATCTAATCTTTTCATTTCTTCCTTAAGTAAAATCAATAAAACAACCATCTATCTTCTCTACATCACTTCACTAACCAAAAGAAGACCCATACTCCCCAAACAAAGCTTGGCCGAGCCCAAAAACCCCAAGGTCGAACCACCCAAGCCCTATAAGGCTCTAAAAATTCCATTTTTAGCAAGTAGAAGCTTGGATGTAGTGTCGATCGAGAGTTCGGTGATAGTTTGGCTTAGTTTGGTTGCTTTTTGGCGAGCAAATCCTCACCTTTTAAATAAAGTTTTGACCTTTACTATATTAATGAAAATGCATGTTATTTGTTGATGTTTGTATGTGTTAAATATGTTGGATGTTGGCTGGTTAAACACCTTGAAAAGTTGACATCTTGATGATTAGTTGGAAAGTTATATTCTTGTTCACAAGTGATGAACCATATGTTGTATAAATTGCTATTTACTTTTGTTTATATGCTCATGCTATACTTTGTGGTGCTTGGATAAGTAAATGACATGTGACAAGTGTTTATGGAAGTGTCTGTATAGCGACTATCGCTATATCAGAACTTTTGAAATCAACATCTTTATTTGGAATCTTTGGTTTAAATCTTGTGTTTGGGTCTTACAAGATTAATTAATTACTTTATTGATGATGGACAAATTTTAATTAATCATCATTTTTATAATGATGGTTCAAGGTTAATTAATTATTTTAATAATGATATTTTAAATTTAGTTAATCATTTTAAATAATGATGATTAAGGTTAGTTAATTATTTAAATAATCATGTGATTAAGATCAATTAATCATTTTCTTAATGATGTTTTTAAAATTAATTAATCATCTTAACTAATGATGTTTAAGGCTAATTAATTATGTGATTAATGATGTACTAAAGTTAATTAATCATTTTGTTACAGATATTTTAAGATTAATTAATCACTTTAATAATAATATTTTAAATTTAATTAATCATTTTAATAATGATGTTTAAAATTAATTAATTGTTTTAATAATTATGTTTAAGGGTAAATTAATTATTCTAATAATGACGTTTTAAAATTAATAAATCATTTAATCAAGGATGATTAAAGTTAATTAATCACTTCAAATAGTATTGTTTTGAAGGGATTAATTAGGATTAAAGCTAATTAATCATGTTAAATAAAGATGTTTGAAATAGCTAACGTCTATTAAAGTTAATTAATCATTTTAAACAATGATATTGAAGTAAAAAATTATGTTTTGAAGCGAATCAATCATTTTGATAAAGTTAATATTTTTAAATGTGAAACCCGAGCACAAGTTTGATTTTAAAAGTAAAAGTTCGATTTGATTATGGAAAAGTAGTTCTGTAAACGATATCACTTGTATGGACAGGATTTACTCATACTTTTAACACTAAACGTTAATGGATGACTCATTTCTATCCGAAGGTTAAAAATGTCATCAAGGCAATGTTTAAAGGTAAAACTACATCAACTTGCCTGGCTTCATTTTCATCCAAAGATGGCACTTGTTTGGAATCGACGAGTGGTGGTAAGAATATGAAATTTAATTTCCATACACGATCATTTTCAGTTATCTCCGATAGTTGATTTATTAACTATCGGTTCAGTTTTCTTCATTGTGTATCGTCGATCTAAGACGGTTAGTTGCTTGTTTGAGCATAGTTATCCTTTGTCGGAAATGACTAAAACCAAAAAGCGAGTGGACGTCAAGCTATATGGGGTTGCTCCCATTAGGGTATCTTCACACCTACTCTAGATTTGGATCGGTTATATGCGCACTAAGATGTGAAATACTCGGATTCTCAGTAAGGTTGGTGGGGTTCGGGTTGTATATTTCTGAGAGGAATCACAGGAGAAAATGACCCTCTCAAGTATATTACCTAGAGGTATACTTTTGGTCAGAGGAGCGCACCCTCCTAGTCATTTTGTTGGAAAATTTTCCCTTCTTTCCTTTGATTCCAAAATTTTAAATTTAGCTCTTTCTTAATTGCATCAGGTAGTGTTGTGAGCACTTTCGCGATGTTTAATTATTTGTATCCATTGTTGTGATTGGACGTTGTTATTGTGAGGAGAAACCCGTTCTACAATTGGCGGTGTGGTCTCACATATTGTGTTTATTTCCACCCTTTAGTTCAGAAGTTTCGCTCATATCAGACTTATTGTCTGACCCGAGTTATTTGTTTTCTCTAAACTATCGGGTACTCAATTATATTTGAGTAGTCCAAGAGTAGCAGGTTTTCTTGGGCTCTTTGAAGACGATGAAGGAGGCTTCGTAGCTATCTAGTTATTTATTTCCGCTGTTATGTCTAATTTGCATGTACATTTTGTATCAGCATGTGTAAAGGCAGAGTGTATAGCCGCCTAGTCTAATAGTTGTAGTACTTTTTTGTAACTCTGATAACTCCATGTTAGGAGTAACCTGACGTACTATATTATTTTTGTATTATGTGTAACCATTCTGATGTGAGACTTTTCTGTTCTTTTTTGTTATTTTCTGATCTGTTCTTTTATTTTATCCTATAACAACTTGTCTTTTGGACGCTTGGGCAACGTCACATGAGCACCGAGATTGTGTTAAGCATCGTTCTTAAGGGTCAAAAAGGTGGGTCATCACAAACAATAGATGTTCAAACCGTTGTTCCTCAAAGATAAGAAATAGCACAGATCTTGGATCATTTATAACCCATAAAAGGTTGAAGGAAACTCGACCTAAAATTAACCAGAACAACCACAGAGTTGGTTAAATAATAGTTATGCTTAGTCAAGCGGGAACACTTTTTGCAATGGTAAAATAGAACTAAATAATATAATATGATTAAAGCAAATGTAGGAATTTTATTTATATGCACATAGTTGAAGTAAATTAAAGCATTGCATAGACATAAGCATGTATAACATGGTTAAATTACAGTACAAGCGGTTATATTATATATATAGGTAGTTGTACATAGGTTGGAATAGAATAAAAAATGTGAAAATGTAAATGAAGCAAAGATTGAAACTGAAAAAATAGTCGTTCATTTCATTAAAAATTTATACACAATGAATGCGGGGGCCGGTCCTGCACAAACATAACCTATATACAATGAACTAGAAAAACAGAAAAAACTACATCCCAAAAGGAGAAACGGAAATTGTCTTTTAGTCATTGGACAATGGCCGAGGAGCCTATTTCTTGTGACTCTTCTTCTTCTTCTTGCCGCCTTGTTTCCTGAGCATCATGAGGACTCTTTTGATCCTTCTCATCCCTTGGTGTGCTGCCTTCAGATGGGGTAGTGTCACCTTCAACGGTAATGGCAGGATCTTCAACATGGTCGATGAGGAGCCCAGAGGTCTCTGTGGTGGAACCGGTGCCCCTGCCCTTCAGGGCCTTGATAGTAATGGGATGGACTCGTAGAGAAAGCTTCGACTCCTCGGTTCCAACGGTCTTTTCAAGACAAGGCTCAATCTTGATTTTTTCTTTAGAAGCATCAATCCTCAACTTCTCCATCATGGAAATGGGCTCGGTCAGGCCCGAGACCCTGGTAAGGGTGAGGTCTTCCCCCAGGACTAGGAAGTGTTGTCCAATCCCTCCAAAGCTGCGATCCTCTCTGAATCAGGACCAAGAATAGAGCTGGAGAGGAGACATGGAACGACTAATCCCACAAGCACGAAGGTTGACTCGGTTGTAATTGCAGCACTGCCCGAGCCTTGAGTAATTGGAGGCGAAGGAGATGGTAGAGAAGGATAACCGACAAGGTCATAAACATAGCGGTAAAGATTAGTAATAGTCTCGGGCGAGAATGTGAAGACTTTGAATACAGAAGAGACGAGGGATGTACCTTCGCCGGGGCTAGATTTGATATGAGACTCAGTGATTTCCCTCTCTTCAGGCGATGATTGCATCAGTTGGTTGACAAAGGAGGGAATATAAGGCTCAATAGGAGTAGACGATATGGAAGCTGGAATGTCGTGTCCTCAAAGCTAGCCTCTTGAAATATCGAAATAGTCACTGCAAGCTCTTGGGATTTAGCAGTTGACTATTCCGCCTGACCTGATGCACTTTGGTCAACGGGAGCTTCAGTAGCAAGAGTAGCTTTTCCCTCTTTGAATTTTTCTATATCATCGGTGTCGAGATACTTGGCTCTCAGTTCATCCTCGGTGAGGCCTTTACCGACTACTTCTGAATGTCGCATAACTTCCTCTCAGGCGTCGACTATGGTCATGGCATATATGTCTCCCAACTACTTCAAGTTCTTATATTGAATAACATTTGTGAATAACTATTAAAGGGTGGAGTTTAATTCCTCCCTCGCTCTCTCTTTGGTCTTCTGCTCTTCCATCTTACTGAGACCATGCATGCTGTAGTGTTATCGACTTGATCCTTTAGCGACTCAGCTTTCAATAGGAGTAAGATGGAGTCAAGCCTTTAATTTTTAGTGTGTAGCTTTTGGAACATGGAACAAAGCTCTTGGTTTTTGTCTTCTTAGTCCTTAATGACCTTATTTTTCTCTAGGATGGCCATATCCTTGGATGTCAGCTGCATTTTCCAAGCAAAATTTTCTTCTTGAGCTGCCTTGATAACATTCTTCATTACGACCTTGGCCTGGTTATGAGCATTTCTCATTTCTTTCATTAGGACTTGGGCCCTATTATTGGAGCTAGAGCCATGTCCTCTCTTTCTGCATCTTCTCCAAATCCCTTTTGTACCCCTCTATGAGGCTGTCATAGGTTCTTTTCTCAGAATCAAATGATTGGATGTTCGTTTGATTGATTTGGTTGACGTTGGAGAGGGCAACGCAAAGTTTCTTCCACTCATATCCTTGGTCAACGAGTTCTTGAACCCATCCAACCCTATGGTTTTCCTCCTCTTTAGGTATGTCTTTAATATCTGTAACATCCCCCACTTGAAACTCGAACATAAACGTTGATGATGCTGCAATCATCACTAGAATTATCTCTTGGTGAATAGAGTGGGTTCAGTATAATATGAATACACAGATAAGTAAATAAAGCAAACTAACATATTTCATTACAAAGCAGATTCTGTTAAATTTTCATTATAATTACTTCGGTCAAAATTTCCCAAGTCACGTGCCCACATAGAGATCAAATATAATAGAAAATAACATCATAAGGAGTCGAGTCCACCTATGAAGATGCGGCCCGTACTTTCTTTATATCGTGAAAACAAAATCTTTATTAGCTAAAGAGCCTCATGCTCCATCTTTGGTCCTTGTACTGCAGCCATTGTTACAAACCTGCCTAAGTCCATAAACTCAGCCTACTCAAACGAGTACCTATGAGTTTATGAGGAAAACAATAATCAAAACACAGGTCAGACATAAAGTCTAGTGTGAATAATATTGTCCTCAAAAAGATACATATAATGATTCCAACCTGCACTGCACAGATTGGACTTTCCCTCACTATTCAGACATCATGAGTAAAATACTTTAAACTGCCAACGAAATTATTTCTTAATTACGCCTTCAATTAAATGCTTCCTTAAGCATATCTTCTTTACTATTGCGCACCCTACACTGCACCTACCTAGTCCTGGTTTAGATCACTTTTAACTCCAAGTGTACAATATTGTGCTTACTACGAAGATCCCACCTGGTTTCCCTTATAGATTCTTATTAATCTATTTTACTTGATTACTTACCTCAGCATCCACACATTACTTCTTTGTTCCTTATTAGTTCGATATTGCGCCATGCACAGGTTTCCCATATTCCTTAAAGTATGCTTTAAAGTATTTAGTACTGCGCCCTGCACAACTGCATATTTCATTCTTCTTTAGAATTTTACTCTTCTTTAGAATTTAGTAGTGCGCCCCGCACAGTTTCAGTTTCCTAGGGTAAATCCCTACCTATTCTTCTCTTTAAGTATTTATACTATGCCCCACATAGTTGAATATTTTAATTCACCTTCCCATGATGAAGTCTACGCCGCCGTAGATGAAAGCTTACCTTTCCAGGGTATACATCCTTTTAAACATTTGTTTAATTGGAACCGCCCCACAGTCCCCGAAAGTTGAATGCCCCCTTCACCTTCCTAAGGTGTGCATTCGAGTGGGCGTCCCCACTTGGCGTTAGTAGCCTTTCCATCTCTATCTTTTCATTTTAACACAGGATCCCTTCCTCCTTCTGACTCGGTCTCTCCCCGAGTCTCGTTGACTTATCTTTTATAAGTCTTATATGTTTATCTTTTATCGTAGGATCCTACTGACCCACGCAGTTCTTTCTTCACTTTACTTATTAAGTATTCTTTTCAAAGTTTAAGCACAGCATGATCCCTTCATACTCATCCTAGTACACTTACTTATAAAAATAGAGCCTCCACCCCAATGTTGTTCCCCGACAACTCTGACATTCCTGACAACGCCCTTACATGTGTCGACGTTTTATTCTTTCTTGTTTTACTTTGTCTTATTTGTTGCGTCCTTTTCAACAAATAATTTGGATCTTGTCCCCCTTTTACCAATCCCTATTAATATATATTTTTAGATTTTATTCCCATGCGTCCCCTATAGTACCCCTTTTACCCCAGTGTAGTATTTAGCCATTTAATCTCTTTAATTTTGATAAAATTCTCTAAAATTCCTAAAACTCTATTCTTTCATAGTTTACATATATTTTTCCTTTTAAGGATATTTCACTTGTTATTTTCAAGTTAAATAACTTCAAAAATTTGTATAAAGTTACATTAGCTTAGGAAATTCCTCAAATTGATAACCCACTTCAGAAATCAATGGTTTAAAAATTATATAAAATTTCCATTAAGTCTTGAAATCAATAAAGTACGGAAAAAGCATGTAAACATCCCATATTCACTCATCCTTTCACAAAACATTCATTAAACTTTTAGATCCTTACATGAAAACCTATATGAACCCCATCATACAAAAAACATATAGATCCGAATCGAATCCACAAATATAAGGTAATATGTTTAGAAGGGTTAAGTATTACTCATCTAAATCTATTTAATGTATTGCCTTAATCTGCTTAGTCTCTTCTCTCTTACGTTTGCTTATCTTCTTCTTATTTTCCTTCTTAGGATTCCACCATTAAACAATTTCTCTAACTTTTATTTTAGTTCGGGAAAAAACGAAATGAATGAATAAACTGGGTATTGTATATTGTCCCACAATAAGTTGGGCCTAGGCCCTCATACCCGCTCCTATTAATTTGTTCCTCTCTATCTTTCTTATTTAGCCCACCTTACTCCTTTAATTAACTTGTTTAATTGATTATAAAATTTAGGGTTATTACAGTCTCCACTTCTTAAAGGAATTTGTCCCAGAAATTCAGTTAAGGTCAAATGGAGACTAGTCTTCTCCTTTATGCTTACCCTAAGCATCCCTATGAATCCCAATCCATGCATACATAAAATGTACTAGTACTTCCTACTAATACAACAAACAATCATAATATCGTGTGTGTGTGTATGGTCTACATCAGCACAACTCGATACATAACATATGTCCTAACCTATGACAATCAAATCTGGATAGGTCCCCTTAACCTTATCCTCCATTTCCCACGTGCAGTCCTCCATATATGTGCTTCACTGAATGAACACTAGCTTCACTACCTTGTTCCAAAGTCGTTTCTCATCCTGATCCACTATCTGAACCGGTCCGCGCACCCAAATCATATCTAGTTTGATAACCATGTCCTCTACTTCCATCTAATCAACTATTACCCCCGGATCCCTAATGCATTTCCGCAAAAATGATACACGAAATACATTATGAATCCTTGCAAAAATACTAGGCAGATCTATCTTATACGCCACCTTCCTAACCCTTCCAATGAGAAGAAATAGTCCTACATATCTGGGTACTAACTTCCTTGCTTTATCGAAATGCATCACGCCCCTCATCTGAGAAAAGTTCACAGACACCCGATCGCCTACCGCGAACTCTAGTTCCTTTCTTCTTGTGTAGGCATAACTCTTTTTTCCTAGACTACGCTACTTTCATCCTTACTCGGGTTAACTCTACCTTCTAAGTATCATCTTTCACCACATCTGGTGTTAACACAATCATGTCTCCTGCTTCCAACCAACATGCAAGCGACTTACACGACCTTCCATACAAAGCCTCAAATGGAGCCATCCCAATACCGCTTTAATAGTTATTATTATATGAGGACTCAACCAAATGTAGATAATCTTCCCAAGGTCAAACGAAGTCTAAAATACATGCTCTCAGCAAATCTTGAAGGACCTCGTTGACCCTCTCAGTCTGCCAATCTGTCTGTGGATGGTATGCAGTACTCATGCTCAATTCTGTACCTAATACCTTCTGCAGGCTTCTCCAAAAATAACTAGTGAACAGCGAATCCCGGTCACTAATAATAATGCATGGCACCTCGTGCAGTCTCACTATCATCTCCACATATATTTCTACCGACTTCGGTGCAGTCCGCTTAGCCTTCACTAGAATAAAATGGGAACACTTAGTTAGTCTGTCAACTATGACCCAAATGCCTTCATTCCCTGCCCTTGTCTTTGGCAACCCATCTATGAAGTCCATAGATACCAAATGCCATTTCCATACTGGAACCTCTAAAGGCTGTAGGAGCCCACTCGGCTTCTAATGCTTGGCCTGCACTTGCTGGTATGTAAGGCATCTTCTCCATACTCTCCCACATCTTTCTTTATCCCTTTCCAGAAGAAACTCCTCTTCATATCTTGGTACATCTTTCTACATCTAGGATGTATAGTAAACTTTGAATGATGACATTCATCCAATACTTCCTTCCGTGGTTCTCTAGTACTCGGAACATACAACCTGCTATTCTTCTACAGTACTCCTTTCTTATCCATACTGAACCCCTTCATTTCTACTACCTCGACTTCTGAGTCTAAACTCCTTACTGTGTGTACGCAGAACTTATTATTCTTCTGTAGTTCAACTGCCTTTCTACTAGCGCAGGTCTAACTTTTAAGAATGTCAATATCCTATTTACACTGCTTGATCCTGCACTACACAATATTTCACATTACACGTAGACAACTTTTCTAATGTTGTCCATTCTTTTAACATGGTCAAAACACAACTTTTTTATCTTCGACTTAAGGCATCAACTGCTTTGTTGCCTTTTCCTGGGGTATACTCTATCCCAAAATCATACGATGCAAGAAACTCTAACTATCTATGCTGCCTCATGTTCAGCTCCATTTGAGAGAACAAATATCTTAAGGATTTGTGGTCAGTATACAACTCAAACCTCTCCTACAAGATATGATGTCTCCATATCTTCAATGTGAAGACTACTGCAGCCAACTCCAAATCATGCGTTGGATACCAAACTTCATGGGGTCGTAACTGCCTAGATGCATAAGTAATTACTTTTCCCTTCTGCACCAATACTGCGCCTAACCACAATACCGACTCATTCGTATACACAGTCATACCATTATTCCCTTTAGGTATTATTAACACAGGCGCGTTTGTCAATCTATGCTTTAGTTCTTGGAATGCCCTCTCACACTCTTGTGCCCAAACAAACTACTATCCCTTCCTAGTTAGCCCAGTCATCGGCACAGCTATAGAGAGAAATCCTTAATGAATCTCCTGTAATAACCAATCAATCCATGAAAAATTTGTACCTCATCACAGTCTCAGGTCTCTTCCACCCAATTACTGCCTCTAACTTTTCCAGATCTACCACTAATCCTTCTTCTGAAATTACATGGCCTAGGAACTTCACTTCCCTTCTTCAGAAATGACCCTCGGAAAATTTTGCCTTCTACTTATACTATCTCAATGACTCTAGCACAAGCCTTATATGAGTTGCGTGCTCATCCTCATCCTTAGAGTACACCAAAATATCATCTATGAACACCAACCCATATATGTCCAGCTGATCTTAGAAAATTCTATTCATCGAGTCTACAAAGAATGTAGACGCGTTAGTTAGCCCAAATGGCATAACCAACCACTAATAAGAACCATTTTTGAATGCATCCAAAGTAATACATTCCTCCACAACTCTCAGCTAATCAAACACTATAGCTAATTTTAATTGCGAAAACATCTTAGCTCCACTGAACTGATCAAAAAGGTCATTTATTCTTGGCAAAGGATATCTATTCTTCACCTTCCTCTCATTCAGCTTCTGATAGTCTATACATAGTCTCTATGACCTATCACACTTCTTCACAAATGTTGTGGCTGCTCCCCATGGTGAGCTACTTAGTCTTATAAAGCTATTCCTTCTAACTCTACCAATTGCGTCCTCAGCTCCTCCATCTCCCTTAGAGGCATTCTACCAGGAGATCGACTAAACGGTCCAGTCCTCAGTAGTAAGTCAATGTAGAACTCTACTGCTCTCGGGGGTGGCAACCCCGAAATTGATTCAAACCTACATGAACTTCATCACTACTCGTATTGATCCCAGCTCCTCTTCCTCCGAAGCTAATGCATATAAAGCTCCCCTGTGCACTGCTCTACATTCTTCCAAATCTACATACACTCTACCTCTTCGGCTATGATGACTCAAAGCGATTATCCTTTTAGCGCAGTGTACCCTAGCACTATATCTTTCCAACCAGTCCATCCTTAAATAAATTTGAAGCCAATGAAGTCAAACACGTAGGGATCACAAGAAATCTTACACCCACCCAACTCAACATCTAGGTCAGTGCATCTCAATCCGAGAGTGGTGTACCCTCTTATCGGATTAGCAATATGTATGGATGTGACTAAATAGGTGACTCTTAACCTAAGTCTATCCAATGTGTAGCTCCAGTATCAAACAATACTCTAACTAAAATACCAAAAATCAAAGCCATACCTTCTAAGATGTTCCCCTTGTCTCTTTTCTCTGTAGACGATCCTTCCCTTGGTCCCTCCAAAGCATACACCCATGCTTTAAGCTATGGGCAGCCCTTCTTCAGATGTCCCATCTTATCATACTTGAAGCACTTCAGCCTTGTAACATTCCTAGGCATGGGGAACTTCGAAGCATAATGTCCCTTCTGTCCGTAGTTGTAGCAGACTACTTCTGTAATGGCAACTTCAATATTAGCAACTGTATCCTTCCCCTTCGGTGCTCCTTTCTTGACTTTAGTGTATGGGTTGAACTTCTTCTTCCATTCTTCCTTGGGCCTCATCTCCACCCTTCTCTTCTCATGATACATTCTATCATATCTTCTAGCCATGCCCACTACAAACTCACAAGGAGATGCTAGGTAAGCCATCACCTTATGATCAAGCCCTTGCTTCTAATAAACTTCTCATTTTTCTTCATATGAGTGTTAATGATCTCCTTGCCATACTTAGCCAATGCGTTGAACTTCTAAATGTACCATTCCATTGTAAGGTCACCCTGCCTCAAGTCAATGAACTCCCTCCACAACACACTCTGGTGAGACTTCGATATGAACCGAGTCTCAAACCTTTCCTTGTACTGCTCCCAAGTGATTCCCTCTGGGGTTTCTGCAGTTATGGTCTCCCACCAATCCAGTGCACCTTCCTATAGTTTCCTTGATGCTAATCTTCTCTTCTGCGCATCATTAAATCCCAGATCTCCAAATAGCACTCACAACTTCTCAACTAATCCAGCACTTCTACTACAACCTCTTTTCCTATGAACACCTTTCCACCCAGACTTTTGTAATCTTTGCTCATCCTAGGGAAATCTTCCCTCACTATTGTAGCTCTCAGCTGTACTGCCTCCGGTGCAGCTGCCCTTACCATATGAGCCATGAACTCCCTAAACAAGACACTTATATCTATGCCTATCTCGTTTGCTGGTAGTGCAGCTTCCCCTTACTAATCTTGGAATTCTTTCCTCTTTTCTCCATCATTCAATGTTTCTGCAGTCTCATTTCTTAAACTTGCCCCTCCTATTGTGATTCGTCCGCTTTTGAAATCCATCTTGCTTTTCTGTTAAGCAGGTCTTCATTAGAACGAAAAGATAGGAAGTAAAATCACAATAGAAGAATAGATATGCCTCCCTATATATATCTATATAGCAACATACAAGTATGATATATATATATATATGTATGTATGTATGTATGTATGTATGTATATGTATTAGCGCATCCCCTCCTTGGAGTGTTTATTTTTATTTTTACTTTTTTATTTAGTTTACTACTTTTGTTTTTTATTAGCTCTGTTTTATTTAGGTGTCCCTAACCTATGCTCTGATACCAACAATAACGTCCCTTGCTTTAAACCCGAAGATGAACGTTGATGATGTTGCAGTCATCACTAGCATTATCTCTTAGCGACTAAAGGGGGTTTAGTTCAATATGAATACATAGATAAGTAAACAGAGCAAACCAACATATATCATTACATAATAGATTCTTTTTAATTTTCATTACAATACTTCAGTCAAAATTTCCCAAGTCACGTGCTTACACAGGGGTCAAATATAGAAAATAACATCATAAAGAGAAGGATCCACATATGAAGATGTGGCCCGTACTCCCACATACAACATAAAAAAAATCTTTATTAGCTAAAGAGCGTCCTACTCCGTCTTTAGTCCTCATACTGCGGCCATTATTCCAAACCTGCCTAAGCCCATAAACTTAGCCTACTCAAACGAGTGCCCGCGAGTTTATAGGGAAAACAATAATAAAAACACGAGATTGACATAAAGTCTGGTGTGAATAATACTGTCCTTCATAAACAGACATATTGTGAGTCCAATCTGCACTGCACAAATTAGGTTTTCCCCTCACTATTCAGACATCATGAGTAAAACACTTTAAACCACTGATGCAATTATTTATTAATTACGCCTTCAATTAACTTCTTTCTTAAGCATATCTCCTTTACTACTGCGCACCCTGCGTTGACCCTACCTAAGTCCTGGTTTAGATTACTTTTAACTCCTAGTGTACAATACTGAGCTCCCTACATAGATCTCACCTGGTTTCCCTTTTATATTCTTCTATAATCTATTTTACTTGATTACTTACCTCTGCATCCATGCATTACTTCTTTGTTCCTTATTAGTTTGATAGTTTTCCAAGCATAGGTTTCTTATATTCCTTAATGTATGCTTTAAAGTTTTTAGTACTTCACCCCGCACAGCTGCATAATTCATTCTTCTTTAGAATTTTATTCTTCTTTGGAATTTAGTACTACGCCCCGCGTAGTTTCACCTTCCCAAGGTGAATCGTTACTTATTATTTTCTTTAAGTATTTATATTGCGCCCCACGTAGTTGAATATTTTAATTCACCATCCCAAGGTGAAGTCTGTGCCCTGCGCACATGAGTGCCTACCTTCCCAAGGTATACATCCTTTTAAATAATTAGAACCACCTCGCACCTAAGGTGTGCATTCAAGTGAGCATCCCCACCCAACATCAGTAGCCCATCTGACTCTGTCTCGTCATTTTAATGCAGGACCCCTTCCTTATTCTGACCTAGCCTCCTTTGAGTCCCATTGACTTATCTTCTATAAGTCTTATAAGTTTATCTTTTTATCGCAGGATCCTACCAACCCATGCAGTTCTCTCTATACTTTATTTATTAACTATTCTTTTCTAAGTTTCAGCGCAGTATGATCCCTTCATATTCACCACAGTACACTTACTTTTAAAGATAGAGCCGTTGTCCTAATGCCATTCCCCAACAACTTTGACATTCCTAACAACGCCCTTACCCATGTCGACGTTTTATTCTTTCTTGGTCTACTTTTTGCTATTTACGACATCTTTTTCAGCAAATAATTTGAATCTTGTCCCCTTTTTACCCCTATTAATTATATTTTTTACATGGTGTTAACTGAGTTTTTAACCAAGTAGAAGTCAATGAAATTATAACATCAAGATGAAAACGAAATGACTCAAAAACTTGGAAGTACACTTAGAAGGAATAGGAGGCAACTAGGAAAATTTTCAAAGGGATTGGCACTAAGTAAATGACTCCCTAGTCATTTAGTCGACAATGAGTTATTTCCTCACCTCTTTTTGCCTTTCAAGCTCCATAGATCTCACATACAACTCCAACTACTCATGGTCAAATATTTTTCTCAGAGTTTGGATGGGCAATTCCAAGGATTGATGAGAAGAAAGTGAAGAAAGCAGGATAATTCAAGTGTTATTAGGAGGATCACTAGAATCAACTAAAAATCGATGGAAAAGAGCTTGGAGCACATCAAGTAGAAGCTTAAAGAGCAAATCAAGTGACATAGTTCAACTTACACAAAGGAAAATGGATCGGTACGGAGTCATTCCTTGGGTCGTGGGCCTTTGCGCTCACTTGTACAACATCAGGCTATCTTATGGACTTTAGTGCAAGTAAGCTCCTGACCCTATACCTCTGTTTCTCTCTAAATAAAAACCCTATTGCAACTACAAGGGGATCTGATTTTCTACAGGCATAGACTCTGCCATTTCTTCATCTCCTACCTTCCTCACAATAGTCATATAGGCAACTACTCTTGGTAGTTCTAGGCTGTAGAACTTGTCAAGCCCATGTGTAAGTGATTGTACTCTCTAATTCTCTCTAAACAACTATTAATAAAACTATAAAGTGGACGTATGCCAGACATTGGCGAACCATTATAAAAATCTTATGTCTCCCTATTATATTTTCATTTATTTGAAATACTATCTGCTAGATCTAAGTCTCGCAAGTTCCATACAGTATATCTTTGGGTGTTGATCCATTTTTGACGTTAATATTTTGGTGCTTTCACCGAGAAATTGAATCCAGACTTAGATCAGCTCTAAACTTTGGGTTGGAAAGATCCAAAACTTAGATCTAGAAAACTTGCTTGAGGAACTTATGGGTTTGCTATTGGAAACAAATAGCTCCTAGAAAAGGAAAGTTTGTATCTAGAAGATCAGTTGGAGTGGTAGTTGGTGGTGATGAAGCAAACACTCACCAAATGGAAGTCAATAATGGAAACACAATACTAGGATCCTTTGCTTAACATGAAGTAGTAACAAGAGGAGAGTTTGATACGATGATCCATGAACTCAACCAGAAGCTGGCGGATAGCTAAAAATATCTCAAGGACAAGATGGACGCTTTGCTCAATCTACAACTGCAACTACTAGGAGAACTAGAAATAAAACTTCATCTGTTATAGAACAAGAAAATTCCTCTATTTTTGGCCTAAACAAGAGAGATGGGAAGTAAAACCAAAAGGAAGTAGTTGGTGGACCTGTAGGAGAACTTACAGGAGGAAGTAGAAGCGCTCTCTCATCAAGAATACCAACTAGTACCGAGAGAATTTCTCTCGGTATTAAGAGGAATGCTCATGCAAATGCTGCTCAGGAAGGTGATGCCGTTGTTCTCTCTAATGAGGATATGGACTTGCAGCTTGATGATGTTGATTTAGAGTTGAATGTTGATGTCGATGAAGATGTAGTTCAGACAACCATAGCTCAACCAACCATACGTCCACCGAATACTGAAGGAGTGGTAATCCCAAAGATAGGAGCACCTAGACGTCAGTTTACAAACCGAGACCGTTTATGGAGTCAAACACTCCGTGTAGCCTCTAACAGTCGACATTTGGGTTATTGTGCAAGCGACGAGTACATCGCTGACATGATCAAACAATTGGTGGAGAAAAGCAAGGGTAGAAAGGATGAAGACTTGGGTTCCATGCCAAGCCGAATTCCATTTACTGAGAATATTCTGAGGGAAGAGTATCCCCGCAAATTCACCATACCGACAATGCCATCCTATAACGGAACTACTGATCCCAGACAATACTTACTCAAATATGAAAGGCATACGAATGGAGCTAAAGCTACAGATGTTGTTAGTTGCAGGTGTTTCCCTATCTTCTTGGAAGGAGTTGCTTTTATATGGTTCACTAGGCTCATGCCGAATTCCATATCGACTTTTGTTGAATTGGCTAAGAAGTTTCTGGAACAATTTAGGCTCCACACTACATGACCGAAGGACGTGATGTCCCTGTGTGGCTTCTCTTAAGTGCCCAAGGAGTCACTGAAGGGTTTCTTGAACCGGTTTAACATTGATGTTATGAAAGTTAGCAGTCCAAAGGAAGATCCTATATTCATGGCACTAGCCTTGAGGCATTCACCTGGATACAGAATTCGGTAGATGAATAAAGATGAAGCAACCTATTATCATGGAGGAATTTCACTAAAAGGCAGATCAATTTCTATGGCTAGAAGAAGCATGGTTGAAGGCAAGCCCATCGACGAGCAATCGAAAGAAGTGATTCAGAGTAACGTTGCAGTCAAACAAGGAAATAGTTTCGAAATTGTTGTAGGAAGTTTAGAGAAAACCGCGAATCAAAAATAGAGGAATCGGAATGCTGGTAGGCATGATGGGTACATGAAATGTCTAAGGAATCTAAGACCTAAGGACTTTATGCCATTGAATGACAGTTTGGAGAACATCTATCTTGGCATATAAGGAACTGAGCGACATAACAGACCACCTAAGAGGGAAGCAACTGAGAAAAATAAAAATCCGGGGATGTATTGTCCATTCCATGAAACTAACGGGCATAATACAAATAAACTTTGGCATCTGAAGGACTTAACTGGGGAATTGATTAGAAATAACAGGCTCCAGCAGTATGTGTAGAAATCGCAAAACACTGATCAACCTGCCGGATCCCAAGGGTTGGATGCTTAAGGAAAACCGTCTGGACCCAATGGAGAAGGACCCAGGCTAACATATGAAAGACTGGTGATAAACATCATTATAGGAGGACCTCACCTAGCACAGAAGACTTGGAGTGAGATGGAGCGATAATCTAGTTCTTTGAGCATGTACCGTAGGAGAGTTGCTACGCCATCGAAGACAGAGCTTCGGCTAAGCAACAAAGAATAGTTACATATGAAATTGTGTTCAGGAATCGGGACATTGAAGGCATAGAGGCACCAACTCTCGACCCAATGGTGATAACGGCTGAGATCGGACCGGCAGTTTGCATCGAGTGTTGGCTGACAATGGGAGTTTTGTCAACATACTATTTTGAAAGACGTTTGATCAAATGAAGATTAGGATGAAGGATGTGATTGCCTGCAAAACGAAGATTCAGGGATTTACAAGTGAAGCTAAACAGCCGATTGGAACGATCGACTTGCCTGTTGTACTCGAGGAAGGAGAACGAAGGGTGGTCCACATCCAGACCTTCAATATTGTTGATGAGTATTCTACTTATAATGCCTTCTTGGGCCGATCAGCCCTGGCCAACTTTAGAATTGCTTTGGCTAAATTTCCAATGGTGAATGGGAAAGGAATAGTAAGAGGAGACCAAAGCGCTGCAAGGGATTGCTACTTTGCTGAATTACGTGAAGTTAAACGCTGTCAAAAGGGAAAGAATGTGGAGAAGCCTCTCCACATTTAGGAACCACAAGCATAGCGATTACAAAACAACCGCTGGCTTGGGGACCATAGTCGCTTCGACAAGGCTATGGACCTCAGGAAGAAGTTGTGGGAGATACGGGCAGCACCGATAGAGATTACAGTGGTTGTCCCTGTTGACATGGATGACCTGACTCGGTTCTTTAAGATGGCACTCAGCTAGGAATCAGATTGCGAAAGGAGTTGATTAACTTTCTTTGAGAAAATTTGGATGTGTTCGCTTGGACGCATTCTGGTGTATGCAGGATATCGCCAGAGATAGTGTGTCATGCACTTAACAACGATCCTAAGTTTGCGCCAGTGAGACAGAAGAGGCACAGCCTGGGTCCGCAGCGATCTGCTGCATTAAAGGAAGAAGTGGACAAGCTATTGGCTAACGGCCTTATCCATGATGCTGCATATTCTGAGTGAGTGTCAAACCCTGTGTTAGTTTGAAAATCTAATAGGAAGTGGAAAACATGGATTGACTATTCATATTTGAACAAAGCCTGCCTCAAAGATAGCTTTCGATTGCCTAGGATCGATCAACTTGTTGATGGAACCATGGGGCAAGAACTTAACTCATTTATATATGCCTACTCAAGGTACAATCAGATTATGCTATATGAATTAGAATAGAATAACACCAGCTTCATCATAGATTTGGGACTATATTGCTATCGCATAATACTGTTCGGTCTGAAAAACGACAGAACTCCCTACCAAAGACTAGTAAATACAATGTTTAAGGAACAGATCGGATGAACGATGGAAGTGCACTTGGATGACATGCTGGTAAAGTCTTGTGTGTCTAGAAACCATCTAAATGACCTCTCGAAGATGTTTGAGATCCTTTCGAAGTACAAAACGGAATTGAACCAGCTCAAATGTTCATTTGGAGTTACTTCTAGGAATTTCTCGATTTTATTGTGAATGCAAGGGGTGTTGTGGCCAATCCAGAGCAGATTGATGCCTTACAAAATACTAGATCCTCGATGACGAAGAAGTAGTTATGCTTAAAGAGAAAGATCGCGGCGTTGAGTTGGTTTATCTCCAAAGCAACAGATAAGTTCATACCCTTTTCTAATGCATTAAAGAGAGGTAAGAAGAACTTTGAGTGGAATCAAGATTGCCAGAAAGCTATCAAAGAATTACAAAGACATATGTTCATATTACTGGTTCTGTCTAAACCAACGGATGGGGAATACTTATTCATTTACCTAGCGGTGTCTACCTACGCATTAAGCGCAACACTTGTGCATGAGGAAGCTAGGGTTCAACGGCCTACCTACTACATTAGCAAGCAATTCATCGAAGCTGAATGGAACTACCCAAAGTTGGAAAAATGACATACTGCTTGCTAATGGCATCTAGGAAACTGCGACCGTATTTCCAAACTCACCTTATCAAGTTGTTGATGGACCGACCCTTGAAATAGGAATTGTGTCGACCCGAGACTTCAGGATGACTTCTATAGTGGAACATCGAGTTGAGCCAATACAATGTGACTTACCATCCCCGTAGAGCAATTAATGGAAAGGTGCTGGCTGACTTCATCGTCGAGTTCGCTATTCGGGATAGTGAGGACGAGGACACAACAATCACAGTATCCTAGTGGAAATTGTTCGTTGACGACGCATCAAACGAATTTTACTCAGAAGTGGGAGTTTTGCTTGAAATTCCCAAAGGATGGTCAATTTGCTATGCTCTGAAGTTGGAATTTCCTACCACTAACAACGAGGAAGAATAAGAGGCATTTATAGCAGGATTAAAGATTGCAAAGGAACTGGGAATAAAGGCTCTGCATATCTACAACGACTCCCAGCTAGTCGTCTACCAAGTTAGAATGGAATATCAAGCTAAGGGTGTGAAACTTGCCCCTTACTTATTAAAAGCATGGGAGTTTCTTAATGAAATCGAACACTACACGATATCTCACATACCCAGAGAAGAGAATATGAAGGCCGATTCCTTGGCTAAGCTAGGCAGTTTTGGAGAAGCGCCACTGATGGGATTGGTCCTAATAGAAATGTTGACTGCTCCTAGCATAGATCAAATAGATGTTGATTAGGTTCTAAAGACTACAGAGGAAGCAGAGTCGTGGATGATGCCAAAAAAGGACTACTTACTCAGGGGAATACTCCCCAAAGACAGGAATGAGCGGAAGATGCTCCTTCGAAAGGCACCATAATTCATAATGCAGGAAGGAGTGCTACATAGGAGAGGATTCTCTTCCCCCTTAGGTGTGTAACCCATGATGAAGCCAAGAAGATTCTCATGGAAATTCATGAAGGCATCTGTGAGGATCACACCCAAGGGCAGACGTTAGCGAAGAAAGTACTCCATTATAGATAATCCAGGCCAATGCTGAATAGGGATGCAGCTGATAATACGAAGCGATGTGATAGGTGCCTAAAATTCTTAAAGATTATGAGAGCCTGTCAACAGAACTTATGCAGATGGTCAGTCCCTGGCCATTCACAATTTGGGGAATCAACATTATTGGTGTGCTACCAATGGCAAAAGGAGGAGCCAAATAATATATTGTTGCAGTTGGTTACTTTAAAAATGGGCTGAAGCGGAACCGCTTGCCATGATCACTACTAAAAAAGTAATTAATTTTGTAATGAAAAGTATTATTTGTAGGTTTGGTGTGCCTTAGAAGATTATCACAAACAACAGGACTCAATTCGAGAATGCCGAGTTTAAAGATTTCTTTTGGCGGTATCAAATCAAGAAGAGCTTCACCATGGTAGTGCATCCACATGCAAACAGATAAGTGGAACCAATGGACGATATCATCAAATCCACCATAAAGAAGCGACTGACTAGAGCTAAAGGCCATTGGGTTGATGAGCTTCCACTCGCACTATGGGCTTATAAGGCAATGCACAAATCTGCGACTTGGGACTCACTATTTGCCATGACATATGGTTCAGAAGCTATGATCCTAGTGGAGCTAGAAGTTCATTCTCACCATAGAAAACACTTCAATCAGAGAGAAAATGAGCAACTACTGCTCCAAACTAGTGGGCAAGAAGCTGAACTGAGGGTTGTTGCTCACCAGAAGAGAGTGGAACAACACTTCAACGCAAAAGGCCGCAACTGCACCTTTGAAGTAGGGAACCTCATCCTGAAATGAGTTATCCTAAGCATAGGAGCACTTGCCCCAAACTAGAAGGAACCTTGTGTAATCAATCAGACGCTTGGAGATGGAACATTCAAGCTGGCAACCATCGATGGAATTCCGATTCCACGTGCCTGGAACAACGACTTGTTGTGGCACTACTATACTTGATCTCTTTATTTCTAATTTTTGCAAATACGCCATCAAGGGAGACTGGAGGCACTGTAAATCGATAGGACTTGCCATTTCTTTTATTCATCAATAAAATTAGCTTCTCGAACCAATGAAATCGTGTTCTCATAAGCAAAACCATCGAGTGGATGGTCAAATCAACCCTAGGCTTTTGAGAATCAACGTTGCTCTGGCAACGTCGGAAAATCCCAAAATCGCTGGATCAACGGGGAAAATTGATCCCAACCTTCTGAGAATCGGCATTGTCCCAACAACGTCGGGAAGGTCCAAACCACCGGGTCGACAGTGAAAATCGACCTCTACCTTATGAGAACCGGCGTTGCTTCGGCAACGTCGGGATGGTCAAAACCGCCAGGTCGATAGTCAAATCAACACTGACGGGCCAGCTTTGCTCCAGCAATGTTAGGAAGGCCTAAAACCGCCAGATCGATAGGGAAAATTGATCCTAACCTTTTGAGAACTGGCGTTGCCCCTGCAACAACGAGAAGGTCCAAATCGCCAGGTCAATGATGAAAATTGAACCCTGCCTTCTAAGAGCCGGTATTGCTCCAGGAACATCGAAAAAGCTCAAAACCACCGGATCGATGGGGAAAATTGGTCTCTGCCTTCTGAGAACCGGTGTTGCTCCAGCAACGTCGGAAAGGTAAAAACCGTTGGGTTGACGGTCAAATCGACCCCGGCCTTCTAAAAACCGGCGTTGCTACATCAATGTTGGGAAAGCCCAAAACCGTCGGATCGATGCAGAAAATCAATCCCAACCTTCTAAGAACTGGTGCTACCTTAGCAATGTCGGGAAGGTCCAAACCCCCAGGTCGTTAATGAGAACCGACCCCTACCTTTTGAGAATTGACATTGCTCCAGCAACGTCAGGAAGGCCCAAAATCGCCCGATCGATGGGAAAAATCTATCCCTTCCTTCTGAGAACCAACATTGCTCTGGCAATGTAGGGAAGGCCCAAAACCACTACATCGATAGGGAAAATCGATCCCTGCCTTTTGAGAACCAGCGTTGCTCCAGCAACATCGGGAAGGCCCAAAACCATCAGATCGATAGGGAAAATCGATCCTAACTTTCTCAGATCAGGAAGATCCAAAACCATCGGGGAAACGGCCAAATCGGCCCATACTTTCTAAGTACCGACATTGCTCCGGAAACGTCAGGAAGGTCCATACCACCGAATCAACTGGGAAATCACCGACATAAACCTTTATTGAAACCTTCTCTTAAACTCCGCCCAAGTCATGGTTTCCTCATCAACACTAGCTACAACAGTATTCCACCAAAATAGAGCAACTCCTTGAAGCTGTCTCGAAGCTAATCTCCTCTTTTGCTTGTCATTCAATCCTAAGTCAGCAAAAATCCTCTCACAATGTAGCAGCCAGTTTTCCACCTCGATCGCATCTTCAATTCCAATGAATGGCTTCCCTCCAAGCCGGTGTAATCCCTACTCAAGTTACCATACTAGTTGACCATCGGAGCTTCCTGAACTCCACCTCAAGCATCATTTCCTCCTACAACTCCAACTGCAATTCCAGCTTGCATCATGTTTACAAAAAACTGATACATGACTCCTATATCCACTTGGGGAACCCCAGCACCAACATTTTCAGCTTGAGCCTGACCTGGACCTCTACCAGCATTTGGTCGGGCATTTCCATTAGTGGTGGTGCTATATCCTCCAAGATTAACTCTGCCTCTTCTTCCTTCCATATCTGTATTCAAACCTCGTGAGATACAGATGAATAGCCTAACTAAGATAGGAGTCTAGAAATATAGCGTATATTATATATATAGCAAATACAAGTGCGTTACTATAGCGTTATCCCATACCCCGATCTTAACTCTAATTACTATGGATTATGTTTTCAAAACCATTTTTAGTTAAAGTATTTCATAGACCATGCTCTGATACCAAGCTGCAACATCCCCTATCTAGATGCCCAATACTAAGCGCCACAGATGCTGCAGTCATCTATAGTATTAGCTTTCGGCGACTAAATACGGCTATGTTAATGGTATCTACAATATCATAAGAACTTGAATATGAAACAAAACACAGATTTCAAACAACTTTTACTTTATTCCATTTAAAACAGATGTTCCATATTCAACTTACATAATCCCAATACGTTCCCAGGCACAGATAAAATATATTTATTACAAAATACACCAAGAGCGGTATATGAAGATACCCTCTTGGATGATCAGAGTCATAATAAACTTAATACAAAACACAACGAAAATACTTCAAAACATAAAACAACAACTGTAACTCCTAAATAGTTATCTGTTTGCCTCCTACAAGCCTTCGATAGCCTTATTCATTATCCTACTAAAACCTGAAAAGACCTTAACCCCTTAGCCTACTCAAATTAATTTTGAGCACCCGAGAGTTTAAGGGGAAAACATAAACTTCGAGTCGGACATAAAGCCTGGTATGAATAATACTATACATCCCGGAATATATATGTTAAGTGAGACCACGCCGCTTAGCGGAACGGGTTTCCCCTCACTAACATCCTTTTGAAACATATCTTTGCAAAAAAAAATCCTGCAATCAAAACTAATTAAACACCGTAAAGCATCATTATGTAAACATACATTAACATGGGGTAATAATGAACTATCTGTTCAAACACAGAAGTTTTGTTTGGATAACTTTTAACCTTTGGCTGACTTGGGCCTACCATGCAATGTAACCAAAATTAATCTAAGACCTGTTAGCTTTTCTTCTTTTGGATTATCTATCCTTAGCTATCTATTAAATACTTCACTTTCGGACGGTTTGTCCTTAACTATCTATTAAATACTTCTCTTCTGGACAGTTTGTCCCTAACTTAACCATCTCCCAGGTCTTTTCCTAATGGTTTTTCGGGCTCACCAATAGCCTATCTGTATACAACATATATTTCTTTCGGTGTGTAATCATAATTTTAGTATACCTATGACCAAGCCCTAATTTTAGACAACAATTAGCTGAGGCTAATAGCTAATGTATAGGGCGCGACCCCATACTAGTCCCATCTGGTATTATAATATCTGAGTCATTTTTCACTTAAGGATCCTCTCCCACACTTTTCCTTGAAAACATTTTCAAAATGATTTAAAACCTTTAAATCAAACTTAAATAAGGAGAAGTATATAATCTTTATACTTTACTCAAAATCATATCACCATGTCATATATATTCTTTACTCAAACTTTAGCTGATGAAAACATTTAACCAATTGAAAGAACCTCTTTCTACACTTTTGAAATCATCTCTTTCAAAATCAAACATCAAACCTTTCAAAAACAATAAAACTTAGACATCCTTCTTTAAAATCACTTTAAAACATTGCCTTAGAAAAACTTTGGAAAACCTTCCATCTCAAACCTTTTGAATCCATTCAAAATAAACCTTTTGAAATCATAAAATTAAAACCATTTGAAATCATTGAATTCAAACCTTTCGAAATCATCCACTTAAACCTTTCGAAGTCATTCAACTAAAACCTTTCAAAATCATTCACTCAAACCTTTCGAAGTCATTCACCTTTCAAAATCATTCACTTAAACCTTTCAAAGTCATTCAACTAAAACCTTTCGAAATCATTCACTTAAACTTTTCGAAGTCTTTAAACTAAAACCTTTCGAAGTCATTCACTTAAACCTTTCGAAGTCGTTCAACTAAAACCTTTCGAAGTCATCAAACATTTGTAAACATAAACCTTTTGAAGACTTACTGGGTTCGATCTAAAACAAGTGAAAAATATTCTTTTAAAACCTTTCGACTCGATTAGAAGCAACATTTCGACTAAGTCAAAAGCTTTGCTTCGAAAGCTTGGTTATACTTCACTTAGAAAACAAGGGTAAATCACCTAAGTCGAAAGCTTCCTTTCGAAAGCATTGGGAGAAGCGACCGGTTTTAAAACAAGTAAAACTTTCGTATTTGTCGAAAGGTTCAAAACAAAACATTTATAAAGCGGCAGTAACCCTTCGACTGTGTCGAAAGGTTTCAAAACCAAATAGTGATAAAATAGAAGTAACCTTTCGACTGTGTCGATAGGTTTAAAACCTTTATTTTAAACGTTTGACCTAGTTGAAAGCAACCAAGTTGAAAGCTCTAATTCGAAAGCAATGCATGTGAAAGCTTTAGTTTATACAACAAACATACTTCAACCTCTTTGGCCACCAACCTTTCGGCTAGGAACCCTTCGACTTTGTTCAATTTATTACGTACCAAGATACTTGACACCATATGCATTAAACTTTGACCTTGTCAAAAGCTAACCTTTCGACTATGTCGAAAGGTCTGGGTCGGAAGGTTTAGTACTAGAATTGGTCGAAACATGCCAAAAGTATGATTTCGTTATTTTTAACTTAAAAAGGATAATTTTCAACTAACCTGCATTTATTTTTCAAATTCTCATTAGTTAACAAATACTTTTCAAAAAAGTGCTGCCACTATTTTTCAGAATTAAATAATCATTTTATTTTGTAAAATGCCCCTTCTCCTTAATTAAATATATAAAACATTTAAATCCCATACCTTTAGTAATTTATATATTCATCAAATAACATAGGAAAAATCTAGAAAAATCCCAGAAAATCTGTCTCAATATGTTTTCAAACATATAAAAATTTCAAACCTAAATAATAATTATTTTAGCCGTAAATAATTTATAACCCAATAAATCATTTTCTTCATTAGGAAATTTATATAAAATCCACATGTCATTTTCTTCGATATGTTTGTCCTTAACTATTTGTTAAATACTTCTCTTCTGGACAGTTTATATCTAACTTAATCATCTCCCAAGTCTTCCTGGTCCTAATGGTTTCTTGGGCTCACCAATAACCTATCTGTATACAACATATATTCCTTTCGGTGTGTAATCATAATTTTAGTCTACCTATGACCAAGCCCTACACATTGGAATTTTGGACAACAATTAGCCTGGGCTATTAGCTAATGTATAGGGTGCAACCCCATACTAGTCCATCTGGTATTCTAATATCTGAGTCATTTTTCGCTTAAGGATCCCCTTCCACACATTTCCTTGAATTTTTTTTTAAATGATTTAAAACCTTTAAATCAAACTTAAACAAGGAGAAGTATATAATCTTTATACTTTACTCAAAATCATATCACTATGTCATATATATTCTTTACTCAAACTTTAGCTGATGAAAACATTTAACCAATTAAAAGAACCTCTTTCTACACTTTTGAAATCATCTCTTTCAAAATCAAACATCAAACCTTTCGAAAACAATAAAACTTAGACACCCTTCTTTAAAATCACTTTAAAAAACTTTGGAAAACCTTCCATCTCAAACCTTTCGAATCCATTCAGAATAAACCTTTCAAAATCGTAGAATTAAAACCTTTCAAAATCATTGAATTCAAACCTTTAGAAATCATTCACTTAAACCTTTCGAAGTCATTCAACTAAAACCTTTCGAAATCATTCGATTAAACCTTTCAAAGTCATTCAACTAAAACCATTCGAAATCATTCGCTTAAACCTTTTAAAGCCATTCAACTAAAACCTTTCGAAATCATTCACTTAAACCTTTCGAAGTCGTTCAACTAAAATCTTTCGAAATCATTCTCTTAAACCTTTTGAATTCATTCAACTAAAACCTTTCGAAGTCATTAAACCTTTTAAAACATAAAACTTTCAAAGACTTACTGGGTTCAATCTAAAACAAGTGGAAAAAACTTCTTTTAAAACCATTCGACTCCATTGGAAGCAACCTTTCGACTAATTCAAAACTCTGCTTCGAAAGCTAAGTTATAATTCACTTAGAAAACAAGGGTAAATCACCTACGTCGAAAGCTTCCTTTCGAAAGCATTGGGAAAAGCAGTTGGTTTTAAAATAAGTAAACCTTTCGTCTTTGTCAAAAGGTTCAAAACAAAACATTTATAAAGCGATAGTAACCCTTTGACTGTGTCGAAAGGTTTCAAAACCAAATAGTGATAAAACAGCAGTAACCTTTCGACCGTGTCGAAAGGTTTAAAACCTTTATTTTAAACGTTTGACCTGGTTGAAGCAACCAAGCCGAAAGCTCTAATTCGAAAGTAATGCAGGTGAAAGCTTTAGTTTATACAACAAACATATTTCAACCTCTTTGGCAACCAACCTTTCGACTAGGAACCCTTCGACCTTGTTCAGTTCATTATGTACCAAGATACTTGACACCATATGCATTGAACTTTGACCTTGTCGAAAGCTAACCTTTCGACTGTGTCGAAAGGTCTGGGTTGGAAGGTTTAATACCAGAATTGGCTAAAACATGCCAAAAGTATGATTTCTTTGTTTTTAACTTAAAAGGATAATTTTCAACTAAACTGCCTTTATTTGTCAAATTCTCATTGGTTAACAAATACTTTTTAGAAAAGTGCTGCCACTATTTTTCAGAATTAAATAATCATTTTATTTTGTAAAATGCCTCTTCTCCTTAGTTAAATATATAAAATATTAAAGTCTCATACCTTAAATAATTTTATATATTCATCAAATAACTTAGGAAAAATTTGGAAAAATCTCTGAAAATCTATCTCAATATGTTTTCCAACATATAAAAATTTCAAACCCAAACAATTATTATTTTAGCCGTAAATAATTTATAACCCAATAAATCATTTTCTTCACTAGAAAATTTATAAAAAATCCACATTAATTCAAAAAATTGAAAATTGAAACTCATCTCTAAAATATCGTTTCTGACCTATATTTAAATTTTCAAGGCATTTGGACGTCATCTAATAGAGTTTTCATGTCAAGCATATCATAAAAACTAACATGAACATATATAATTCATCAACAAGTATATGTATAACTTTAATCATCAAAACATGACATATACTTGCAAAAAACATTTTGGATCTAATCAAAAACCGAAAACCACATGAAAATGGGATGTAGTAATTATTCACCTTAGCTTTGGGATTATAAGATGTGATATTTTATGTTGATTATGTTGATTATCTTCCTTCACTTGAATCCTAGCTTTAATCTTTCCTTGAGAACAATAATTGTGGCTGGCCTTGGTATATTTTTGGTTAGAGTAAAAATGAAATGAATGTGAGTTTCATTTCTATGGGTTTAGGGTATAAGCCCTACCTATTTCACATATTTCCCTTCTCATATCCTAACACATTAGGTTATGTTATTTCATTTTAGTTATACACTAACATGGCATGGCTACCCTTTGCTAATCAATTCTCAACTTATTAATCTCTACCTAATTTTATTTTATCTTGTTAATTAAACATTCTAAATAATGTTATAAAAATATGGGGTGTTACACTGGTCCTAGGTCTGAATGATCTCATCTTTCTGCTAGAAAGCCTGGTCCTTATCAGTGATTTGCTTCTTCAACTCAACCCCCTCTTCGTGTGCAATTTTTAAGTTATTATGTGTCACCATTTTAATCTACTCATGAGCACGGTTTAACTCTATCATGAGACTATCAGTGCTTGCCTTTTGTTTGAGAGCGAGGTCTCTCTCATAACCTTAACTAAGTCCTCGTCTCATTACTTAATAATCCTACCGTAATCAGGCTTCTCCATTTTGAATGATTGGATTTGTGTGTAATTAATTCGAATTGGATTTGTGTGTAATTAATTCGATTCACAATAGAAAGGGCCTTGCATAAACATTTCTATTCGTACCTGGCCTCTACATCTTCTTGAATAGCCTGGAGATTTTCAGGGTGACTTCCTTCAGGACATCCTTAATATCCTAGTCAAGCTTCACCCCGCATAAAAAGAGATGTGGAAATTTAGCTTGCAAGCATGGAGGACTGGGCAAGTGAGTGAACAAGGGAGTGAAGACTCCCTTGGAGGCAAGTGGGACTACTATAATCATAGCTTGGGAAACTTGAACTTGTTTAGCTGAGAAAGTTCGAGCTTGGGTATGCAGCATAACATCAGCAGAAGGAGGCCTGCGGCGCTCAGATGAATTTCTTGGGCATTTAGCAGCCTCACGGGACTTATCTTCTTCATTATCTCTTTTCCTCTTCTCTTTCTCCATCTCCTTTTCTTTCTCTTTATTAGCTCTGCAATTTTAGTCACCCTCGTGGTATTTCCTCCTTCACCTCTCTTCCTCGGTTTCGTAGCGATGAGGCAGGAGAGGGTCTGGGAATCTAAGCTCGATAAGAATAGGCATGGTGAGAGAGCTTCTCGTAGTAACCATGACCCTTAGAACCTGAAACAAAAAATAAAATGGAATTATTGTTGGATTTTTGAAGCACGATTTAATGCAAGAATGAGTGTCCGTGATCCTAGTGAAGTGTATGCTACCAGTGACCCACTATGTGCTTTGTAGACCGTGTTAGCAAGGAACTAAATTCGGGGTCTCGCCACCTTCGCTCACAAGCCCTCCAGGAGAAAAAAACAAAGCTGGAGCCAGCATCGCTCAAGATGTCGCTAACTGTGAAGTTAACCTCGCCATGATCACAAGTTAACAAAAATATCTCCAAGTGAATGGCCTAGAGGCATGGTCCCAATGGGCAGAATTGTCGTTGGCTCCTCAACTCTTATAGAAATATTAGGATTGATATGCTTTGTAGGAGGTGAGTTGAGATTGATAGGGCTTTCGTAGGGCGCCTTTCCAAACAACTCGCCCTCACCACTAGCTCGATAGTCACTATCACTGTCATCCACATCCTGACCCCCCTCTTCTTCCTCCTCAATTAGAAGTTGCTTGCCCTTCTTCTTTCGATCCCCTCATCATCTTCTGGGATCAGAGACATCCTGACATCTCCATCTCTGTCGCTTGGAATGTCAGCATCTACAGGCCCTTTAGGCTCTCTCATACTGGGCTTTTCTGAGTGTACTGCATCGGAGGGACCTATAGTACCCTAGGAAACTCTTGCTGGAGTTGCGAGTGGAAGTAGAAGAGCGTACAGAGCATGTACGAGCTTCAGAACCAATCGATGTAATGGAGTCGGCAATAGCAAATCTACCAGGAGTTAGTAAACCACACCGCTGTAGATTGTCATTTATCAAGAGAAATGCAACGGTGTCATGATGGGGCCTAATCTCTCGCAAACCCTTAAGTGTATCCTTGTACTCTTGACAGTCTCCACGAGTGGGGATACCTATGGAAGATAATGTGTTAAATTAGAAACCGCATATTAGAAGAATCTCAGCATGGGAGGAACAAAGGGAAAAAGACCACGTCTGGATAGCCAAGAGTGGTTGAAACCATGCGGACATTGCACATGGAACTCATTCTTGAAGTACGAGCGCTTATTGTGGATATTTTCGATGACTTTGCACTGGCACCAAGTCTCGATAATCATATAGGATGGTGATTCCTATACCCTCTTAAAGTGGAGTAAATATGTTAACTCATGGAAGTCTGGAGCTCGATTGAATCGGTCCATGAACATAATATATAGAGAAGTCAAGAGAGCATATCTATTCGGGTGCACTTGGGTCGGGGCTAGCCCAAGCTCCTGGAGCACCATTATGAGAAAAGGATTGAACGGCGAGATGACACTTCTTATTCATATATAACGATTGCATGTAGTATATACTTTCAGGATGTCGTGTGCAAACTCACCCCTCCTAGGTAGAAGAACACCCTCTTCGAGAATCCCATGTTGAAGACAGATATTTTGAAGCATCCTAACCGTCAGAATCGTGGTTACTTTCTTTGGAGGATCATTCAATATTATTAGACCTACGAGCACATTCAATGGAGGCGGCTAATTCACCACTGGAACAACTGGTACCAATGAACCCAGTGATGTAATGGGTTAGCCTGGTCCAACAGGGATTATAGGTGAAGCGTGAGCTATAAAAGACCCAGCTTCAGGAAGAGTTGATGTGCCTCACCGGACTTGAGTCGAAGTGATCGACGAGTCATTCTAAACAATAAAACTTGGCATTCAACAAAGTTAGTTATGTTTTATCTTAAATAATAAACCCATGAGACCAACACCCGGAGTCTAAAGGAAGTCGACGTGTGTTGGCCAGTCGGATTTTGAGCATTGACCGGGGCAAGGGAGAAGTGTTAATCTATGCAGTTGAACCCGGTGTCACGAACAGACCATCCTATGTAGATAGCTTGCTCAAGCTAGAAAAACGAGTTGCATCATACTTTGAGTTTATATTTCAAAACTTACCCATTATTGTTGAGTAATCGATAAAAGCCATTGTCCAGAGCGACGCGAAAGCTGTTCTTTTCAGGAACATCGAAAGTACAGAAAAATGGAAAAGTAATGTGATGGAATCAACCAGTATGACCGCTCCCAAAAATGAACTGTCATGCCAGAATTTAAAAGATGGTGGGAACTTAGCTGCATATTGTCAAGAGATAGTTGGAACCACAGAGATGGATTTGTCTCTGGAATGGCATACACACGACTAAAGCAAAACCTTAAAGGTCGAGCGCAACACAAATCCAACCATCTCCTTCCAATTGCAAACAGCCACACCCTCACCATCGCCATCACAAATTCCATCACCAATCACCAACCTTCGACAACTTGGAATTCTGGCCGGTGGGGAGTGCTCAAGATCGAATGAATTGGATGGAATTGAAGGGGCGGCAGGTCAAGTGATGGTGGTGATTGGAGCTGGAAGGCGACGCTAGGAGGTTGTAGCACTTGGACTTGGTCGAAGGCAAGATGCACCGTGGTGGCATGAGTAGAAGCTCGAAGGACTCGGTTGCAAGAGGACTCGATAGCAATGGACTCGGCAAAGGGGAAGTCAGTAAAAAAAAGTAAAGTGAAGAAAATTTTCTAAGTCCATTAATATAAAAGGAAAGGACTCGATACCAAGAGGAAATTCTCAGTACCGAGTGCTTTTTGCTCCTCGAAATCACACAGAATGCAAGGAAAAAGCAGAGTATACTCCTCTAGAGCGTGAAGCAATCTCTGGAGCGTAGATCTAATCCTTAACATGAAGAATGGAATTGCAGCCATACAAAGCAATTGAAAGGATGTTAGCTAAACAGGAGCAATGTTCCGAAGCAATGTTTGAGCTATCGAATTGAGTTCAAAAAATAGCATTCAAGGCTTTGTCTCGATCCAGAGCGTGCTTTGTTTTCAACGAAAGTGGGGCAAGTGTTAACCAAGTTTTACCAAGAAGAATTCGACCCTAAAAACTAGGATAAGACAAAGATAAAACAACTTGAGAACTTAGGAACACGATCAGAAGGGCAGAAGACTAGAAAATTAGAACTTGCAAGTGGTTTTTTGGCTAAGGAAATCACTGGTACCAAGTGCTTTCTCTCGGTACCGAGTGGTCCATTCAAGCCAATTTGGCCACTCATGCTTCATGTACCTCATCTACATCTTCAACCACTCGGAGTCATGTGCTTTTCTCAGAGAATAGTTGAGCGATTCACAAGACTAATGAGAAGAAAGCCAACAAAGTAGGACGGTTCAAGTGTTATCGAGAAAACGACTAGAACCAACTCAAAGTCAATAGAGCTCAAAACGCATCAAGAAAGATATAGCAGAGCAATGCAAACAAAAGTTGATGATTTGCACTTAAGTAAACCACTCAGCACCGAGCGATAGACCACTCGGTACTGAGTGGTTTTAACGGCACGTGGGTTCACGTGCTCACATGAGCATCTCTGGGTCTCTCCTAGGCTTTGACTCAAGTAGGCTTCTAACTCCATGTTGTTGCTTCCCTATAAATATCAACCCTACTACAACTAAAGATGGATCTGGACTCTAATTTGAACTCTGCTTCTCTTCTTCTCCTACCACTCTCATAATAGTCACTTATGCAGCTACTCTTGGAATTTCTAAGTCAGAGAACCTATCAAACCCTAGTACTGGTGACTTATAATCTCAAACTCTTTGTAATCTACAATTAATAAAATTATAAAGTGAATGTAGGTCAGAGACTGCCGAACCACTATAATAATCTCATGGCTCCCTTTTCTATTTATTTTATTTTCAATACTACCTACTAGATCTAGATCTTACAGGTTCCCTAAACTCAATCTTGGGTATTGATCCATTTTGGCATCAACAATATATAATATATACATATATAATAAAAACATTATAATTGAGAATTAATAATTATATTTTTATTAGAAACATAACTTAATCCCAATGCCTTGAAGTACACCTTGAAAGAATGATTTTTGCCTATTTGAAACTGTTCTTGATTCAACAGAGGGCTAGTCTTTGAACCGTTGACCATCAGCTATCGGATAGCGACTTAATTAACTTGATTTGAACTTGATGAGATGGAGAGAAACCAACAGGAATTTCGGTTAGCAAGCACAAAGGAGGAGGCACCAAAAAATCTCAAACAAATTAGGTTAGAGATGCTTATATAGTGGATAGAAAGGAGAGAAGTGTGGATCCGGTCTCATATGGATTCTCCTATAATATATGCCATCCAAAATCAAGCAATTTTTAACCTAATTTTAGCCGCCCTATACCCGTATTACTGCCGAAATTTCCATCCCTACATGGGCCTTAAACCCATTTAAGCCCAAATAAAATAGTATGCAATTAAATCAAAATTTAATCACTTGTCGGTATCGTATATCGATTGATATATTTATAACTATTATAAATATATTTAATTATATTTATTCATCAAATCATAATCAAATTTTATAATTAATATTTCATAAATATTAATTAATTTAATTAATTTGTAACAATTATAAATAAATTAAATCGTTTAGTCAACGGAGAATTCATCGTTTCAGTTGTGTGACTCGTCGGGCGTAAATTTGGTCAGCAATTAATATCGAACTATTCGAATATTAGTGTTCAAACATCACTTAGTAAATGGTGTGACATTTTGGCCAAATTTATCGCTTACTTTGTTTGGATAAAATCTAATTTTACTTTATTAACCATTACCCAGTAGTGACTTTTATCTACACAAATTCTCTTCGTCAAAACTATATCATTTTGGACTTGTGGAATTTGTTAATGGTCAATATTCGATTATCATCTATATTCAACTCTATAGTTTAAACACAAAGTCCTTGGCACAATAATAATAATAATAATAATCTGAACTACTCTAGCCAGATCTTTTGACTTTGAGTTAACCGTGATACTAACCCCATATAACCGAGGAGACGAATCCTCTCTTGAATAGTATTTCACTTCCAATACTTCCACTCGATCCAACTATAGTCACTCGATGGACATTATGCCATGATTTGACTATAATCAAAGTGGAGCTTTCATATTGAAGATCCATAGTATTCTCATGTCGAGAGAACCGTGTAAATCAGTCATATCGATATTTTTTGTTTGACCTTAGTTATATTAACCAATAGAGAACTATCGAGTGAGTTGTTCCATAGTTATCCAATAACTATCAATACGTAACCCCTAGGTGCCCCCGACAGTCATGCACGATACACTATCCAACTTGGAGAGCATTGCATGATCTGGTCTCAATGGATACATCGATATCCAGTTTTGATGCATGTTGACCAGGAACATTTAAAATGATGTGTTTTCTAATGTCATTATACAATACTCATGATTACAACTATTTGTAATTACTATCACAAGCACACCATTTATGGATTTTTTGTTAAATATATTTTAATCAAGCTATTAATTATTTCTAACACATTATAACAAATATATGATAGAAAGAAAATGTCTTTCTTACAAACGAAAATTTATTACAGAGTTAATTAATTTACAACAAATTATAGATTTGCCTTTAGGGCATACCTTTAACTCTATCAATCTCCTACCTAGCCAATTATGGAATCTCAATTCCATCCATTCAATCAGCTTCTTGAGAGATGACCGAGCTAGATCCTCAGTGGATGGTTGCTATGTTGTCCTTGGTATCTACCATTTGTATGACGACCTCTTTCTTCTCAAGGAATTCTCTATTCAGGTGGAATTTTCAAATAATGGGTCGTGATTTTTTACTTTAAGCTCTATAGCGATCTGCATCGCTACATTGTTATCATAGAACAATGTCATACGATTCTCGGTAACGGGAATCACTCCGAGCTCACCTAAAAACTTATGCATCCAGACTGCCTCTTTAGAAGCTTCATTAAGGGAAATGTATTAGGCCTCCATCATGGAATCGGCAACTATTACTTTCTTGGAACTTTTCCAACTAACGACTCTGTCGTTAAGTGTAAAGATGTAACCGGACATTGACTTACTATCATCTATATCACTTTGAAAACTTGAATCTGTATACCCCTTCATAAGGAGGTCTCCATTCCCGTGTATGAGGAATAATTCCTTAGTATTTCTCAAATACTTAAGTATACATGTTATGGCCATCCAATGTTTTTCTCTGGGATTAGACTACTATCGACTTACGCATCCTAATGCATATGCCACATTCGGTCTAGTACATAGTATAGCATACCTTATGGATCATATGGCTGAAGCATAGGGGGTCTTCGTCATACGCTCTTTCTCCTCGTCTGTATGAGCAGGGTCCTTTTTAGAAAGGACGATTCCAGATTGCATTGAAATATTTTCATGCTTGGAATTCTCCATACTAACCCTTTTTAGTATGGTATATATGTACATGGATTGGAACAATCCCAACAACCTCTAAGATCTATCTTTATATATAGATCTTTATACCAAGTATATAGGTTGCTTCTCTCAAATCCTTCATGGAGAAGTTCTTGGAAAGCCAAGCTTTCACTGATTGCAACAATGAAGTATCATTGCCAATCAATAATAGAACATCGACATGAAGCACTAATAATACGATAGCGTTGCCATGTTCCATTCTATATATGCACGCTTCCTCTGTGTTTTGATAAAAACCAAATTATTTGATTACTTTAACAACTTGCAAGCCTTACCCTCACTCTCACTGACCACAAAACCCTCAGGTGTGACACATAAATAGTTTCTTCTAATCACCTTTTAGAAAACCCGTCTTTACATCCATTTGCCATATTTTGTAGTAGAATGCAGTATGGCTAGCATAATCCAAATGGACTTAAGCATGGCTATGGGTGAAATGGTCTCACCATAATCAACACCTTGAATCTGACGAAACCCTTTTGCAACTAGCCTAGCTTTGTAAGTTTCTACTTCCCCATCTTCGTCTAACTTTTTGTAAAAATCCATTTGTAGCCAATGGGTTTTATCCCTTTGGGTACGTTCGACAAAGTCCAAACATTTTTTTTTGTATATGGAATCCATTTCATATTTCATAGCTCCAAGTTAGAGTGCTGAGTCTTTACTCTGCATTGCTTGCTGGAAGGATAGAGAAGGGTCATCATCTAAGACATAGTCCTTCTTCTCACCATCCACAAGAAAGCCATAGTATCTCTTTGGTGCACGAGATTCCTTACTAGACCTTCTAATAGGTGACATGTTTTCATATACAGGTGAACTTGATTCTCCCACTAGTTCAACCTCACTGTTCACTTCTTGGATTTCATCCAGGTCAACAACCTCGTTGTTTTTTCCTTTGATAGAAATTCCTTTTCTAAAAAGCAGCATGTCGAGAAACAATGACCTTTTGTTCATCATTATCGTGGAATATATATATATATATATATATATCCCATAGAGTTTTTGGAATATCCTATAAATTAACACCATACTGATCTTGCCCCTAGTTTATTCGAACCAATGTCCTTAATGTATGTTGAACAACCCCACACCTTCAAATATTTGAGTTGGGGTTTATTACCGTACCACATGTCATGGTATTTTAGGCATAGATTTAGTGGGTAACAAGTTCAACATATATGATGCGGTTTCTATCTCATATCCCCAATAGGGAAGAGGTAACTCAACCTTACTCATCATGGAACGAAACATATCTAAAATGGTTTGGTTCCTTCGCTATGAGACATCGTTGTGTTATAGAGTATAAGGTGGAGTAACATGAGAGATAATCCCATTATATTTTAAGTATTGTTGAAAATCCTATCCAACATACACACCCCCTCGATCTAATTGAAGAAATTAATCTTACGGCCTATTTGATTTTCTACTACATTTTTTTATTCAACAAATTTCTCATAGACATCAGATTTGTTCTTCATAAGTTACATATCCTAGTCTCAAGAAATCATCAGTGAAGGTAACAAAGTAAGAACTATTATATTTCGTAAACACGGGCATTGGGCTTAATACATCACTATGTATTAACCCAAAGAGTTCATTAACTCTTTCATTGCTCCCACTGAATAGGAGCTTGGTCATTTACCTTTAAGACATGACCCACACATGTCAAATGATTCAGAATAAATTGACAGTAGAAAACCTTCAGTTTTCAATTTATGTTACATTAATATGACCTAGCGTACAATGCCAAATATAACTATCATTTATATTGTTAAACGAGTTATTCACAAAACACACACACACACACAATTAATATTAATCACATAAATGCCATTTCAAGAATACCATAACAGACTTTATTTCCATCTAAACTAATGTTCATAACATTGTTTACATAATGAAATATATATCAAGTCTAAGACAATCTAGAAACTGAAATAATTCCATTAATAAAGTCTTTTACAAAATAACAGTTATTTAATACTAATACTAATCCGCTAGGCAACATTAAATGATAATCTTCTACCACTGTAGCATCTAACATATATCAATCAACATCTTGGAGCCTCATCTCTCCTCTTGCCAAGCAGTGCCAGTTCCTAAGCTCTTATAATGAATTACATATATGAGTACCAAATTCAGTATCTAAAACCCATGACATTTTATTGATTACAAAACAATTTTGAATCATAATGTACCAGATAGAACCGCAGAACCATTCTACTTCTTTTCCCTAATAATCTTTAAGTAGTCGGGACAATTTCTTTTCCAGTGACCTTTCTTGTGGCAGTGGTGACATTCACCCTTGTCATCTGTCTTCTTACTTTGCCTTTTCTTATCTTCTCTTTTCCACCTTTTGAAACTCTTCGAACATGATGCAGTACCCTTAACAGCAAGTACAGTCCCTTGATCCTTAGATTGTGACTCGACCGACCTCAACATATTGAGGAGCTATAAGAGATATGCATTCAATTGGTCTATGTTATAATTCAATATGAATGGTTCATACCGAGGAGTAAGTGAACCAAGGATCCAATCTACTCGCAATTCGTTGCTTATTTGTACGTCCAGTTGCGAAAGCCTATCGATATAGCTCTTCATCATTAGCATGCAATCATCCACTTTCCTTTGTTCACCTTAGCATTGAACAGCTTCTTTTTAAGCTCGTACCTTATGGAACGTGACTATTCACAAAAAAGAGCCTTTAGGCTATCAAATATCTCATGGACAGTCAAATTTTCATGCTACCTCTACAATGGCTTGTATAATGTAGACAGTACGAAAACTTGGGCGATCTCAAGTTCTAACACCTATTTTTCATAAGAAAGTCATAGTTCAGGGTCCACATCATCGGTGGGTTGTTCTTTAGGTTCATATGTAATAGCAGTTCAAAGGCACTTGTAAGTCAACGCTATTTAAATTGCTCTTAGTCAGCCTGTATAGTTAGGTCCGGTAAGTTTGCCGCTTTTGGAAAATAGTTTTGGAGTTGTCATTTTATGCAAGTTTAAGTGGTAAATTATTAGGACAAATCATAGTTGATGTTCTAATAATATTAGTAAGGTTAAATTTTATGTTTCATTTTTCCTAATAAGCTCCCACTAGTCTTTTATGTTTCGCTAAACCATAAGTCAAAACATAAAAATCTTTCGACTTCGTTAATAGGTGTTAGGACTCGTCCATCTTGGAATTCTGACCATGAGTTTGCTCAACAAATTATAGCTCCATGGATAATGGATAACTCCTTATTGGTTGTATCTTATACAACTCCTAACTCTGTGGTACCTTGTTCTAATCTCACTTTGACCTTGATTTTGCTCAACAAATCAAAATGCAATTATTCACTGGTACCTACCATATTGGGATGGCCTAAGTATATTATATATATATATATATATATATATATCTTGAGTTTCCTCAACAAATACATATAGTTATCTTACCTCGTATATTCAATATATTAATAATACTACACATAACATCCCTAACTTGAGTTTGCTCAACAACTAAGGAGTATGCAAGTAATTTATATATATATATGGTAAAGGACAACATTATATTAAGGAGTCATAATCTTCAATATATTATATTAAGTGATATCGACTTATGGAATATTGTAATTATTATGAATCACTCTCGTGACTCAGGTGTCAGACATATAAGAAATCATGGTATACATACATTTACGTATGTATTTATTCCTTATGTCTAGTTAGGATTTCTTTAATGTTCCACCTTTAATTTATACATTCATAGTATATAAATTTATTATTATATAACTTTTATATGTCATATTACTTATATAATAGTCTTATGTATAATATTATATTAATTAAATCTTATTTAATTAATTTCAAATTAATTAACATTTTAATTAATTTTGTATTAATAAATAACATTTATATTTAATATTTTATTATATACTATAACCTTTACAATATAACACATATGTCATACATATGTGTATATTATTTAATTAATTAACCTTTTAATTAATTTATTTAACTAAACTATTTTAATTAAATTATACTAATTTCAAAATTTATTCGATATACATATATGTATACTTATGTCATTTCAAACATTTTAAAATTACATGATATGTATCATAATATGTAATATTATTAATTAACTTATTTAAGTAATTTATTTTATTAATCTTATTAATAAATTATTAAATTGATTTACATTACTTTTCAAACATTTTCAAAAACTTTATAATATTATAACTTTATGGTATATGTATATCTTATTTTAAATTTAACTTTTAAGTTTAAAATCTTATATTTTCAAACAATTTTGAAAATTATCCCAAGGCCCAACTCAAATTGGGCCTCTTCTATTTGAGGCAACTTTTTATGCTCATTTCACCTTTCAAGCCAGGCTGGTGGCTAGGTAGGACAAGGTATTTGATTACTCAATTCCAATCCTAGACATTACCTTCTAGATACCATACTAAAAGGAATATGAGCTTAATAGTTAAACCTAACATGACTAATTTAGACCGCATAGGCTATTGGGCTTTAATACCATTGTTGGAACAGGGTTAGTTCATAGCGGAAGTTATAGGTGAATTTCAAATTTTTTTACCCTGTTGGATCTTGGGACAATGAAGTCTAATTCATTTAGAACATTTCTAAATTTTATCTAAATAAAATATTTTATTTTATTTAAAATTATAAATTATATATTGTGTTGAATTTATGTCTTGCTATACACACACACACACACACACAGATATATATATATAACAGACCTAGAATTTTATCATTTTAATTTTGAATATTTAATTAATTTTAAATATTTTAGTTATTAATTTTAAAAGCTTAATAACTCCTTTTAATTAATAAATAATAATGGCGAACTTGTTATAGAAAAATATTTACAAAATAAATATATCGAATAAATATTAATAGTATGATTGAAAATCATTTTATCCATAAACGGTCTTCAAATGCGAGAAATTATCATCCCCGAGTGCATATTATATTATAAATAAATTTTAACCCTCATTCCTCTCTCAGTTCTCCTCCTCTCTTTTTATTTCCAGCAAACGAAAACGAGCCACCATCTTCCCCTAATTTCCCGAAGATTCGCTCAATGAAATTGAGCGATGTTGGATCTGTTGTGGTCATGGGATGGAGAGGTTCGAATCTATGCGAGGTTTGTCTTATACGACTCCACTTGGTGGAGCTCAACATTACCATGGCCGAACTAGGGTTAACCATTGATGGCGATAGGGGAGGAGTTAGGCGATGAGGCGAGTGTGAATGCATTTCTTTTGGTGATGTGAACGTTTCCCTAAAGTTTGGTCAACTCCGATAGCAAGAGGCGAATTGCAATACCCAAGAACAGCGATGGGGCTACTACTATCGCTTTTTGATGTAAGGGTGCGGTCATGACATAGTTGGGTTGGTCGCAGAGAGGTCGGGAAGAAGAGCGCGTTGCAATTGCCGGTGCAACGATTCGTAAAGCATGGAGTAAGGTAGAGAGGAGAAAAGGTACGTGCGTTTTTAGGTTTCTGTACAAGTTCGTGTATCCTGAAGGATTAGGGATTTAGGAAGAAGATGATTAAGGGGTAATTAAGGTAAATGATGATTAATTAATTAGTTAATTAATGTTTTAAATCCAAATTCTTATAAAATTCATATCTTCTACATATGAGGTCCAATCGAGACATAGTCATTTGCGTTGCACTCGTAAGTGCGTTAACTACGCACTGAGGCTAATTTTGTTAAGTTTGGAGCAAGCAGGATTTCGAGCTAAAACCGAAAATCATTCAATTTTAGATCGAGCAGGAATGTATAAGCATCAGCTGCAGTTTAGATGGGTTAACTCACCTTTGGATGAACAATATATGATATACGCTAGTTATAAATTATTATTTGTGTGCTTGAATTATTTCTTTGGTTGATTTGGTTGTTTTCCCGCTTTGAAAAGCGGATGACATACAAAATGAAATACATTGGATTTATAAAATTTTATAAAGGAATCCAGATTTCTCGCCATTATGCTTTTAAATTTCAGTTATATACTTGTTGTATGAATTGTTGAATGTCAAAGCTTGGTGGCTTGGCCATATTGGATACGACTTTGTTATGTTGAAAAATTGAACTATGTTAGTTGTAAATCTCTAAAAGCACTTGTTAAGTGTTATGGTAGCTCTAGGCCTCAATATAGTATTTTTGAAATACAATTAATTGTTGTTTTGATTTGAAAAATAGTTTTAATTCGAAGAATGATTTTAAATGTGACTTTGAAATTTCTATGGTATTTTATTTAGAATGGTTTTTGAACTTCTCTATTTTACTCCAACCTTTTTGGAAATGTTTTAAAAGTATTACGGGAAGTTTTTATTTTACAGAAAAGTTAATATAATAATGAATGTTTATTTTAAAGGAAAATAAAGGGGAGTCAATCTTTTATAAGTGATTCTATTATAAAATAAGATAGAAATATTTTAGAAGAAATATTGGTGAATCGATGTATATAAAATTTTATATAGAAAAGTAGATTTATAAATGGTATTTTATAAATAAAAGAACAGATTTACAAATAATATTTTTAGAAGGGAAACGACATCATCTTTAAAAATTAAAATAAATCACATGTGTTAATTTATAGTGATACATGGAATGATCGTTTTATTGAAAGTATTTAGTCCGGTTTTGAAACCAATGATTTGCGATAAGTATATGAGATTTAAAATCAGGAGTTCTATAAAGGATATTTATTAAAATAAGGTTTATAAATATAAAGAGGATTTATAAAAGGAGTTTTATAAAGAGAAATGAGATTTATAAAAATGAGTTTTGTAAATATAAAAGAGATTTACAAAAAGGGGTTTTATAAAAGGAATGATATTCGATTTCCATAAATGATCTTTATAACTTATGGTGTTATAGAAAGTATTCTTTTCATACTTAACTCCAAATTTCAAGGTATAGAAACTCATCTCTATATGTGAGAATTAAGAATGTCTGTCGAGGCAAGCATAGTTTTCTAGCTTGTCCGACTTTCATTGTTAATCGATGGATAGTACAGGTTTGAAATCGGAAAGTGGTGGTAAGTATATTTGGTCTAATTTCCATACGACCCTATTACTTATACTAAAAGTATTTTGCTATTATTGTCAATGTTTCTAAATGACATTTGTTTTAACCCAAATAAGTATGGTTTTGAAAATGAAATCTTTCTTAAGATTCTGGGAATATACTTATACCGTTGAGATAACTATATGGTTACATTTTCTACGTATTGAAAATATAGTGTTTTGTGGGTATACTTATACCTTTGAGATAAGTATACAAATACTTTTCCAAGTATTGAAAAGAGTAAAGTGAGTTTGTGAATATACTTTTGTAAAGTATACTTTAATACGATATTTAAAAAGAGATTTTAGTTAGTGAAAGGATTAATTAACGAGGCTTGGTGTTTTTTATGTGCTTAATCATTTTTTTGTTTCCGTATGAAATTAAAATCTATGATTTGGTTGTTTACTTATTTGATAGTTAAATAACCGACTACCAAATCTTGGCCTCCTTTTGAACTATCAATTGTTAGTTTAGAGAAACTGGGATCGGAGAAACATGAGTTATCTGAAAACCACTTCGAACCAGCATTAGCGTTCGAATGGAAGACATCTTGAAGATGATGGATTCGAAGATGGAGTTCTTTAAAGTGCAAGGGCTACTTGCTATTAATCCTGAGGGTGATTTCAAAATGGATGTAGTAGAACTAGTACCTTCGGTTTGTTCATATCCTAAACAACTTATATAGATGAATGTTGGCATTGCATTGTTGCTTAGAGGACAGTGTTAGCATTCCAAGTTAGATTTGATAAAAGGTAACACGTAAACTCAAGCCTCACACCCAAAAATAACTAAAACAGGGTAGATGCAGTAGGGCTATGCAGTTCGCTACCATTAGGATATGATCATCACTTGTATATAGATCGATATTTATGGATTATGTATGCTTGTGGCCACGGAAATGGTTTGTCAAGTTGGCAGCCAGGATGGTGATCATATTCAATATTATCCAAGAAAGGGTAGGCCGGTTCTATGTTGGTAAAGGTACAAATTTGGAGATACATTTTATCTAGAGGTATACTGTACGGAAGGTAGTCCCTTACCTTGTCATTGTTGAAATCCATTCTCCAATATGTGCCTTACGTACTTAGTTGTATACCAAATATGTTGGAATGTGAGATGCGATAATTTCAACTATGTTATATATTTATTTTAAACCCAAGACACTGTTATAATATCACTAGATTTTCTAATAAAATGGTTTAGTTATCATAAGATAAAAACCCGTTCGTATTTATGTGTGACATGGTCTTACGAGATCCTTTTATTTTTGGAAGGTTTTATAAATATAACAATCCATATGATTTGAGTTTCTCACGTTGGTTTACCAGATTGATCCGGGCGTTATTTTCTTATAATGCTCAAGTCAGCTCGAGCATATTTCCAGATTTAGTTATGGATGCTTTAGGACTTCAGGAGGCGAGCTGGATGCCTCTAAGACGTATTCACATATTTTATTTTCCACTGCATTTCTTGTTTTGTATTTATCAGCATTTTCGAGGACAGGCTGTTATAATTGTCCAGGCGAATGATAGATTAGTTTACTCTGATTGATATATGTATATTATAGTTTTCTTTTGTAAATATTTTATGTACATTATATATTACTTGTCACGATGTGAATTATATACTATCTTTTATTTTCTTTCAACCTAACAATCTGTCTTTCCAGCACTTGGATGCTCGGCACGTGAATATCAAGGATGTATTAGTGTCGACCGTTGCAGTTCGAAAAGGCCGGTCGTCACACTTGGTGTCAAAGCTTAGGTTGAGCGAACACATAGGCCTTGGTAGGGTAGACACATTAGAGATTGGGTTAGTAACACCCTCGAATGAGTTTGAAAGTGTGTGTGTGTGTATGAGAGCGTGTATATTGTGTCGATTGATCTATTGAGTGGTTTATGAATTTTGGGCGAGACATAGGACATCTCGGTATTGATAGGGGTTTCTAAACACTTGAACAAGGCAAACCAACATAGTATTATTTTTGAATTTGGTAATTGAAATAATTTTACCTAGGATTATATTTTATATATAAAGGAATAATTTTTGAAATTTGATATAGTTATGTATAATGTATTTGTTAGGAAATGATAATATTCAACTAGTACCATTTATTATTTGATTATTTGTGCTCGACCAGTTTACGAGCATTGAATATTGTTTGTTGCTTTTGAATTGTGCTTGACCATTTTATGATCATTTTTACCTTTTCACTGCAGGGGTTGGGTAGATAGTAATTATGAGAATATTGAAACAAACACCTTGTGAATTAAGTTTCACGATTTGATTATAAGGCATTCGATGATAATGTTTGGTTACAATTTAATTTTAATAAGAGTTATTTATTATAATCTAAAAAATGATTTACATTTGTGAAATGATTTTAGATAAGAAAATGAAATTATATAAGTATGGTTTATAAATATGGTTTATAAATTAAAAGGATTTAAACTAAGAATTTAAGAACTTAAATCTCGGTGTTTTTAAAATTGTTTTTCAAGGCTTTAGGGAAAATATAATAGTATTATTTGAAAGTATTGATTCATTGAAATAATTTAAAATGATTTTAAAGGAGACAAAGAGTACCGAACTCATTTCTATCGCTGGAAAATAATTATGGTGATGACTGCAGCATTATCGGCATTCATTTTTGAGTTTCTAGGTAGGCAAATGTTACTGTAGTAGTTTGCTACAGAGTTCTTTAGTAAGACAGATTTCGATTTACTCCCAAAAGTATGATTTGATATACAAAAAGAGATATGTATATTATCATTTCAAAATGATTTGAAATAAAACTCATTGTTTAGTTCTTATGTTTTCTGTTAAGATATTTTATGGATGCATGTATCCTATGCATTAGGGTAGTTTGGTTTGTGCGTCTCATATGATATGTTGTTTGGTAGCTTTCATTTATTGAAATGAAATGGAATTTTCGACGATTTTGGATAGTCAGAAACTTCTAAATGAGTTGAGAACTTGAAGTTAAGTGTATGTGAAAGTAGAAAAGTAGAATTTTGTAACTTTGGAATGGAAAGACTGTAAGTTAAAAAAAATTAAATTTATTGAACATTCGTGTTAAGTAAAACAAATTGATATTGTATATATACTCATAGGATGTAGTGGTGTATTATACAAATATAAACTAAAGTCTTGAATGTTTATTAACGTAAGTAATGTGTTATGAAATGGTTCATAAATGATTTTAATATTAAATGAAATAACATTGTTGTAAATAAATGTGAATTAAAAATAATTGGTGTGGTTAAGAAACTAGTGGAATAAATTCGTAAGTTGTACGTACATCATTTTATTCGTATAACTGTACTTGATCTAAATTTGAGTACATGACTTTGAGGTGATTTGCACTGATCCAAACAAGGATTTCTCTCTCGATTCTTAACGGTGAACACTTGAATAGATTCTAGATATGATTCTGAAGTTTTCTATCATAGTATATGACTATGTAAGGAGAATGGAGATTTTTAATCAAGGAACCTGATCGGAGTCCGCACTAGGATAGTCGGGTGAGCGATACTAGTTCGAAAGTGAAATTTATGTGATCGAGCAAGTGATCAAATTTGATATTGGGTCCAGATGGTCCATGTGCATCGTACAAATGGTTTGATATGGCATGTTTATATGAGATGATTGTTACATATGATTTAGCATGCTTAAATCCATGGTTAGTATATCAATTGTATTTAATCCCCTTTGTTGAGTACATGATCGAATATATGACGCCCCACCTCTATGCTCGCGCTAGCCAAGGATACTATGGTGTAATGCCATCGACAAGCACGAAGAATAAGGCTGTTGAGGAGCGACCATCAATGTAATTGCTTTGTGTGAGTACCGATATGTCAGAAAATATAACTTACAATTCATTTCAAGAGGAAATCCAACATATCAAATACAAACTCAAAGCTACCACACAGTGGCTAAGTGGACTTCGGAAACAAATATCGAAATAAACATAACACAAATCAGTCACTGATATTCATATCACAAAGGCGGAATCAGATATGAATATAACACATAAAAGTGTACATCAAAGTAGTGGTCAAACAAGATCCACTACATCACAAAAGAATAGGTACAAGTGCTGGACAAAAGAATAATTATACATCAAGGAGTCTATAGCTCAAATGTATAATAACAAAAACTACTAATCTAAAGTAGTTAGCCAAAAGTCAGGAGAAGGACCCTGATAAGAAGTCAAGCAGGAGCACCTGAAATATCTCGGTCTGACCCGAGTATTATTTAAGAAGAAAATAATAAACAGATCAGTCTAGCTATAATTATCAGATAAAATAAGATAGGATAAGAGATGTGACCAAAAACATATGATAACAAAGAAATGTCATACTGTGTCAAGTATTCATCAAATAACAACAAAAATCATACAATATCTCCAATCATCTCAAAATACCAAAAAGAATATCATATTATTTATTTTATTCACCAAACTACAAATATTGACAAACATATAAATGCCTAACGCAAAAGTTGGTGAAACGTAAATTCCAGAAATCATCAATTAGAAATACAGGAATCACAAGGGGGGAGGCCTATTACAAACGGAATGCTATTCCATGGTCGCTAACCATCGAGTCGGCGCAACGGCGTAGTACAATAACGGTACGCCCAAGGGACCAGAAACTCAAATATTTTGGAACAACGACGTAGTGCAATAACGGTACGCCCGATGAACTCGAAACTCAAATAATTTGGATCAACGACGTAGTGCAATAACGGTACGCCTGATGAACTCGAAAGCCGAAGCATCGATGTAGTACAATAACGGTACATCCGATGAACCAAAAAGCCGGGACATCGATGTAGTACAATAATGGTACATCCGATGAACCAAAAAGCTGGGACATCGATGTAGTACAATAACGGTACATCCGATGAACCGAACACCATAAAAGAACATGGGTCGCTAGCCCACAATAGAAATGAGACGAAGCTCAATAAAACTGGGTACAGTCCCCCACGTGGATGAAGAGACATCGCACATTGCTAATCTAAACCATAAAATGATCATCATCGATCATCAAGAAGTGTCGATTACACTAAGCTAGTAAATATAAGAGTTTAGCTTCATGTCCCATAACCACTAGCTTAACTAAAATATTTACGAACAGATTGAAAATTTCAACTCAAAAATTGTCACAAGAGTTTCAATCGAACAAGTCCATAAATTAACCTACGAAGTAAACGCAAGCGTTTCATACCACTTGTTTTGCTAAGCCGTTTAATTAGATTTTCTCATACGAATGAGGTAAAGGTTTGTATATACTAATAGATTAGAAAACGGTTTTATAAACAAGCTTTGTGTTTATAAGTAGTGTTAAAATCATTTTGATGAAAGGGTTTGAGTATTTACTACTAGTATAGAAACCTTTGTATTTTTAAAGTGACAAGTCATAGAAATGATTGTAGAAACAATCTATCATCAAAAATTCACATAAGAAGACGTGAATCAAATCCATAGAAATCGATGCCGAATCCATCAAAATGGATATACCAAAAATCCCGAAATAGAAGTCACCAAAATCGATAATAAATGATAACAAAAAATCGGATAAATCACGAATCGATTAACATTGGAATCTCGAGCAAAATAATCAAATGGGGCTGAAGCAAGCAGGTCAGTCGACTGAACCAGGTGGTCAGTCAACTGACACAGGGATACGAATTGTGTATCCCCAGGGTCAGTCGACTGATACTGGCCCAGGCAATTTCCTGGGTTTGGTTCAGTCGACTGAACCACTGGTTCAATCGACTGAACCTGCTTCTAAGCACTTTTTGACTTCTGGTTCAGTCGAATGAACCTGCTTCCGAAGCACATTCAGTCTAGCCCCTAAGTGGGGGCAAAAACTCTACAAACTGCGATCGGACGAGCAACGGGCACTATGGGTTTACGCCAATCGGCAACCCAGCCCTTTAGGCTCTTCGATGCCTCAACGAAAACATGTTCAAACATTTGTAAAAGGATTTTCACAAAATTGGACTTTAAAACCAAAAATTGGAATATTCACAAAATCAAAATCAAATGAACATGTAAAGATGTTAGGAATTCATACCTAACAATCAAAGATAGTACAAACATAGATGTGAGATAAAAATCTCACCTTTAAACCCAAAAATGATGAAGGAGAAGCTTGAAAGCAAAGAGAGATCAACTTCTCTTCAACTTCAACTCTAGAAGCTTGAATCTAAGCTCAAAAGAAGAACATCTCCTAAGTTAGGTTTAGGAAATTTCTGAAATTAAAGAGAGAATGAGTTGGAGGAGATGAAGAGGAGGTTTACCAAAGCTTTTCCAAGAGTTTGGAGCAAGACTTGAGTTTGCAAATGGAATCTAGGGCTTAGAATTTCTAATTCCACTTCTCTTCCCCCATTTTCAGTTTAGCTTGAGAAAAAGAAATGAAATGAGGATGAGTGGATGAAGAGAAGGGCTGAGTTAGGTTATAGAATGAGTTGGGTGAAACCCAAACCCAAAAGCCCAAGTGAAAATAGCAAAATTCAACTTACTCCAAACATATCGAAGCTTATACTCAAAAAAGTCGCAAACATCATTTTGGACTCAATGGAAGTGGTCTCGAGTCCCAATTCCACTGTTTGCAAATAGTAGATTTTCGGAATTCAATCCGATTAACGATTCTATATTTAAATATTCAATCGTAAAATATGCGAGTTGTTACAAACTCCTCTCCTTAAAGAAATTGCGTCCTTGCAATAATTAAGAGGAAAATAAAAAGTAACAACCATAAAAGCATATCAACACAAAAGAAAGTTTAAGAAGTTCACCATAAAGAGCACAAAAGAATAAGTACGGATGTGTTTGCTCGATGAATTCTCAAGATTCATAAGAGAAATCCTTAGGATTTGAGGACCATTGAACTTTCACAAGAAAAATATCTTTATTTTGAAGGCGTTTAATCTTCGAAGTAACGATACGAATAGAATATTGCTCATAAGTCAAATTTGGGGAAACTTCAATTTCTTTAGTTACACCGGGCTCAAGTATAAAAATTGGAATCCCTAAGGTATTTCCGTAGTAGAGAGACATGGAAAACGTCATAAATAGCAAAAGATAGAGCCGGTAATAAAAGGCGATAAGCCACGGAACAAATACGTTCGGTGATGGGAAATGGACCAACATATCGAGGTGCTAACTTTCCCGATCAACTGAAATGCACAACACCCTTCATAAGTGAAACACGAATAAACACCAATAAAATCTGGACCTAAAACCAGCTTCTCACCGGCTTCACGCCAACACAAAGAAATCGGTATGGCCTTCCGTAGAGTGCCTCGAAAGGTGCCATACCAATACAAGATTGGAAGCCATTATAGGAAGAAAACTCAATAAGGGGAATATGATTTTCCCAACTTCCACAAAAATCAAGAACACATGCACGAAAGAGATCTTCATGAGTTTGATTCACATGCTCGGTTTGTCCATCGGACAAAGATGATAAGCGGTGCTAAAAATTTAAGCTTTGTTCCTAAAACTTTTGAAGACCTTACCAAAATCCACTAGTAAAATAATGGATCACGATTGCTAACAATAAAAGTAAGAACTCCATGAAATTTAATTTGGCATAGAGTTTAGCTAAAAAAGGTATATTCCAAAAGAAGGATGAGCCTCCAGGCTACACAAAACAAGAGATGAACATAAATTGGATTCACGATCTCGAATCTCACAGGTGAATAAGTCTCGAGATCATTCCATTGGGATATCATCATGAAAACAACCGCTTGTTGCTTTTGGCTAAGGGCATCGGCAACACGATTACCCTTTTCCAGAGTACAAAGAATATCAAGATCATAAGATGCAAGGAACTCGAGCCAACGTTGTTGACGCAAATTAAGTTCCTTTAGAGAAAATAAATACTTCAAAGATTTATGATTATTGCAGAGAACAAATTTCCCTCTCAAAAGATAATGACGCCAAATTCTAAGGGCGAAAACAATGGCCACGATCACTAGATCATGAATGGTATATCTAGTCTAGAAAAGCCATAATTGTCAAGAAGCAAATGCGATAACACATTTCCTTTGCAAGAGAAGGACACCAAAACCAATACGACTAGTATTGGTACAAACAATAAAGTCTTGATTCCCTTCGGGAATCGCAAGAATAAAAATATCGGAAAAGAGTTCTTTTAAATGATCCTCTTTCCCGAAAAGCTAATACTTTCAAAATTATAATTAACTTTATGTAATCATCTTTTTAGAAAAATTTACTCTTTACAAGTCAATTTATTGTGTCTAACTGTCTCATCAAAGCGTTTAGGATATTCCTATCGATAACGTTGATCAAGCGCATCGACCATAATTCTTAAAGCACTCAATGGGCAAAACAACACAAAATTATCGTATATATGATAAACATGCCTCTTATAAAATTTACAAATATTCTTTGTTCGTTTTAAGAACAAAATCAAATTATACTTATAAATATCTTATTAAAAAGATTTGCAAATTTTAAATTTGTTATTTCATCCATAATCAATAAATATAAGAATAAACTAATCGAGATATTCGTTGAATACTCGATTCACAAAATGGATGAAATAAGGTAGAAGGTTCATCAAATCGAATGACATAACGAACCACTCACAAGAATCATAACGAGTGCGGAATGCAGTAAGTGGAATGCTACTCTCCGCAACTCGTAGATGATGAAAACTAGTGGCAAGGTCGAGCTGAAAAGACCTTAGCACCACACAATAGATTGCTTAAGTGAAAATCCGAAGACAAGCTCAAAAATACCGGAAAATTCACAAACTACCCGAATGACAAAAAATAACGTTTTCCTCATCATGTGGGTTTAAAGAATAAAATGATGTCATCAAATTGTAATCGAAATCACAAAGAAAAATAGATATCTGCTTAACAGATTAAGAATGTCGAAGATGAATAGTCCACTCGAGACATAGGATATGGCTTCATAATGATTAAGCCAACCCTTTAAAAAAAATTAATTCTGAAGCCTAAGTAACGCATGGCATGCAAATCGGCTTGAAAAGAAAAAATCACATAAAACAATCTCGACATCAAAACAAAGCAAATTGAGTGTTGCAGATCCACCAACCGGATTCGCAATTCTCAAAGAAGTCATCAAGCCCAAAATGTTTTAAAGAAAATGAATCAACAAGTTCTTTTGATATAAAATAGCAAGATGAACTCATATCAACAAGAACTCAAATGAGAAGATCACGAAATAAAACAATGCCATCAAGGATTGAATGAAAAATACCTTGATTAAGAGAAGTGTTACTAGGCGTTTACAAATATTTAGCTTTCTCATGCCCTTGCTCAAAAGTTTGGGACATGCAGATAGAAGATGACCCGGTTTTTTGCAATAGTAACAAGAAAGGGGTTTCGGACACATATTTGCATAGTGGTCCGTAGAATTACAATTGTAGCATCCTCCATGATTAGGGATTGGAATCTTTGCTACCAAAGTAGTTTGCTTCACTTTCTTATTAGGATTAGGGCTTTTGAACTTAATATGCCTCTTCTTGGAAATCCCAATATCACTATCACTTCCTTTACAAACCTCTTTATGTCGAAGAGTGATATCCACAAGCTGATTGAAAGGAACTTCAAGTTTCGAAGATAAAATCTTTTCGGGGTTCTTACTCAAAGCACATATAAACCTTTGATTCTTTACAAGATCCAAAAGTTGTTGGGCGGACATGAATACGCCATCCAGAGAAGGACTACTGGATTGACCAGCGTTGGGACTGCCAGATCTAACCATCTCTTCTTCTTTAAGAAAGAAAGAAAAAGAAAGAAGAGGAAAAAGGTTATTCACAAAATGAATATCAAACAAACTTGATTGATAAAACAAGGTATCATAAAAAGAAATAGGATAATATGGTACGAAGACTCGAATTAAATCCTATGGCACGATTCCTAAGGAAGACTTAGGACAATGATCCTTGCTAGATTATTCTACATTGTTCCGAAGTTTGGCTCTGATACCATGCTATGACACCCCACCTCTATGCTCGCGTTGGCCAAGGACACTACGGTGTAATGTCGTCGTCTAGCACGAAGAATAAGGCTGTTGAGGAGCGACCATCTGTGTAATTGCTTTGTACGAGTACCGATATGTCCGAAAATATAACTTACAATTCATTTCAAGAGGAAATCCGACATATCAAATACAAACTCAAAGCTACCACACAGTGGCTAAGTGGACTTCGGAAACAAATATAGAAATAAACATAACACGAATCAGTCACAGATATTCGTATCTGATTCCGCCTTTGTGATATGAATATCTGCGACTGATTTGTGTTATGTTTATTTCTATATTTGTTTCTGAAGTCCACTTAGCCACTGTGTGGTAGCTTTGAGTTTGTATTTGATATGTCGGATTTCCTCTTGAAATGAATTGTAAGTTATATTTTCTGACATATCGGTACTCGCACAAAGCAATTACACAGATGGTCGCTCCTCAACAGCCTTATTCTTCGTGCTATTCGACGGCATTACACCGTAGTGTCCTTGGCTAGCACGAGCATAGAGGTGGGGCGTCATAGAATATATGGAAACAAAGGCTAGCTTGCTGCTTTTGGTTTCATGAGTAGAGTTTGATTGCTCGACGAATAGTATGTGTTTATGCTTAACGGGTGTGTTTTCTATGTGTCATACACACTCTATAAGGTATATCATAAGTATATAATGTTGGTGTGTTGTTCCCAAATATGGAAGGTCCCAGATATGGGCTTATATTGATGCTGCCATTTTTTCGGACCTAGCCGCACAATAGAGGTGTTGTCGAAATTTTCTATAACATAAGAAACTTTATAAGCCTAAGGGTGGGAAGACATTTTCTTCCTTTGGGAATTTCAAAATGAAATTCATTTAAGGGGGGAGAATGTAACGATCTAGAATTTTATTGTTTTAATTTTGAATATTTAATTAAACTTAAATATTTAAATTATTGATTTTAAATTTTAATAACTTCTTTTAATTAAAAATAATAATAGCGAACTTGTTATAGAAATATATTTACAAAAATAAATAGTTAGAATAAATATCAATAGTGTGACCGAAAATTGTTTTATCGATAAATAGTCTCGAAATGCATGAAATTATCATCCCGGGACGCTGTCTCGGATTTCGACAAAATTAATGTCATTGGAACCAGAATAATAAGACGGTGTACGACAACGAGTTTCATGACAATTGGACGTCCCGTGTGATCGTACGAGCTCGAAACGCATAGCGATTAAAAAAGAGAACTAAATAATAATATATATTATAAATAACATTTAACCCTCATTCCTCTCTCACCTCTCCTCTCTTTTTACTTCCAATAAACAAAAATGAACCACCATCTTCCCTTAATTTTTTTGGAGATTCTCTCAACAAAATCGAGCGACGTTGGATTCGTTGGGCTCGTGGGATGGAGAGCTTCGAATCTATGTAGGATTTGTCTCATAGGATGCTACTTAGTGGAGCTCGACATTACCTTGGCCGAACTAGGATTAGACATTGACAATGATAAGGGAGGAGTTAGGCGATGAGGTGATTGTGAATGCATTTCTCTTGGCCACGTGCACGTTTTCCCGAAGTTTGGTCAACTCCGATGGTAAGAGGTGAATCGCGACACCATGAACAGTGATGGGGCTACTATTGTCGCTTTTGATGTGAGGGTGCGGTCGTGACGTGGTTGGGCTGGTCACGGAGAGGTCGAAAAGGGGAGCGTGTTGTGATTGATGGTGCATCGATTCGTGAAGCGTGGAGTGAGTTAGAAAGGAGAGAAGGTGCATGCATTTTCCAATTCCTGTACATGTTCATGCACGACGAGGGATTAGGGATTTGAGGAAGAAGGTGATTTAGGGGTGATTAAGGTAAATGATTATTAATTAGTTAACTAATTAAAGTTTTAAACCCAAATTCTTATAAGATTCAAAACTTCTGCATACGAGGTTCAATCGAGATGCGGTTTTTTGCGTTGCACTCGGTGTTATCTACGCACTTGAGATGATTTCGTTAAGTTTGAAGCAAGTAGAATTTCGATCGAGCAGGAACGTGTAAGTGTCAATTGAAGTTTAGGTGAGTTAACTCACCTTTGGATGGACACTATATGATATATGGTATTTATAAATTATTGTTTGCATGCTTGAATTATTTCTTTGGTTGATTTGGTTGAATTCCCTCTTAGGAAAGAGGATGACATATAAAATGAAATATATGGAATTTATGAAATTTTGTAGAGGGATCCGAATTCCTCACCATTCTAATTTTAAATTTCAGTTATATACTTGTTGTATAAATTGTTGAATGTCAAAGCTTGGTAGCTTGGCTATATTGGATATGACTTTGATATGTTGAAAAGTTGAACTCTATTAGTTATAGATCTCTAAAAGCACTTATTCAGGGCTATGGTAGCTTTAGCCTCATTATAGTATTATGAAATACTATTAATTGATGTTTTGATTTGAAAAATGGTTTTTAATTCGGAGAATTATTTTAAAAGTGACTTTGAAATTTCTATGGTATTTTATTTAGAAATGGTTTTTGAACTTCTCTATTTTACTCCAACCTTTTTGGAAATGTTTTAAAAGTATTTCAAAATATTTATTTTACAGAAAATTTAATATGATAATAAATGTTTATTTTAAGGGAAAATAAAAGGGAGTTTATCTTTTATAACAAAGCGATTCTGTTTTAAAAGAAGATTGAAATATTTTGGAATAAATGTTGGTGAATCGCTGTATGTAAAATGTTGTATAGAAAAGTAGATTTATAAATGGTGTTTGTAAATAAAGAATAAATTTATAAATAATATTTTTAGAAGGGAAATGATATTATTTTAACAAATTTTAAAATAAATCACTTGTGTTAATTTATTGTGATATATTGAATGATCGTTTTATGGGAAGTTTTAGTTCGATTTTGGAACCGAAGATTTGCGATAAGTATATGTTTGAACCAAAAATGGCACAAACACCCAATATAAATCTGAAGAGAATAAAAAGTGAAGAGAACAAATTAAAATAAGTAAGAAATAAATACACAGAGATTTATAGTGGTTCGCCAAACTCCGGCCTACGTCCACTTAATGATTTTATTGCTTAACTTTTGACTTGGTGTCAGAAGTTTTTAGGGGTCAATACAACTCTGACATTTAGATTTTCAGAGTTACAAGAATGTACCAAAAGATCCTAAAAATAAGTCATACCCCTCTATTTATAGAGATAGGGAGCCTTACATCTCGCACAAAAGGTCTCCAGGCTGTTCTCCTTGGTATAGACCGGTTCCCTAGAAAATATGGGTGCCACATCATCAAATGTTATGGGTCGATACGACTCCATGGGTAGGGGTCAATACCAAATCCTAAGTTAGCCAAATTGGCTCCCTCCAACTCTTTGGTTCGACTCATCTTGTGGTTAGCTTCGTGATTCCATAGTTGTTTGCATTAATAATAGCTTGTTTTGGAGTCCAAATGACGGAGTTGTAGAAGAATGAAGTTGCTAACTCAGAAGTTCGTGGAGATTTATAGAGAATTGCATTGAATTGGCAAAACAACATTGAAAATAGGTTACTAACATTATGCAGGATAGGTAGACAGAAGATGGACCATGACGGTGGAGTAATTAGGGGTCGGTACCGACCCATAGGGCGGGGTCGGTACCGACCCAACACTTGTGCACTTGGGTCTTTAGAATCTCTGGAGTGCACTTATGCTTGCATTATGATCTTGGTTGTACTTTGGTTTTTGGGCTTCGTGATCATTGGCATCCTGCCTTGACAACTTCGAAGTTTGGTTCGTTGAATCTGTCTATATACAGCATGGTCAAAAGGCGTGATAACACTTGTCCTCCAAAGCACGCCTTGTGCATGGAAGGTGTGCTTTGCTCAATAACAAATGTGATGTCAATCTACGATAATTAAGATCTCTAGTTATTTCAATCTAGGTGAATTGTCCAGTTCCATCGGATTTTTTTGTCAATTATGTCCAGACCTGTCATAGGCTTAGACTCTAAAATCTGCCTAGTTGTTGTGTATGCATTATCACAATATCGATTTCATTTGGATTCATTACATCACATATCAAAACCATCCCGCAATCATCTAGGATTTACATCAATAACATTCTGATTTCATTTAGAGTTACTCCATATCGAAATCGTCCCGTGTTCATATAGGGTTTATTAGTTTCAATTTAATTTCGAGGCATTCAAATCCATTTATCAACATCAATATAAGTTTTAAATTTTGATCTCTTCGGATCGTTTCAGATTCAGTTTTCAATGTGCGATCTCTTCAAATCGTTTTATAGCTAATTTAGTGTGCGATCTCTCCGAATCATTAATTGAAGTCATGGTTGTTCGGGACCGATAACCAAAGCCATAGTCATTCGAGGTTGTTAATCAAATCCATGGTCTTTCCAAACCGTTAATCAAATCCATGGCCATTAGGGGTCGATAATCAAATCCATGGTCGCCCGAGATCAATTATCAAATCCATGGCCATTCGGGGAAACAATCAAATCCATGGTCTCTCCAGACCTTGCTGAGCCCAATCCGCTCACTCTCTGACAAGGGGAATCAATGACAAGTAAGCCCATCTAGTCGCTCTTTGGTGAAGTGACCTACCTCCTGGTCTCCAGTCCTGACTCTTTGGTCAGGACTTAACACGAGCAAAGTCCATGGTCTCTCCGGACTCTTACTGCGCCCATTTCGCTCAGTCTCCGGTTTGGGGACTCAACGACAAGTAAGTCCATTCACTCATGCTCCGGTGAAGGGACTTACTTCTTGTGCTCCGATCCTGACTTGCCGGTTGGGACTTTATAGCAATTAATATCTTACAAGTCCATCCGCCCACTCTCTAGCGAGGGGACTTGCACCTTGCACAGTAGCCTCGTCTTTCCGGATGGGACTTTAGAGCGATCAATGTCAATCATCACATTCAATGTGGATTGCAATAATCAAATTCAAATGTCAAAAACAACATAAAATCTAAAATCAAGGTAACAACCTACTCGGGCATTGCAGTCTAGCATCCAGCCCAGAGCATGCCTAGGGACCATTCTGGATCCCGTATACGAGTAAGTTCCTAGACTGTATTATTGTATGGTTTATTGAAAAAGGGAAAATAGAGCATGAGAACCATACCTGATTCCCTGCCATCTTGATAATGAGATGACCATCCTTAACCCTGATCCAGGGCCATTTCCATTTGCTACAGTCAATGGCTACTCCTGTCCCACCACCACATTTCGATTCATTATATATTGCTACAACTGGTTATCTCTGACTTATTCCTCGATTAGATCCCACGGGTGACTGCAATCATTTGTGTTATGTCCATCCATCTCATGGAATATACAGTATTTTCCAAATGCCCTTTCGCGCTTCATAGGCTCTCTTCTCACTGGCTTCTGATAAGGGATCTGTCCCCTAGTATCTAGATAAATCCGCTCTGGGATTTCAGTTAAGTTCGTGTAAGAAGAGAATTTTGATTCTCTCCTCTGTCGCTTTTATCCGTCAAAGTTGTCATCCGTCTTTCCTTTTCATTTATCCTTGCTTGATCCTGCTCCGAGCGATCCTCCGCCTTCTAAAGCGTTAACCTCTTCCTCATCGACCATAGCGTCCTCTTGGCACAGAAACCATTCAACCTCATGATAAAACTCTACAAGATTCCTCGAAGGATCTCGTTCCAATGCAATCTTGAAATCCGTCTTAGCAGCTATTCCTGAAACTGCCGTCATCAAAACCATTAAAGGATCTAGCTTATCGACCACGGCAGCCATCACATTGAATCTTGTTAGAAAACTCCTAAAGGTCTCTTCGGGCCTTTGCTCGATACTTGCTAATGTCATCACATTCTTGGGTCATAAGATATAGATCCGGAATCGCTTCACAAATTTATTTATTAACTCGGCCCATATGCTAATGGAACCGCTCTCCAGCTTTCTAAACAATTGTGCTACCAAACCTATCAGATATAAAGCGAAACACCATCTCATTACCTCTTCAAACACGCCCAACACTTCCATGCATCAGATGTATCTTATTAAATGAACTATTGGATCTGTCTTCCCTTCATACGTTTCCAACATTGTTAGCTTGAAATCAGGCAGATTCCTAGCGTATCGAATATTCAAAGTGAATGGAATTTTGTTCACATCTTCCATGTTCAGATTAGGCAATCCACCTCTCATAATCCGCCTTACCATCTCAATAAGTCTGTCAGTGTCATTCAAAGGGACTTTAAGGTTAGCATTCCCAGCCCGCCATCCGACTCTACGAGGGAATTCTAGTACATACTCCTCTGGTTGTGCTTCTGCGTTCTAATCCACGTTCAAACGCTCCGCTTCAGCTCCAATATGCACGCCATTCCTTCCAAGGCTAGGACAACCTATGCCCCTAACCCATAGGGATGGATCAGTATCGACCCGTTAGTTTGGGTTAGGGTTTTCTCTGGATCATTCTACTTCAACTCCAGCTACTTTCGCTCCAGCTTTCGGTCTTTGATTTTGATTTTCTGCAACTCTAGTTATTTCCATCTATTCCATCCTCCCTAAGAAGTTCTCCATCATGTATTCTTGGTGAGCCATCATCCTTTCCTACAATCTATTCATCATAGTTTCCATCTCATCCCCGGTTATGTAGATTAACGGGGGTTAGCTTCTAAGGATGCCTCTTGGCTGCCTCTAGTTGATTTCCTCCAACAACAGTCCTTCTAGTTAATCGCCTAGCCATTTAGAATCCTTTTCAAATATAATATCAACAAGTTTGAGTGTGCTCCCAGTGAAAGCACCAAAATGTTTGAAGCAAAAATGGCATAAAAACCCAACAGAAATTAGAAGAGAAAAAAAGTGAAAATAACAAATTAAAATAAGTAAGAAATGAACATATAGAAATTTATAGTGGTTCAACAAACTCCAGCCTACGTCCACTTATGATTTTATTGCTTAACTTTTGACTTAGAGGCAGAAGTTCTTAGGGGCCGGCACAACTCTGACATTTAGATTTTCAGAATTACAAGAATATAGTGTATAGTAAAACTAGAGCCAAAATATCCTTAAAAATGAGCCATAACCCTCTATTTATAAAGGTAGGGAGCCTTAAATCTCGCACAAAAGATCTCCAGGCCGTTCTCCTTACTATAGACCAGTTCTTTAGAAAATACGGATGCCACATCATCAAATGTTATGGGTCGGTACGAATCTATGGGTAGGGGTCTGTACAGACCCCTAAGTTAGCCAAATTGGCTGCCTCCAACTCTCTACTTTGGATCATTTTGTGGTTAGCTTCAAGATTCCATAGTTTTTTGTATCAATAATAGCTTATATTGGAGTCCAAATGACAGAGTTGTAGAAGAATGAAGTTGCAAATTTAGGAGTTCGCGGAGATTGATAGAGTATTGCATTGAATTAACAAAACAACATTGGAAATAGGTTACTAACATCATGTAGGATAGGTAGGCATAATATAGACCATGATGGTGGAGTAATTAAGGGTCGGGACCGACCCATAGGGTGGGATCAACACCAACCTAACACTTATGCACTAGGGTCTATGGAATCTTTGAGGTGCACTTGTGTTTGCGTTGTGATCTTGGTTGTACTTTGGTTTTTGGGCTTCGTGGTCATTTCTCCGAGTGTCCTGCCTTGACAACTTCGAAGTTTGATTCATCGAGTCTGTCTATATACTGCCTGGTCAAAAGGTGGGATAACATTATATGAGATTTAAAATTAAGAGTTTTATAAAGAAGATTTATAAAAAAAGTATTATAAATATAAAGGAGACTTATAAATAGAAATGTGATTTATAAAAAGGAGTATTATAAATATAAATGAGATTTATAAAAGGAATGAGATTTGATTTCAATAAATGATTTTTACAACTTACGGTGGCATGGAAAGTATTCTTTTCATACTTAATACAAAATTCCGAGGCATGGAAACTTGTCTCTATCTATGAGAATTAAGAATGTATATCGAGGCAAGGATAGTTTTCTGATTTGACGACTTCATTGTTAATCGATGGATAGTACATCTTTGAAATCGGAAAGTGGTGGTAAGTATATTTGATCTAATTTCTATATAACCCTGTTACTTACACCAAAAGTGTTTTGGGTTATTGTTGTCAACGTTTCTAAATGACATTTGTTTTAACCCAAATAAGTATGGTTTTGAAAGTGAAATCTTTCTTAAGATTTTGGGAATATACTTATACCGTTGAGATAATTATCTGATTATATTTTCTTAGTATGAAAGTATAGTGTTTTGTGAATATACTTATACGGTTGAGATAAGTATATAAATACTTTTCCAAGTATTGAAAAGAGTAAAGAGGGTTTGTGAGTATATCTTTTATAAAAGGTATTTTAATACGAATATTTGAAAGGAGATTTTAATTAATGAAAGGATTAATTAACGAGGCTCAGTGTTTACTTCTGTTGTCAATCATGCTCGGTTTCCATGTGAAATTAAATCTCTAATTTTGTTGTTTACTTATTTGATAGTTGAATAATTGACTATCAAATCTTGGCCCATTTTTGAACTATCGAGTGTTAGTTCGGAGAGACCAGGATTGGAGAAACAAGAGTTATCCTAAAACCACTTCAAATTGGAATTTTCGTGCCAATTGAAGACATCTTGAAGATGATGGATTCAAAGACGGAGTTCTTTGAAGTGCAAGGGCTGCTTGCTATTAATCTTGAGGGTGATTCTAGAATGGATATAGTAATAGTAGTGCCTTCAATTTGTTCATATCCTCAACAACTTGTATAGATGAATATTGGCATTGCGTTATTGCCTAAAGGGCAGTTTTAGCATTCCAAGTGAGATTTGCTAAAAGGTAAAATGTAAACTAAAGCCTCATACCCAGAAATGGCTAAAACTTGGTAGATGTGATAGGGCTATGTGGTTCGTTACCATTAGGGTATGATCATTACTTGTATCTAGATCGATATTTACATCTTATGTATGCTTTTGGCCACAGAAACGGTTTATGAAGTTGGCAATCAAGGTGCTGATCATTTTCCTTACTGTACAAGAAGGAGTAGGTCGGTCTATATTGGTAGAGGTTTGCAACCTCGGTACATTTTATCTAAAGGTGCACCGTACAGAAGGTAGTCCCTTACCTTGTCATTGTTGGAATCCATTCTCCAAAAGGTGTCTTACAGACTTAGTTGTATACCAAATATGTTGAAATGTGAGATGCAAGCATCTCAGCTACGTTGTATATATATTTGAAATCCTAGACACTATGATAGTATAATTGGATTTTCTACTAAAATGGTTTGATTATCGTAAGGTAAAAACCCATTCGTGTTTATATGCAATGTGGTCTTATGAGATACCTTTATTTTTGAATGGTTTCATAACTATAACAATCCATATGATTTGAGTTTCTCATGCTGGTTTATCAAACTGATTCGGGAGTTATTTTCTTATAATGCTCAGGTCAGCCTGAGCATATTTCCAAATTTAGTTGTGGATGCTTAGAACTTCTGGAGACGAGCTGGATGCCTTAAGATGTATTCACATATTATATTTTTATTGCATTTCTTATTCTGTATTTATCAGTAATTATGAGGACAAACTGTTATAACTGTCCAGGCTGATGATATGTTGGTTTACTCTGATTGATGTACGTATATTACAGTTTTATTTTTTACAGAACCTGTGTATATTATATTTTGCTCATCACGATGTGAGATTATATTCAATCTTTTATTTTCTTTCACACCAACAATCTATCTTTCCAACACTTGGATGCTCGACACGTGAATACCGTGGATGTATTGGTTTCGACATTTGAGGGTCAAAAGGTCGGTCACATAATATATATCTCTGTATGTGTAACATATTAACCCATGCAAGGTTTAACATGCATATTTATAAATACTGGGATTTACATTGCAATGGACACGTTAGCTCATCTAATATGCAAGTATATATTTTCTAAATATATGTATATATATACTATTATTAATATGTAAGTATTATAAATAAATATATATATATTAAATTTTGTTTAAATAATTATATAAGTGTGTGTATATATATTATCATATGAATGAAATATTAATATTACATATATATTATTATAATAGATCTATTTAAATATAAATAAACTATTTATGAGTATTAAGAATATTTTTTTATAAAACCACGAGCAATACATAAATACATATATATATATATATAATTTATTTGGACTGAAAATTGATTATTAATTTAAAAATAAAAAATGGTTTTTTTTTCCGAAAGCTTCTTTACTATTAATATTATTTTATAAAATATAAAATATAATTTCAAAGTTATTTGAATTAATATAATATATTTATGTATTAATTTTATTTAAATAATATTAAATAATAATAAAGTGTTTATAAAAAAATTTCCACTGCCAAAAATTATCATAGCTTTAATTCTTTACATACAAAATTATATAACTATTTTTTATTATAGTATAATGTTGTAAGTAATTATAAACTCTATATCTATGTAAATAACTAATATATATTAATTTAATAAAATATAAAAAATATATTTTTATTTTAAGTCGTACTAACCCGATGTATATGTGATAAAAAATATTATTTTAGTTTATATACACACGCATACAACCAATCATCTTTGTGATAATATTACTTGCATATAAGAATCGTCACCTAACTAACATTTTTATATAATATATACATATACAATAAAACAATATGATTGATAATTAATAATTAAATTTACTAGAAACCTACCTTAATCCCAGTGCCTTGAAGTACACCTTGAAAGGATGATTTCTGCCCTTTTGAAACTGTTTTCGATTCAACGGAGAGCTAGTCTTTGAACAATTGACCACCGGCTATCGGATAGCGACTGAATTAACTTGATTTAAACTTGATGAGATTTAGAGAGACTGGTAGGAATTTCGACACCAAAAGATATCAAACAAATTAGGTTAGATGCTTATATATTGGATAGAAAGGAGAGAGATGTGGATCTGATCTCGTACTATTTTTCCTTTAATCTGATCCATCCAAAATCAAGCATTTCTAACCTAATTTTAGCTAGCCCATACCTTTTACTGCTATTGAAATTTCCAGCCCTATGATGGGTCTTAAACCCATTTTAAGCCCAAATAAAATATTATGCAATTAAATTGGATTTAATCGCTTATGGATACTGTAAAACCATTGATATATTTATAACTATTGTAAATATACTTAATAATATTTATTCATCAAATCATAACCTAATTTTAATAATTAATGTTTCATAAATATTAATTAGTTTGATTAATTTATAAAAATTATAAATTAATTAAACCATTTGGTCAAAGGAGAATTCATCGTTTCGGTTGGGTGACTCGTCAGGTGTAAATTTAGTCAGCCATTAATATCGGACTATTCGAATATTAATATTCAAATATCACTTAGAAGGTGGTGTGACATTTTGACCAAATTTATCGCTTACTTGGTTATGGTAAAATCCAATTTTACTTTATTAAGCGTTACCCGGTTGTGACTTTTATTTACACAAATTCTCTTTGTCAAAACTATATTACTTTAGACTTATGGAATTTGGTAATGGTCAAATTTTCAATATCGTTCATATTCAACTCTATAATCCAAACACAAAGTCTTTGGTTCAATAATACAATTATTATTAACCGAACTACTTTGGCCAGAGGTTTTAACTTTGAGTTGACTGTGATACTAACCCTATATAACAAAGAAGACGAATCCTCTCTTGAATAGTGCTTCACTTCCAAAACTTCCACTCGGCCAAATTATAATCACTCGATGGACGTCATGCTATGATTTGACTATAATCAAAGCAGAGCTTTTATATTGAAGATCCATAGTATTTTCAAGTTGAGAGAACTGTGGAAATAAGTCATATCGATATTTTCTATTTGACCTTAGTTAAATTAACTAATAGAAAAATATTGAATGGGTCATTTCATTATTATCCAATACCTATCAGTATGTAACCTCTAGATGCCGCCAACAGTCATGAGTAATACATTACCCAACATTTGGAGAGCGTCACATGCTCTAGTCTCAACGAATACATCGATATCCAGTCTTGATGCATGTTGACTAAGAACATTTAAAATGATGAGTTTTATAATATTGTTATACAATAGTCATGATTACAACTATTTGTAACTACTATCACTAACAAACCATTTATGGATTTTCTATTAAATATATTTTAATTAAGCTTTTAATTATTTATAACACGTTATAACACATATATAACAGAAAGAAAACATCTTTATTATGGATGAGAATTGATTACAAAGTTAATTAATTTATAATAAATTACAGAATTGCCCCAAGGGCATACCCTAATTCTATCATAAATACAATAATTATAGTTATACACATATATCAATATATATTTTTAATCGATTAACTTTTAATTGATTTAAATAATTATATTTATTTAATTTTCAATTTTGAATTTTCATAATTAATTATTTTATTTCTCAAACCAATTCTAAAAAATATGAATGCATTTTATAACTTTTAAAAAAATTCACTTTTTTATTTTTAACTTAAATTTTAAATTTAAAATATAATTTTAATTTTTCAAATAAATTTTGAAGCTTAAGGCCTAAATCATTTTGGGCATTTATGTTGGGGATAGCCATTGGACTTATTACATCTTTCGAGCCAAACCAGTAGTTAGGTAGGGAAGAGTACTTTGTTACCAACAAACCAACTTTCAACGCTACATTTCTAGACAATATACTAAATGGGTAGGTTTTAATCAGTTAGCCCTAATATTTCTAATTTAAACCGCATAGACCATTAGGCTATATTACCATTATTGGAACCGGCCCAGGTAAAAGAAGGCACTACACTGTAAATACGATTTTGCAATTCAACTATGCGGGTATTTTGAATGGCCTTGGGCCGTTGCAATATTATCACAGCTTTGAGCCATTGCAATTGGTTTTGTAGGTGTTTGTTCCTTAATTAGCAATGGTTAAGGGATGTTACAGTGTTACAACGACACTAGGACCGTTGCAAGTTGCTGCTCCATCAAATCTTAAGTCGAGAATCACAAATTTTATTTTCAACCACTCATTATAATTATTAAAACCCTAATTTAAGAAAATGGCATATGTTCCTCTTTCCTCCTTCCCCTTCCTGCTCTTCCAATCCAACCACTTGCCCACTTTCTTTCACAATGCCGCGTAATGCTTTCTTCAAAAATATGTCCCCTTTTCGAAAAAAGACTACTGCCTCTTCAAAAATTACCGCCACCAACATTCGATATTCCAATGATTTTTCCTGAGATGGACCGCTTAAAGTTGCTCTCGTTTGCCACGGGATCCAAGCAGCTTGGTGCTTACTTACTGATGCGCGTGAGTGATCGTTGAGGATAAGGTAGGAGTTTCTTTTACGGGTGCACGCGGTTGCGTGATTCGATAATGCAATGTGGATTCGGGTTTTGATCTGGGTGTTTTGGGGTTTCACGTAGCACACTTCATATAAATTTTGTTTCATCATTGATAAACAAATTTCGTAAAATTTGTGTTACCGATGTGTATGTTTTGCTCAGCCTGAGCTTGCTGCTAAGATTACTGGAATGCTACTGTAATAGAGTTATGAATCCAGGAAATAACGTCTGCAGCATATATTATCATATTATTCCATTCGGGTATTGGGTACACAGCTAGCCCAAAGGCCCAAAACAACTTTTATTCATTTTTCTGATTTGTGCTTGTAATTATAAATAAACAGTGTATGTACAAGCTTGATGATGAGAACTTTACAATCATTTTATGTAATAAGGACAACATTTTTCAAATTCACTTTTATGGTATCAGAGCCATAGCCTAACGGCAGCATCGGCCTGAAAGCAATCGTCATTGCCGCAACTCCATCGGAAACACTTCATCACTTGGAGTTCTCAACAGTCTTTTTTCTTCAGAGTTCATCTCACCATCAGAGAAGTCCTTACCCGTTGCTGTTGTGATCAAGAATCTTGTTTTTGATCAAACTTCTTGAAGTGTGCCTCGCTAAAGTATTTAGTTAGAATCATTCATTATCCTAAATCTCGGTTGTCCACTGTTATATCGTCATAAAAGAGTTCTTGAACTTCTTTTCATCACCTCATCATCTCTACCCTGGCTGCAAACTGAAATCCAGTTTGCTACTGAATTACAACCTGCCCCGCTAAGAAACACATCATATTCTTTCAAATTAGTTCTTATCATGTCTGAAGGAGGAGACAATGACTCCACTACCACATCAGCTAGTGAAACCACCACCTTCTCTCTCACAAAACCCAAAGACCATCTCATCAAATCCAACTTGATGAAAATAACCTCTTGCTTTGGAAGTATCAAGTGGAAACTGCCATAAGTGGCTATGGTGTGACGACCCGGATTTTCGGACTAGTTAAAATTGCCGAAAAATCCATCCGTTCTAAACCTACTAATGAAAATTACCAACTTAATACACCATATTTGATAAATATTCAACATTACTAAATGTATAGGATACAATTTCAATTATACAACTTATCGGTGTAATTTATTTATTAATTTTACAAAGTGTGCTTTTAACATACCAAATACAATGACTATAAACCTACCACTGCACAACTCTGATGAGAGAGACAACTCTATCCTTACCTGCGAACTCAATAAACAATGTAAGTGCGGAATAAGATAGTAAGCAGGAAAGATACAATAACACAAGATAAACAACAACCAATAACAGATAAACGTGAAAGGGTTATATTATTTTAGGGGCTGCATCACTACCACTTGTGAATGCCTACGTACCCCTATCTAATTGGGTACCCAATTAGATACAGGATCAAGCCAACGTAGTTCTCCTACCGCAAATAGGACTCATGGAGCCTACGATGCAACAAACAATATGCAATTCCCAAAACTACCCACTTATGCTTAATCTTCAAGATTTTCAAATCTAATTACCTTTACGGAAATTATCACTTTGGACTTTATTCTCGAATTCTTACATCAAAACTTTTTAAATATATATCTTTTATATTCAAATTATACTTTACTTCGGGATCTTAAATCAAATCACTTTTGAAAAGTTTATTTGGAAATCCCAAATATTGTAATAAAAACATATCAAACCATATGCAACCAGATCGGGAGGTTTCTCCCAATAATAGGGCAACTGGTTCCCAGCCTTCATACAATCGATAAATAAGTACATCCCTCTATTCCAAGAGCGGACTATACCAAAAACATATGCCCACTTTTTAGTTATGGGTTACCCGAATCATTGGTACATAATAAATCATTTTATATCCCGTAGCGATAAATCATTTCACGCTAATATTCACAAGTACTTTCAAATCCATAATAATTTTCATTTCCCAAATCTGTTCAAAATCATCTTAAAACCATCGGGTTTAGTCCTCGAAATTCTTTCCGTTTATAAACCATTCTTATATAAATCACCTTTATATAATATAACTTCAAAATATTCATTATCGAACATTTCTATTTCTTTTAAAGGAAAAACATTTCATAATATTTCCATTTGGAAACCAATTTTCAAAATAATTCATTTAATTGAAGTGAACCAAATATTACTGATAAACACCTTATAGTCAAATCGTGAAATAAATCACAAGGTGCTATCCTACAATTATTTTCTACCCATCCCATGCATATGGATAATTAATTTCTCATAAACTGGTTGAGAAAAGTCAACAATCAATAAATAATAATCAGTGCTCATAAATTGGTCGAGCGCAATCCAAACAACCAAACAATCAATTAACAAAATAAACACAACCATAAATGATAAATCAACGCTTCAATCTATCAAATATTTATAACACCTTTTATTTTATCTTAGGTTAAAATGATTTGATATTTATTTTGGAGCATCCGGGCTTTCCCTTCGACATGTTCCACCCCTCGTCCAAGTCTCCTTGGATCTCACAGACGAAACATGTGTACTTGTCATTTCCGCATACCCCATTAAGTATTTAACTTTTAAATTTTAAAATAATTTATTAACCATCCAAATAGTCAAACAAGGAAATAAAACCATTTTTTAGCAAAAAAAGTAAACAAGCATTCAACAAGGGTTTTCAAACAACACTTAACACTTAAAGTTCCTTTAGCGATGATTTTAACGAACTTAAAGGAAGAAATAACTCACTTTGGATTCCACTCTGTCAAACTTTAAGGCAAGAAAATTAAGATCTAACCTATACTTCCTACCATGCTTGAAAACCAAATCAAAATAAGCCCGATTTCCTCCTTCCTAGTGATTGGTCAAGACTTGAGATGGAGGTTGGCCGAAAGTATAGAGAAGAAGCGGTAGAGCTATGAACTTGAATTCTCAAGATTCAGATTCGAAAAATAGGTTATCTTGTATCTGGTTTTAGGCCCTCTAAATCTCAAAATTTAGAAAAATCGTTAAATAAAAAGTTGTTGAAAATTCTTTTCTCTTGAATTTGAGAAAAATAATCACTTGATTTTGTTTAGTTTCGAGGAAGACATGGTCAAAAGAAAATGAGGTATTCTCGGGTTCACAAAAATGATGCCCGAAAATGTACTTCAAAGAATTGAGTTTAGGTATAGGAAACCTCAAAACTGGAATAAGTGATCAACATAAAAGTTGTAGCCACTGGAATTTCATATGAAGTGAAAAAATAATTTCTTAATTTGGATCAGTTATGATCAAGACAAAATGGGCTATTCTCTGTTTCAAAAACTGGGCCAGAGAATGCACTAAAAAGAAGTGGATTTTTGATATAGTTAAATTAAGACAAGGTGGTCAACATGAAAGTTGTAGCCACTGGAAAAATATATGATTTGAAAAAAAGAATTTTGTATTTTGATTCTGTTTTGAAGAAGTTATGGCCGAGAGAATAAGAGGTAAAATATGGAAAAAAAAATTAACCTCTTATGAAATTACCAAAACACCCTTGCTTCAAACTAAAGTAAGCTATATTTTTTTCAACCCTTAACATCATCCTTTCACTTTTTACTTTATGTCTTAGTCACTTAAAGATTAAGAAGAAAAGTATTTATTTTTTTGGATTTTGATGTGATTTAGATTTGATGTTTACTTTTGACTTTTCTTAAACTTACTTACTTTTCTTAATGATGTTCTAGAATTCTCCTAATAATAATCAGTAAAAGCAAACATGTTTAGTTATTAAAATGTGTAATATATATGTTAAAATAAGTTAACGTAGGTGCAACAACATTGCGACAACTTATTTTGAACAAAACGTTGAATTTCGACAAAATGTTTTACGATCACATTTTGACGTTTTAGTTAAGCTATTTATTTATGTAAACCAAATTTAAAAATAAATTTGTATAATGCTATTTAAAAATATAAACACTCATAAATAAATTGAAATAATTTATTTAACCATTGAAACTTACTTTTCTAAAATCGGCATTTTGTCACTTTTGTCGATATAGGCAAATGTTACTATTTTTGTGTATACTTCTCTTTCCAAATCCTATCTAATATTGTTTGAATCATATAATCTTACCTATTTTATATTTAAAATCACTTTAAATAGTATATTTTAAAGTGGTCAAATTCTGGGTCGTTACATATGGTCTTGAAGATTTCATCAATGAGACTATTGCAATTCCAGCCAAGATGACTGCAGATAAAGAAGGAAAGATAATAAATAATCAAGAATATGTAAGATACAAAAGGCAAGACAGTTTACTATCAGCATGGCTTCTATCATCAATCAGTGACAACTTATTATCTCAAATTGTTTGGTGTGGATCATCTTATGAAATATGGAAGACTGTGGAACAAATCTTCAATTCTCAATCTGTTGCACGAATTATGCATTATAAGAGGCAGTTGCAAAATCTTAAAAAGGAAAACATGTCAATGAGGGAGCATCTAACCAAGATTAAAACATTCCGTGATCTATTAGAAACTGCTGGCCATAAAATTTCAGAAACTGAGCAATTTTGACAATAATGAATGAACTTGATGAAGAGTATGAATCAGTTATTGGAGTTATCTCATTAAGGGAGACACTGCCTAATATGAAATTTATTCATTCCACTCTACTTGCTTATGAAGGAAGGATGCAATAAAGAAAATCAACCCCAATAGAGTATTCAATCAATTATGCTTCCAGTTTAAGAAACAAGAATAAAAAAAGGTCCATATAACAAAACTGATCAAAGTCGGAAAGATGGTTATAATCAGAGGGGTAGAGGGAGAAGCAGAAGGTGGAATAACAATAATAGGGTTAAGTGTCTTGTGAGAAGTATGGTCACATTGCAAGTAAGTTATACTTCAGATACAATGTAGATTTTAATGCAAATCAACAAAATCAAAGCATGCAAAGGAATTATAATCCAAATGCAAATGTTGCTCAATTAAACCAATCATCAAGAAATCAATCCAAAAGTACAAGGAATGTACATGTAAATTTAGATAATCTTACCAGGCTAGAGGACATACACCATGAAGAATTGAAACAACCCGCATATTTTACGATTGTATATTTAAATGTTTTATTTAAATATAGCATCGTTAATCGGCTTAAAGTCCAAAAAGCTACTTTTTGTAAACAGTCGAATTGGGACTCGAGACCACTTCCATTGAGTCCAAAATGGCGTTTACAACTTTTTTGAGTATAAACATCGATATGTTTGGAGTTAGGTGAGTTTTTCTATTTTTCTATTGGGCTTTGGGTTTGGGTTTCAGCTCATTACTCATCTAATACCCTATACTCCACTCAACTTCCTTCATTCATTTTCATTTTCTAACACTCTCAGGCTTAAGAGAAAATGGGGGAAAGAATGGGAAATTAGAATTCCGAACCCTAGTTTAATTAGGAAATACAAATTCTAGCTCCAACATTAAAGAGAAGCTAAGGTAAGCATTCTCTTCATCTTCTCCATCTCAATCTCTCTCCAATCTCAGAAATTTCCTATAACCTAACTTAGGAAATATTGCTTTTGATCTTAGATTGGATCTTCTAGAGTTGAAATTGAAGAGTAGTTGATCTTTCCTTTGCTTTAGAGCTTCTCGTTTATTGTTTTTGGGTTTAAAGGTGAGTTCTTTAACTCACATCTACATCTATAGCTATCATTGTTGTTAGGTATTAATTCCTATCATTTTTGCATATTCATTTGCTTTTGATTTGAATTGATTTGGTGAATTTTCCAAATTTTGGTGTTTTGGTCCAATTTTATGAAAATCATTCTATGGATGTTTGGACATTGATATTTGGGGTGTATCGAAGAGCCTTTAAGGATGGGTTGTCACTTGCCGTAAATCCTTATTCGTCGTTGCTCGTCTGATCACTCCCGAATCGTTTTGGCCATCCTGGCCTAGGCAAATTGTTGCCCAGACCAGGCGACCAGATGTCTGGTTATCAAGTCCAGACGTCTGGCTATGAACTCTGGAGAAAAAATTATAAGCACGCAGAGAAAACAAAATGCAGAGAATATAACCAGACGTCTGATACCACCTTTCAGACGTCTGGTGCACACTTTCAGACGTCTGGTGCACATTGTCAGACGTCTGGAATTGACCCTTGGAGAATGCAAAAAGGTAGAGAGTTGGACCAGACGTCTGGCCCAAACCTACCAGACGTCTAGTTTTTTTTCAGACGTCTGGTCTGAGTTTCAGACATTTGGTAATTTCTAGGAAATTTCCAAAACTCAAATCCAGACGTCTGGATTTACCCCCAGACGTCTGGAACTGTTCATTTTGCCTATTTTGGGCTGTTTTGATTTGATTTCCATTGTTTAATCGATTTTTGTTGATCCGGATAGTTGTCATCACTTATTATCGACTTTGATGACTTCTTTCTTTGGATTTTTGGGAATATCCATTTGATGGATTTGATATCGGTTTCTATGGTTTTCATTCACGTCTTCGAATGTGAATCTTTGGTGATTGATTGTTTTTACAATCATTTTGTGATTTGTCACTTTCAAGTACAAAGGTTTCTATACTAGTAGTAAATATTCAAACTCTTTCACAAAGATGTTTTCAACTCTATTTTAATACAAATCTCGTTTATAAAATCGTTTTCCAATCTATTAGTATATATAAACCTTTACCTCATTCGTATGAGAAATCTAATTAAACGGCTTAGTAAAATAAGTGGTATGAAACACTTGCGTTTACTTCGTCGGTTAATTCTTGGACTTGTTCGATTGAACTCTTGTGACAATTTTCGAGTGGAAATCTACAATTTGTTCGTAAATATTTAAGTTAAGCTAGTGGTTATGGGACATGAAGCTAAACTCTTATATTTACTTGCTTAGTGTGATTCACACTTCTTATTGATCAATGGTGATCATTTTGTGATTTAGACTAGCGATGTGCGATGTCTATTTGTTTGTGTGGGGACTAAAAACCCCGTTTATGGAACTTCGGTTCAATTTGGTGGGGTAGCGACCTATGGTCTTCGGGCCGTTTGTGGAGCTTCGACTCAAAAATTTATGGTTAGCGACCATGGAATAACATTCCGTTTGTGATACACGTGTTGGTGAGTTTTCATGCTCCCGTTTGTGATAGGCTTCCCCTTTTGTGATTTCTGGATTTCTGGTTGTGATTTCTAGAATTTGTGTTTCACCAATTTGTGCGATTGGCATTGATATGTTTTGTCAATATTTGTGTTTTGGTGAATAATTTAAAGAATGTGATTCTTTTTGGTGTTTTGAGATGATTTGAGATATTGTATGATTTTTGTTGTTATTTGATGTATACTTGTCACAGTATGGCATTATTGTTATCATACGTTTTTGGTCATATCTCTTATCCTATCTCATTTTATCTGATATTTATAGCTAGACTGATCCATTTATTATTTTCTTCTTAAATAATACTCGGGTCAGATCGAGGTATTTTAGGTGCTCCTGCTTGACTTCATATCAGGATTCATCATCTGATTTTTGGCTAACTACTATAGATTAGTAGTTTTTGTTATTATACATTTGAGATATAGACTCCTTGATGTATAATTATTCTTTTGTCCAGCACTTGTATATATTCATTGTGATGTAGTGGATCTTATATGACCACTATTTTGATGTACACTTTTATGTTATATATTCATATCTGATTCCGCCTTTGTGATATGAATATCTATGACTGATTTGTGTTATGTTTATTTCTATATTTGTTTTCGAAGGCCACTTAGCCACTGTGTAGTAGCTTTGAGTTTGTATTTGATATGTCGGATTTCCTCTTGAAATGAAATGTAAGATATATTATTTGACATATCGGTACTCGCACAAAGCAATTACACAGATGGTCACTCCTCAACAGCCTTATTCTTCGTGCTAGACGACGGCATTACCCCGTAATGTCCTTGGCTAGTGTGAGTATAGAGGTGGGGCGTCACAGCTTGGTATCGGAGCCAAACTTCGGAACAATGTAGAATAATCTAGCAAGGATCATTGTCCTAAGTCTTTCTTAGGAATCGTGCCATAGGATTTAATTCGAGTCTTCGTACCGTTCTATCCTATTTCTTTTTATGATGCCTTGTTTTATCAATCAAGTTTGTTTGATATTCATTCTTTGAATAACCTTTTTCCTCTTCTTTCTTTCTTAAAGAAGAGAAATGGTTAGACCAGGCCGTCCCAGTGCCGGTCAATCGAGTGCTACTCCTCAGGATGGAGTATTTATGTCTGCTCAGCAACTTCTAGATCTTGTGAAAAATGTTCAAGCTATTGGACCCATTCTAGAGCCTACTCATCCTAAATCTAGGTTTGCACGCTTGTGCAGTGATTACACCAACTTGGGTGGAAATCCTTTCAAGGGTTCCGAGAGCGTAATAGAAGTCCAAGCTTGGCTGAGAACATGCGATCGCATCTTTTCCCGCATGAATCTTATTGATCTACATCGAGTCCAAGTGGCTTCTAGCATGCTCCAAGAAAGAGCATTAGATTGGTATGAGCTTCTGATCTCGGAAATTATTGAAGCGGATCTTACTTGGGAGCAATTCCGAGAAAGGTTCGAGTTGAAATTTGTGCCGAAAGATAAAAAAGTATCTTTAGCCCGACGCTTTATTGACCTTGTTCAAGGTGAATCTTCTGTGACGGATTACGTCGCATCTTTCGAATCTCTATCTAAATATGGGGTCGAGTATATTAATACCTCATTGAAGAAAAATCAGAGATTTTTCTATGGGTTGAATAAGAATCTCAAGAAGCCATTACTTCTGAAACTGGAAGTTTCTTTTGATCAGCTTGTGGATATCGCTCTTTGACTCGAAGAGGCCGATAAAGAAAGTGATGTTGAAGTCAAACAAAACATCAATAAGAAGAGGCCTTTTAAATTCAAGCCTAATCCCAATAAGAAAGGGAAGCAAGCAACTTCGGTAGCAAAAACTCCTACCTCTAGTCGTGGAGAATGTTACAATTGTGGTTCTAAGGACCATTATGCGAACAAGTGTCCGAAGTCTCTTACTTGTCGCTATTGCAAAAGTTCGGGTCATACTATATCTTCATGTCCCAAACTTCAAAGCAAAAAGGAGGGAAAGCTAAATGTGGTGCAAGCCCCTACTAACACTTCTCGTGGTCAAGGTATTCTCATTCTATCCTTGATGGCATTATTATATTTCGTGATCTTCCTATTCGAGTTTTTTTGATACGGGTGCATCTCACTCTTTTATATCAAAAGAACTTGTTGATGCTTTGTCTTTGAATGTTATTGGCTTGATGACTTCATTGAGGATTGCGAATCCGGTTGGTGGATCCGCAACACTCAGTTTACTATGTAAAGATGTTGAGATTATTTTATGTGATTACTCTTTCCATGCCGATTTGCATGATGCGTTGCTTAGGCTTCAGAATGATTTTGGGAATGGATTGGCTTAACCGTTATGAAGCCCATATCCTATGTCCTGAGCGGACTATATATCTTCGACATCCTCTATCTGTTATGCAGATTTCTCTTGTTCTTAAATATTTAGATTCCAATTCGAAAGTATCCTTGTATTCTCTAAATCCTTATGATGAAGATAATGATGATGAGGAAGATGTTATTTCTCTCATTCACATTGTACGTGAATTTCCCGACATATTTGAGCCCGTATTAGGATTACCACCTAAGCGAGCAATTGAGTTCCGAATTAATCTAATCCCTGGAGCTCAACCTATTACTCGTCCTCCTTATCGTATGTCTAATAAGGAAAATGAGGAGATGCATAAACAATTATCCGAATAGGAAGCAAAACAGTTTGTTCGATCTAGTTCCTCTCCATGGGGAGCTTCAGCTATTTTTGTGAAGAAATCTGATGGTACACTTAGGCTTTGCGTTGACTACCGCAAGCTTAATGATCTCACCATCAAGAATAAATATCCCTTACCTCGGATTGATTATTTATTCGATCAACTTAGTGGTGCTAGAGTCTTTTCATAATTAGACTTGGCAACCGGTTTTCATCAGCTCCGTATTGCAGAGGATAGTATTCCTTTGACATCGTTCCATACTCGTTATGGATCTTTTGAATGGCTTGTTATGCCATTTGGTTTGACGAATGCTCCATCTTATTTCGTCGACCTTATGAATCGAGTTTTCAAAGACTTCCTCGATCGATTTGTTCTCATCTTTATCGATGATATTCTTGTTTATTCTAAAACCGAGGAAGAGCATGAAAATCATCTTCGGATTGTGTTGGAAACTCTTAGGAGTAACCAATTGAAAGAAATTTTTTCTAAATGCCACTTTTGGCAATCTCGTGTGAAATTTTTGGGGCATATTATTTCTGAATCCAGAATTTCCGTGGATCCTTCAAAGATTGAAGCGATTCAAAATTGGAAGAGACCGGAGAGTGTAACGGAAATTCGTAGCTTTCTCGGATTGGCGGGCTATTACCGTCGGTTCATAAAAGACTTTTCTAAAATTTCCGTACCTCTTACTAATTTGACAAAGAAGGGAGTTAAATACATTTGGTCTAACAAATGTGAAGCTGCATTTCAAAAATTAAAAGAACTCCTTTCTGATGCTCCTATTCTTGTGATTCCCGAAGGCAACCAAGACTTTATTGTTTATACCGATGCTAGTCGTGTTGGTTTGGGTGCCGTTCTAATGCAAAGGGAACGTGTTATCGCTTATGCTTCTAGGCAATTAAAGCATGCCGAGACTAGATATGCCACTCATGATTTAGAGCTCGCAGCTATTGTTTTCGCCCTTAGAATTTGGCGTCATTATCTTTTGGGAGAGAAATTAGTTCTCTACACCGACCATAAATCTTTGAAGTATTTATTTTCTCAAAAGGAACTTAATCTGCGTCAACAACGTTGGCTCGAGTTCCTTGCATCTTATGATCTTGATATTCTTTATACTCCCGGAAAGGGAATCTTGTTGCCGATGCCCTTAGTCGTAAGCAACAAGCGGTTGTTTCCATGATGATATCCGAATGGAATGATCTTGCGACTTTATCCACTTGTGAGATTCGAGAGCGTGAATCCAATTCATGTTCATCTCTTATTTTGTGTAGCCTTGAGGCTCATCCTTCTCTTTTAGACCGCATTCTTGAATCTCAAAAGCATGATCCCGAATTGGTTCTTCTTAGCCAAAGTTGTAGGGATAAAATTGATATTGTAGGTTTGAAAGACTTTGATATTGATGCTCGTGGCGGTATTCGAAAATTTGGTAGAGTTATTGTGCCAAATATTATTGATCTCCATAAAGACATTTTAGAAGATTCACATCGTTCTAAATTTACCATTCATCCCGGTAGTAGTACAATGTATGCGGATATGAAGCGACTTTACTATTGGGATGGAATGAAATCTGATATTGCTAACTTTATTAAGCGTTGCATGACTTGCCAACTCGTTAAGGCCGAACATCAAAGGCCCGCAGCCTTTGGAATTTCCAATATGGAAGTGGGATCAAGTTTCCATGGACTTTATTGACGGTCTTCCCCGTTCTCGTTCGGGTCATGATAGCCTATGGGAGATAGTAGATAGACTTACAAAATCCGCCCATTTTCTTCCCGTTCGGTCCAATCGGACCGTACCTATTTTGGCTAAACTCTATGTTAAAGAAATTGTTAAATTGCATGGAGTTCCTACTTCTATTATTAGCGATCGTGATCCATTGTTTACTAGTGGATTATAAAAAGGTCTTCGAAAAGCTTTGGGAACAAAGCTTAATTTTAGCACCGCTTATCATCCTCAGTCCGATGGACAAACAGAGCGTGTGAATCAAACTCTTGAAGATCTTCTTCGTGCACGTGTTCTTGATTTTGGTGGAAGTTGGGAAGATCATATTTTGCTTGTTGAGTTTTCCTATAATAATAGCTTCCAATCTAGTATTGGTATGGCACCTTTCGAGGCACTATACGGAAGGCCATGCCAATCTCCTTCGTGTTGGCTTGAAGCCGGTGAGAAGCTGGTTTTAGGTTCAGATTTTATTCGTGATTCCACAGAAAAGATTGACCTTATTCGTCATAGGATGAAAGAAGCTCAAAGTAGACAAAAATCCTATGCTGATAACCGAAGAAGGAGATTAGAATTTTATGTGGAAGATTTTGTGTTTATTCGTGTTTCACCTATGAAGGGTGTTGTGCGTTTCAGTCGATCGGGAAAGTTAGCACCTCGATATATTGGCCTATTTCCCATCACCGAACGCATTGGTTCCATGGCTTATTGCCTTTTATTACCGGCTCAGTTTTCTACTATTCATGACGTATTCCACATCTCTCAACTATGGAAATGCCTTCGAGATTCCAAATCTATTCTTGAGCCCGGTGTTATTGAAGAAATTGAAGTTTCGTCTAATTTAACTTATGAGCAACATCCTATTCGTATCATTGCTACGGAGGTTAAACGCCTTCGAAATAAAGATGTTCCTCTTGTGAAAGTTCAATGGTCCTCAAATCCTAAGGATTGCTCTTGGGAATCCATAGAATTTATCGAGCGAACACATCTGGACTTATTCACTCGTGCTCATTAAGGTGAACTTCTCATTTCAAAATTTCCTCTTTTTGTGTTGTTATGTCTTTGTATGGTTGTTACTTTTTATTTCTTTTTCTTAAGTATTGCGAGGATGCAATTTCTTTAAGGAGGGGAGTCTGTACCAACCCGCATATTTTACGATTGTATATTTAAATATAGCATCGTTAATCGGCTTAAAGTCCAAAAAGCTACTTTTTGTAGACAGTCGAATTGGGACTCGAGACCACTTCCATTGAGTCCAAAATGGCGTTTACAACTTTTTTGAGTATAAACATCGATATGTTTGGAGTTGGGTGAATTTTGCTATTTTTCTATTAGGCTTTGGGTTTGGGTTTCAGCTCATTACTCATCTAATACCCTATACTCTACTCAACTTCTTTCATTCATTTTCATTTCCTAACACTCTCAAGCTTAAGAGAAAAATGAGGGAAAGAATGCGAAATTAGAATTCCAACCCCTAGTTTAATTAGGTAATACAAATTCTAGCTCCAACATCAAAGAAAAGCTGAGGTAAGCATTCTCTTCATCTTCTCCATCTCAATCTCTCTCCAATCTCAGAAATTTCCTATAACCTAACTTAGGAAATATTGCTTTTGATCTTAGATTGGAGCTTCTAGAGTTGAAATTGAAGAGTATTTGATCTTTCCTTTGCTTTAGAGCTTCTCGTTTATTGTTTTTAGGTTTAAAGGTGAGTTCTTTAACTCACATCTACGTCTATAGCTATCATTGTTGTTAGGTATGAATTCCTATCATTTGTGCATATTAATTTCCTTTTGATTTGAATTGATTTGGTGAATTTTCAAAATTTTGGTGTTTTGGTCCAATTTTATGAAAATCCTTCTATGGATGTTTGGACATTGATATTTGGGGTGTATCGAAGAGCCTTTAAGGCTGGGTTGTCACTTGGCGTAAATCCTTAGTCGTCGTTGGTCGTCCGATCGCTTCCGAATCGTTTTGGCCATCCTGGCCTAGGCAAATTGTTGCCTAGACCAAGTGATCAAACGTATGGTTATCAAGTCCAGACGTCTGGCTATGAACTCTGGAGAAAAAATTATAAGCACGCAGAGAAAACAAAATGCAGAGAACATAACCAGACGTCTGATACCACCTTTCAGACGTTTGGTGCACACTTTTAGACGTCTGGAATTGGCCCCTGGAGAACGCAAAAAGGCAGAGAGTTGGACCAGATGTCTGGCCCAAACCTACTAGACGTCTGGTTAGTTTTCAGACGTCTGGTCTGAGTTTCAGACGTCTGGTAATTTCTGGGAAATTTCCAAAACTCAAATCCAGACGTCTGGATTTATCCCCAGACGTCTGGAACTGTTAATTTTGCATATTCTGGGCTGTTTTGATTTGATTTCCATTGTTTAATCTATTTTTGTTGATCCAGATAGTTGTCATCACTTATTATCGACTTTGATGACTTCTTTCTTTGGATTTTTGGGAATATCCATTTGATGGATTTGATATCGATTTCTATGGTTTTCATTCACGTCTTCGAATGTGAATCTTTGGTGATTGATTGTTTTTACAATCATTTTGTGATTTGTCACTTTCAAGTACAAAGGTTTCTATACTAGTAGTAAATATTCAAACTCTTTCACAAATATGTTTTCAACTCTATTTTAATACAAATCTCGTTTATAAAATCATTTTCCAATCTATTAGTATATACAAACCTTTACCTCTTTCGTATGAGAAATCTAATTAAACGGCTTAGTAAAGAAGTGGTATGAAATGCTTGCGTTTACTTTATCGGTTAATTCTTGGACTTGTTCGATTGAAATCTTGTGACAATTTTCGAGTGGAAATCTACAATTTGTTCGTAAATATTTAAGTTAAGCTAGTGGTTATGGGACATGAAGCTAAACTCTTATATTTACTTGCTTAGTGTGATTCACACTTCTTATTGATCAATGGTGATCATTTTGTGATTTAGACTAGCGATGTGCGATGCCTATTTGTTTGTGTGGGGACTAAAAACCCCGTTTGCGAAACTTCGGTTCAATTTGGTGGGGTAGCGACCCATGGTCATTGGGCCGTTTGTGGAGCTTTGGCTCAAAAATTTATGGTTAGCGACCATGGAATAACGTTCCGTTTGTGATACACATGTTGGTGAGTTTTCATGTTCCCTTTTGTCATAGACCTTCCCTCTTTTGTGATTTCTGGATTTCTGGTTGTGGTTTCTATAATTTGTGTTTCACCAATTTGTGCGATTGGCATTGATATGTTTTGTCAATATTTGTGTTTTGGTGAATAATTTAAAGAATGTGATTCTTTTTGGTGTTTTGAGATGATTTGAGATATTGTATGATTTTTGTTGTTATTTGATGTATACTTGCCACAGTATGGCATTATTGTTATCATACGTTTTTAGTCATATCTCTTATCTTATCTCATTTTATCTGATATTTATAGCTAGACTGATCCATTTATTATTTTCTTCTTAAATAATACTCGGTTCAGACCGAGGTATTTCAAGTGCTCCTGCTTGACTTCTTATCAGGATTCATCATCTGATTTTTGGCTAACTACTTTAGATTAGTAGTTTTTGTTATTATACATTTGAGATATTGACTCCTTGATGTATAATTATTCTTTTGTCTAGCACTTGTATCTATTCATTGTGATGTAGTGGATCTTATATGACCACTATTTTGATGTACACTTTTATGTGATATATTCATATATGATTCCGCCTTTGTGATATGAATATCTGTGACTGATTTGTGTTATGTTTATTTCTATATTTTTTTCCGAAGGCCACTTAGCCACTGTGTAGTAGCTTTGAGTTTGTATTTGATATGTCGGATTTCCTCTTAAAATGAAATGTAAGTTATATTATCTGACATATCGGTACTCGCACAAAGCAATTACGTAGATGGTCGCTCCTCAACAGCCTTATTCTTCGTGCTAGTCGACGGCATTACCCCGTATGTCCTTGGCTAGCGTGAGTATAGAGGTGGGGCATCACAGGAATGGTATCCTGATTTAGGTGCCACCAATCATCTCACAAACAACATTCAGAATCTGAATCTTGGCAATAAAGAATACTCAGGTACGCAAACTATGCACATGGGTAGTGGTGAAGCTGTAAGTATCACATGTGTTGGAAATAGTAGCATCAAAGGTAAAAGTCAACTTTATTTAAACAATTTATTAACAGTTCCTCAAATAAAAAAGAATCTCATCAGTGTTTCACAATTTTCCAATGACAACAATTTGTACTATAAGTTTCACCCTAAATTTTATGTAGTATGAGACTTTTCTAAATCAAGATATACTGTTACGGGGTACGTTGCACAATGGGCTTTACAAATTCAGCTTTGGAAATTCGTGAAAATTTACTGATAGGAGAACATGGTACAACAATTTAGAATCTAGTGTTAATATCAGTATGAATGTATTTAACTTGTGGCATTGTAAACAGGGACATCCAAGTGTTAATATTGTAAAACAAGTTCTGAAAAGTAATAACATTTCTTTTGAAATTGTTTCTACTCCCTATATATGCACATGTTATCAGTTAGGCAAAAGTAATAAACTGCCATTATAGATTCTACTACTGTTTATAACAAACCATTTGAGCTTGTAGTAACAGATCTTTGAGGACCATCTCCAGTGAACTCAGACTATGGGTTCACATATTACATTGCATTTGTAGATGCTCATTCAAGATATACCTAGATATATTTTCTCAAAGCAAAATCAAAGGTATGTAAAGCAGCAATACAATTTATTACCCAGGTAGAAAAACAGTGTAACAGTGTGGTAAAAGTTACGCAAAACGACGGGGGTGCTGAATTTAAGCCACTTAAGGAATATTTTCAAAGCAAGGGAATCATTCATTGAACCACTTGTCCACATACTTCTGAACAAAATGGACTTGTAGAAAGAAAACATGGGCATATAGTAGAGACTGGTTTAACACTTTTAGCACAAGGTTCGCTACCAATGAAATTTTGGCTTGATGCATTTGCTACATCAGTTTATTTGATTAACAAGCTACCAACCAAGGTTCTAAGACTTAAAAGTCCAATTGAAATTCTATTTAACACAAAATCAGACTATTTAAGTCGAAGAACATTTGGATGCTTATATTTTCTATGTATTAGGCCATATAACACTCATAAGTTAAGCCTTAGGTCTGCTCCTTGTACATTCATAGGTTATGCTAATAACCAGAAAGACTATAAATTCCTTAGCCATACTGGTAAAATTTATATTTCAAGACATGTTGTGTTTAATGAAAATATTTTTCCTTTTGCAGATAAAGAAATCAAAATCACTCGGAAGATATATAATGCTAAAGTGTCAATTCCACCAATACCTGAATTTACTGATCGAAGTACTAAGCAGAAAGATGAAGAGGCTCAAGAAACATTAGGACCACAACATACATTATCCAATATCAGATCAAGTCACAGTTCAACTGATTCATTTGAGAACTTCAATAACTCACCTCAAAGTAACTCCAATCACGAAGGAGGCCCAGAACAAGATGAAAGTCATTCACCATGTTCTGAATAATCAAATGACAATGCCAACAAACAAGTTCCTACAAGAATAGAACATCACATGATTACAAGGGTTAAAAGTGGAATTTTGAAACCTAAATATATACTTCACATTTGAGTTACAAGGAACCTACTACTTATGAAGAAGCAATCAAGTATGACCACTGGAAACTGGTCATGGATGAAGAGTACAATGCTCTCACAAAGAACAAAATATGGAGCTTAGTGCATCTACCCAGTCACAAAAATGTTATTGGAAGCAAGTGGACTTACAAAATAAAGAAAATCTTAATAGTAGCATATCAAAATATAAAGCAAGACTTGTTGCAAAAGGGTATACACAGCAGTTTGGGTTTGACTTCAATGAGACTTTCTCTCCCGTTGCAAAACCAACCACTATATGAATTATTTTAACCATAGCATTACACAATCAGTGGAGAATCAAACAACTAGATGTAAACAATGCATTCCTTAATGGTGACTTACAAGAGGAAGTATACATGGAGCAACCAAGAGGTTATGTTCAAAGTAGCAATGCAAATTTGGTGTGTAAACTTCATAAGGCCATCTATGGACTCAAACAAGCTCCAAGAATGTGGTACGAGAAACTCAAGCTAACTTTGGTCAACTTAGGGTACAAGTCAACCAAGTCAGACAACTCACTGTATATGAAGCTAAATAATGGTAAGACAATCTACATACTTGTGTATGTAGATGACATCTTAATTACAAGCAGTGATGATGAGGAGATCAACAAAACCATATATCGTCTAAATCAGGCATTTTCAATCAAAGAACTTGGTGAATTAAACTATTTTTGGGAATAGAAGTCATAAAGAAAGACACATCAGAATTAATCTTGAGACAAAAGAAGTATATATTAGAAATTCTTGCCGAGCAAAAATGGGCTTGGCTAAACCACTGCCTACTCCTATGACCAGCTATTCGCACCTCTCCAAAAACAAAGCGGAACAATTATTAGTGATTGACAATATAAAAGTATAGTGGGTGCATTATAATATGTTACAATCACAAGACCTGAAATATGCTATAGTGTTAGTAAGGTCTGTTAATTTATGCAACAACCTAGAGATGAACATTGGAAGGCAGTAGAGCAAAAGTTATGCTATCTCGAAGGTACACTTGATCATGGAATAGTATTAAAATAGTGTAAAGAATTAAATATACAAGCTAACGCTGATGCCGACTAGGCTACCGACCCAGACGATAGAAGATCTACATCTGGCTATTGTATCTACCTCGGCAACAATCCCATCTCGTGGTGTTCAAAGAAGTAGGCCACAGTTTCTTGCTCCAGCATAGAGGCAGAATACAGATGCATAGCAAGTACGACAGCTAAGTTGATATGGATCGAATCCCTGCTTCATGAAATTGGAATCAAGTTTACTAAAAGGCCTATTATCTGGTGTGACAATCTCAGCAGGTTGCGCTTTTGTCCAACCCAATACTTCACTCATGAACAAAGCATATCGAAATTGATTTATACTTTGTTCGTGAACAAATTGCTAAAGGAAAGTTTGAAGTCTGTCATGTTCCAACAGCATATCAATGCGCAGAGATACTAACTAAAGCACTCTCAGCAAAAATTTCTCAACATTAAAGATGGATCTGAAAGTAATTGATGGCGGTGGAGAGAAAGGAAGAAAATAAAACCCTAGCTAAATTCGAAGGGGGTAATAGAGTTATGAATCAAGGAAATAACGTCTACAACATGTATTATTGTGACGACCCGGATTTTTAAGTGTGTTAATTGGGTAATTAATTGATTTTAATTATTGAAATAATGATAAATTTTCTGAGAGTCAGAAATACCTGAATCTATAAATTGATTTAAAAACTATAATAAATATTGACTTATAAAATCTCTAGATACGATAAATCCTATAGAGAAGAAAATAAATTAGATACACACACACACACCACCATTTAAATTAAGATAAAATATCCATAAATATATAGATAAATATATATAAGCATTATGATGTTTGAAAAACATAATATATATATAAGTATATAAATATACAAGTATATGAATGTATGCTTATATGAAATAATATATATGAAAATTTGTATAAATGTGAATGTATATGTATAATGAAAAAATTTATACAAGCAATGTATGTGAGAATATGTAGAAGTAAAAGTATGTATATGATGACAAACATATGTAAGTAAAATATACATATTTATAAAAGTATGGTATGTGAAAATTAATATATATACAAACATATGAGTAATATATATATATGCCTATATAGAGCAATGAATTTGGAAGATATGTGTATAGAAAGTATGTATACATGTTATAAAAACAATGCATATGGAGAATGTAAATATCTATATAAAATTGTGTGTGTATATATAGGAAGATATATGTATGTGGGAGTGTGACAAACCATATTTATGCAAGCATATATATATATATATAAAATAACAACAACACATATGGATAAGATACATAACTATATATATATATATATATATATATGTAAACAAAAGGATATATACCTATATCAATTCACATAAAAATATTTGTAAACATAAGAGGAGACAACACCATAAATGCATTTCAAATTCAAGTCTCATACAAAATCAAAGTCAAGTCATATAATACATCAAAGCTATTATATGAGATCAAATCAGTTTTATCAAGTCAAAAAAAAGAGGAAGCTGAAAAACAAAGTTACCGTGTACAGCAAAACAAAGGAATGCAGCAGCCTATACTTTCTTATATATATATATATATATATATATACCTCCATTGTCTTCTTTTATTTTCATTCATTCGAACCAAAGTTAAACAACAGAAAACATATTTCCATTTCACAACTTAAAACAAATCAAACAACTCAACAAAGATCATCAACAAACCCAAGCAAGCTAGCAGTTTTCTAATAGCATATTGTTCTGTCCAAAACATTACGGTGAGTAAACTTCCTTTCAAAATCTAATCTTCCTTATAATGTGATTATGTTTAAGGATTAAATAGAAGTAACAGTTTGAATATGTGGTTGCATAAGAATAAAATGTGTATATATGCATGTATATGGATAGATATAAATGCTTGTACATATTTCTTGCCTCTGTTCCTTGTTTCTGCCATGTTCAACCTTCAAAAATCCATACCTCTTCATCTAGGCAGTTTTAGCCCATGAAGCTTGAAGAATTTTTGTTTGTACTAGAGTATACTTAATTTTAAAAATAATTGCATAGAATATTATCAAGTAGAAATACTGTAAAGTGGATGTACAGTAAGTAAGCAAGTATTTCAAGGAAATTCGACCATGCTGATTTGTGTTTTCATTTACATGAATGGAACCGGTATTTAAAATAATGAATTTTGGTGGTATTGTCTTGATTTTTAGTTGCGGGGTTGATGAGGTAGAGGGGGATGGCCGGAGTTTGGTCGTGAGTCGATTTCTGGCGATCTCAGAGTTTGGCGGCGGCGGGGTCGTGGCCATAGGAAGTTGGGGGGTTGGTGGTTACGGTAAAAATGGTGGCGTGATTTTATGGGTGGCGAGGCATTGGGTCGGAGGAGGAGTAGGGTTTAGGCATGGTTTTTGGTCGAGGTGGTTTGGCGTGCGATTGCATCGTCGTGGTGGCGACGTGATGATGCGGTGTAAGGGGAAAAGGAAGAGGGGAGCTAGGCGAGGTGATTGGGTCTCGGGTGGTCGGTGACGACGGTGCGAGGCAAAAATAGGTGATCGGGTTTTCTTCCAAGGAAGGGTGAATTGCTCGATTTTGGATTTCGGCATCGTCGGGGGTTTCTGGGTGGCCTGAGAGGTCGAGGGGGACGATGGTGGTTTGGTGGTGGAGTTGTCGGTGGTCGGCGCGTCTCCGATGGCGTGTGCACGTGCACGCCGTGACTTGTGCATCTGGTGGTAGCAGATAGGAAATAGGATTAGCAGAAATAAGGAAAGAGGAGGGAAGAAAGAAGGGTTGGCCAGAAAGTAAAGGAAATGGGCCAGAAAGAATAAAAGAAATAAAAGAAAAAGAATAAAAGAAATAAAAAGAAAAGAAAAATGGAAGGAAAGAGGAAAAGAAAATAAAAGGAAAGGAAATAAGCAAGAAAAATAAAAAGGTAAAAAGGAAGATAAGGGAAAGAAAAAGAAAAGAAAAGAAGTAGGAATAGAGTTTATATTTATACATAAGAGATTTCATATTCTCATTTTGATTTAAGTGAAATGATATTTTATAATTTAAAAAGATAATTTAATGATAATTAAATTATTATTATTATTTGGCTTAAAACTTATGGATAATGAATAGTATTTTATAATATGTATTATTTAATAAATTGTCTAATTTGAAAATTAATTTGGTATAAAAGTATAATGAGATAGGCTAAGTAAAGTTAATAAAAATCCTAGGGAGAAATCGTCCTGATGTTGAGCCGTATCTTTGCTTATCCCTATTGGATTAAAGATAATAATACGTTTTATTTGGAATAAAGGTCTGTAATAGATCCCTATAATTGAATATTGTCACCCTAAGTAATAAACTGTTTGTTTTAAATAATTTACCCCTCAAAATTTATTGCTTGAATTCGAAGAGTCCGGGATCGGATTTCAGCAATATCTGGAACCACTTCGATTTAATAAGCACTACAGATCTTTACGGGTTTGATTATAGAGTCTAATAGGCTAGGATTGAATAAATTGAGTAAATCTGATTATTTTAGATAAGTAACTATACTTAGACATTGGTATAATATCAGTGGATTTCTGGGAAAGTGTTTGGTTATAATCAGATAAAAACTCATCGTGTTGTACGAGTTACCCTTGTTTTCAAAGGATTTGTATAACCTAAGTATTTCAAATTAAATGGGTTTACTCACGCTGGTTTCTAGCCTGACTCGGGTGTTACTTTATTGTAATGCTCGAGTCAGACCGAGTGTTACAGATTTTCAGTTTAGGATGCTCTAGAGTCCGGAGACGAACTGGAAGGCAGAGACGTATTTGACTAGATTCCGCTGTGTATTCTGGGTTGTATAGACGGTAGTTGAGGACAAGTTATTATAACTGTCCAGATTTGTTGTACTCTGGTATCTTGTATGTATATTGACAGTTACAGCTCTTCTTTGTATAAAATGCTGTTATTTCATATTATATTTTGTTCCGCTGCGATTGTGAGATTCTGTGTTGTTGTTTTCTGTTTCTTATTCTACCTCTTTTTCTTCTTAACCCTAACAGTCTGGCATTTCCGGCACTCGATTGCTCGGCACTCTATATAGATAACGTATTAGTGTCGATTTTCGGGGTAGAAAATTTTCGGGCCGTTACAATTATCATATTATTCCATTCGAGTATTGGGTACACAGCTAGCCCAAAGGCCCAATGCTACTTTATTCATTTTTCTGATCTGCTACTTCTGCTGGAATCGCATGAATCGTTAGCAGCAAAAGTGGATGAAGCAATTAGAGTTCGTGAGGTTTCCCAAAAGAGGTCTAATGGCAATAAGGGTCAGGAAACACTTCAGTCTAATGGTTTCATATCAGGAGAGGATACAATCAGTTGAAAGAGGAATTTGATAACAACTATTTATCTATTTATTATATATTATAGTAATTTGCATGTTAAAGAACCTTTTAGTCATATTCAGCCAGCACGCCATTCATGCTCTTGTGAAGATAGAGTTGACATTCTAATTAGTTTTAGGCCAATTCTATTCCCACCTCGCTTATTGCCTTTCCCACCCCAGTAAATTTTTAAAAAATTAACATAAAATTTTACCCTTAGGTTGAATGTATGTTCATATCCTTTCACTAACAGACAATTCTCCTTATACGTACTCTTCATTCTTACACTTTCAACAATTCTTTTACTGTAAAAAAATGGATGAGGATAGTAGTAAAATTCTTGAAGAGAATGATATATTGGAAGAAGTAATTATTTTGAAGAAGCAAATGGCATTGATTCTGAGGTATAGGCATTTTGTTGCTGTTTGAGCGATGTTTTTTTAATTACTGTACGCATGTTTTTTTACGTTTTTTTCATTGTAGCTAGAATCTAGTAGTAACCAAGTCCATACCTAGCTTGGAATTGTGGTATTTCTAGCGTGTAATGCACTAGGAATTATAATCAACATAGTGAGATGAAACACATTGAAAATTGTTTTCTATTTGTTTACTGTAACTAAGCTGTAACTTTATTTTCTTCTTAGCTTGCACTTTTGGATGAAAATGAAGATAAAGAAATTATCATGGATTATAGCAACGAGTTTACTACTTATGATGTATGTATTTCTAACTCATTTATTGTTGTGTTTAGTTATTTTATGAATATAATTTTATATTTTTCATGTTTTATAGATATTTCCTAATAGAGAAAAAATGAAAGAGTGGATTGATTGCATAGCTACACTACACCAAATACTGAGATTTGCAACTAACCATCCGCGCATTTGGCAACGGTTAATAACCGTTGCCATTTAGCAACGGTTAATAACCGTCTTGGTTCAGTTAGCAACGGGTTTTTCTTGTTGCTAATTGGGAACGGTAATTAACCGTAGCTTCTTTGGAGACAAATGATGGCGGTGAATTTCATCCTTTCGCGCAATAATTTTTGGCGCGCTTCGTTCCAATTAGCAACGGTTTTCAACCGTGGCTAATTAGCAACGGTTATTAACCGTCCCAATCTTTTAGCCGGCCCAGTGGCAAGCCCACCAAGCCCCTGGGATGGGGCAACCAACTGAGCCGGGCAACACCCAAAATCTGTTTTACTTCACAGTTACAGCTCAATAGCAATCTCCATGTTGGCGATCTGCTCGAACCCAAAAAAACTAGGGTTTCAAAAATCAACGCTTTCTAAATAATCATCGCTGCATACTCGGCTATTCCATCAGCCATCGTCGGCTCAAGCTTGCCTCCTACGCGATATTTTCTACTGCTGATTTGAAGTCCTGCTACAGTCTCTATATTGCCACTGCTAATTAAGTATGCAAATTTCTTGTTTTGAGTTGTCTAATTTTCTAAAATTGAGTCGCCCTTTTACTGCTTTAGATTTCATTAACCTTGAAAACGCCTGAAGCTAATAACTTATTAGTATTTAGTTATAAACAAGTAGTTTTCTGTAAATAATCGTTTAGGAATTGAAATTTGAAAGCTGAAGCTAAAAAACTAATAATTATTTAGGAACTGATACCTACATTGATGTACTATTTTTCCTACAGTGTGTGTATGTCTACCCGCAAACATTTAGTTCATTTTTTCTGCAACTTGAAAAGATCCCCTTCTGCCTTTTTTACTATTTCCACTGAACCATGTGTAAACCAGACCATCAACTGCACAACCAAAATGGTCGTGAAGGTCATTTCTACTTACCATGTCTTCATATGTCACTCCTCAGAATTGAAGTGAACTCAAAATATATCAACTGCAGATGTTATACCGTTAAAAAAAAGGGTCTACCATATATAGGTCGAAAATTAGAAAAATAAGGTGAACACGGAACCAATAAAGCTAGCCGCTTTTTTCCTACCTCTATCTCGACTCATATAATGGTTTCTCATATCATAGACAACTTAGAATAATAGCCATACATGTAATAGGTTCACCATATGTAATGATTTCTCATGATTTATACTGTGCTTAAATTATGTTTAACCTTGCTTGCGCACAACACAAAAATTCAAGCTTCACATATAATAAACTTCAACTAGTCAAATTAATAGCACCACATTGATTTGTCAGAATTGAATAAATGACTAAGCTAAAAATTACATTATTAAAAAATCCACATGCAGATGATTGGCAATCGCTTATTGTACAGTAGAAATCACAAAATCGTAAACAAATTGAAAATTTACTACAACATACCATACCTGCAAATCGATCGAGCAATCAAAAGCTTGCTATAAGTTTAGACGAGTTGCTTACCGTCATTACGCTTGCATTTTATGGAAGAATAAAGCTAAAATTTTGGGGGAGGCACTAAAATGACCTACTTCCTCCAGTTCTGAAATTTTGGTTGATTAAAGAAAAAAATGACAAATATCTACTACTCTTCAATAGTTTGCCAAAGTAGAGATGCACCTTCTAATCTGAACCATCAGAATACATATTTGATGTTTTAAGTGTACAGTGTTAGAGAACCAAGAAACAATTGGTTATGCAAGGGATGATCTTTTTACATTTATATATGATTTGTTTTACAAATTGTAATGTACTGTACTGTACTGCATGCTAGTTAGACATAGTTGCTTATAGTGACTGCTAGGGTATAAGTTGATGCAATGAATTTTGTTTTACTAAATATGAGACCATATTTAGTAAGTGGATAAAATTGTTGTTAATGGCGCAAATCAAGTATCAGGAGAGGGGTAATGCATAGACATTACTCTGGTGCTACAAAATGGCGCCATTGTAATGGCAAATTTTTTGGAAACAGTTTGATGCTAATGTTAAATTTCAAGTGAAATCAAAAGAATATTCATCTGTTTAGTTAATATCAGAGTTGAACTTGGTGGAAAGCCATAAGATATTGTTACCCATGATTTATTATTAGCTCTTGTTATTTTCTTTCAGTATGTCTTTTAGTATAGACAAACAATGGATGAATCAATCTAATCGAAGAAATACAGAATATGTGGAAGGTGTGAGAAATTTCGTTAAATTTGTTGCTGAAAACGGTGGCAATAAGGAAAAGTATTCGTGCCCTTGCACGCGGTGCAAAAATGAAGATACATTCAAATTAAATGACATTCATTTTCATTTGCTTAGATATGGTATTGTTCAATCATATACCGTGTGGTGTTTTCACGGGGAAAGAATACCGGAGAAGCCAAAACAACAACCGGTTAGTCATGCCACAAATACTTATGACTCCGAACATATTAGGATGGAGGATTTGATCAATGATGCAGATAGATTCCATCATTTTCAACCTACAAGTCAGTTTCATGATAATGCTAATATTGGTGAGCAGTTTACGGATAAATCATTTTTTGATAGTGCAACTGCAACAGAGCCATTGTATCCTTCTTGTCCAAAAGAGATTACAAAGTTGTATGCCATTGTGAAACTGAATAGCTTGAAGACCCAATACGGCGTTTCAGACAATGGTGTGACTGCAGTACTCGAATTCATAAAGGAGTTACTCCTCGAAGGTAACACGCTACCTTCAAAGTACCCCGACGTGAAGAAGATCATTAAGCAAGTTGGGATGAATTACATAACTTATGATGCATGCATTAATGACTGCATCTTGTACTGGAAAGATAATGCGAACAAAGTTTCATGTACAAATTGCAACGCACCAAGATACAAGACATCATTCGACGAAGAGAGAAAAGCTACCACAGTACCTCAAAAGACCTTAAGACATTTTCCTTTAATTTCTAGATTGAGAAGACTGTATACTGTACCATGGATAGCAGAAGCGATGACCTGGCATGGTCGTGCCAAGTCCGGTACAACCGTAATGCGTCATCCGCGTGATACTTCTCAATGGAAAACTACAGATTCTTTTGATTCTTCGTTTGCTGCTGAACCACGAAATATCACGCTTGGAATAGCAACAGATGGTTTCTGTCCGAATGCTTCTTTAACTAACCCTTACAGTTGTTGGCCAGTAATTGTAGTACCATATAACCTTCCTCCGTCTTTGTGCATGAAAAGAGAGTTCTCAATGTTAACACTGTTGATTTCTGGGCCAAAACAACCGGGGAAGGATATTGATGTTTATTTAGAACCTTTGATAGACGAGTTAAAGCAGTTATGGGAAGGAGTCGTTACATTTGATTCATTTATGAAATCTGAGTTCACAATGAGAGCTAGAGTGTTGTGGGCAATCCATGATCATCCCGCTCTTGGGACTTTATCGGGATGTACAACTCACGGCTACTTTGCATGTCCTCTTTGTGGAGAAGAAACTACATCTGTTTATCTCCCTGAAAGTAAGAAGATTTGTTACATGGGACATCGTAGATTTCTTCTGTCCGGACACAAGTTTCGATACGATAAGACAAATTTCAACAACGAGCAAGAACTTAAGCATCCTCCAAAACCGCTGACTGGTTATCAAGTTGAAAAAAAGGTAGCGAATATAAAAATGAAAGTTGGTAAAAACATACCGGAAATTGGTCGAAAACGGAAAAAGGCAATCGATGAAGAAGTTCCTGCATGGTATAGGAGGTCGAAGTTCTTTGATTTGCCATATTGGAAAACAAATTTGACCCGACATAATATTGGTGTTATGCATACGGAGATGAATGTCACGAAACATTTGATCAACACAATTATGAACCATAAAGACATGTCAAAAGATGGGATCAATGCACGGAAGGATTTGAAAATCATGGGTATAAAACAAAAGTTGTGGGTGATAGAAGATCCTGAAACAAGTAAAGTAACCATACCAAATGCGACTTTCACTTTGAGCAAAGAAGAAAAGATACGGTTTTGCACCGTTTTGAAAATTTTGAAAGTGCCGAGCAAATTCTCTTCGAACTTCCATAACAATGTGAGCATCAACCCTCCTGAACTAAAAAATATGAAGTCACATGATTACCACGTCATAATGCAACATTTACTTCCGGTATTGCTTCAGCATTGTTTTCCGCAACATAAGGATCTACGGAATGCTATTCACCGCATTAGTCTCTTTTATAACATTTTGTGCTCAAAGGTGATCAAAACAGGGAACATCTTTTAAAAGCAAAGGCTAGTTTGGTAGAAGCAATGTGTGTTATTAAAAAACATTTTCCGCCTGCATTTTTTGATATCAGTATTCACCTTATAGTTCATTTAGCCGATGAAGCATTGATTTCTGGTCCTGTTAGATATAGGTGGATGTACCCATTTGAACGGTAAATTACTAATTTTAGTTATGTACATAATTATTCGATTTAAATAGCTATTGATGTCTACATTTTACAATTATTCATCTTCATAGGTTGATGAAAACATATAAAGGATATGTGCGCAACAAAAGATATATTGAAGGGTGTATTGCAGAAGGATATATTGTACAAGAAGCTAGTCTTTACTGCATGGAGTATATGCCAAAAGGAGGTGCTGGCACTCATAAACATACCCGTGAAGCGTTTTTAGACGAGGATGATGAGTTTGCTGATGAAATAGCACTAGATAATGGTAAAGATATAACGTTAACTCAAGTGCAATTTCAACAAGTGCGTAAATGGGTCCTTGATAAATACGACGGATTGGATGAATGGAAGAAGTAAATTCATGAATTTGTTCTGAATTCTTATTATTGTAAATCAATTCATATATATAGTATTTATTGTGTGTTTTTCGTAGGAGGTATAACTCCTATGTTCAAAGCACCAAATCTCAAACTCGAGGCGGGGGTACATCTGGGGAAGCTATTAAAAATTTCACTTTTTAGTTACGTGAGGAGGTATATGTATTAAATATTTAACGTATTTTCAAGTTGACCATACACCTCCTTGACAATGTTTTTTTACTTATTGTGTTTGTTGTAGTTGTTGAAGACCGTCGATGTTGACTCAACTCTTTGGCGGTTAGTTAACGGGCCGAAGTTTGATGCCCGTAGTTATATGAAGTACCAAGTGAATGGGTTTTTATTTTCTCCGAAGAGTTATGAAGAGCGAAAGCTAACACATGATAGTGGTGTATGCATGAGGGCAATTACACAATTTAGAGCGAGTGGGAAGGATAAAAATTTTAAGGAAGCAGAAACAACTTATTACGGAGTCATTCAACAGATAATTGAGTTGGATTACATTGACTTCAAACAAACAGTTTTTTATTGTGATTGGGTAAAGGTCGAAGATAAGATCAATGGTTGTAGATTCTGTTTCAAGCTTGATCACAGTTAACTTGGGAAAATTGAAGAATAAAGATAGCGTGAATGATGAGCCATTTATTCTTGCATCGGAAGCGAGTCAAGTGTTCTACTCAAAAGATTTAAAAAATAACGGATGGTTTGTGGTTTTGCATACACCAAAACGGTTGACCATAAATGTGGATGACACTGAGTTTCCCACCGGTTATCAATCAGCTTTTGAAGACAATGAAAAATTAGAAGATCTTATCAAATGCATATGTTAACTTTGTATTTCAGAGCAGTTATTGTACCTTAACAAAATATTTATTTAAAATGGTGTAAAATGTAAAATATAGCGTGAATGATAGTAATAGATGCATTATATTTTTTATTAGTGTCATTATAATATCCTGATGGATCCATAAGGATGGATATATTGCAAGAGTTCATTTTGTGTTTGTAGTTGTAGGTACTTACATATGATCACATACACACACACATGTACACATACATACATATGATCAGCTTGACTATTCTTTCTTTCTTTGTGTTTGTAGGTAGACAGGCAGTTCAAGATATTGTATTTGCACCCTTTAGTTCAACAGTGCTAAGGTAATATATTTTTGTATTTGCATCCTTTATTTCAGTCAGTATTTTAGATATTGTTTTGAATCCGCTTAAGTTTAAAATTCTGGTGATGCAGGAAGACTTTATCACTGCCGCATTAAAGTGAATGTTCCCCTTCCCGCCCATCCCTATGATCCCCGATTGATGTTAGTCACATTATTGCATGGACTTCCCTCCATAAAAAGATCAAATGCATTATATGACTTAATAAAATTGCTCCAAGCGATTACTGGTAAGCTGTTGTACATCTGATATAGTAAACAACGTGCCCTTCTGATTTGTCTAATCCCATCAGTTTCTCATCACATTACGATTATTGTCAGTCGGACTGACAAAAATCGTAATGTGGTGAGAAGTTGGTGGGATCAGACAAATCAATAAGGGGACATTGGTTCATATATCAGATGTACAGCAGCTTAACTGATCGCTTGGAGAAATTTTTATTAAGACATATAGGGCATTTGATCTTGTTATGGAGGGGGCTCCATGCAATAAGGTGGCCAACATAAATCGGGCATCACAGGGATGGGCTGGAAGGGGAAGAACTGTACGTCATAATGTTGTTGGGATTATTTTAGGATTTGAGACTTTGCAGGACATAATGTCACAAGATGCCACACCACCGTCAAATGATACAACTTCCCAATCATCCACTTTAAAACGGGAGAAAATTGATATAGACAACTACGGTTCTCCAGTCGGAAAAAATGGTTCAAAGGTCGCTACGAAGATTGGTAAACTAGTAAGAAATCATGTGCCAATCTCATATCCAAGTTGGAAAAAAGTTCCGCCAAATTACAAGGAAGACGTGTGGAATCAATTGGAGGTAATAATGAGCTCCGTTCATTTATAATGCTTTCAATACAGAAATAAAAAATGGTTTACATGCATTTTTTGTTATGCAGAAATATTATGAGCTCGATCCTCTATCAAAGGACCTTATTATGAAAAAAATGTCCGAGGCTTTTAGGAGACACAAGAATGATTTGCGCAAGAATCATTATGACCATTTCATCACTGACGAAGAAAGAATGAGAAATTGTCTACCGAAAATTGCTCAAGATGATTGGGATGAGTTCATAAGAAATGAATCAAAACCCGAGGCGAAAGAAAAAAGGAAGCGAGGCAAACAAAATAGATCAATGCTCGAATATGGTCATCATTCGGGACGTAAGAGTCACGCTATGATTACTCAAGAAATGGTATGTGTCATTGAATTGGTGCATCACATTGCATATACCATTAGTTCCAAATATAATTTTAGGTCATTGTATGCAGGTCGATTCAAGTAGTCTGGGAACAGAAGTATCACGTCTTCAAGTATGGGAGAAAACGCATAAGAAAAAAGATGGCAGCACGTCAGATGCGACATCTTCCTACTTTGTAAGTTAAACAAATAACAACGCCTCTAAATTAAATTTTCATTATTAATATATATGTATTTACTTTTTAGGACAAAATTGAAAAAGAAAAGGAAACGACGAGTGGTGGTGATGAAGCCGTCTTTATATCAGTGTTTGGTAAAGATGTAAAGGGCAAGAGCCGAAGTATTGGGACCAATATAGCTCCTAGCCAAGTTAAGAGTGCTGCCATTCCATGCAAACGGCTCAAACAGGCCCAAGGAATATATGAGCAGCGACTGCAAAATGTGGAGCAAAAATTGATGAAGCTGGACAATATGGATGATAAACTGGAGCGTCTTCTCAGCATAGCCCAAGATAATCGTCAAGTAGGCAGTGAAATCGCATCTTCTCAGTTTGCCACTCCGAACAATCAGTTAATCGACCAAAGATGTGAAATCCTGAACTTCGAGGACGAAGTAATTGCAACAGGTACTATTTTATTAAAATTTTAAGAAAATAATATGTTGCAAAGTCAGTGAATGCTTAACTTCGTGAACGGGAGAGTGTGCTGCATTTTCTTGCACGTATAAGCAAATTTATAACTTGCTGCCACATGTTTAATACAAAGTGAACCGTCACAATTTTGCTGAGTTATATCTCAACACATTTTTACATTTTTCATTTAACATAGCTGAACAATAGTGAGGCTGTTAGTCAAGAAATAATGGCTGATATTGTTTAAACTTCTGCACCCTTTTAAATTGAGTTGCTAGTTGTTGTAGAGTAAAGACATGTGAGTTTGAAACTCACGCATTTAATATATATGTTGCCTGGTTGCCAAAAAAATTCTCTGTAATTCACTTCTGGCATTAAACCCAAGTCATTATTAGGCAAATTTGGGTCTAGTTCATATGCTATGAAACTTGGGCCATCGCTGCATGTTTGTGAAATGGTTTTGGGTAGCATGAGTTTTGTTTTTTGTTAGTTCTGTAAATGTGATTCCATATATTCTGTAACGTCCCGAAAATTTTCGACTTTCGAAAATTCAACATCGATACTTACTTTATCGACTGTCGAGAATCGAATGCCGAAAACCCGAAATGTTATGGTTTTTTATAAAAGAAGAAAAGGTAGAAGAAGAAGAAGAAGAAGAAGACAGAAGAAAAAGAAAAGAAGAACAATAGAACAACATCAGAAACAGAAACAATATCAGAATCTCACATTCGCAGCGGAACAACATATAGTAGATAAATAAATATTCTTTAATCAGAAGAATTTTATCAGTTTATACATTACATCATCATCAGAGTTTACACAACAATATACAACAATGGACAGTTATATAAACTTGTCCTCGTACAGAATACACAGCGGAATAAATAATATCATACACAAGTGATACGTCTCGCCATCCAGCTCGTCACTAAGCTCCACAGCGCTCCAGTATCCAGAATAACCTGATAACCTAACTCTAGACTGCCCGTGTGGAAAATAGTGGGCACCTAGAGTTTAGGAAGGGAAACAATAAACTCCAGGTCAGTCATGGTGACTGGTGTGAGAACTTAAAACAGTTTTATCTTTAAAACAAACAACAGAAAGATTTTAAAGTCAATTCGAAATGCTTTTGGAAAATGAAACTACCATAAGACCTCCCACCACACACACAATGCAAACGCAGACTTGGAGGAGATTTCCTTCTTATGATAGTCAAAGATGCTTACTACGCAAAATCAAATCATTTTTGATATTATCATTAGTGCATAGTGGAAAAACATTTTTCGAAAGTAGAATATAAATCTTAGCCAGCATAGGTACCCATATATTATGCCTGCTATAACTGCCATCTTAAACAGCAGATTATACAACTAAAACCGTACAAATCTCGTATTGTTTCTTTGGATTTCCAACAAATGGTCAGACCAAGGAACTTCTTATTCCACGAACAGAACCCCTCTGGAATGACGTCCCGAGAAATAACCTAACATTACGGTTAGATCTCTGCCAACACAAGGCCGGGTTACCTCTGCAAAAGTAGGTAACTACTGACACGCGTATGCCATCCCCCGATCGTAACCGATCTTCCCGAGGATCCCCGATTCGCAACAAACTACATAATAAGCAGTATCAACATAGGTTAAGTATCTGGGCTCCATACCATGATACCACCTCTATCCAGAAGGAATGACATACACTAAGGGGCGCTACTCCCTAGAACCTTGCTGCATCCTTCCTGTTTTGGCCATTTCCGGGGTGTGAGGCTCGACGAAGTCTCGTCCACAAAGCTACGCTTTCTACAAAGCCATACTTCGGGTCAAACAAATGATCAACCTATGATCACAAAGATATAAGATCAAACAAATGATCATATCGCAAATGATCAAACACTGATCATTTCACAGCAACACTCAGTATGCCACGTTACCAAATTGGAAGTATATCGCTGATAAATTTCAACTACATAACCTCTGAGCTCGTACGTGTGACGCCCCACCTCTATGCTCATAATAACAAAGAGTATTAAGAGAAATACTGTCTATTATTACGAAGAATAAGGCTGGATAGGAGCGACCATCCGTAGTTGGCCTTACACTAATATTGGTTATCTCGATAGGAGTGGTATATGCTTTTTATTTTTCATCTATTATTTATTTACTCCCATCGACATATCCAATTATCAGTATAAAACAAACTACGATAGTTCATAATAGTTTAGGACATTAGATATAACAATAACACAGATAATATAATTGCGGAACACAGATTAACAAAAATCTCATATATATATAACCGATGTCAGTTACAATATAGTTGACACGATACATATGATACAACTACAACTGTCGACTCTAGAAGTTATATATACAAGTACATTATCGACTAATATACATGAATACATATCGTTCTATACAATGACACGACTATTACTAAATGACACTGACAACTTCAGAAGATGTGAAAAGTCTTCATATCCTGAACAGCAACTCAAAGAAGAAAATCTACAACCTGAAATAACTCGGGTCTGACCCGAGTATTACATTCAAAGGAAAATAATACCCAGGTCAGTCTAATTCAAACCAGTTTATTAGTGCATATAGGCAGTAATAATTTAAATAGACGACAATCACAATAATTCCCGTCTATCCGATTCTTTAAACAAAGAAACCGGATAACGGTCAATATAACACTTAACAGTGTTTAACAAAAATCAGCAGATTTGAATCATCAACAGAGATAAATAAACAATTTATCAAATCGACTAAATCAATTTAAAGCCATTGAAATTGTCACTTTAAAAACCATCAAAGTTCGATTGGCTGCCGTACACGCACGCGTGTACGGCCTCGCCAATACGGCATAGAAGATCAATGCATCACGACGCAAAGGAAATATCAATTCAAAATTGTCAATTCTGGGTGGCTGCAGTGCACACGCACATACATGTGCACTGCCTCGCCACACAATAATGGTAGTGAAATACAAACCAAAAGAGTGGCATAAACAAGGATAAAACAGGTATGCACTGTAAACTGGATAGTGCAGCTATCTTACTCACGACCCAGGGCCGTAGTACATCTTAACTCGACTGCAGGTGAGTTAGTGAAACAACAAAGCCCAAAAGAAACTGGACTAGTAACAAAACCCAAATCAGGTGGATAACCAATGCAACACTCAGGTCAGTGAGTACTTCATAAATGCAGACCAGATCCGAGTGGCGACAGAGACAACACAACAAGATCAAGTGGATATCCAGCATACACAATGACAACCAAGTAGTATATACATGAAGTGAAGTTGAAATAGAGTCAACTAAATGGAACTGGACATGCAACAACATATTTGATCACAGTGCATACATGAATATCAATATACTGCAGGAGTAATAGGTAAAATTAAACAGTGTAGTAAAACATGCACACTTATATAATTGTATGCAAGAAAATGAACAAACCAGTTTTTGAACAAATCTTCACAACCAAACTGATCAGATTTCACTAAGAAATGAATCAGCAACATAGTAACTTCATTATAACATGATCAGAGACTAGAGGGAAATTCAAAGCTAAATGCAACTGATACATCATACATGACAGAGATGAACAACTTGCAACTGCAGACTACAACCATGACCAAAACAAGAAGCTCAACAACAACAATGCCCAAAATAACTTGAACGGAGCTACTAAAGGAATGCAGACAGTGGCCGAGAACCCAGACCAATACTACAAATCAAATGCTAGGTCGAACAACTACATGATGAACAAGACTAAAATGAAGACAATATGAAACAATGCAGCCTCATAAGTTTTCATCAAATATATCTTGATATAATTTCATGCTTCTTTTAAAAAAAATGATGACCCAGGCATGCATAAGAACACACGTAATTAGTGGAAAAGATTGTAACCTGGCCTTACTACTATATGAATGTATTATGGATTTAAATAAAGGTCAACAACATCACTTTTCCAAAATGAATCAAATGCCAACATATGAGAGAGAATTATGCAGGGCATAGCAACAACATAATAAACATAGGAAAATATCATGAGAATGAGAAATTCCGTAATGGCAATTATACACGTCTAGTTGCAGTAAAGATTGCAGAAACAATTGCCCAACACCAAAGAACAGGTTATGTAACATAAAGAAAATCCAAAGCATCAGTGAAAACAAAGGCAAGGATCATGTCGCACTAGATTCATAAGGATCAAACACGCGGCTGATTCAAATATTGTAAACAAATTGCTAGTGTAGCTGCACATGTCATGGAACCAGTCAGTTCCGAAGCCACAGGATAAAATTCGAACCAAATAAGGTCGCAGGGATTATAAAAAAAACCAAATACTGTCAATAACAGTTTCAAAAGCAGTAGTTGTCAAGAATTCAAGCAACCAAATACACAAATAACCGAGATTAAATTAGATGTGAGTGAGGAAGTCACTCACTTTGTTTGCTAAATCGAAGCAGCAGCGATAGAAGCCACACGAAGTCGAAAGCCCCAATTTTTTTTCTGAAGCCATGCGTTTCCAGATCGAAGAACGAAAGTTGGAGCCCTAAATTTCCAAAGCTCCGAGTAGCAGCGAACGAGACGAAGGAAGTCGAACGATGCCCTAATTCGCGAACGCCATTTTTTTTTCTTTGATTTATTTTTAGGACACGAATGAATGAGAGGGAGGCGGGTTCGTGGTTTTAACAGAGATAACATCGTGATTCCAGGCGTGAGTTATGGCGTGATTTAAGGAGTAGCTGAAAATGGAGGAAACGAAGCCGCCATTAATTTTCGTTCGATTTTTGTTTTGGGTTGTCGAATGAAAAATGAATCAGGGGGAAACGGCATACGCTTGAGAAAACACGGCACCAAGGATAAACGTGGGCCGAGAATAAATTTAAAGCCCGCTTAACCAAATGAATTATTAAAAAGAATTTCAACCGATAATAATCCCAACAGCAACTAGCTACCAACATTAACCACTTAATGACGATAAATAAATTGATGTGAAAACTCGGGTTGTTACAGTACGTCTCAGAGAAGGGTGTTAAGCTAAGAGAATAAATTCTCCGCCACCAACAGAAATGTATTTGAAAGAAATCAGCTTTATATCTCAATTTGTAACGTCAGACACACCATCCATACAAGTCTGTTCCGGGATCGAACAGAACCGAAGGCACTTCTCATGAAGCCCTTGCACATCCGGATAATTTCTAATCACGTCCGGACTTCCCGTCACTAAGGGTGATAAAAACCTCTAAATCGGAGATCAGCCGATGTAGAGTAACTCGACGGTAATCCTTCCGTTTTCAAAAATATCCGGTCTTCAACACCGGTCATCAAATGCTGTCCATAACGACGTATCACATATTCGGAATGGGTTATACGACCCCATGGTCCTTTCCCGGCTAACCCAAATAGTGAGCGATTATTCAAAAATAAGTGTGGCATTCACATTCAAGCAAATCACAACAAATACCCATTCAGGGGTAAATATTGATAGTCGGTTATTTAACTATCAATGAAGATGCGCAACATCATCAGATTCCAAATAATTTTCCAAATTATTTAATTTCCAAAAATATCTTTATTAGATATATTATTTCACACTTCAACTATTTGAAAACAATTTCAAATCAATTCATTTTTCAATTTATCTATAAAAGATAAATTCTCAAAAAAAACATTTCATTTCGTATTGGAAAAGCATTTCCATACTTATTTAAAAATAAGTAGTTCACAAATCATTTATTTTCAACACTTGGAAAATATTCGATATACTAAATCAAAATTTAGTATATATTTCATTCTTTAAGGAAATCATTCTATAAACACATTTTATTTGAGTCAAAACGAATGTTACGTAAAACATCGTTACGACGACTCAAAATCACTAGTATAGGGATTCGAAATTTAGATAGATATATAAATCCCAATACTATACAAAATATTTCCTTTCGGAAATCATTTACTATAACAACAGTGTTATAGTCCATCATTTCCTTATTTTCTCGAAACGTCTATTTCAACAATGAATGTTGAAATCTATGGTTTCGACACTCAACACGTTTTAAACATCTTTTAAAACAACTACTTCATTTGATAATATTCATTTTCCCAAAATATATTGATTTTATTCAATAATGTATATTCACTATCCAAAATCGTGAATATAATCACTAACCCAATTTCAACAATTTCTACACAATTTATTTCAATAATAATTCGCTATCCGAAATCGCGAATATATTTCCTTAAATAAATTTCTATATTCAATTTATCAATTTCATTGATTTCGAATTTATAAACAATGTTTACAAATTCTTTCCCTATTTATAAACTTCGATTTATAAAAAATCTCTGAATTAACAAATTTAATTCATAACTCGATTTCATATCGAAATTCTAATTTATAAGTCAATTACTTATAAAACTTTTATTTTACAAAATCTATTTATTTTGTAACTTCACAATTCATAAATTTATAAATTTCAATCCGCTTATAAAATCCATTTTTCTATTTTATTTATAACACTTATAAAAGCTTGTTTTGTAATTCCAATGTTTTTAATTTATAATTATCAATTTTATTAATCTTTTAATATAAACCGTTTATAATACTTCAAAAATCCCAATTTAAACTATTTTATAAAAATCATTTACTCCATATTTCAAAAATCACATTTCAACTATATTTTCTCAAAAATCAAAATTTTATACTTTAAAATTTTAACTTTAATTTATTTAAAATAAATCGATTTCCAAAATTAAATAAAACATATACTTTCAGAATCACTTTAACATTCTTCAAAAATCCAAAATCATTATTTTTAACTTCAAAAATGAATCCGATGATGCAACAGCACCAACAATCAATTACGGCATCCAAACATCACATATCATCATATGATAACAGAATATATCAAAATATCTGTAAATAAATCAATACAGTTGAGGAATCCAGTTGGATCCCTCCAACCTGTTCCCCTGCATCCACAGATGTTAGCACAATACCAATTCCGCTCCAGTACGGAATTATCGCGGTATATGGGTTTAATAAATATTATCCGCTTACTAACGGCGCAATAGGGTCTCATCCGCTATACAATGCGGGAAATCAACAACTGCAATATATACATATGCCAATATATATATATTGCTATATACTTATATAATACCAATTCCATATCAATATGAAATTATCGCGGTATATGTTTTTATAATTAACCTCCGCTTACTAACGGCGTATAATGTCTATTTTAACAATCAATAACAGACAAAATTATCATCCAGGCATACAATCAACAATTTTAAATCTAACTATTTAAAATAAAAATCGAAACTGTTCGATTGAGTGAGAAGTTCTCACCTTGATTTTAAATTCAGTTCCAGCGTTTATTTCGAATAAAATTAAACACGCGTTTAATTTTACCCGAAATTTTCACTGACTCCAATTGACTCCAATCCAGTTCCATAGCGTAGTATTCGACGATATGAACGCAACGCGATTCGTTTCGTTCGATTCCGACCTCGCAGCAAAAAGATATTCATTTTTAAAGTTACACGAATTTTAAATAAAATAATTTGCATTTGCTATTCATTTTAAACCCTAAATTAATCTGGACCTTCGATTTCCTTTCAACAGATCGTGGCCACCCCCTTTATCCTCTCCAAAACACGTTCGCTCCCTGCTCACAAGAGAACCCACGGCCGCCACTTTTGCCCTAATGCTCGTGACCCTCTGCTTCACTTCCCCGACGATCAACTATCATCATTTCGTTCGCCATCACTTACTCTATACTCGGCTACAACAACATCAAGCTCGGTCCCCCCTAGAACGTGAAAAACGTGATCAAACGGCAGACCAACGCGACCCCGTAGCTCCCACCTCGTCGCGAATTAGACGATCTCCACCGTTCAGTCGATAGATCTCACCACCCTCTTCATTTTCTTAGTTGACAACTTTCGATGATTGTTGATGGATGAGGAGATTTAGAGGGAAGAAGATGAAGAATTTCTGGCCTTAGAAGTTGAAGATGGCGGCTGAAGCATTTAGAAACCCTAGGGTCGTTTTCTTTTGCAATTTGTGAATATGAAGTCCTTATATAGAAAAACAACCAAAACACTATTCATCGAAAAATTTCCGAACTCCAAATCGAGCGTGCCGGCTGACGTTTCTAAGGTTTACCCCGCGTTCCAAACGCAATGGAATGTGTTTCGGGAGCTAATTCGGACATCTGTGCGAGATACGGAGAAAAACGATCAGTTTTAAATTAAACCGATTTAAACCGATTTCGATGCGTTTTGGCTTGCCCCGGACAAACGATAAATCCAAAAATTACGAAATTTGAAATCTTACAATAACATCACATTACGGATCCGATGAAACTGGTTTCGTTGAAATCCGAGACTTTTTGAAAAATGACTATTTTTAACTCGACGATTCAAAATTAAAATGATTTCAAAGCGTTTCGAGCTGCCACGGTCAAACGATAACTCTGTTTGCTACGAAATTTGAAATCCGATAATAACTAACTATTACGGATCCAATGGAACTAGGTTCGTTCAATTCTGAGACTGTTCGAAAATTGGCTAATATTCAATCGATAATTAAATATTAAAATATTCAATTTTCACAGATTAACTCTAAATCAAATTTTAAAAATTCTATATTATCTCTATAACTCCAGTATGATTAAATAAAATTTTACAAATCATTTTCAATCATTTTAAACTCGATATTCAATTATTTCTGAAATTTCAATTATTAAATTATCGATTTAATTGTCAAATTAAATCCAATATTCGATAAATAAATTATTCGACTTCTTAATTCCACTTATTAATATTTAAGATTAATTAAATATTCGAATTTAAATTAATATAAATTCTGGGTCGTTACATATTCACTCCAAAAATGCTTATATAACAGGTACTATATGTCGAGATTCCACAGCATTAGTAATTCATGGAAAAGCAGTACCACCCACATATGAAAAAGTGTTGTTGGACAAAATTTTATTGCCGGATGAGCTAACCGCCAAAATATGTCGACAATTTACCGAGACCTTTGGGGATGTTGGAGTCGGAGGTTATGTGAGCCATCAAAAGGGTTTGATACGATATCTTTAGTCGGAGGTATTGATATTTCTGACTTGTTCTTTGCATATATTGCTGATTTTCTTTTGTTTTCCTGTACACAATCGTACACACAGTCATGCATACATAAATACAAGCATGCAAGCACCTTTCACAATTTACATTCAAGACTTATCACATGCAAAATAGATATATCAAGTTTTAAGAATTTATAAGGGTGGTTTGCTCACCTGGATAGTTTGACAGAGAGGAAAGAGAACCTGAAAAAGATTTCAAAATCTGGAAATTGAGGCTTGATCAAATTTTCTTTATCCTAACCGTTGTTTGCTTTGAATTGCTTTGTACTTGTAGTCTTGGCTTTAGTTAGATGTATATAAATATGCCTTGTACTTGTAGTCTTGGCTCTAGTTAGATGTGCAGTTTGCTTTATTACTGCCTGGTCTGTCGTAGATGTATACTTGTAGTTTCTTTTACTGGTCTGCCTTTGATCTTGTTTACAGTCTGGCATAGTATCCATACGCATTTGGTTCAACCATTTTGTTCTTGTATATCATGTGATGGTTAGTTTGCATCAGTTATTTATGCATTTCAGTATAGTTGCATTCTTGTGCTTTGTCTCTGCATTCACTTCAGATATACTGACTTTTGTTTTCATCCCCTGGTTGCTTGGTACATTTCTATAGCTCCACTGATGGTCTATATTGTGTTGAACTTCAAGTCTGCACTGCAAATCATTTTGCCTCGAGTTTGTACTGTCTGGTTGAGGTTCTGATCATATGTAGAATCAGGTAGATGCTTTTTGTTTTTGAAGTGGAATATTCTTTCCAGATTTATGAAGTTGAACTGCCTCTGAATTTAATCTTCGAGTTGCACATGAACCAGGTTGAACATTGAAGTCTGAAAACTGGAATGCTTTGCCCTGTAATGAACCATGTAGACTTCACTGCTTGCAAAACAATGTAGTGTAATTAATGAAATCTTTGTACTGTAGTGTAATAAACAATGCAGTGTAATAAGTATGATATTCCGGCACGGTAGCATTCTGTTTGCAAAACAATGAGTGTAATTATAAGTTTGATAATAATTTTATATGTATGGTATATGTGCGATATGTTTATAGTGCTTGTATACCAATATTTTGATATATATTGATATTCTGGTATATATACTGAGATATACGCAGTAGTGAGTTACAGATGTGATTTTGTAGGAGCAGGAGCAAACACTATGTGCAACGGTTGTTAACCGTTACTTTATGTGTGACTTTGGGCATAAAGCAACGGTTTTAAACCGTTTTTTACTGGACATAAAGCAACGGTTTATACCCGTTGCTTATTGTCCATAAAGCAACGGTTTATACCCGTTGCATTTTTCCCAATTTGCAACGGTTTATACCCGTTGCATTTTTCCCAATTTGCAACGGTTAATACCCGTTGCCTTTGATCCAATTTGCAACGGTTTATACCCGTTGCCTTTTCCAAAATTTGCAACGGTTTATACCCGTTGCCTTTTGGACATAAAGCAACGGTTTTCTCCCGTCGCTAAATTCAACCACTCCTGTAATGAAGATGGTTTTTACCCGTTGCTTTTAGACATAACAACGGTTTATACCCGTTGTTAATATCTTATAATGGTGTAGTGCTAGAAGAGTCGGATACGTTATTTCTTGTTTTTAAACTTGTTTTTAAGAATGGTTTTTCTTGTATTATATTTGAAAGCAAAGAGCAGATCTTTATTTCCATATATGTTAATACATATGTGAGCATTGTAAAAATAAAAAACAAAAAACTTATAATGTATAAAAAATGATTAATTTTTGTAACACAAATAACATGGACATATAGCGTTTTATGTTCGTGTGTTGTACTCGTTTGCAAGGGTGTTACTCTCGCACTTCACCTAGAATGCCACCTTAGATCTCTCTTTGTGCTACCAAACATTATAAGAATTTATCGTTTGTGTATAACAACAACAACAACAATGCCATGTTGCACAAGTATTATAAATAAAATAACTACTGTAACATTAAACAAGCTATTAGGAAGTGGAAATTTTGATCGTTCCCTTATTTTTAGAATTAATACATGAAAAACCTTTTCCAAAACACTTGTTTTAAATTACAACCCTATTTTCAATTTTGGTAAAAAAAAAATTCATCCTTTTTTTAAAATTAAATATGAATGTTAATCTTATGTTTTTATGATTATTATTTTTTCTTCGAAAAACTGCAAATATTTATAGAAAAATCCGCAAATATTTGTAGAAAATTCTACAAATATTTTTAGTGCGGAAACTTCATATATTTGCAGAGTTTGCCGCAAGTATCCTAAAATTTAAAAATATAGGTTTCTTTTATACAGGAACGACCGTGTATTTTGAGATTTAAAGAGGGTGTTTTACTGATCTTCCCCACTAAGAAATCCAAAAACATATTATTGAATTGAAATATAGTATTGAATTGATTTATGAATTATAATTATTAATTATAATTTATGAACCATATAAATAATAAAGATTAGGTAGAAATTGTTAATCAAACCGACCGTATGGGATGTTTGTTTACGGTAGGTTTACAAAACCAAAGTGTGTGAAGCAAAAAGAAAAAACAAAGAGCATGTCTTGAACATGTCTCCTTAAATATCTTTAATGTTATTTACTTTGTTTTCTTCACAAATGTTCATTTAAATCTCTTTAATTTTAATTTTTTTTCCAACATATTATCATTTGTTTAACTAAATAAAATTATATAATCGAACGGTCGGTTCTCCACCGTTGTACGGTTATACTGGTATTACTTTAAAATGATATCTAACAAATAAATTTTCTTTAAAATTCGTTATTTATTAATTAATAATAGAAAAGAAAATTCAAAGTAAAAAAAAAAAATAGGTATTGCAAATTAGAAAGAAAAATTCAAATTAACTGCATACTGTTTCAACACAGTAAAACCAAAATATAACCAGTTGTTTTGAATATGTAAAACCAAAGCTGCTGTGCAAGCCCTCGACTGCTCGGTTCCTACCCCACTCTCTGCTGCTCGCTAATATCCTCTCTCTTCTTCTCTTTTGCCCTCAAAATTCTCCCAAATACCAGCCTCGTGTCGCTCTCCTTTCAATCATGTCCCACTGATTTCCGGGAGTTGAAAAAATGGTGGTAGTGGTAGCTCGACTGCGAATGATTGGCTCGCTATTCATCTTGAGCTCGAAGGATTTTCTCTATTTCTTTACACTTATCGTTCTAATCACATTATTTTAAAATGTTTTCTGAAATCTACATCGTGGGATGCACTGAGTCGAGGTTATTATTTTTGGCCAGGGTGTTTGTGGATGTGCATTGATGGAACGATCTTCAATCATTCAATCTAGGTTGATTCCGTATTATTTATGTTTATTGTTGTATATAGCATGATTGTATGAGTTTGTCAATGTATCATGCCGTTTATATTTGTTTTTAGTCACAGGATCGATGGATTTTAACTTGTGCGTTTGTATTTTAATTAGCACAAGAGGGTAACTTAAAATAGCAAAATTTGAGTAAGCATGTGATCATCTTCTGTAAAAGTTGTATATAGTCTGAACCGAAGTTAACCAACAAACCCAAAAAAGTCTCGGGTTGGGTCGGAATGAAGAAAAATATTGTATCCGACGAAAAACCACATAAATACACACATTTATATGTTATTACCCAATCGACCCCGAATTGAGCCTCAGATCGGATCTGTATTTTAAAATGCATGGTTTGGACCCGACAAAACCCGACTTGTCTAGACACGAGACCTGCCAGTTCAGGTTTAGGTCTAACCTGAAGGGTGTATCAGTACCAATCCTGCCTTATTAAATGTTAAGTATGTGTAAAGAACTTTATAGTGAGGTTACATTGTTACATTTGAATGAAAATATAAAACAAAAACTTTATTACAATAATTGGTTAGGAGAATTTGATAACAAATAAAATGCTAAGCATTTTTTTTCCATGTTGAGTATTACTAATGCTTGTTACTTTATAGTAATATTTTAAAAAGTGTATATCTATTGATTGGGAACAAATACTATATACAATAAATGATTAACCATGAACAATTAGATTTAGACTGCATATTGCACTTTTTTTCTAAAATTCAATATGAATTTCACATTATTGATCCTTTCCCCATAAATTTTTGCATAGAATTAAATAGGTTTCCTTTTAGCATTCTTATTTAACGATGACATTCATTTTAATTTTGATTTTGTTTTTTCTTCCTCATGATTGTGTATGGATAACTTATTAAGACTTTGGGATTAATTAATAACTGTTAAGATAGGTTGATATACTATCTTACAAGAAGGGATTTGAGGAAATTTGAAACTAGCCCTTAAACATTACTTTCTGTAAACATCCAATAAGCATTGATTTTTTGCTTGTAAACTAACTTATCAAACACTATAATAAGTTATCAACAATAAACAATCCGATTACTTATTACATGTTTTTAGTCAAACATGCTTCCCCTTTGTGTATATATGCTTAATTTGGTGTTATTGATCCTTCCCTTCCTTTTGTAATACGAAATACATTTCTTTAGTGGTCCCAGTGAATGTTGTCATTCATTTTAATTTTGCTTTTATTTCTTCCTCCTGATTATGTATGGATAACTTCTTATGACTTCAGCATTTGATATGGATTTTGTAAGACTTAACTATTAAGACCTGCTACACCATTTATACTACACTTCTTATGCTACCTCCAAAGACGGGTGCACATAAAGATTGGTGTGGTCACACGATCACACCAGAATCTTTTTAATAAGAACGCAAAGAAGTTTTTTTTTTTCTAGTTAAACTAAATGGAGCTACAAGACAAGAAATATTTGCTTCTCCTTGTGTCATCTGTGCTGCTGCTATACAGAAAACAAATGAATTTGACTATCATGCACATGTTGCTTTTTTTGCAGAATACTTTCATGCATTTATTCAGTTTACTTTCTTCCATCACAAATCCAGCCAAAATAATAATAACGTGTGCATTATATTATTTAGGATTTTTTTTTTTGAATTTAGGCTGGTTTAGAAAACTAATTACATAAATATGCCACTTTTAAAACTATTTACAAATATAAGCCACTTTTGGCAACTCCATGCGGGCAAAAGTGTATTGACACTATTTGAAAAGCTGCCCATGTTAAACAGATAAGTAATATGGGTGGCTTTTGAAAATGCGCCTGTTATTTTCTTTAACAGTGCTGACGCATTTTGAAATGTCGTACGTGTAAATTTTGAAAAAAAGATATATACTGGCGACATTTTAAATGTCACTAGTACATTATTGTCATTGTGGCGCTGACAGGGTCAAAAGTGGCCTATATTTGTAAATAGTTTCAAAAGTGACCTATTTGCATAATTAGTTTTCTAAACCGGTCTAAATTAAGAGAAAAAAAATCCTATTATTTAATATTCGAGACCCTCTATCCAATAAATCAGGCCCATGCATTATATCTATTATTTCATTTAGTAAATTTTCTTATTAAATGCAAGTGCTTAGAAGTGGGCACACATTATAATCTAGGAACAGAGGAACTCAGCTTATTATATAAAAGCATGCGGTGCAACTAGGAAAATCATCCTTAAATCTTCAAGTTGGGATGATTAGTCGCTTCTGTCTTCAAAAGTTCAACATAATATGAAATAATTAGGTATTTTTTGCTTGCATGATGCTTTTTATGTTTGCATGATGTTTCTTAACTTGCATGACGTTTTCCAACATACATGATGTTTATCGATGTTTCTTAACTTGATTTTAAATAACTTATTTGTTGTTTATTATCAGGATTTAACTTGGGATGTTTGCTTATAAGTGGGAATAAAATTTAGGGGCTGTTTCCCCTCGGACCTCATGCTTTGTCCAAATTGTGACCCTGCCATCCGAATTCCTAGCTACGCTATCGGCTATACAATTCAAAATGAAAGCAAATTTATAGATGGGTTCTTAGAACATTCATGATCGTCTTCATAAAAATTTGTTTTGTTTGGACCATCTTAACATTGTCCAAAAATTAAAATTAAAAAAGTCAAATTGATGGTTAAATTGGACATTTGAAATTGATTTAACATTTTAAACATACTAAACATTCAAAATGATCCCAAATTTGGTGAAGATAAACTTGACAGGTATGTAAACATATCCACAAAATACTTTTTCATTTCAATTGTATAACTATATAAACATTGAGGTGTAGAATCACTATTAGTTATAACGTGTATTGCTATTAATTCCATTTTGATAAATCCTTTGTATTAAACCATTTTGTTAGTTAATAGCTTGTTTTATTGATGCAATAACAGGTTAGTTAATAGCCTGACCTGCTTCCCCTCTTTGTACATATACTTTAATTTTGTGTTATTGATTTTTCCCTTGCTTCCTTACAATATATTTCCTTTGGGAGTCCTTGTGAATGATGGCTTTCATTTTGATTTTGATTTTGATTTTGATTTTATTTCTTCCTCTTGATTATGTATAACATCTTATGACTTCACTTTTTGACATGGCAATACATCCATGCATGCGCGCACACACCCACACACCGATTCTATCTTATTATAGCTCTTGTATGGAACTATCTTCTTAGCTATTAGCTATGATGCCGTTTTGTTACTAACTTTATGAAACAGGTATCCTTATTTATGCCATTGTGGTGCTTCTTAACCTTTATGTCTTTTGAAACCATAACTTGTTTGTTGATTTTAGGGTGAGCAAAATCATTTCCCCCTCTTTTTTTGCATTAAAGCTGGTGACCATGAAGAAGTAATGATTGCCTTGTTTTTCAACAAGGTTAGTGTTTTTATGTCAATAGAAAGAGGATTACTTTCAAATTTAATATTCTAATAGCTGAGCTGCCATTTTACTAACTTTGGTGATGTATGTATATAGCTTCTAAGTTATATTATATTATTCCTTTCCATCAAACAAGAAATGTAAGCGGAATATCAGAATGTTAGTTGTGTATAAACCTAATTCCTATCTGTAGTATCATTTTTCATAGGAATATTCCTACAGAAACTAGATAGTTTTTGAATGTAGAAGTAATAGCCATATGAATTAATTTTGCCTTTTTGTCATGCTTTTAGTTGTTGAGACCTCGAAGGTTAATTAGGAATATAGCTGTCGATATCAAATACCAAAGATACATCTAAGAACCTGCTTGAGAGAGAGAGAGAGAGAGAGAGAGAGAGAGAGAGAGAGAGGGGGAGGGAGGGAGAGGGAGGGAGGGAGAAAGAAAAAAAGAAGGGAGTATTCCGTAGGTTTTGTTCATTTGGTGATAAAATTACTTTATAAACTTTATTTATATGGTATTTTGCAGAATGGTTGGCCATCAATATTTTCAGCAAATGAAGAAAGAACATCCACGGGAAAATAGTGCGAAACAAGGTAATAATTCTGCAGTTGTTGCCAGTAAAAGTTATCAACAATTTAATGATTATGTTTATCCAAAGGTGAAACCACAGCAGGTTTAGAATTGTACACCTGATTTATTTTATACAACAATGCAGCAGCAGAAGTTACCAATGTTTAGATAGATTGGGCGTCGATGACAGTATGGCTGAATTTAAATTTTTGGGGATTGAAGCATAATTATTTCATTGGTAGAAAGTACAGAAAAGTAGAATTGAAAATCAGTTTATGTGTGTACAATTTTGCAGATTGGTTGGCCACAGTCAGTGGCAACAAATTTGGAAAAAAGAAAACCCTGGATTGAATATGCAGTATCGCCGTCTGTGGGAATCGAACCCACGACCACACGGTTAAAAGCCGTGCGCTCTACCAGCTGAGCTAAGACGGCAATTTGAAAAACAAGGGATGACTTTCAACTAGAAACAAATTAATCCAAAAATAAGAGAGAACTAAAATTTAACCCAAACCGATATAAACCAAACCTGACCTGAATTTGATATGCCTTGAGACAGATATAGTTTATAAAAAATACCATAAAAAAGGCTATCAAATATGAAGGATTCAACATTACCCCAATAATCACATAAGTATAAATGTATAATCATTTAGTGTCATTATCCGATCCAAAGTCCAAGTCAATTCAGGTCTAGGCTTTTAGAATGTACATGAATTGGTACAATATACATTTGGTACACTTGGGTATGCTTTTGGTATATACTAAATCTTTTGAATACATACGGTTTCACTTCTACCATCGTTTGGTACACTTGGGTATGCTTTTGGTATGTACCGAATTTTTGAATACATACGGTCTCACTTCTACCCTTTCCGTTCTTCAATTGTACCAAAAAAATAGGATTAATTTTTTTTACTAGTAAAAAGTACCTCATTAAAATGGAAATATATACATATACATATATATGTATGTATGTATGTATATGTATATATATGGCAAGAATCGGCTACACCTCATTCTTGCTAAGTCTCTATTCCCTTCTGATTTCAATCACACATTCCGATTTAAATAATATACTTGGTCATATACATACATATACATGTACATATATATAAGGCTACACCACATTTTACACCTCTAGGGTTTTTGATACTACACCATTCTAAATCAAATGAAATTTTAGGCATGCCAATCTACACTATATATATCATATCCACAAAAAATGAAATCATTTCGAAATTCCTAACATGTTCAAAATCTTATGTCGAATATCAACGGTTAAAATACTTATTTTAACCATTGATTTGAAATATGATTTTGAACATGTTAGGATCATTCAAATTAAGCCAAATAATGTAGAGATGATCTTGAATTATGTTAGAACACATCTACAAGAATTTGGTTGGATTTCGAATTGTGTAGGTCGAGAAATAAGAGAGGTGTAGCAGAACTCTTCCCTATATGATTGTTGTTTGTTTTTCTAAGCAAATAACCAGAGAAGTAAAAAATATCTCTCTTTACTATATATTGAAGAGAGATGTTTTTTTACTTTTCTGGTTATTTGCTTAGAAAAACAAACGACAATTAATAAATGGAACGTGAATTGTTTGGTTTAAAGTATGATTTTGTTTTGTGAGAATTTGCCTTATGGGCTTATTATTTGTCTTTGAGTTTATTTCCGATGACATCAATTTCTATTTATATTAATTTTGGCCTATTTCATTGATAATGTTAAACCAAGTTTTCTTACGTGTGTAGATTTAAGGACAAATTTATATTACTTTGTTGACCAATACGCCTTTATGCTCGTGGTTTTCACTTATCCCTCTTTCTTTTCTTTTAATTATTTAATCAAATCTATAATCTTTTCTTACCGTGTTTTCTAAGGTAAAATTTATTTGAAATCTTAATGTTGAATGTTGTTTGGTTAAAATGTAGTTTGTGTGTATTCAGTTGAATACTTATTTTTTACTATAATTTATTATTTTGACAATATCGCCCCTCTCCATAGATGAATCATTCCACGGCACGAATCAAAAAACATTTTATAAAATATATACGATGCAAATATGCAATTTGGTAGTTGCAAATTGTAAATATATTGAAAATATATGCATATAATAGAACTGAAATGAGCTGTGAATAAATTAATATAATTTTGGTAATAACGATAAGCATATATGAAAGTGATCATTTTAAGTGTTTTGAAATTTGTGAAAAACATTCATGAAACATTTTTTGTTCAAATTTTACCAGATTTTTTCCAGTAAATATAATATTTAATGATAAAATGATGAAAATCAAACCAAATCAACATGTCTATTAGTGAAAAGTCGCGTCTATTCAAGTGAAACATCATATGTACATTCAAGTGAAGAGTCGTGTCTATTAAAGTGAAGAGTCGTGTCTGTTCAGTGAAGAACCATCTCTGTTCAGTGAAGAAGCATCTCTATTAAGTGAATAATGATAATTGTTGGAGTGCAAAGTATAAATGGAAGTCGTGTTCATTTAGAAATGGTGTCTAGAAATACTATAAACACGAGTCATTTGTTTTGTGTTGAAGACAAGAAAAATGGTAAGAAACATATTTTGAGAAATAAAATCAATTCTCTTATCTCCTTCTCATTTATACCAAAGTGCTATCAGAGTCATCTATGTATGGAGATTAAAGTTTGAAGAAAGATGGAACACTATTTATAGTTCCATCTTTCACTAAAGAAATTATGATAAGTGATACATAATGACAAAGGCTTTGTTTGAAGCCTATGGAGCATGAGATGTGTGGAGAAAGGTATGGAAGAAGACGATGCAATCATTAAAACTAAAGACCAAAAGACACTCATTCATTTTTCAAGCTTTTAGATGATAGTACGATCGAAACAGTTTCTGATGCAACCACCTCCAAGCAGGCATGAGACATTCTTTGAACCTCTTTTAAAGGAGTTATAGAGTAAAGAAAGTGCGTCTTCATACCAAGTTTCGCCGGGTTCGGTTTCGGAGTTTTGCAATTTTAGGAAATTCGATCTAATTCGTAAATTTCGATTTCATTGTTTTTTCGTATGATTGCACATATATTTGTGTAATTTATTGAAACAGGATATGTAATTTATCTTTAATTGAAATATAAAATATTAAATGAATAATATCGATTAATTATAAATATCTAATATTTATATATTACTTCTCATTTAACATTTTTAGTTACATAATTCATATATTTTGTAATTTTGAATTTTTTAAAGTTAAAAATTTAGATTTTAATTGTTCATACATTTGAAACTTAAATTAATTTTTTTGGTTTTCTTTTATAAAATGTAAGTTTCAATAGTTTTCTTCATTGAATCAGAGTTGCGGTTATGTTTTGTTTTAGTGCCTGCTGAAACCGAAACATAACGACTAGAATCTCAATGTTTAGGTCGAAACCTCAAACCTTTGATCCAAACATTAAGAGACGAATTTGAATCTCTACAAATGAAGGATACCGATTATATTTCAAAAGTTTTGGCTATTGATAACCAAATGAAGAGATATGATGACGAAGTAAAAGATTATCGAATTGTTTGAAATTTTTTGAGATCTTTAGATCCAAAATTCAATTATGTTTTTGTAGTCATAGAAGAGTCTAGGGATTTAGACATGATTGCAAGCTCATGAAGAAAGATTGTGGAAACCGATTCAGGAATCGTAGAACATGCTATGAAAGTAAAGTTATCTTTGAAAGAGAATGAGACAAACCATGGCCCATTCCAAAGAGACCGTGGACATGAAGGAGGTCGTGGTTAAGGTCAAGGCCGTGGCTATGGAAGAAGTGGACGAGGCGACAAACACTCATTTAGCAATAATGAAACAAGTCAAAGTATCAATCAAGCAAGAGGCCTTGGACGAGGTAGAAGAGGAGGGCACTACCCAAATCAACCAAGATATGACAAATCAAATACTGAATGTTATAACTGTCATCGTTTTGGTCATTATACGTGGGAATGCAAATGCAGTGTGGAGGAGAAGAATAATTTGGTAGAGATTAACAACGCTAAAGAAGATGAAGATACTGCTTTACTTTTTGCGTGCAAAGGTAATAAAGACGAGGAGAGCAATCAGTGGTATCTTGAATCTTATGCAAGCGGTTACATTTGTGGAAATTGATGAATCAGTTGGTGATGTTCAAAAGTCAAAGTAAAGGGAAAATGTATGATTATGGTTCGGTTAAAAGATGGAAGCTGTCACTTTATTGCTAATATCTTTAATGTTCCAACATGAAAAGTAACATTTTGATTTTGGGACAACTTTTGGAGAAAAATTACGATATGAACTTGAAAGAAGTTTGACCATGAAAGACGCAAAATGGGAGATTGCTTGTCAAAGTACATATGACAAAAAAAAAATGTTCCCGCCGAACCTCCAATCTGATGTACCTATGTGTTTGAAGTCTCGTTTCAAAAATCTATCTTTGCTGTTGCATACGAGGCTTGGAAACCTGAATTTTGATGGCCTAAAAATAATGAATAGAGAAAGAATGGTGAAAGGATTACCTTCCATCGACCTTTCAAATCAAATTTTCTAAGGATGTCTTCTTGGAAAACAAGTAAAAAAGAGTTTGGAGTTCGATATCCTCTGGAGTTAATCCATTCAGATGGATGTGGGCCTATCAAACTATCAGTCACTTGAAAGGAACAACAATTTTGTTCTTTTCAGTGATGATTATACATAAAAAACTTGGGTATATTTTTGAAAGAGAAACCAGAGACGTTTGAAACTTTCAACAAATTCGAGGCAAGAAAAGCAAGGTGGTTACCAAATTAAAGCTCTTAGGTCTGATAGAGATGGTGAATTCACATCGAATCAATTCAAAGCTTTTTGCGAGAAAAATGGCATTCATCATTCCATGACAACTCCGTATTCTCCTCAACAAAATGGAGTAGTTGAAAGGAAAAACCGAATAATTCATAACATGACAAAGAGTATGTTGAAGAGTAAAATTATGTCGAGAGAAGCTTGGACTACAATACTAGTTGAATCAGATGTCTCAATAGTTATTATCGAACATCACAGTTCTTAACAATACTTAATGAATCATCGTTACAATAAAAAGTCTTCATGGAAAAACACCTCAAGAAGCTTGGAGCGGTTATAAGCTAAGTGTTTCACGCTTGTGAGTTTTTGGAAGCATAGTTTATGCACATATTCTTTGATGGGAAAAGAATTTAATCGGATGATAAAAGTGCAAGGTACATCTTTATTAGCTACGATCAAAGTTCTAAAGGGTATGGATTATTTAATACAAGCAGGGTGAAAATCGTTATAAATCGAGATGTTGAGTTTGATGAAGAAAGCATTTGAGAATGGAATAATAAAAAGAAATAGCAAAAATATTGATGATGAAGAAGTCATAACATAACCTATTACTCCATCAACTCCCGAACCACAAATTGCACATCATGATGATGATGCAAGTTCCGGTGAAGGATGTCGTAGATTCAAAAGTATGCATGAATTATATGAAACTACCAAAGAGATCAAATTTGGATGATTTTACATATCATTGCTTATTTGCGAAAGTTGAACCTATGAGATTTGATGATGCTGCTTGTGATGAAAAATATAAAACTGCAATGGATGAAGAAATTGAGGTGATTAGGAAGAATCACACACGAGAGTTATATCTTTACCGAATGGTAAAAACAGAATTGGTGTGAAGTGGGTGTACAAAATAAAGAGAAATGCTAAAGGTGAGATTGAAAAATACAAAGCAAGACTCGTTGCCAAATATTACAAACAAAAGACCTAAATCGATTACGAAGAGCTATTTGCACATGTTGCTCCTTTCAAAATAATTAGATCGATTATTTCCCTTGCAGCCCAAACTTATTGGAAAATTTAACAAATGGATGTAAAGTCTACTTTTTGAATTGTTCCTTAGAGGAATAAGTCTATTGATCAACCGTTGCGATGTATGGCACACAAACATGAAGGTAAAGTGTTGAAATTGAAAAAGACTCTATGGCTTGAAGCAAGCCCCTTATGCTTGGAATAGTAGAATCGATAAATATTTGCAAGTAGGTTTATCAAGCGTCCATATGAGCATGCATTATATAGGAAAGTAAATAAATATGGTGATATGCTACTAGTTTGCTTGTATGTGGTGTGTGTTGCGGAATTATGGATTTTAAGGTTAATTAAATACTAGAGGAGGGTGAATAGTGTTTTTTAATTTATGTAAATCTTTTTAAATTTCTTTCAAGTTAATATTAAATCACAGATTATTAACACATAAATATACCAATAATCAATCACAGATGTAATCACAGATAAAAATAAAAATAATAAAGTAAGGCAGAGAGTTAGAGAGATGACACTGAAGATTTTATATTGGTTCGGATTTCTCCTACATCCAGTTCCGTACAATTGCTTGTACAGATTTCTTTTCAAATGCAAATCTTTAACCGGACAAAAGATAAACTCAAATACAATCTCGATTTCGATGCTACGAGACACACCCTTCTGAATTTTCGAGCTCAGGGTAGACTCACTTGATTTGACTAGGCTATAAGCACACCCACTAGATTTTCGGACTGCTAAGAACACCCACTTGATTTAAACGGGCTACAAGCACCCCAAAGCAAATATAAGTTGATAGTTTTTACAAAGACAATTTCTTAAACTTTGGGTATAATAGATCGTATAGCCTCTTAGACAACACTTTGATCTTTTAATTGATAGAGATGTTTCCAAAACAGTATGAAAATAGCATTGAATCAATACAATGAAGTATGAATTGATTCTATGTGATTTTGAATAGAATAACGTATATTTTTCAATGAAGTTTTCAAGGGAGTAAGATGATGGAAGAAAGAAAGTAATTAGTTGTCAAAAAATTCGTTTGCATTCCCATTTATATAGTAAATGAACAGATGTGTCCGTTCATGAAGACGTGCGATGAATAGACACTTCATTTCAAAATTTGAAAAACCAATTGGCGGCATGTATGTCGACATATGCAAGACATGTATGTCGACATATGCTTATATATTTTGAAAATGCTATATTTTGTGTATAATTTGATACTTTCTAAAATAGTTTGAACATAATTTATTAACATTTTGAACTTTGAATTTTTTTATTAAAATATTTTGATATGTATTTTGAATTTTATTTTGGTAAAAAATATAAAAGATTAGAAAATTGGAGATAGAGATCAATGATTGTTATCAAGGACTTTAACAATATATGTTATGACTCTATACACTAAATTATAATCTTGAAATCTTCATATCTTGGTCTTTGAACTCTTGAGTCCTCATGTCTATCTCTTGAGTCTTTATACTGTACAGTATTCAATTTAACACATGTGTAATATTCTGCATTGTATACTATATAACTTGGTAAACATTAGTATCTATATTTTATATAATTGTAATAGGTTGTCATCAAGGTTGTTATCATCAAAATCAATAACTGATGTATTAACATGTGAATGACTTGCTTTTTGCAGGGAATATTCCGAAAATGTTTGATGATTTTAAGAAAGCTATAACGAATAAGTTTGTGATGACAAACATTGGGCTAATATCCTACTATCTTGGCATAGAAGTGAAATAAATAAATAAATGATGATATATTCATTTCCCAAGAAGGGATATGCAAAAGCAGTTCTCAAGAAATTTAAAATGGAGAATTGAAAATATGTTACCACTTCCTTAGAAAGTGTGATTAAATTATTCTTACATCAACATGGTGAGAAAATAAATCCCATATTATTTAAAAGTTTAGTTGGAAGTTTGAGATATTTAACTTGTCCGAGACCCGATATTTTCGAAGTTGGACTTGTTAGCCGTTATATGGAGCGCATGTCGGTACATCCCATTTGAAAGTGACCAAAAGAATACTTCGATACATCAAAGAGTTACAATCGATTATGGAATTTTATATGCTCATTTTCATGACTTCAAGCTTGTTGGCTATGGTGGTAGTGATTGGGACGGTGATACGGATGATCGAAAATGACCGTTGGATTTGTTTTCTTTTCGGGAGACTCAACGTTTACTTAAAATTCAAAAAAATCCAACCTATTGTGACTCTTTCTACATGTGAAGTAGAATACATTGCAACCACTTCTTGTGTCATGCTATTTGATTAAGAAGTTTATTGAAGGAGCTTAACTTGACACAAAAAGGTCCAACAGAGGGTTATGTTGATGATAAATGTGCTATAGCATTAACTAAAAATCCATTTTTATGAAGCAAACATATTGACGCAAAGCACCATTTTATTCAAGATTCCATATCAAAGAAGTAGATCTTGACTTCATGAAGTCACAGTACCAGATTGCAGATATCTTCACCGTCATTAAAAATTGATGTTTTTCAAAAGTTGCATTTTCTTTCCCGAGGTAATCAATTGGATTTAAGGGGATGTTGAAAAGTAAACTCAATTAACATGCTTATTAGTGAAAAGTCACTTCTATTCAAGTGAAAAGCCACATGTCTTTTCAAATGAAAAGTCGTGTCTATTGAAATGAAGAGTCGTATCTATTGAGCATAGTTATGAAATACGCGCCACGACGTGCGCTATGGCGCAAGACGCGACGTGGCGCGGTGATGCATTTGCATCTTTCTTTTGTATGGCACGACGCACATGAATGGCGGTTATGGCGTAAATGACGCAAAAATAACGCGTTTTTTCATTAGTTTATGTTTTTTTACTTCTTTTTATTATTTTTTATTATTTTTCTCTTTTAAAACTAATATCCAACGATGGTTGAATGCATTATATATTTTTTATACAGTGACGCGATTACACTTTGAACTAATTTCCAACAAACTTTGAACTATTTATTTATACTATTGCCGCATCGAATTACGATAACAATTAGAATCGAGATTTGCAAATCCAAACCAAACTGATTCGAACTCGACTTGAACCCGATGAGTTCCAGATCGGGTCTTGTTGATGAAAAATAACATGAAAACCGATCCTACTCGGAAGATTAAACTAAAAAGCGAGATTATTATCCAGTCAGACCCGAATCGACCAGATAGAGTCGAACCTCAGGTTGGGTTAATGTTTTAAAATATACGAGTTATACTCGACAAAACCCAATCTGATTAGAATCGAGGCCCGTCGGGTCGGGCTTAGATCCAAATTAATCTCGAATGGTCGCATTCTCCAAATTAATCTCGAATGGACTTCGAACTATCAGTTCTAATTACTGTTGCACCGAACAAATAATCTCGAATGGATGTTTTTTAAATTAATTTTCAACGAATTTCGAACCGTCCGTTCCTATTACGGGTTGCGTCGAGTAACTTATCAATCGATATGAGATGAGAAAGATGCTGCAGCCTATGAATCTGATGATGTAAATATTGATTTAGAAAATATAATCGTTGAATTAAATTCAGATTTCTAGTTTATCGTTAATATTTACTATTATCTTGGATTTTGACTTTTGAAGATTATTACGTTTGAAATTCTATGCTTATGATATCATATTTAATTTTTAGTAAAAAAAATTATATTAAACTTGTTAAATTAAATAGGACAAATTTTCAAAGTGGGCTAATTTTCGAAACTATTTCGCGTTCAGAACTAGTTTAAAAATTTATTATCAAATATGGGCTGGTTTTAGCCCTGTTAGCATCCACATCAGCAGTGTTGTAACTACCAACGCACTTGCGCGTATGGTGAATTAATTTTTGTGCAACTCATAGTTGCGCAAATTGAAAGTAGTTAGAAATCAACAAAGCACAACAACAAGTTGTGCATAAAGTTCCATGTGTGCATAACTTGTAGTTGCGCCCGCACGGATTTGCTACTGCCACGTAAAGGCAGCAGCAGCCCCACCATCCCATTTCATTTTCTAAAAACATATGCTCCTCATTATCTTCTGTTCGAACCCATCTCCTCCAAATCTCAAATTTTGATTTTTTGATTAATTCCACCCAAAATTAACAAATTTCTTTGCCAATCAACTATAACAAATTTATCATAATGGAAGCAGGATCTTCATCAACACAATTCAGTTTTGGTATTTTCTAAACCCTAGGTTTATTTGTTAATTTCTAATTTGCGTATTATTTGTTTCTATTTGCAAGAAACATTGCCAATTAGCTTGTTCTAGGTGTTAGTGATCCAATTCGTATAGTTGAATCAATCATTTATTGTAAATGATGTTAAAAATATGAGTTTTTGTTGCCTGAACTTTCAGAACCGGAAAGCGGACCCGTCGATTGTACCGTGCTATATTTGCAAGATAACCACCGCATAAACGTTGAAGATTTAATGAGGGTAATTTTTTTATTTTATAAATATAGTAAATAGTTTAAGATTTTTAGCATTTTGAATTAACTATACGTTATAATTCTTTGTTTTGTAGAGTGTAAAACCCATCGACTGTTTGGATCATTCACAGAGTTTCGAAGATCTAATGGAAATTGTTGATGACCACCGAGTTCAACAATTACTTTATCAAGCGGGCTTCTGGTATTTCATGCAAATAAAATATATCAGATTTGATAGGTCTTTACTGACAGCATTATGCGATAGATGGAGGCCTGGGACTTGCACTTTTCATTTTTCTGTTGGAGAAATGACAATTACTTTACAAGATGTTTATATTTTGCTCGGCTTTCATATAGAAGGCGTCGTTCTAAATTATGGTAGTGATGTGGACGTCGATAATGTTTGTCACCGTTTGTTTGGTGAGATTCCACCACTCGAAGCGGTGATTAATAGAAGAGAGTTGAAGGTTAAATGGATAAATGATCTTGTAGTTGGCCGTGAGATTACTGTCGATTCATTTGTTGTGGAGCTAGAACAGTTCATACGGGCTGCATGTTGCTTATAGCATCCCGTCTTTTTCCAAATCATTCAAAGGGTCGAGTAAGTGTCAAATGGTTATACATGCTATAGGACTTCGCCACTATTTTGATTATTCGTGGGGTAGCGCGGTTTTATGCGCTTTGTATAAGAAGTTGGATAATGTGGCACTAAGGAAGTCGAACGGGTTAGTTGGTTGCCCTACCCTTCTGCAGGTATATAATTTTTCATTTATAATTGCACTAATATTTTGAAAGATCTCGTTTAACACAGATAATATGTAGGTTTGGGCATCGTGTGTATTTCTATTGGTCCTTTAAATGTTCGTGCCAATGTCGTTGCTGGATTACCTTACGGAGCCAGGTAAAAACCGGTAGTAATTTCTATTGAAAACTCTATGTTTTAGTATAATATTCACACATAATTTTGTTCATTTATTGTAGATGGATCGGAGATAGACGTTGGAGAGATAATCCAGCCCGTCATTACACATTCTATCACAACGAGCTCGATGTTATGGAGTAGAATAATGTTGATTGGACGTCGTACACTGTGAGATTGTACAGAATTTGCCGTTAATTTGCTTAGATGGAGAACAGACTTGGTATTCACGAACTTCAATAATTTGCTTGCAAAGTGTGGCCATGCACTACTCGAATAGAGTGATGATGCAATTTGACCTTCATCAGCATACACCTGATGCAGCCGAGCAAGTTTTCCTACACGGTTGGAACAGAGATTTGTATAACACGTATGTAGCAAGATGAGATCATAAGTTGGATCATGCACAAGTTGAACGCTTACCAAGAGTCACCATCGAGCAATACTACAGTTGATATTGGCATATAACGCGATGATTTGTTCTTAAAGAATCGTCTATTAGGCTGCCTAGATATGCTCCACGAGGATCAATGGAACATGACTTGGTACGTGTAAATAAGTTTTCATCTCTTAATTCATTCAATTAGCTTTACTTGCGCCAATATTTCTTTTGTTTTAGGTTCAAGAGTTTACCTCATTTCAAACGAAGTTGATGATGTTTTTGCAGATCCTAGATATGAAGATCGAGTAAAAGGTAAGTGTTTCAACATTAAAGAAATTATCAAGTCGTTTCTTGGTAGACACAAGCTTAAACGACCACCGTCGTATGTACCTCGTTCATCCGAAGTTTTTGCTCATACATACCAACGAAGACCTTTTAGAGACGCGGGTGGTTATTCACAAGGCAGTCAACTGGGGCAAGACATAGTTGAAGCCGAACCATCTTAACCGCCTTCGACTCAACACAAAGAACATCCCAAAAACTTAGAATCTTAAGAAATTAGGTGGTATGGTAGGTGTACTTAAGTTGTTTAATTTGGTTTGTAGGTTGGTTGCTTTCGTTTGAAGTTGTACTTTGTTGTTTTGAACTTGTATTCACATTTGAAGTTGAACTTTGTTAATATACAATCAAGATATGTACGTTGTTTAATAAATTTATGGTTTTGCAACTTGTTGTTTTCGTATACAGTTGAATTAGATTTGAGTGAAATATGTTGGTTTTGAATAAAATGCATATTTTGTTTGCATATATGTGAGCTACTGTTTGAAGAGCACTAGCAGGTTACATGTCACAACTACGAGTTGCGCCTGTAACACACAGCAAAGCGCAACTTTGAGTTGCGCCCTGTAATATACACAGCAGCGCAACTCAAAGTTGCGCTAACGTGTACAACAGCAAGCGCAACTCAAAGTTGCGCCTGTTCATTGGCTGCTGCTACTGGCCCAACAACAGTTTATAACGCCCTTTACCCCTCTCCACTCCAACAAAACTCCTCAAACCCAATATATTTCAAAAACCTAAACTCCATTGCTCTTACTACAACTCAACTAAAAATATAACAAATCCACTCAAATTCGTTTAAATCGACAAATATCAACATAAGATTTTACTTTTTTTATAGTTGAGGTAATGTTTTGAAACTCTTTTCTGCTTATTTTGTTAAATCTATTATTGAAATTTAGTTTCTTGAAATTTGCTAGATATATGACTACCGTGTCGATTATTTGTCACTATGACGGTGATTTAATCATTGACGAGAATAGCAAGTCAACCTATGTTGGCGGAAAACATAAAGGATCTAAAGTGAGGAAGAGTTGTAATTTTCTTGAGTTGAAAATAGCAATTTACAAAGCTACAAAGATTAATTCAAACGAATTCGACATCTCGCTGGTAAGTAAATATGTTACAGATGATGATTTGATTGCTATTGAGGTGGACGATGACGACGACGATTCTATGTTTTGCGTGGGGATAAAAGTAATCGAGTTGTACGTTAAGAAGGAGGGGGTACAAACAACTGAACCGCAAGCTCATATCTTTGATTATGCAAGTCAATCAGGACCGAATAATATTGCCGAGCAAAGTCAAATGTATTTCCCATACTACTACCAGCCACCGAACGTTTACGCACAAACACCTGGGTATGGTTTCATGTGATGCATGTATGTTCCATTCATGGTTTGTATGCTCATGTAACACTCATGTTTTTTTACAGGTTGTATACACAGACATCCGGCTACAGTTTCATGCCATATCCATCACAGTCACCCGAGAATGATTTCATGTCGTATCCTTCACAGTTAATTCCAACTTCGAATTCAAACGAGTAGCTACAAAAAATTGAAGATGAAGATGTTGAAACTGAAGATATGGAGGATGAAAATGCTGATAATGATGTATCACATTTGGATAGCATGGAAATCGCTGCTTCACTTGACGAAGATGGGACGTGGATAAATGCTATAAATGTTAACAATGATGCTCCGTTAGATGATATTCCAGAGGAAGTTGATGACATTAGCGAACATATCATAATGAAAGAACCGTTAAAGGACGATCAATGCAACGACACAATCATGGAAAGATCTATTATGCTAGAAGTTCAATTTACCGATGAAATGTTTGGACTTTAATGTGCGGAGAAAGACCCTTAAATCGTTATGATTTTTAAATCAAAGGAATTTTTAATTGAACATATAAGTGAATAGTCGATAAAATGTTCAGTTTCATTTAAAAACTTTAAGTCTCGTGCTAGAGAGTTCGCTGTTATATGTGATATTGATGTTAATTGTCCATGGCGGCTTCATGCTATTGTTTCTAAACGAGATCATGCTGGATGATGAGTGATAAAAAAATACGGTGGTGATCACACATGTTCAAATCCAATCATCAACTCGAACCACAAATAAGCAACAACCAAATTTATCTGCACCAAAGTCCTTCCACATGTTTGATCGAACCCAAGTTACACTGCAAAATCTGTCCAAGAGCTTATGACAAATACGTACGAAATTCAAATAAGCTATATGAGAGCTTGAAAAAGACTAAACAAAGCAATGTTTAAAATATTTGGCGATTGGAATCTTCATATAATGACTTGTCATAGTTTCTTCGTGCAATATAGAAATGCAATCCAGACACTGTTTATCATGTCCACACAGACCGCGTTCAATTTTGGGAGGGGGAGCTTTTTGGGCATTTGGACCAAGCATGGAATGTTTCAAACATTGTCGTCATGTTCTTTCTATTGATGAAAGACATCTATATGGTAAATATCAAGGTATGTTGCTTGTGGATTCAGGAGTTTATGCAAACAACTCTCCTTTTCCTTTGGCATTTGCTGTTGTACGAACCGAATCAACGGAGACTTGGGGATGTTTTTTCATGCATGTGACACTTATTTCCATCTTTAAATGCAAGATGCATTACTTTCATTTCTGATAGAATAAAAGAATTCCAACCGTTTTGCAAGAGAAATGGAGAAGACCGCATCAGCATCGCTTCTGCCTTCGTCATTTGAAAGAAAACTTTAAAAAGACATGTTTTAGTAGCAAAATTTTGCAAAACTTATTCCATGCTTGTGCTGAAGCAAGAGACGATGTAACATACAAAGAACTAAGAGAGCAACTAAAAATGTGAGTCCGGCTGCTGACAGATGGATTGACAGAAGTCTCAAACATAAGGATGAACAATGAGCTCTTTACAAGGACAACGATGAACGATTTTGTATGATGATTATCAATGCTTCGGAGAGTTTCAATGGAGTTCTAAAAGGTGCAAGATCATTAGCGATGAAGATGTTAGTAGCACGTACCTTTCATCGTCTTAATAGTTACTTCTACAGAAGATGTACTGATGGACTGGAGTACACAGCTACTCATGCGAACGTATGAAAAATGGAAAAATATGCAGCAGAAGCACAAAGTATGAGCATTAACAAGTTCATCTTGACAGAGTGACAAATAATAGACACAAACACATGTAACTACACAGTAAATATTGTCAATGACAACGGTAGCTGTTCATACAATATTCCTATTCTTGTCCATTTTCCATGTTATCATGTTTTGGCTACATGTGCACGATGCAAAGGAGGAACGAACAGAGCTTATCATGATCTTATTTCGTCGTGGTTTATAGCAGACAATTATAAGCATATACATTCTTCGGTTTTTCATCATGTGTCCGACAGTAGATATTGTGATGTACATTAAGGCCCAACTATTCAACCGCCGCCTACACGTAGTAATACAGAAAGACCAAGGTCCACAAGCATTAGGGGGTCATGGACGAAATGGAAAACAGAAGACATGACAGATGTGGACAATGCGCTAACTTGGATCATAAGAGAAGAACGTGCGGGAAGCAATAATTAATTTGATTGTTTTTACTATTTATGTCATTCGTGTACTGTATAACTTCTATTTTTATTCTGTACGCAAATTTGGTATTAAAAGTTATCATTTATCGAATATTGATGTTAGTTGCTATGTTATGTGACTTCGATTTATTTTGTACGCAACTTTTGTACGTAATATCCACTGCATGCAACGTGGAACAACAAAAAAGTAATACATCAAACATTAAATAAACATTACAACCAAAAAGTAATAGATCAAATATTACATAACCATTACAATAACCTAGTAGTACAACAAACATTAAAATTAATGCATGCATAACTCCATTAAACAAGTTTGTTACACAACCATTGCACTAACCATTTTACTAGACCCTTTTTCAAATTGGATTTAAGGACTACAAATAGTTTACCTGATGTCTTAGTATACTATTTTCCTTTTCCAATCGCCTCATTTCGAATTGTATCTCTAGTGCATATTCAACTCCCTTAAGGGTCAACAGACAATCTAACTATTTGAAGAATGTATAGCACCGAACACCATTCGGGTTAGTTATATGATCTAGGTAACGAGCACATCCGTAAAACAGACGTCCGACATTTGTCCGAGTCTTACATATAACTATCTCACAAATATCCCCATGGTCACAAATATCAGGAACAAAATAGGATTCAGCTTCCAATTGTTCACAATATTTCACCAGTACTTCATCTGAGATCTTTCAGTTATCCATATCTGTTTGGCTAACTTAATATGACAGGTATGGAATTATAAATCAATACAAAACATAAAACATTTCAAAATGACAATAGATTTGAAAATAGGGTTTACTTAATTACCTTGCAAAGACTGTTGTAGCTTTGTTCTAATTGATTAATGATGCAGAAATATCATGATTTTGAGTGGATTTGACGAATAAATTATAATTAGATGATTGAAGGGTTTTGGGTTCGGAGTTGGGAAATTTGGAAGGAATGAATGGTAATGTGAGTGTGTGATGGAAAGTGTAAGTGCTGTTGTTTTTATATACAGCAGAATATATGTGCACAACTTTAAATTGCGCTAAACAATTACATATGCGCAACTATGAGTTGCGCGGATACTAATTGTTAAGCGCAGTTTAAAGTCGCGCCATATCAATTTGCAAACAAAATGAAAAAGCGCTTCTATATTTGCGTTTTTCCATTTGACTAATATTTTCAATATGTGCATCTATGAGTTGACCAGATATTAATTCACCATATGCACAACTCATAGTTGCACAAATATGTTGGCAGTTGCAAAATTGTTGATGTGGATGTTGACTGGGCTAAAACCAGTCCTATTTGGTAATAAGTTTTCAAACTAACTCTACACGCTAAATGTAGAAATGCAGTATTCAAATGAAGGAAAAGCAGAATAATCTAACCGTAAAACAAAGGAATTCTGAGGCTTGCCTTAGCAATTTCCTTAAAACTTTTATTTCCAAAGTTTCCCAAGATACAACAGAATGATTCTGCACGAAATTGGAACGAGCAATGTCACTCTGTGATGTTTGGTATGGCAGCAGTAGTTTGGAAGAAGAAGAAGATAGAAAACTGGAGTTTCGAATTGATAGAATGTGATCAGTATTCTGTCCTTTTTTATAGTCCAGTTTGCATCCCTTCAGACAGTCGCGTCCGTTCGTTTGAACCGCGCATAACTGTTTATTTTAAACGGGCCGCGTCCGTTTATATCCGTTGCTACCGTCCACCAGAGGTCACACCTCTTCAGAAAAACTTGTTCAAAACCGGCCTTGTTTTTCTGTGCAAAAATAAGATTTCATTTAGACCCAAGCCCAAGCCCGGTTCGGTTCGGTACGGGACGGGCGGGCGGCGCGCGCGCGCGTGTGTTTTGGTCATAAGATATACGTCTTCCCCCTCGCACAAAATTACCTGATCCTAAGGGCCAATATAGGGTTTGAGGAATTGGTATATATCTATGAAACTTCTCTTATTTTTGGCGATGTGGGACTATTGTATATATCATTCAATTTTATCTTTTTAAGGAATTTCAACAATCCCCCACATGAATGATAATATACATATCCCCCACACAAAGTGGAATATCACAGAGTACATATGGAATAATGCTATATCGAGGATAAGTAGATATTTCACTTTGAACTTTCCCTAGTTAAAACTCATCGGATATACTTGGCTAATCGGTGAATTATTTCATCTTGAACCGTCGGCCGTTATTGTATAACCAGACAATAAGTTTCACGAAGCATTGATTCCCTTCTCATCCAATTTCTTGGTTGTGTTCATTTTGGTCCTGAACAGTTATTGGTTCTGCGAGTGTTATAGAGAATTATAAGCCTGTAATAATCTCATAGAGCCGACCCAGCTCACACTAACATAGGTGATCGCATCCATGTAGAGTATCCTACATATACCCCACTTGTTATTTTCAAGATATGGACATCATTAAAAAGCATAGCTTTAACCTTTTAATTCTTCTGTAGGTATGCATTTTATTTTGCATCATAGGAATTAGGTAGGACTAAGTCCAAACAAATGCATTACTTCTTGAGTTAATCATAACTGGTTTGCCTATTGAACCTAGTCCGTGGGATCTCCAGTCGCTAGGTTAGGTTTCCGTATAAGTTAACTCTTGTTGGTTTAGGCTTTTAAACTCATTCCCCTCGATGCGCAGTCAATTTTCTCTCTGGATAAACCTTTAGTAAACGGATCCGCTAGGTTATCATTTGTCCTCACATAATCTATGGAAATAGTTCCATTAGAGAGTAACTGCCTAACTGTGTTATGGCGTCGTCGAATATGTCGTGACTTTCCATTATACACAAAGTTGTGCGCTCTGCTTAGCGCTGCTTGGTTATCGCAGTGTATGCATATGGCCGGTACAGGTTTAGGCCAGAACGGAATATCTTCTAAAAAGTGACGAAGCCATTCTGCTTCTTCGCCTGCTTTATCTAATGCAATGAACTCTGATTCCATAGTGGATCGAGCTATGCATGTTTGTTTAGTAGATTTCCATGATACTGCTGCCCCTGCTAGGGTAAAGACATAACCACTTGTTGATTTTGATTCCTCTGAATCTGCAATCCAGTTTGCATCACTATACCCTTCTAAGACGGCAGGATATTTTCCATAATGTAAGGAATAGTTAGCGGTATTTTTTAAATATCCAAGCACTCTCATTAGTGCTTTCCAGTGTTCCTTTCCTGGATTGCTTGTATACCTGCTCAGTCGACTTACTGCATAAGCTATATCTGGTCTTGTGCAATTCATGAGATACATGAGACATCCTATTACACGAGAGTATTCCAGTTGCATTACACTCTCATTAGTGTTTTTATGCAGTACTTCTGATGGATTAAAAGGTGTTCTCACTCCTTTAATTCCATAGTCTTGGAATTTTTCATTTACTTTGTCTACATAGTGTGACTGAGATAATTCAATTCCATCAGGTGTTTTTATTATTTTGATTCCCAAAATAACATCGGCAACTCCTAAGTCTTTCATATCGAAATTGTTGATTAACATCTTCTTTATGGTCTCTATTACTTTAGGACCAAAGATTAGCATATCGTCAACGTATAGACATATCATTACAAATGATTGTCCAACTTGTTTGTAATAAACACATTTATCACATTCATTTATACGAAAACCATTTTTCATCATGACACTGTCAAATTTTTCGTGCCATTGTTTAGGAGCTTGTTTTAGTCCGTATAGTGATTTTACTAATCGACATACTTTCTTTTCATTTTCTTTGGAAATGAAACCCTCAGGTTGCTCCATGTAAATCTCCTCATCGAGATCTCCATTTAGAAATGCTGTTTTTACATCCATCTGATGAATCTCTAGATTATAGATAGATGCAATTGCTATTAACATTCTTATAGAGGTTATTCGTGTTACCGGTGAATAGGTATCAAAGAAGTCTACTCCTTCTTTTTGACGATATCCTTTGGCTACTAATCTGGCTTTATATTTATCAATAGAGCCATCCGGTTTCATTTTCTTCTTGAAAATCCATTTGCAGCCAATCGGTTTTATTCCAGGGGGAATATCAACTATTTCCCAAGTTTTATTACTTAGAATTGAATCAATCTCACTTTTGATTGCTTCTTTCCAACAGGAAGAATCAGAAGAAGACATTGCCTCTTTATATGTTTGAGGTTCATGTTCTAGTACGTAAGTTAGAAATTCCGAGCCGAATGACTTGGAAGTTCGTGCCCTTACGCTTCTTCTTGGTTCAACTTCATCTCTGTCTCGATGAGTTTCATTTTCATGTGGTTCATTTCTGTCATCTCTTGTCCTTTTTGAGGCAAGATTTCCATCATTTCTTTTATGTGGAAAAACATCTTCAAAGAATGAAGCATCTCTTGACTCCATGATTGTATTTACACAGATGTCATTTATATCAGACTTGAAAACTAAAAATCTATAGGCACTACTATTTTCAGCGGGGCCTAGATAGTAGCAGTCTACAGTTTTTGGTCCAAGTTTGACCTTCTTGGGAGGCGGAACTGGAACCTTTGCCAAGCACCCCCACACTTTGAGGTATTTGAAGCTAGGTAGGTGTCCTTTCCATAACTCATATGGGATTGTTCCTGTTTTGCTATGAGGAACCCTGTTTAATATATGATTAGACATATTTAGGGCTTCCCCCCACAAGTTCGTTGGTAGGCCTGAAGTTAAAAGCATAGCGTTAACCATGTCTTTTAACGTTCTATTCTTTCTCTCGGCGATACCATTTTGTTGTGGTGAATATGGAGCTGTTCTTTGATGAATTATACCATTTTCGGCACATAATTGTTCAAATGGTGATTCATATTCTCCACCTCGATCAGATCTCAATATCTTGATCTTTCTATTCAGCTGATTTTCTACTTCAGCTTTGTATTTTATAAATGATGTTATTGCTTCATCTTTACTATTTAAAAGATATATATAGCAATATCGTGTATAATTGTCGATAAATGTAATAAAATACCTTTTCCCACCTCTTGTAGGTAAGTTTCTGAAATCACATAAATCAGTATGAATCATTCCCAATGGTTCAGTACTTCTATCAATAGTATGAAATGGTTTCTTAGCCATTTTTGCTTCTACACATGTCTCACATTTGTAGGTTTTATCTATTTGGAATTTAGGAATTAATCCTAAGTTTGCAAGTTTTTTCATTTTTCGAAAATTTACATGACCTAATCTATCATGCCATAATAAAATTTCATGCTCAACCAAATAAGAAACTTCAATTTTATTGATATCACAATCAGAATACATAGTATTTTTGCCAACTACGGCTACATTTGCCTTAAATAGGCCATCACATAAGTAACCCCTTCCTATGTAGATTCCTGCCTTAGACAGAACCATCTTGTCTGACTCGAAGACCATCTTGAATCCCTTCTTTGAAAGCACGGATCCAGAAATGAGATTCTTGCGAATATCTGGAACATGAAGGACATCATTCAGTTTAATAGTCTTCCCAGAAGTGAACTTGAGGGTGACTGTCCCTTTGCCTTCAACCATGGAAACCGATGAATTGCCCATATAGAGTTTCTCATCTTGATCTAATTTGGTGTAGGTTGAAAATACGGATTTGTCAGAACATATATGCCTAGTAGCACCCGTGTCCAACCACCATTGTGCAGAATTCTGAATCAAGTTGCATTCAGATACAACTCCTGAAAAATTGGATTCATCGATATCCATATTTTCCACAATGTTTGCTTCAGAATTTTTCTGCTTCTTGTGTCGACAATCTCTAGCGGCGTGTCCCGTCTTACCACAAACCCAACACTCACCATTAAACTTCTTGGTTTGTTTGTTGTCTTTTGGTTTGTTTTCAGGAGCTTTTCTTTTCTTTGAGAAATTCTTCTTTTTGTTGAAGTGGCCTTTGTTCTTTGACCCTTCTGCTACAAACGCCTCCTCGGTTTGTTTTGTAACTCCACGGTTATCTGCCTCTATCTTTAAACGTACGATGAGGTCTTGTAGAGAAATCTCTTTCTTCTTATGCTTCAGATAGTTGCGGTAGTCTCTCCAAGACGGTGGCAACTTTCCAGTTATTGCTTCCACTAAAAAGGATTCCCCAACTTGATGGCCTTCTGATTCCAGTTCGTGGATGATAATCTGAAGTTCTTGCACTTGTGCAGTTACAGATTTTGAGTCTATCATCTTGTAGTCCATGAATTTGTCTACGATGAATTTCTTCAGGCTCACGTTTTGCGTTTTGTACTTTGCATTAAGCGCATTCCAGAGAGCTTTCGCAGTCTTGAGTGGCTGATAAACTTTGTACAAAACCTTATCCAAACAGTTAAGGATGTAATTTCTGCACAAGAAATCTGAGTGCCTCCATGCATCAATATTAGCATTCTCAGTTGACGCAGTGGTTTTGCCTGGTGTAGGTGGCACCGGTTCATCTTCATCAAGATACTTCTGCAGACCAAGGGTTGTGAGATAAAAGAGCATCTGACTCTGCCATGTCAGAAAATCATCTCCGTCTCCCTTGAATGGATCTGGTTTGTTGTGGGTAGCATTTTTGTTTGGAATTTCTACCGCTGCCATTTCCTGTTGCAACAGAAACAGTCTTAGGAAATGTATGATAGCAAACTGTACGCAGACAAGTTTGAATAGCAGAAAGTTCGCAACTTTCTAGATCAGTGATAAAAACACTGTAACCAGTAGACCGAATACGATAACCAGTCGACCGAATACTGTATGAGCGCACAAAATTCTACGAATTTTGTAAAAGTTTTAAGATGTAGAAATGCAGTATTCAAATGAAGGAAAAGCAGAATAATCTAACCGTAAAACAAAGGAATTCTGAGGCTTGCCTTAGCAATTTCCTTAAAACTTTTATTTCCAAAGTTTCCCAAGATACAACAGAATGATTCTGCACGAAATTGGAACGAGCAATGTCACTCTGTGATGTTTGGTATGGCAGCAGTAGTTTGGAAGAAGAAGAAGATAGAAAACTGGAGTTTCGAATTGATAGAATGTGATCAGTATTCTGTCCTTTTTTATAGTCCAGTTTGCATCCCTTCAGACAGTCGCGTCCGTTCGTTTGAACCGCGCATAACTGTTTATTTTAAACGGGCCGCGTCCGTTTATATCCGTTGCTACCGTCCACCAGAGGTCACACCTCTTCAGAAAAACTTGTTCAAAACCGGCCTTGTTTTTCTGTGCAAAAATAAGATTTCATTTAGACCCAAGCCCAAGCCCAAGCCCGGTTCGGTTCGGTACGGGACGGGCGGGCGGCGCGCGCGCGCGTGTGTTTTGGTCATAAGATATACGTCTTCCCCCTCGTACAAAATTACCTGACCCTAAGGGCCAATATAGGGTTTGAGGAATTGGTATATATCTATGAAACTTTTCTTATTTTTGGCGATGTGGGACTATTGTATATATCATTCAATTTTATCTTTTTAAGGAATTTCAACACTAAATAGTTTCGAAAATTAATCCACTTTGAAAATTTGTCCAATGAAAAATAAAAACTCAAATCTTATTTGACTTGCCTTTTTAGTTTTGAGTTTTCATCGAAACAAAATGTGCACACATGTATTTATGAAAGATAAAAAATTTGAAAAATGAAGTTAACATACAAAATAGAAAACAAAATTGTTTTCCGTGTTGTGGGAAATACCAGAAGCACGAAAAACAATCAATCTCTTCCATCATTATAATGGTTTTTCTCTTACACTCTCCTCATGCTCTCCTCATGTTCATCATGTTTTGTAATGCATGTTGAAAAGGAAAAACATAAAACTTAAAATGAAACCAAACAAGTTTTTTTTTAAAAAAATGCAAATATTATGCACTTTGCCTTTTCAACATGTTATTATGACTTTTAAATCGACTTTGTCATTTAGTTTCGGATTTCATATCTAGCCGATCCCAACTTGTTTGAGAATAATGACTTTGTTGTTGTTGCAAATACTATGCACTTTAATGAAATATATAAAACAATCGAAAATAATATAAATTGTCTACAGAAACTTGTATTATAATTAAAAGTTGCATAATTTATATGCAAAATCATGGAAATGCAAAAGTCATATTTTAACGTTGCACGTGTTATGCATTTTTCCAAAAGGTGAATAAAGAAATAAAATCAAAGTGCAGAATATATACAGTCGCATGGACAGTAAACTCAAGATATAAAAATTGTGGAAAATCTGTATTTTACAAAATGCATATGTTATGCATTTATGGAAAGTGTGTAAACGGTATAAATCAAAATGTAGAATTTATGCAGTTAAAAATGTTAGCATTTCTCATGTAAAATGAATTTTTTTGGCACATTCAATTTTCACTTATAAAAAATGTGAATAAACAATTATATAAACATGATTTTTTTTTGTTCGAAATTGTTTGGTATAATTTACGTTTGCATGTCATATATAATAAAAAAAAGTGTAAAAAAATAGCACTAAATATGTAGAAATAAAATTTTAAAAAGAAACGAAGGTCTTATGTAATTTTTGTGTTGTTTCAGCAAAGCAATGACATTTTCGTAATATTATTGAAAGCAAAAAATGCGATGATCATAAATTCCTAAATAATAGATGGTTAAATAATGCTGTATCCGCGGGTGCGGCGCAGTGGAAAGGAGGTTTAGGTTCTGGTAAAAAGAGCCAGGTTCGATTTCTACCATGCGCTTCTCTATCCTATATAAATTTACTCGGGGGTATGGGGGCTTGGATCAACGAATGGCTTTACTATACCCTCCTCAGGAGTTTAACGGCCCGCCGGGTTCTACTGGGTTCAAAAAAAAAAATTGCTGTAGAATATATGTAAACATAAATGAAAATAATGAATCCCCTCTATCTTTTCTCTTACCGGTTTATGCTCTCTTTTTATACATTATTTTTTTGTAGACAAGAAAAAAGTGGAGCAAAAGAGAGTATATTTATCCCCTTCCATGATAAAAATAAGACAAGGTAGATATCCTACTAATCCTAATTGAATAAGTTTCTTGCAATCAGATTATTGAAGGAAGAATCTTGTCACATCCCAATAGTTAGCCATTATGGAAACAGTTGCGACCTTTTTCTGGTTGTTGCATGTAGATATATTAAATGTTTTGAGTAGACACACACAATTGTTCTGACATGTTGCTTCCTTGATGTGCAGTCGATCCCATATTCCAAGGCGTGGAGCTTGAAGTTGAATCAACGGGTGGACTTCTGCCCTTTCATTGTGCATTGCACAATTTCATTTTAGATACTTTTCCCCCTTTTGGTTTTTTCTTGTTAGTAGCTTATTTTGTGCTAATACATTTGTTGAAGTGCGGTGACGAAATTCATGATCATTTTGTTAAATGTTCCCACCTGCATTTTGATTAATATCTTTTAATTTTTACGTCAAGTGGATTGTATCATTGATCCTCTGTGCATGTGCTAGTCCCAAGTCATTTCCTATGGACGTTTTGGAGAGGATGATTCTCGCTTAATGTTTTCATGATTACGAAGAAATACATTCCGGAACATGTATAGATAGATCCCTAGCTTGGACTTGCATGTGTATCTTGGTCAGTATCTTTTAATATTGATAATATTATATTACAACAGAGTTCATAACATATGTTTAATATTGATAATAATTATAATATAATTTCATAATATCTATCCACTCTGCTTGCTTTTGGAATAAGATTGAAGTTCATAATAGGCACTGTATTTGCATACAAAATTATGAATAGCAGTTGTAACAAAAGATTATACAGGAAATTTGTTGTCTTAAACATTGACGGTTAGAACTGATTATTTATTTATTTTTATTTATTTTTGTTATATTTTAGTATGTCAGGGGTACAAGGAAAATGGAAAATGTGATGCATTCTTTTAATCAGTATGGGGTGATTTAATTCGTTTCATATCAGTTAAGCGATAATTGGTAGAAAATTTTGCATTATAATCATTCTAGGCCTAAATAAATTTATGGGACAAATTTTCGAAGTGGACAAATGTCGTGTTCAAAGCTCATTTGCAAACTTATTATCAAACATGGCCGGTTTGCGTTCAATCAGCAGCCACATTATAGTTTCTACAACTGCCTTCTTATATGAGTTGCATCTATATTCAAAAAAAAAAACCGCAACCGTTAGTTGCGTCTATTATTTTCTACTAAAAAAGATGGAAATATGAGTTGCGTTCTGTTGTTTTTTCAAACAACATAATAGGTGCAATTATGATTTGCGCTTTATGTTTTTTAATATAGACGCAATTCATAGTTGTGCTTATACGAAAACGGTTATAAAAAAATGACGAGGCTGATGACTTGATGCAAATCAGCCTTGTTTGATAATAAGTTTGCAAATAAGCTCTGAACGCGAAGTAGTTTGCATAAGTGTATGTAATTATTTGGTAATTTAATTTTAAGAATTTAATTTACATACTATTTTTTACTGGGGTTTTTGTATATTTTGAAACTTATTAGGGACCCGAGCCTAATATTCACTATTATAAATATGGATCATTCTGTGTTGAAGGCAGGAAAAATGGTAAGAATCATATGTTTAGAAATAAAATCAATTCTCTATTCCCCTTATTTCTAGCATAAAAATTACAAAAAATAAGAAATACAACAACAACAACCAAGTCATTATTCTCAAACAAGTTGGGGTCGGCTAGAGACGGAATCCAAAACTAAATGAAAAAATCAATTTAAAAGTTATAATAATAACAATAACAACAACAATAATAAAATAAAGTCAAATAAATCAATTAATAATAATAACTAAGTAAAATAAAATAAAATAAAAATATATATGTATGTATGTATATATATATATAAGAGGAATGATAATAATAATAATATTATTATTAATAGTGATAATGATACTAATAGTAATATTGGTCAAAGGCCACACTTACGTCTTAGGCTCATGTTTCCTAGTCCTATAATCTAAAACTTATAAAACTCAATGCTCATGGTTATGGTACGTGAATCCCTAACTTCCACCTGTTCTGATCCGCCACCAGCTCTTTGGATATACCACAATCCTTCAAATCCCTTTTTACTACTTCCTTCCATGTCAACATTGGTCGACCTCTACCTCTCTTTGAGCATTCAACACATCCTATCACAGGTGCCTCGGGCGGACTTCGTTGAAGATGTCCAAACCATCTTAAACGATGTTGAATTAGCTTCTCCTCAATTGGTGCTACTCATATTTAGTAAGGCAATAAACATACTTAGTAATGCATAAATTTATAATATTCATAAGTGAAAATGATAAATTTATAGTTTTACAGAAGAAAAAAGTGTAAATTATATAACATTCGGAGATGCAAAAAACAAAAACAAAAACTGCTGAATTATTTGTGTTTAATTTAATAGTCCATCATATTCAGAACACCCTTTGTAACCATACAAGTCTTGTAAGTCTGACCACTCATTTCAGTCGCCAATCAGCTGTTATTTTTCCTAACAAACCTAATTATTCAATCAAAGCTAAAATTCAATCTTTTGCATTTAAAAATTGCCATTTGAATCATTTTTTAATCTATTCAATTAATTGTAATTCGTAGTTCAATCTTGTTTTCAAATTGGAAAGCCTAGATTTTAATCAGAGTATTATTACTCAGACTGATAATCAAAGCAATGTCGGGTTATTAATTGATTTTGGACGCTTTTGCTACACAAATCAAGCTTTAAAGTTCATATTAGGTGGTGTGATTATACTTATTTATATTTTATCGGTTTTGATTTATAAATTCTACACTAAGGCTGGAAAAACTATAAAGGGTTCGGATTTAATAGTCATAGAAAAATAAGAGACTTTAAGCAAATTTGACTTTTGAGTGTGGATTGTAGTGAACTTAACTGCGATATTATAATGAACTTTGTTGAATCGTTTTTTATATAGTTCAGCATAAAACTAAGTTTTAGCTACTTAAATTTTCAATTCATACCAACAATACTTTCTCCTTTCCTTTTAACAAAAAATCTGGATAATTTATCCTTTTGTATTTATCCTTTGTTAGAAAAAGCTATTTTGCTGTATATATTCAATTTCATGCTTCCATGTAAATTAATACCAACACGTTGATAAATGAATCGTATTGACATCAGTAAGTAAAATATAAACCTTTACTTTTTTTTTCCAAAATATAGATGCCACTGCGACTGTCTTATTGTAAAACGATAGATGAATTCATCTTTACAAAAGTCTAAAGCTTTCGTTCGTAGCAAAACATGTCACGCGGAAACGTGACATTTGGAACATTCGAGCGAAAGCTGAAAATTGGACTGTAGATGTTGGACGCCTCGTGCTGTTTCATAAAATGGTCATCTCATTTCGTAGCTCCTTCTCCCTCCTATATAATCCAATCCTTCCCTCTTCCATTCCACCCTAGCCAAGACGCCATTCCCCCCCTTTTCGAATTTTATTCCAATCCGTTCAGACTCTTTTTCAAGTAATTTTCTTCCATGCTCTGCTTATTTTTTCCGTATCCATCATATATGTTTTAATGAATTATTTTTTTACGTTTTGAATTTTTTATTTTTCAGCATTATGTCGCAATCTTCTGGTTCCACTACTACTTCCACTTCCTTCCAGCCTATACTTTATGGATAGACGAACGAACGGAAGTGTTCATTAATTTATGCGTAGATTTCCTAACGAACAAAGTGCATTCCGCCAGCGGGTTTTACGCGTCTGTAGTTGCAGAATTCAGCGTGCGATTTATCCTCGATTGGTCCTATAACAACCTGTACCTTAATGGGCTTCGAAACTCAAGTTCATCAAAGCACAGATCGTTGGATTTGGTACCTACAAATTAGCATGAGCATTATCAGAGATTGATAGAAATCTAAACCCATGGCGGAAACAATAATAGGATAAAAATACTGACTATGAGTACTACTGTTTGCATGAAAAATGGGCAAACACCTCCAAGACGTTGTAGTAGAGCTGTGAATACTGTTTGCAGTATACAGCTATCGTTTGATGAATTTTAGTTGCGAATGTATCTGGTAGAAAATCAATAGTTTGCAATAAAGAATAAATAAATGACTGAAATGTAAAAAGATACAGAATTTATAGTGGTTCGGCCTAAATGTGCCTACATCCACTGTTCCTCTTTTATTATCATTTTCATATCTGATTACAAGTACAAGCTTTGAATTTGAATAAACTTATTGTTAGGACTAAGGATTTTCTCTCTCTTAGTTGTTTGCCATTGTTGATGGAAGCTTCACTATTTTACATTCCTCATTCTTTATGATGCCATACGCCTAGTATTTATAGAGTGGGGTTGTGGGGAGAGGCAGATGAGTACATGACTCCTAGGCTTCGGTTCAACCTCTCTTCCTCTAGGCTTTGGTTCAACCTTTATGTTGTTCCATTGCTCTTGGATGCCAGTTGAATACTATCCTGGTAGCTCCCTTCAGTCGTCCATCCACACCCTGGAGTCTTGAATGCCGGAATAGGTAGGTTCATCCTAAAAGTACAAAAAAGAGTGGATCCAGCCCCGGAAGGGCTGAACCGGATATGTCTGGTGAGTCCAGCCCAAAAGGGCTGGACCAAGTGGGTGTGGCCCCGGACCAGGTGGGTCCGGCCCCAGGGTGCCGGCCCAGGCTGGTCCTTGGTCCGGCCCTGCCGGACCAGTAAGCTAATCCGGCACTGTGCCGAACTAGGTGGTCCCTGGTCCGGCCCTGCCAGACCAGGCGGGTCCGGCACTGTGCCAGACCAGGCGGATCCGGCACTGTGCCGGACCAGGTGCGGGTCTGATTTTGTAGGGCCATTCCTTTGCTGGTGTAGGCAGCGCCGGGCCTTGGCAGAAGGCGGTCTTCGAGGCTTTATCGTCGGACCGTGTTAGGCAAATCTTAGAATGACCATATCTTTCAAATCGTTATTCGGATTGAGATGCAGTTCGGACCGGTGCTCGCACCTTGACTTCGCGAACATTTCTGAGAAGCTCTGAGTCTATTCCAAAACTCTGACAATTTTTCCTTCGACTTTTCATATCTAATATGCGGTGGGCGAAAATGCCCACAACATTTGCCCCCCAAAGTATATTTTCGCGAATGCAAAGTATGCTTTGTTTGATATAGGGTTGCCTCACCAGCATTGTAGGTGTCATCCTGATGTTTGACTATCCACATCTCATCATCTTACCTAAGATGAGTTTCTTTTCGTTAACTGTATGCGATGCTTCGTTTGTCTTGAGGAGGACTTGCTGGTCACTTGACGCCGTTTTTTAATTATCCTGCATTTGGCAGGGCGGTATTTCCCCTTATCCTTCCTATTTCTGGCTTCAAGGTCTTGAGTAGTATGTGGACATGGTGATATTCCCTTGGTGGTATTTGACTAGGGACCTGTGATGTGGAATTTCTATTTCCGTCCATCATATGGCCAGGTTATGTGAGCACGGTCTTACCATCTGATTGCTGAGTTTGTATATTTCCTCATTAATTTTTTCACGCTTGGTCAAAGTCAATTATTGATGGAGTAATGATTTTCCATTGGAGGGTATTTGTACGTAAAATATTATGCATAGCGTCATTGAGTGGATGTTGGCTACGTCTGACCAAGCTGGGCTAATAGGCTTATGTTCCATCTAGTCTGGTAAAGTGATGACATCTGGAGTAATTCCTTGCTCCTTTGTTAGCTCTTCCAGGACTTGCCCCTAGGCACATTTGAATAAGATTATCTTAGCCAATTTCCTTGGTAGTTTGCCTGCTGATGTCTTGTGTATCTGTTTGGAGTCGACTACTGGCAAGCATTAATAGGGTAGGTGCTGGGTCTGAGCGAGTGGTCTTGGCTCTTTTGAGAGGAGCTCAAAGAAATTTGTCGGCATTGTGAATTAGGGGTCCTATTGTCGGTCCGGTTTATGCTGATTATCGTAGTCAGATGTCTCCGACGTGTGTCTATTGGTGACATCAGATTGCTTTCTCTACATTGATCAGGTGGAATCAACCTTTCAACTCAAATGTCCCATTGGCTTTGGCGGTAGAGGATCGTCCTATTCTGTTGACTTTACCTACAAGTTTAAGGTCCTTTCAGGCCTAGTGGGGTCAAGGACTTTCATCCTTGCCTTAGAATTAGTTACAGACTATTAATACATTTTTATTTGGAATTTTACCATAGATATGTGTTAGAGTCATCACGCATGTCCTCAGGATTGATTCATTAGGTAAAGGTATCAAGCTATTTGTGTTAAAATAAACTTTGATATAAATTAATTACATTCGGAAGGTTAGAGATCGAATCACTTCTGTTTAGAGAGGTCCTTATCATTCGAAGTGATTCCCTATTATTAAGGTTTAAAGAGTAATTTGGGGGACGTGGCAGTCCACAAATACTCGTCACGTCCTCCAGAGCATCCTCTAGCGACGTTTTCAAAAATCGGCCGGTAGCGCTCATTATTTGTCTGGGTTTGCCCCCAGCATAGTGTACTTGGTTGCTTCTCACAACATGCTGCCTTGTATCATGAATGGGCTTTAAACTTGCGAACTTAAGGTCACGATTCCAATGTGCTATTACCAAGCTGAGTGGTAGTGTATGTGTATAATCAAGGGGTGAGGTGGTGCTATGCCCCCAAGTATTTTTTTTATCGAATTTAGCTTATCTTACAAAATTCAGTCATACCTTTGCACTGAGTTTTTCTCAGGTTCCATAAGTGTGCTCAGCTTTGGGAGAATCCTTACAGTTTCTTGAGAGAAGTTGGCTGGAAGGGATATTCAAATTCTTGTGGCAATGTTGGATTGATGTTCCGCTATCTCTAACGGAGTTGAGTCGATGCTTCGTTTCTTCTGGAGGAGTGGAAGCGAATGAATATCTTGCTGTGGTTGGTAGAGTGGAATTCATATCTCTACTATTTGTATGTAATGCCACAAGACTAAAAGAAATTGTTAGAAGCTTCTAGTTTAAGTACAACGAGCTATATTCTCCGTCAAAAGAGTCCTTCTAAACTTAAGATTCGTGGAACATAAGTTACTTGCCTTGATTGTGGATTTTGGTGACATATGGTTTGTCAGCCCAACCTATGTTCCAAGGGAGTGTAACTTTTGTGACTGCCGTACTTAAGATTTAGAGCCGGGATTCGCACATGGTAACTACCCGAGCCATTATGGCCTATATCGTGAGTATTATTCGATTTACTGTGGCCCGGCTAGCGTGGGTGCCAATCGTCAACTACGAACTATCCCTGGCTGCAGCCATGCCTTAATCGTGGGATTTATTATCGGTTCGCAGTTGCCAGCGAGCCGAACACCAATGATAAACCGCCTAGGCTATAATCATGCCTAATCTGTGGCTTATAGTCGGTTTATCATTGCCGGTTGGGGGGCCGATCGTCAGTAGTGAACTACCCATGCTATTTTCGTGCCCTTAGTCATGGTTATCTTGCTTTCACTGTTGCCGACGAGAGCTTGCGATTGATCGCGATAGGAAAAATATCAGACAAACAATCGAGCAAAACATCAATTTTTACAGTGGTTTGGCCAGAATATGCCTATGTCCACTATCTTTCTTTTATTGCTTCAAGTGATACCAGCTTTTTACCAGCTGAGAGAAGTAATGGCGAAGATGCTGGAGATTCCTTCCTTTCCCAAACACCTTTTCTGTCAACTGTCGATGGAATGTATGCTCCGTTGTGGAGATCCTTATGAACAACAAATGGTCCTTTCCAAACTGGATCTAGTGCGCCTGGATGGTGAAAGACTTGTTTGAGAACAATATCTCCCTCTTGTAACTCTTGGGGCTTCACTTCAGATTTGTATTGTTTTGCCACTTTCCGTCTTTGTGCGGCGGTCTTGAGAGCGGTGTTATTCCTTCTTTCTTCAATCAGGTCTAAGGGCATGTTAAGAAGCTCCTTGTTTTCTTTCGGATTATAATGTGTCCTATGATATAAAGAGACAACTATTTCAACCGGAAGCATGGCCTTAGCCCCGCATGCTTAGATCAAATAGAATATTTCATGTTGCTGTTTGGTAGGAGGCTTGGTAGGCCCCTAGTGAAGCGGGTAGCTCGTCAATCCATGCTTCTTTGGATTTATCTAGTTTTCCCTTAATTAGTGTTTGCAAGATTTTGTTGATAGCTTCAATCTGCCCATTGGCCTGGGGCAACTCCTGTTATGAGCCAATCGATGCTAAGCTTCGGATGCATTTATTCTTTGAGTTACTCAAGCTAGATTTGTGCCCGGATGCCCGACTGGTATGTCATTGTCAGGGAAAGGGGTGGTCGTCAGCAGTGAACTGCCCAAGCTAGCGCCCTTAGTCATAGCTATCTTATTTTCATTGCTGCCAACACAAGCTTGTGATCTGGGTTGCTAACCACAAAAGAAGTAGTGGTTATAATAGCATAGGTGTTAAGTGAATATAACTATATATGTGTTAAGTGAATGCCTTAGTCTCTTGTCTCGGTCAAAGGGAAAGAGTAGACCAAACCTGCCGCTTCGAAAGAAGCGCAAAGTACCGGGTTATGTAGTATGTCTGGTTTAAGATGTTCTCATGGATAGGAAGTCTCACTCGGTATTTTTGTAAGACTCTGTGGAACCTAGGAGCCGATGGCATTGTCCTGAAATGACAACAACCGAGTTAGATAAAAATGAAAGAAGAGGTTTGTTATGGTACCTCCTTTGCAGGACCATCTATTGTCATGCGTATGACATGTTTATGCGAACATATTGTGTGATTGGAGAGCTCCTCATAAGAATTTTCTACAAGTACTCTATTTGATAACGGAGGTTTTACTGGACCAAGATTCTTGTTTGGCGTTTTAGTGCTGCCTCCTAGCAGTCATTGGTCTAGTCATTTTGTCAAGTTGACTCCGGCTAGTTTGGTGGACATATAGTGGATGTCCCCAGTGTGCATCCTGCTATCCTTAGTTCTTAATCAATTTGAATTGTGTTTTTTGATTATTGGATCATAATGGAGTGGTGAAGCTAGTATCTTGATTGGTGACTGCAATGTCCTAGCAGTTTACTATATATATTGCTGGTTCATGTTGAATTATGATATGAGGAGTAGTGGTGGTGGTCTGGATATCTCTCGCCTTTCTACTGCGAGCCAAATATGTTGGAATTGCTGGAGCTCCGTCTTTCAAAGCCTTTATGTATAAACTATTATGTTATCCAAGTTCTCGGCAGATGTCATTTCCATCGCGTCCTCTTCCTTACCCTTTAAGGTAACACCATACTCAAATGGATGGCTTCTCTCTGATCATTGATCATTCGAGCTCTGGAGGCAGAGAGTTGTATCTCTTCCATTTTGCTATAGCATTTTTGCTGCAAGCTGTGCTAGCGTCCCTGGGTGACCATCTATCTGAACTCCTGACAGTGATGTTTTATCATCTTTATGTGCCTTGCTAACCCAATGGAGAGATCATGCATAGTTGTAGGGGTTAGTTGGATTTTTTGCCTTTACTTCGTGTAGCATGTAAGCACCCTCGGGTCGATCGGCACATGCAACGGATTTACGAATCCTTCCTTCACCTTTTTCCAAGGATGGAGATCCAAGAGTAGATGGTAGAGCCCTGCAATAGCTTAAGATTGATTAGAATGAAAGAAAAGTAATTATATAGTACCTCCTTTGTGCCCCTCGTTTATTAGCAAGTGTGGAGATCTTGGCAAGTGTCTAAGGGGCGGGTTAGCCCCTTATAAAGGTTTGTAGTGGGCACACAAAAGTTTTTGTTTTCCTGGAGGGTAGACTAGTAACTCTTGGTCTTATCTCCTTCTCTTTTCATATTTATTTAACATATCCCTAGGTAAGGAGAGCTATTGACATTATTTGAATTATGTCCGGTATGCGTTGGATTGGTGATGCCTTCGTGCATGATAGGAGTGACGAAGTGTCATGCTTGTCATATCTAGACTTTGAGTATTCAATCATCATGACTTCGGTCTTCAAGTTGTGATATTTTGGTCCATCGGTGGGATCTCAATTGTAGCACTTTGATTTGATGCTGGATGGAAAAAGGGCTGTGCTTGGGGTTCATTTGGTTTTGTGGAATGCCCTTTGCGTTCTCTAGACTAGGACTTTCCTTGTATTATGACATTGAGGTCGAATACTTCCGTCTGCCCTAAGCGTGTCAAGAGTTTATCCACCAAAGCTTTATGTTAAGCAGTGAAGTGTTTACTGATTTCAATCACAACCATGTCGAATTTACGTCCGATAATTTTTAGCACCAGGAGATTATTAGACTAGTCTTCCTCCTTTTTCACATCTGGATAGCTGTTACATTCTTTGCAGCGGAGTTCTCTTATTTTAGACGGCACATCGGGAAGTTGTTCTCCTTTCCTTCCTAGAGAGTTTGTACCTTTCGAGAGAGATAATTCAATTTTTGGAAAGGATTGGGGGGTTTTGTAGCTTCAAAGGGTTGATGGTCCAACTCTTAAAATAAAGAGAGAATTTTGAGATAGGAGGTATAGCTTCTTAATTCGAGAAATGGTGATTGCAAACTTGAAAAAAGAAGAAAAAGAGAAAAGCTCTAATTTCAAAGAGACAATGACTTTAGATCAGGAGAAAGGATTTCAAGTTTGGAGGAAGAAAAGGGTTTTCTTAGAACCATAATTTACATTTTACTAGGGGAATAGATTCCTCTTATATAAAAGAGGAAGATAGTTTTCTTATGTTAAAGAAGCAATGCTTTCGGATGGAAAAAGAATAAGTTTTGATTTTAGATCTGAAAAATGACTAAGTGTTCCTTTTGGTCAAAAGAGTGTTTTTTTGATCTGGAATGAGAAAAGGAGGATAGAACGATTTCAGATCTAAGAAATAAATACATGTTTCTTTTTGGCTAAGAAACAATGTTTGTAGATCTGAAATAAGAGAAAAGAAAGATAGAATTTTTTTTATCTTCAAGAAATAGTGATTGCAGATCTGAAAAGGGAAATAGATTTTTCAAAAGTAACGGTTTCAGATCTGGGAGAAATAGAATTTTTTTATCTTTAAGGAATAGTGATTGCAGATCTGAAAAGAGAAATAGATTTTTCAAAAGTAACGGTTTCAGATCTGGGAGAAATAGAGTATTTTAATCCAAGAAACAACGATCTCAAACTGGGAAAATAAGAAAAAGAGAATCTCTCATGCCAAGGAGACAGTGACTTTAGATCTGAAAAGAAAAAGGTATAAATTTTATTAAAAAATGTAATTTCAGATCTCAAGTCTAGAAACAGGTTTTCTTTTGTGAAAGAAGATAATGATCCAGATCTAAATAGAGGGAAAAAGGGGGAGTTTCTTATGCCAAGAAACCATGTATTTGGATTCCAAATGAGAAAAAGAGAGGTGGCTTGATTTTAGATCTAAAGAATGGGTACATGTGCTTGTGGATCCAGAGTAGTAAAAGTAATATCTAGAAAACAGACAAGAGAATTTCTCTATGTATTAAAATGGATGTTCAGATCTGAAGAGAAAAAGAAGATTTTTTGTTTTATGTAAAACAGTCAGGATAGATCTAAAAAGAACATAGATTTCAGATTTTAGAAAAGGGAAGGGAGTTTCTTAAGAACAGAAACGATAATCTCTAGTCAAAAGATTAGAAATAGTAGGTTTCAAAATAAAAGGAAAAGTAAGAAAAAGATAATTTTCTTTTAAAAAAGGAAAGTTCAGCTCTTAATGAAAGCACTAAAAATATTTGCACGAAAAATGGGCAAGCACCTCCAAGACGTTGTAGTAGAGCCGTGAATACTGTTTGCAGTATACAGCTACCGTTTGATGAATTTTAGTTGCGAATGTATGTGGTAGAAAATCAATAGTTTGCAATAAAGAATAAATAAAGGACTGAAATGTAAAAAGACAGAATTTATAGTGGTTCGGCTTAAATGTGCCGACATCCACTGTTCCTCTTTTATTATCTCTTTCATATCCGATTACAAGTACAAGCTTTGAATTTGAATAAACTTGTTGTTAGGACTAAGGATTTTTTCTCTCTTAGTTGTCTGTCATTGTTGATGGAAGCTTCACTATTTTCCATCCCTCCTTCTTTATGATGCCATACGCCTAGTATTTATAGAGTGAGGTTGTGGGGAGAGGCAGATGAGTACATGGCTCCTAGGCTTTGGTTCAACCTCTCTTCCTCTAGGCTTTGGTTCAACCTTTATGTTGTTCCATTGCTCTTGGACGCCAGTTAAATACTATCCTGGTAGCTCCCTTCAGTCGCCCATCTAGACCGTGGAGTCTTGAATGCCGAAATAGGTAGGTTCATCCTAAAAGTATGAAAAAGAGTGGATCCAACCCCGGACCAGGTAGGTCCGGGCCAGGTGGGTCCGGCCCCAGGGTGCCGGCCCAGGCTGGTCCAGCAGTGCCAGACCAGGTTTGGTCTGGCACTATGCCGAACCAGGTGCGGGTCTGATTTTGTAGGGCCATTCGTTTGCTGGTATAGGTAGCGCCGGGCCTCGGTAGAAGGGGGTCTTTGAGGCTTTATCGTCAGACCTTGTTAGGCAAATCTTAGAATGACCATATCTTTCAAACCGTTATTCGGATTGAGATGCAGTTCGGACCAGTGCTCACATCTTGACCTCACAAACATTTCTGAATAGCTCTGAGTCTATTCCAAAACTCTGACAATTTTTTCTCTGACTTTTCATATCCAATATGCGGTGGACGAAAATGCCCACAACAACTACCTTGAAACTAAAGGTATTCCTTGGATAGCAGATTGCCACATCAGTATCGAGCATGAGAGAAAGAAGACTCTCCAACAACAAGGCACATCCAGCTCCAGCGACCTGTTCCTCTAAATTCTATTCTGTGGGTTGTAATGAGTAAGGGGTTAGAACAACGTTCCGATGACTAAAAAATATAAACTGTCCATAACATAAACTTATACCGATAGGTTTTCATTTGATTGTTATGCCCATTTAGGCTAGCAATTCTAATCTAACTTTACATTGCACACATGATTACATACTTATCCTTTCCCAAGGTACGAAATACTAATCAATGCATATCAACCAACCAATACTTCCAAACCCATCAACCACTTGGTACTTCTAAATATGAAGCGGGCTTCTATAATACTTTTAAAAAAGAAATAGGCAGACTCTGTCATTTACGACCTTAGTTGAGGTAGACCCCGTCATTTAAGATCTATTTCCAATGTGGTTTCCTAACAATGTTGCCAATGGTTAGTGGGTCCTTGCTACAAGACCTCTAATCACCGTTTAAGGCTTTTGATATTTAATGTCCAACTATTACCGCATTTATCGTCGATAAAATCATAGTCATGTAATAAACAATACCCAAGCCGCTTAATACGTTTTTTAATAGGCAGATTCTGGTCATTTAAGACTTTAACTAAGGCAGACCCCACATTTAAGACGCATCCCCAAGGCGTGCTCCTTAATGGTACTATTATTATCTCAGCTTTAGCAATGTAAGAGACTATACTTAAGCCACCTAATACTTTCCAGTGGAAATTATGCGGACCCATTTATTTAAGACCTACTTCTAGAAGCATGCTCCTCAATGATACTATCTTGCTGTCATTGCTTGGAAATCTCATTGGACTGCTTAATACTTATTTTATAGGAAACATGAGGACTTTATAGTCACTTAAGACCTCAACCTAAAGCGAAGCCTTCCCGAGATATCCACTCTCACTCTTTAATTATAAATATGACATCTCATTAAGTTACTTCTTTCGGTAGGAAGGCGGATCCTTCAGCCACTTAAGACCACAACACTAAAGTAAATCCATTTTAGAGACATTCTTATTTATTTATCTATTTGGAATCTCACTAGGTTACTTAATACTTTCAATTAGAAGAGAGGCGGACCCATCAGCCACTTAAGACCTCAAACCAGAAGCGAACCCCTATGGAGATATCCCTCACCGCTCCTAATTCCAAATCTGAACCATTTAATACTGTTCAATTAAGAAAGCAAGCCCAATCTCTCATGTCATCATATGTCGTTGGATTAGTGACATCTTACATCAGTAGTAAGTACACCCGACTACTGGTGCCTCAAAGTGAAGGGCAATCTTCCGTCGAGTGACTCTACTGACCTCGCATCACTAACCCACTAAGTCTAATTAACCATCCTAAGTCTTTATTTGTATTATCTTAGGTAGACATTGGACTTAGCTTACTAATTCAACTTTTGATTTAAGGCAATAAGATTTACCTTAAATATTTATCTACCCATAAATCCTCGTCTAATGCTCGCAAATGTCAGTTTTTCCATTAAATCCTAACGGACATTTCCTAAGACATTTATGCATGATTACTAATTTCGAATTAGTAACTTTTTATATCTATCCCATTTTTATCAGTCTCATTAATCCATTTATCCTATTAATCTATCGCAACTCCCACATTTATTACAATTTATTGGAGTTACAACATTTTAAATTTTTTTCTCATTAATTAATTATCCTAAACGTGAATATTACGTGCAAGAGTCGTTATTAGATTTTTATTTAGTTATTATAAGAGCAGTGATTACATACAAATATTTACTTTTATCAAATATGTTCTAGTTATATCTTTATTAGAATATACTTTTCTATGTTAAATTGTTGGAATCATACCTAAAAAGATCATCTGCTATAATTTCCATAAATTAGTGCAAAACAAAAGATTTAACTTTAAAATATAAAAGATTGTATCATTTGAAATTATAAGGAATAATAATTTCTTTCTATTATTGAAATAGACAGTGTAAACTATAATGGATTCAAATTATGCACATCTCTTTCTATTTGTATTTATTCATTGATAGATCAAACGTTGTATCTTTCTAAAAGTGAAAGAAATCAAACTAATTTACAAATATTAAACAGATCTAAATTCCAACAATTTCAAATATAGAAACTTTTATATTCTAACAAGATTAGGACAACAATCCAAATTTATAACATTATTACACAATCTATTTCAGATCTGGAATAATTTTCATTCAAATTAATATTTCTAAATTCATACTTTTGGTACTGATTTCCAGATTATGTTGTATACAAGGCCAAATCAATTCATAAACAAGAATATGCAGGCAATATTTATTATATTCAGATCGTATTCAATTTGTTGCCTACAACTCATACACAATTATCCAATTAGGCATAAAAATCAAATAAACACCAATGGGATAATTTTCATATTATAACAATCTGTAAAATTTCCCCCTCACATTTTAAAAGCGATCTAAATCTCCAAATCTGAAGTAGAACCTTTGATTCATCTTCAAATCCTTTTTAATCCAAAAGATATGTATGAAAGGGTATATACATATATTAGAATTATAGATCTGAGAAGAGATTTGAGATTGGAAGAGAAAATAAATACAAATATATAAATTACCTCAAATACGCATATGGTTGATTCTCTTTTCTTCTCCTTTTTATTAGATTTATACTCCTCTCCGATTTGTATGAATATAGATACAAATATCTTATTTTAGAAAGAAAGTGAAGAAGAAGAAATGGCAGAGCTTCGCTACTGCCTCCATAAAAATATGCGAAGAGAAGGGAGGATTAGATCTGAATTTATAAGCGTTAGAATCAACCAAAACCATTCTCGAAATATATTAAATCCGGGCCGTTGCGGCCTAGGTTTATTAAAGCCGCCACGTGGCCACCAGTTGACCGTACTTGGGTGACCGATCGACCACTAGGGGTCGACCGTTCCTAATGATGGATTGGCCTGTGGGCCCAGGTAATTAATATAAAAACGTTAATTATTTCTTATTTAATTATTCTCGTTTCGAATTCGTTTTTCGTCTGTAACTTCTTCGTTTGGACTCCGATCGCAAAACTCCAAATATGAAAGTTGCTCTGAATTTCGCCACGGATGCAACACTGCAAGTTTCATGGTAAAATTCCGTCGTTTGCATAAATTTAATTTTCGGAGCCTAATTAATTAACTAACTAATTAATTAAATAACTAAAGCCAAATTACGGGATGTTACATTCTTTCCCCCTTAAAAAGAATTTCGTCCCCGAAATTTCACCAATGACTAAGTCAAGGTTTTGGCTATTAATTAGCCAAAGTTACACAACCAATGAGTGTACAACCAATTTTTGCAACCAAACATGCATAAGTGTATAGTGTATTACTGTATGTCCACATAGAAAATATATATGCAAAATGATTCTAAATCGGATCCTTCTATATGAATTCATTTCTTTTGAAAACATGATGCAAACAACCTACATGTATATTGGCAGTTCTACATGTATGTAGCCTTTTGAAAGCTCTTTTCAACCAAAAGCCCATACTTCTATAAATAGAAGTATGAAGCAACCAATTGTGCATTCACTTTCTATCATCCAATAATCTAATGCATAGAAAAAATGCTTCCTAAACTTTACTCCTACGTCGGAAAAAAGAATTTAGGCGGAGAATTCAATATTCTTAACATACAATAATCTTCATATTTCCGTAGTACAGTGGAAATTTCTTCACTGCCCTGCATTTACTCCAAATTTTCCACGCACAAAATGCATAAGGAGGCTTATTCTTAAGCTCTAAAACGCAATTAAGTCTAAAAATAGACTTGTGCGTGTCGTTGACGACAAGGTATGGAAATAGAAATTCCAAGGCTAAAACTGCTTTTCCCTTGTTATCGCTTGCATTCATCACATCGTCGACCCTAATGCACTCCTAAATTCGCAAATTCTAACTCTATTTGCCTTACCAACGCATAACATCTTCAAATCAATTTTTTCACAAAAATCTTTCTCACTTTTCACATTTTTATGCCATTTGAAAAATAAAATCCCAAAATATTTATATACACATTTTCCCTTGAAATAAAATTTGAACAGCTCTAAAAATAATTTATGAGTCAAAAGTAACTAAAACACAAAACTTTTTCTTATTTTTTTTCTTTTCAAAAGGGTACTTTTCAAATCAAGGGAAACTTTTCAAAATATTTCCCTTCTAAATTTTTTTTATAAATCAAGTCACAATTTGAGCGTAGTCGGAAGTCGGTTACGCACTAAACGCATAAACCAAATTTCAAAATTCTACAACTAACCTTTACCAAAAAATTTGACATTTTGTTTAAAAATGTCAACACGTCAATTATTCAAAAAATTTAGCTTTTAAGGAATATGAGTAATGACCCACGATATCAAAACAACTTTATCATAACCTTCGCTAAAATTTCTAACTATTCTAAACTTCCAGTCTTACATTGCATTTACTATTAGTAAAATGTCTTTACGAGATTCCCATATTTATATTGTTTCTCTACTATATATATATAGCTGTTTGCATATCCAGAAATAATAACACAAAAGATGAATAGAAACTCATAATATCGTGTGTGCCTTTGATAAAAGACAAGCAACAGTTTTACAACCCAACAACCCAAAAGAAAAGAACAAATGCTGGAAATAGAAAGATACACCAATCCTAAATAAAACACCATCTAAGAACTGTAGGAAGGTCTCGCTCTACAGCTGGAGTTTGAGCCATTGCCGTGACCACGGATTGATCATAGCATGACGGTTATGCATCCAATCTCATGCCCTTGGCGCTGCTGCTCCGTTCTAATCTCTTGGAGCTCCGCTAGAACCTGATGGATAGCAGCAAGCTTAGGACTCATATATCCCTAGGCGCCTTGCGCTATCCCCTGATGCTGGTGCTGCGGCTCTGGTGGTGGTACATGTGGTGTGTTAGGTGGCAAAGGGATATTCATCCTCTTAATGTTGGTCCGATCAATGGCGGAAGGGACCTTCCTCACTTTAGGCTCTCCGCTCAAATTTACCTCGTAATGCCTAAACACTCGAGTGAGCAAGTGGCAATATGGAAAGTGAGTCCTCAGGGTACCAACTCTCTGAATGACCATATGGAGCATTAAGACACGAGCCCAATTGACGGCTACACCGCCAATCATAGCATAGGCGACCTTCCGCACTAAGGTATAGATCTGGTCAAGGCTCCCCATCTTCGGGATGATGTTGTGATGAATGATGTGCAATACGAGACGGGCCACCAGTCACAAATTTTCAGTCCTCGAATTACCGACATTCCCAGAAAAGATCCACTGTAGAATCTCAGGATCAGTCATCTCCATGTCGTCCAAATCTGTGCCTACTGCAGATATCTCCAAGATCCCAATGAGATCAGCATCTGACATCTCAATCTGAGCCCCCTTCACCTCAGACTCAGTGTAGCTATTGCCATCATTGAAATTCGCCATTTGTGCATCGAATAGATGGACGCAGCGTGGGTAATATTCCTGCTCATAAGTCTCGAAGTGGAGGATCGGTGCTAGTCCCACTGTGATGAAAAGCTCTTCAAGCCCAAGAGCGACGAAATATTTGAACTTCACTGGTCGTCCATGACGGAAATCAAAGTCCACTGTTCCAAGATAGGTGGTGATCTTTCGCTCGCTCCAGTCAAGCCAAGCGGCTTCTTGTGGAGTGAGGCCGGGATGACGAGAGAAAGAGCCACCGGTCTGTGGCGATGCCATGGGCTAAGAGGTGGTTGGAAAAAGGGAGAAAAGGGTTTAGATCCAGAGTAGTGGTGGGGAAAGATCTGACATGCAAGAATTTTTACGTCGGCTAGTGGAGGAATGGAGGAGAGAGGTTTTGGTTAAGCGGAGGAAGGGGGAGGTGGAATTAGGTTCGGCTAAGAAAAATTGAAGAGTAGGAAGAAAGTGAGGGGGTGCAGTAGCTGAAGGTTTGGACACGACTTATAGTCGCGTTCCACCCTAATCCACCTACCGGTCGACCGCTTGGTCGATAGCTAGCCTAAATTTGGGCGCAGCCTGAACTTGGACCCAACAGGGCCGGTTATATTAATTAATATTCTAACGATTATTCTGCACACCATCTTCAACTTAACGTATCCAGAAAAATTCTGCCTTCCACACGACGGTATCCACCATACCCTGTAGACCCTTCCTTGACAAGATTGCAATTGCCTCAGCAAAACTGTTGCGACCAACAATATTTCCAAAAACCTAAAAATATTCCAGCTGTTATTTTGTGCCTACTTCACACAGAAATATTTCTTCCAATTGCTGGTGGGTTCAACAACACTTCAAACTACATAACCCAATAAAGTTGATGTCATTCCTATTTTGTCCATACCTTAAGGAGAGAAAATATAAAAACTATTGATTTTATAAACCGAATAATCATTGAGCTAAATATATGATCCTTTATATTTGTTTCTAAATAATAGAAACCATTTCATACCAAAACTTCCTGTATAAATATTTAAGGGTTTCCAAAAACCTTTTTAAAACATAATTTTCTCAAATTGGAAAACTATTTTCTTACCAAAAATCAATATCAAGTCTTTTCCGATATATATATATACATATAAATATTTAAGGATTTAAAAAGTTAATCTTTTACAAACTAGAAATTTCTTAACACGATCAATCTAGTGGTATACGTGTTTCTTTGAAAATTAGAATTTCAATACTTTCCCAAAATGAAATTTCCAAATAAATCTTTGGGAAAAGAAATCCTTTGAAAATTCTTTTCCAAAGATCTAAGGCATTTCCAAAATATACTTTATAAAAATTCTCTCACGGGTTTTAGATTATGGAATTGACATTAATATTCAATTAAAATTCGGTTTGCCATCAAAGAGGTGATCAATGAATGCACCCTAGCAAAGCTTGCTTTCGGACAATTATGACATACAGAATCTAATTTCCCATTCATCGGAAATAATTGTGTGTCTCCAACTGGAACTCAAAATCCAAAATCACAAGGTAGCTAGAATCTCAACCATCAAGTCGAACACCTTCAGTCTTCGGGATTCAGCCATATGTCGTACTCATACTCTTCATCAACAACACTTTACGCATCGCCAGCACTCCATGGGATACTACAAAGTCGGCATGAAAATTTTGGCTCTAAGATATTTTCAATTCATAGTTGCTTTGCCCATTCCTTCGGAGTGGTACTACAACTACTTCTATAGTCGGAACTCTTAGAATCTAGCGTAAAAAAAATAAAATGACTAGATAAGAAAGTACGAATCATTCTCTCAATTTATCCTAACCCCTCTAATATACTAACCTAGTACTTTGATACCAAATGTAACAACCCACACCTTAATGGGCCTAAATTTCGATAAAATCTGAAACAAAAGTCCATCAAAGCATAGATCGTTTGATTTGATACCAACAAATAAGTATGAGCATTATCAGAGATTGATAGAAATCTAAACTCATAGCGAAAACAATAATAGGATAAGAATACTAACTATGACTACTACCTTGAAACTAAGGGTATTCCTTGGATAGCATATTGTCACATCAGCATCGAGCATGAGAGAAACAAGACTCTCCAACAACAAGGCACATCCAGCTCCACTGACCCGTTCCTCTAAATTCTATCCTATGGGTTGTAATGAGGAGGGGTTTAGAACAACGTTCTGGTGACCGGAATTATATAAACTGTCCATAATCTAAACTTATACTGATAGGTTTCCATTTAATTGTTATGTCCATTTAGGTTAGCAATTCTAACCTAACCTTGCATTGCACACACGATTACATACTTACCCCTTCCCGAGGTATGAAATACTAATGAAGCCATATCAACCACACAATACTTCCAAACCCATTAGTCACTTAGTACTTATAAATACGAAGCGGGCTTCTATAATACTTTTAAAAGAGAAATATGTAGACTCTGTCATTTACGACCTTAATTGAGGTAAACCCCGTCATTTAAGACCTATTTCCAAGGTGGTTTCCTAACAATGTTGTCAATGGTTAGTGGATCCTAGCTACAAGACCTCTAACCACTTTTTGAGGCTTCTGACATTTAATGTCCAGCTATTATCGCATTTAATGTCAATAAAATCGTAGCCATGTAATAAAGAGTACCCAAGTCACTTAATACCTTTTTATTAGAAAATAGGCAGACTATGGTCATTTAAGACCTTAACTAAGGAAGACCTCATCATTTTAGACGTATCTCCAAGGCGTGCTCCTAAATGGTACTATTATTATTTCGGCTTTAACAATGTAAAAGACTATACCCAAGCCACTTAATACTTTCTAGTGGAAAATAAGCAGACCCCATCATTTAAGAGCTACTTCTAGAAGCGTGCTCCTCAATGGGTACTATTTAGATGTCATTGCTTGAAAATCTCATTGGGCTACTTAGTACTTCTTTTATAGGAAAGAGGAGGACTTTATAGTCACTTAAGAACCCAAACTTGAAGTGAACCCTTTCCGAGATAACCACTCTCACTCTTTAATTATAAATATAGCATCTCATTAGGTTACTTCTTTCGGTAGGGAGGCAGACCCTTCAGCCACTTAAGACCTCAAAACTGAAGTAAACCCTTTTTAGAGACATTATTATTTATTTATTTGAAATCTCACTAGGTTACTTAATACTTCCATTTATGAGAGAGGTAGACCCTTCGGCCACTTAAGACCTCAAACCAGAAGCGAACCCCTTTGAAGATATCCCTCATTGCTCCTAATTCCAAATCTGGACCATTTAATACTTTTTAATTAAGAAAGTAAGCCCAATCTCTCATGTCGTCATGTGGTTGTTGGATTAGTGATATATCACATCGGTAGTAAGTACACCCGACCGCTGGTAGCCTCAAAGTGAAGGGCAGTCTTCCGTCATGTGACTATACTGACCTTGCATCACTAACCCACTAAGTCCAATTAACCATCCTAAGTCTTTATTTATATTATCTTATGTAGACATCAGACTTAGCTTACTAATTCCCTTTTTATTTAAGGCAATAAGATTTACCTTAAATATTTATCTACCCATAAATACCCGTTTAAGGCTCATAAATGTCTATTTGTCCATAAAATCCTAACGGACATTTCCTATAAGACATTTATGCATGATTACTAATTTCAAATTAGTAACTTTTATATCTATTCCATTTTTATCAGTCCCATTAATCCATTTACCCTATTAATTTATTTCAACTCCCACATTTATTACCATTTATTAGAGTTACAACCTTTTAAATTCTTTTCTCATCAGTTAATTATCCTAAACGTGAATATTACTTGCAAGTGTCATTATTATCTTTTTATTTAGTTGTTATAAATGCGGTGATACATACAAATATTTATTTATCAAATATGTTCGAGTTATATCCTAACCAGAATATACTTTTCCATGTTAAATTGTTGGAATCATACCTAAAAAGGTTATCTGCTATAATTTCCATAAATTAGTCCAAAACAAAAGATTTAACTTTAAAATATAAAAGATTGCATCGTTTGAAATTACAAGGAATAATCATTTCTTTTTATTATTGAAATAGACAGTGTAAACTACAATGGATTCATACTTTACACATCTCTTTCTCTTTCTATTTGTATCTATTCCATGTTAGATCAAACACTGTATCTTTCTAAAAGGGAAATAAATCAATCTAATTTACAAATATTAAACGGATCTAAATTTCAACAATTCCAAATATAGAAAAATTTATATTCTAACAAGATTAGGGTAACAATCCAAATTTATTACATTATTACACAACCTATTTCAGATCTGGAATAAATTTCATTTAAATTAATATTTCTAAATTCATACGTTTGGGACTGATTTCCAGATTAGGTTGTATACAATGCTAAATCAATTCATAAACAAGAATATGTAGGCGATATTTATTATATTCAGATCGTATTCAATTCGTTGCCTACAACTCATATACAATTATCCAATTAGACATAAAAATCAAATAAACACCAACGGGATAATTTTTATATTATAACAATCTATAAAATTTCCCACCCACCTTTTAAAAACGATCTAAATCTCAATATCTGAAGTAGAACCTTTGATTCATATTCAAATTCTTTTTAATCCAAGAGATATGTATGAAAGAGTATACACATACATTAGAATTACAGATCTGAGAAGAGATTTGGGATTGGGAGAGAAAATAGATACAAATATATAAATTACCTCAAATATGCATATGCTTGATTCTCTTCTCTTCTCCTTTTTATTAGATTTCTACTCCTCTCCGATTTGTATGAATATAGATATAAATATCTTATTTTAGAAAGAAAGTGGAGAAGAAGAAATGGTAGAGTTTTGCCACCCTCCATAAAAATATGAGAAGAGAAGAGAGGGTAGGGCCTGAATTTGTAGGCATTAAAATCAACCAGAACCATTCGATCAAAATATATTAAACCCGGCCCTTGCGGCCTAGGTTTATTGGAGTCGCCAGGTCGCCACCGGTCTACCGCCCTTGGGTGACTGGTCGACTGCTAGGAGTCGACCGTCCCTCGACCATCCCCAATGATGGATCGGCCTGTGGGCCTGGATTATTAATATAAAAATGTTAATTATTTCTTATTTAATTATTTTCGTTTTGAATTTGTTTTTTGTTCGTAATTTCTTCATTTGGACTCCGCTCGCAAATCCCTAAATATGAAAGTTGCTCAGAATTTCCCCACGGATGTAATGGTGCAAGTTTTGTGATCAAATTCCATCATTTGCACAAATTCCATTTTCGAAGCCTAATTAATTAACTAACTAATTAAATAATTAATTCCAAATTACGGGGCGTTACAGGTCACAAACACAAATGAAGAACAAATGGGACAATCTGAAGCGTCTTTGGAGCGATTGGAATAAACTGCTAACGGTAGAAAGTAGAGAATGGAATGCATAGAATGATCGGCTTGATGGTTCCTAGGAGTTTTGGAATAGTCTTATGCGCAGATAAATAAAATACATGATAAATGCCTCAATAAAATTCAGAGAGCTGGATCAGCTATTTGGAGGTTGCATAGTAAAGGACGTATGCATATATCAAATACCACCAGCTCCACCAGCTCAGTATTTCACTGCTATCGATACAGCTTTGTATGGTGATTGGATGACTACAAACATCACACCCATTCAGTCTAGACATAGTAGACCGACCGAGCAGGGCATCTCAAATAGGCATGTGAGTGGATGAACGTTTGTTCAGAGTGACCATCTCACCAATGCTGTAGCGCGTTGTTATTCTATTTTGTCTACTATTAGTAGTGTTCAGAGGTGGGAGATTATAGAGGTTTTTCGCAGCGATCACCTAATATTGGATGTGGTGGAGATACTCTCTGATGATGAGATATTGTCATTTATGAGTTATTATAAGTCTGTTCCGCGGTCGTTCTTAGTTTTTTTTTGTTGATTTTTTCTAGTTTTTTTGGATTGATAGTATTTGAATTTAAAATGTATTGATGTGGTCTAATGAAATATCGAGTTTGTAATGGTCTATTTTATTTGACATTATTAAACGCATATTACACAATAATAATAATTAATTAACTATAAATCATTTAAATTGAAAATCATAAATTAAATACCCCGCCTAAATACCCCGTTTGTAGCCGTAAATGCATACATCGTTCAATAATCTTCCCCGCTTAAATACCCTATTCAAATACACCGCTCAAATGTTCCGCTTTTTTATGAGTACATATGTTTTTTTATAGTTAAGTTCACTAAAAAAATTAGATGCATTTTGCTATTTTTCTATGTTTTAGCTATTTAATTTTTCAGTTCCTAACATAAGATGCTTTTAGCCGCGTAATATTTTCCACCATAAAAACCCTTTCGTAAGTTTACCAAGAAAAACAAAACGTTTTTTTGTTAATAAAAAGTTAACGTTATTACTATAAAATTAAAATTAATATTATAAATAAAACTAAATTTTATTGCTATACAATTAAAATTAATATTACAAGGTTATGCATAAAATGAATACTACAAAACCATAACAAATCAAATGCATAAAATTAATATTACAAGGAATATACATCTGCACGTACGAGCAAAAAAGGGGAAAAATGAAATGCCTCCAATATAATAAAAGCAGCATAACTAACAGCATTATCATTGCGATAAAAGTGATGATGCGCTAGTCGCACTTTTATACTAGTGGCAAGTTTGCATTTTCCGTTATTTGGTATTATTTGTACATGTTCTCCTGGTTATGGATATGCCTCAAGTTAAATTTCAATTTTGCTTTTCTCAAGCATTATTTCAATATACACTTTGGTCCTTTTTCTGACCTTTAATCCGATAAGAAAATGATAGTAAATTTTCAAAACGGGTTGATTTCGGCATTATTTTAGAAAAAGAAAGAAAAGATGGAATGTACTTTAGTCCCATGTTATACAATAAACAAAGATATTTTCGTTTATATAATGGTTTTTTAGTAGAATGTTGGATCTTTTGGACATCCAAATATTTTACCTTGAATTGAAGAGCGAGACCATGCATGTCGACACACACACACACGATTGTTGTTCAACCGAGTTGGATCTGAGTTCAAATTATATTTTTGAACAATTTTTGATGGGATTTTCGACCAATGTATACCAGAAATTCGAACAGTTCAATAAATCGGGAATGTAGAGTTAGAATTATGCCCTAAAGACAATTCTGTAATTTATTGTAAATTATTAGCTCTGTAATAAAATCTCGTTCGAAATAAAATATGTTTTTCTTTCTGTTATATATTGTCATAATGTGTTATGTTAATTATTTATTTAATCTTAAATGGTATGTTTTATGATAATAACTACAAAGTGTTGCAACCATGAAAATTTTATTACAATGAAAATAAGATATTATTTTAAATATTCATAGTCAAGATGTATCGAGACGGGATTTTAATACATCCTTGAGACTATAGTACGTAATACTATCCAAACCTTGGGCAGTGTATTACTCATGGCTGCTGGGGGCATCAAGATGTTATGTACTGATACTTATTGGATAACCATGGAATGGCTAATTCAATATGGACACTCCACTTGATTATAGTTAAATCATGTACGTCTTCCATCGAACGACTATAGTTGGGTCTGAGTTGAAGCATTGAAAATGAAATGCTATTTAGTAAAGAATTCGTCTTCTCAGTTATACGAGATTAGTATCATGGTATTTTATAGTCAACTCAAAGTCAAAGTCTCTTGTCAGAGCAGTTCGGTTAATAGTACAGCCGACCTCAAAGGTTCCAAAGCCTTGCATCAATGGCTTAGCCCAGCGTCCTATATCAGTAGGACTCTCACTCACAGGAATCTAAGTAGCCAACTACCGGCCACGAGTTCGCTTGCATCCGATTCCATGGGTATCAAATAGTTGGTCCATCTACTTGGAATAGTTTGATTTTTATTATTGAACCAATAACTTGTGTTTGGATTATACAAGTTGATTGTGGATGACAATGAAATTTTGACTAAACCAAATTCCATAGATCCTAATGTGATATAATTTTAACAAAGAGAATTAGTGTAAATAATCGTCACTACTAGGGACCATTTAAAGTAGTAAAATTGAATTTTTACTAAAATTTTGTAAGCGGTAAATTCGGTCAAACTGTCACCCTACTGGGTAAGGCGACCTGTGAACATTAATATTTGAATTATTCGTTATTAATCGCTGACTGGATTTATACATATGAATCGCACAACTGCAATTTTGAATACTTCAAAATACCACACAATTTAATAAAATTATTATTATTATAAATTAATTAATCTTTAGGAAATATTAATTATAAAATTTTATTTGATTTAATTAAATCGGTATTTAATATGTTACGTATATAAAAGTTATATATATATATATACACACACAAATATACGATATCGATAAACATTTTAATTGGATTTAAAATGTGTAAATATTGATTGGGTTTAGAAACATATATGGGTCCAGACACCCATAGGATGGCTAGCCAAGACCTGGAGGGGTGGTGGTGAGATCTTTATTTGAAATATGAGTTTTGAATTGGTAAGAAGAAGAGATAAAAAGGGTGATCTAAATTTCACTTTTATCTGTTTTCTTTTCCTATTCAAACTCACCAACCCCCTTCATTTACGTTTGACTTTTGGTCTTTCCTTTCCCCTAGTTTGGCCGCAAGGACATAGCCCTCCCCCTCTTTATTTCCAATACAAAATAAATTCATATTAAATCTAGTTATAAGGTGTGGTGATTTCTTTTGTTAGCCGTGTTTCTAGAAAAGTAAGGATTTGATCCAATGAGATTCTAATTCAGTATTCACGATACAAAATCAAGGGCACAATACTAGTAATATCTAGATTATATTTTGTTATATATGTTTATTTATGGCAATGCAGATATGTAGATAATAATCATACTATATCACGAATTTATATATTTATTCGCTGTAATATTCACACACACACACACACACACATATTTATACATATGTGTATAATATCCTTTCGGCAATGTAAAAAAAATTTGAAATAAAATTATTTTAAAATTATTTTGAATTAAAATTTGTTTTTAACTATATACGTACATATACATTACATATAAATTTATATATTAATTATTATTCATATATATAATGTGTGTATGTGATGAGGATATAATTTTTTTAATATGTATATTTACAATAAAACCGAAAATGAAAATATTCATATTTATATATATATATATATATATATGTATGTGTGTGTGTATTAAAACCTTTTAAATCATTATGCAAAGATATATATATATATGTATATGTATATACATATTTTATAAATATAAATTTTTTATGAAAATATAGTTTTAAAAAAAATAAAAGAAAATTTATCATAAAATCCATAAGGATTTTTAGTTTATTTTTAAAAAATTGGTTTTATTTTAAATCCGCACGAATTTAATTTAGAAAAAAAATATTTTGTTAAAAAGTGTTTTGGTCCAAAGTAAAAAAACTTAATTTTTCACATTATTATCTATATTTAGAAATTAATATTTTTATAAATAAGTTTAAAATTAAACACACACACACATATATATATATATTCAAATTTTTTTATTATATTTGTATATATTTGTATAAAATGTATATTTAAATATATTAATATTTGAGATTTTAATTTGAAATTTTGAAATAGTTTTTAGTTGTAGATCATCTAGGTCTAATTTTTAATTGGAATTTACCTTAAGATATTTTATATAATAATTTGAATTAGTCAACATTTTCAAATTAAATTTATATATAAAATATTTTTTTTGTGTATTTATTTATTTATTTATGTGCATGTACACACGTGCGCACACACAAATACACACACACGCGCGTATATAAATGTAATTAATAATAGAAATCAAATGCGTATATAAAAGGGCTAATGTACTCATTGAAGTGTAAACCCCAACACTTATATACGGGATGTAATGACCCTGAATTTTTGACATTTGAAATTTGAATATTTAATTGAGATTAAATATTCGAATGGTAGTTTAATTTGAATTTCAAAAATCAGAGTTTGTTTGGTAATTAAATTATTGAATTTAATTTACTGAAGTTGGGTAAAAATTTGAATCTTCAGTTTTGAGCTGATTAAAAAAATAATATGAAGTCTTGGAAAATTCATATTGATTTTTCTGAAGATAATGGAAGCTTCAGAATTGGATTTGGAACTGTTTTGTTCAGTTTTGAATTTTATCGTTTAAATTGATATTTGAAATTAGCGTTCCGGGGCATTGTCTCGGAATTCGACGAAACCAGTTCTATTGGATCAGTAATATTGTATTATTATCGGATTTCAATTTTCGTAATGTTTGGAGTGATCGTTTGGCCATACGATAAGCAAACGCACTGAAATTAAATCGAAAATATAACTGGTTCAAAAAGCTATTTTCTCCATACGATCGAATTTTGAGCCGAAACCTTTTCCATTGTGTTCGGAGTAGGCGTATAACATTACGAACACCTAGCGGCACGCCTGGATAGGAAGTCGAAATTTTTGACTTCGTTTTCGAGTCGATTCGAATTTGAATTTAAATAAATTGAGACATTGTTTAACCAGTTGAAATTATTTCACATCAATGTTTTTCCCTTCAAATCACTGTCTCCACTTGTACACGCCAACATCATTGCGTCTCTTTCCTTCTTTAATCATCACAGCCGAGATTTTGTCTCCAGATTACTTCACTGATCCTCCTTTCAAATTCAAGCACGAAATTCCCCTTCATCTTTTAAAATTCTTTTTGAACCAGATCTAAATTTAAAATGTCGAGAAAGAATCGAACTTCCCCTTTCTCAAAATAAAAATAAAAAAATCAATCGAGGGCAGAATCAAAGTCGCGATGGCATCGGGACTGTCGCGTTCAAGGGTTCGAGGCAAGAGGCGATTCTCGAGCACCGTGAGTAGGCTGCGAAGGCGGTTGTGCCTCGAGAGGGTCATAAGCGTCCAAGGTTTCGGGACGTTGGCTCTCGCGCGTGGGTCGATGATGGTGACGTCAACCACGAGAGCAGGGCAAAAAAATCGAGGTCGCGTGCAAATTAGGCTCGAGCTCGCATACAAGCGGTTTTGATTTAGTAGAAGACTGCGAGCACGGTGAATATGGTCGACGTGACCTAGGCAGCAGGTATAATTTATATTTAATTTAGGATATATACATAAGTATGCTCATTTTAAACATATTAGTTGGTTAAAAATAACAGTAAAGTAAATACAGATTTTTCCAATAAATATATGGACACAGGGATTATATTGCAGATTTGGAAATTTTTTTATATATAAAGTTTTTAAATAAAAGAAAATATATTTTTACTATAAGATGTAAAGTAAATTTCTGTTTTGATAAAAATATATATATATTCAGGTTTGAATAAAATATATGTATATGTAGATTAGAAAAAAAATATGATATATATATACACATACCAATTTTTATCACAATTACTTTAACTACTAAGAGTAATTTATTAAAGAAAATTAGTTTAAAAATATTTATAAAAGGAAAATTTTGTTTACAATTTAATGGTTTGTTTAAAGTAAAATTCATTGGTTAATTTAATTTAATTTATTAAATGAAAATAAATTGTTCGATTATTTCGAATATTAATAAATTGTATAAATATTTATACAAGGTTTAAAATGAAGAAAACAATCAGGAATGGAAATGGATTGCAAAATAAAAAGCAAAGTTGAGATCTTCTCATTCAAACAAAGGGTTTTTTTTAATTTTAAATAGTTATATTTAAAATTTTTGATTGTGTTGATTGTGTGCTTGAATGATGGTATATACATAGTAGTATATAATAATATATATATATTGGCATATGTATATATTGGAGTTGTTGATTTCCTGCATTATATAGCAGATGAGACCCTATTGCGCCGCATAATAGCGGATGATATTTTATAAATCCCATATACCGCGATATTCCACCTCGAAGTGGAATTGGTATTGTGCTAACATCTGTGGATGTAGAGAAATAGGTTGGAGGAATCCAACTGGATTCCTCAAATTATATGAATTTGTTTCATATGTTGTATGAATTTGTTTCATATGTTGTGTGATGATTTATTTATAATCTGTGAATGATTATATTTGTGCTTGAATGTGTTGAGAGCTATAATTTAGCTGAATGTATTTTTGATATCGTTGGACACCAGAAATAAATAAATTGGATTTTTGAAATTAAAGTAAGAAATTTCAAGTAAATTCCTTTTGAAAGAATTGAATAAATTTAAAAGAAGGAATTTTAAAGCGTAAAGTGGATTTTAGTAATCTTATCGAATTATTTCCAAAAATATGGGAAAGGATTTTTTTATAAAAGGATTTTTGAGTAATATTGTTTAAAAGTTGAAGGATTTATTTAAAATGGAATTTTAGATGGTTTGGAAGAGATAAAGGAATTTAATTTAAAAAGTGATAAATTTGTTTGAAATCCAATTAATAATTGATTTGGTATTTGAAAATAAATTTTTGGGAAATCGATATGAAAGATTTATTTGGTGTTGAATTAAAATGGATTTTGTGTTGAAGTAAATTTTGAAATCAATTTGTAATTGATTTGGGGTTGAAATAAATTTAGAAATAAATTTGTAATTGATTTGGTGTTTGAAAGTGAATGTTTGGAAAACGATTTGAAATCGTGTATAAGTGAATATTTGGAAATTTAAATTCACAGTGGGAATTTATAAAGAAAAAGGGAAATGAATAATATCGGGAATTTTATTCCGCGAGTGAATATGATTTGAAATTTGTTTTCAAAGTAATAAAGTGTGAAAAGTGATTTGAAATCGGTTTTCAAATGTTAAAGTGTGGAAAAGTATATATCTTGTGAAGATATTTCGAAAATAAATAATTTGGAAAAAATTATTTAAATCTGATGATTGTTGTGATATGTTGTTGATAGTTAAATAACCGACTATCAATATTTGCCTTTGAAATGGCACTTGATTTGTTTTTTTTAAAAACAAACGCTCACTATTCGGGTTAGCCGGGAAAAGACCTTTGTGTCATATAACTCATTCTGAATAAGTGATACTACGATATGGATCGTATTGAAGGCCGGTGTGAAGACCGGGTATTTTTGAAAATGAAAGGACAACCTGTCGAATGTCTCTGCACCTAGTTGCTCCGGTATAGAGATTTATATCACTCTTCTTGTGATGGGAAGTCCGGACGTGATTAGTGAAAATCCGGATTGCAAGGGCTTCTTTGGAAGTGCCTTTGGTTCCGTTCGATCCCGGAACGGACTTGTATGGATGTGTGTCTGACATTACACTTTGAGATGTAAAGCTGGTTTCTATCAAATACATTTCTGTTGGTGGCGGAGAATTTATTCTCTTAGCTTAACACCCTTCTCTGAGACGTACGAGCTCAGAGGTTATGTAGTTGATGGTTACTAGTGATACATTCCCAATTTGGTAATGTGGCACACGAAGTGCTGTTGATCATTTGTTGATCAAAGCGTGGCTTTGTGAAAAGCGTGGCTTTTTGAAAAAGCGTGGCTTTGTGAAAAAGCGTGGCTTTGTGAAAAAGCGTGGCTTTGTGAAAAAGCGTAGCTTTGTGGACGAGACTTCGTCGAGCCTCACAACCCGGTAATGGTCGAAACAGGAACGTTGCGGCAAAGGTTTTTAGGGGTAGCGCCCCTAGGGTATGTCATTTACTTCTGGATAAAAGGTGATATCATGGTATGGAGCCCAGATATTTTACCTATGTTGATGCTGCAAATTTATTATACTTTGTGGTTGTTGCTTTGTGGTTGAGGATCCTCGGGTAAAGGTCGGTGACGACCGGGGGATGACATAGCTCGTGTGTTAGTTACCTAGTTACAGCTTGGTTAAAGCGTGAGGTAGCGTCGGCCTTGTGTTTGCAGAGATCCGGTTAGGTTCTCGGGGCGTCTTTCCAGAGGCGTTTCCATTTCGGTGTAAGGAAGTTCCTTTGCCTGACCATTTGTTGGAAATCCAAAGAAACAATACGAACCCTGTACGGTTTTAGCTGTATAACCTGCTATGGAATGTGGCGGTAACCTTCTATTGAACGTAGTATCTATAGTATGCATACAATAATGGTTGTATGTTGGCTAAGATTGATATTATACTTTCGAAATGTTTTCCACACTAGACATTAATAATAATATCAATTGATTTTTCGTAGTAAGCATCTTTTACTATCATAAGGAGAAATCTCCTCCAATTCTGCGTTTGCATTGTGTGTGTGGCGGGAGGCCTTATGGTAGTTTCATTTTCCAAAAGCATTGCGAATCTGTTTTATTTTCTTTGTGAAAATAATTGTTTTACGATCTCACACCAGTCACCATGACTGACTCGGAGTTTATTGTTCCCTTTCTAAACTCTGGGTGCCCATAATTTTCCACACGGGCAACCTAGAGTTATGTTATCAGGATATTCTGGAGCTTTAGAGATGAGCTGGATGGCGAGGCGTACTACCGTACTTGCTTATTTATTCCGCTGTGTATTCTGAGGACAAGTTTATATAACTGTCCATTGTTGTATTGAGTTGTATATTGACTCTGATTGATGTATGTATAAACTGATATAGTCTTTTGTTTAAAGAATATTGAGTCATCTATTGTATATTATTCCGCTGCGAATGTGAGATTCTGATATTGTTTCTGTTTCTGTTTTTCCATTCTTTCTTTTCTTCTGTCTTCTTCTACCTCTTCATTTTAACCCTAATGGTTCAGTTTTCCGGCATTCGATTGCGTGGCATTTGATACAGTGGACGTATTAATGTCGACTTTCGAGCGTCAAAAAGTCGAACCGTTACAAGTGGTATCAGAGCTGTTGGTTAAGCGACAACCCTGGCTCTATTGGGTGTTACTCATTAGAGATAGAGTCAGTAGTACTCTAGAATGAGTGTGAGTGTAATAATAGATATGAGCGCGTATTTGTTAGTGAATACAAAATTTGTTTTGTATTGTGTTGACTTATCGGTTGATTGTTTATAGATTCTGGTCAGTGCAGTCTGGCCAACTGTAATCGATAGGGATTTCTAAACTCTTAAACAAGATAAACCGACACAGTATTGTTTTAAATAGGGTAAATGAAATAATTTTGCCCAAAACTATTTTTGTATAGAAAAGAAATGATTTTCTATGAATTATCGTAGTATATGGATGTTTGGTTGTTAGGAAGAGATAATATTGAATTATTATCACTGTTATATGGAATTGAATAAGAAATAATGGTATAACCAAAGATTTGGAGATAAATTCCTTTAACAAATGAAATTTATAAATATGAATTGAAAGGATAAGGAAATAAATTCATATATGAATGGGATTTGTAAATATAAATTGTGAATGTGATTTATAATTGGAAATAGAATTCCAGGAAAGTATTTGAAAATAAAATTCATTAATGGAATGTAAATAAATTGATAACTTATAAAATATTTGAAATTTGATTGGAATGAGATTCAAATTGAAAAGGAATGAATTTGTGAATGAACAAATGAAGCTACATTTGTAAATAAATGAATTAGAAATTGAATAATGTAATGAGATTTGATTTGAATCAAGTTGAATAAGAAAAATCCAAACTTGGAAAAAATAAAATAAAATGGATTGAATTCAGGTAAACTAACTTGATGATGTATTAATTCATGAAGTAAATGAACTGAAAGTTGAATTAGTTCAAGTTGAGTTGTGAGCTAAGTTTAAAAAAAATGGTTTGAATTTGTATGTAAATTCAAGTAAGCTAAAGAAATAAATTGAAAATTTCCTTGTTATTGATAAAGTAAATTAAGGATGAATTGAATATATGGAATTGCATTGTAAACCATTGAATGTAAATGGTATGTAAATTAGATGAAAGCAATTAAATTTGTTTTGAAACTTTATAAATTGCTTATGGAAAGAATATTGAATGTTTTGCTTATGAAACTATATGTTTACTGTTGAGAATAAATGAAATGTTAATAGATTTCATATATTTGTCACTTACGTGTTTAAACTAAGTAAGTGCAGGTTTTTGGAAGCCGTTTAGCTGCATTTTGATTGCGCGAAATGCTTAATAATAAGCCGCTTTGCTTAAAAATGCTAAAAAGGTACGCCTACGCAATACAAAATAGGAAATATGAACTGTTTTTGCTTTTCCGACCGAGTGGGTCGATGTATATATATTTATATCTTTTGTCAAATTGCAAAAGCTCCTCCGTACAAAGGAGACTTCGTCAAAATTTTCTGAAAATTTTGGGAGTTAGAATTTTTTTTTGAAATTTTTGAAAATTTTCACTTAACGACAAATGATTTCAAAATTGAATTTGAGATAAGGTAAATAGAATTCAATATCTAAAATGAAGTAAATTGAATTCAAATGGAATTGGAAATACAAAGTTGAATGGAAATGAATATATGACTTTGTTAGTGAAGTGAAAATGAATATAAGAAGTATGTAAATACTTATATTGAACTTAAGAAATAAAGAATGAAATTCTTAAGTAAAATGGGTATTGGGAATCCAATAAGTGAATTGGGCATTGTTGTTAAGTAAAGTATACAAGGATTGTAAAGGCTAAGGAAAATGGAATTGAATTTTGATTTCGAAGGTAAATTTGAAATTGCTCGACAATAAGGTATGTATTTAAAATTTCAGTATGAAATTTGATGAGATTCTGATTTCTCCACTTGGCATTTTGTTTTCTTTTGGGATTTGAGTGTCCGTAGGGACATTTTGTAGTCGTACTGAGCTAGCCGCGCAAAGGAGACGCTGGCGAAATTTCTCGGAAATTTAGAGAGTTAGAAAATTTTGAGAAAATTTTGAATTCAAAATTTGAATTTGAGTTTAAATTTGAATTGTTAAGAAAACCATATTATTTGGAACTTATGGTTGATTGTGGAAAGTTAGTTAAAGTGATAATGAATCTTTAATAAAAAGATTGGTTTGAGAATTTAATAAAATTGTTTGGTTTTGGTAAAATGATAAACGAGATGAAGCATTCTTCTTGACTTGTAATTTCGGGATGAAATTCTTTTAAGGGGGAAGATTGTAACGACCCTGAATTTTGACATTTGAAATTTGAATATTTAATTGAGTTTAAATATTCGAATGGTAGTTTAATTTGAATTTCAAAAATCAGAGTTTGTTTGGTAAATAAATTATTGAATTTAATTTACTGAAGTTGGGTAAAAATTTGAATCTTCAGTTTTGAACTGATTAAAAAAATAATATGAAGTCTTGGAAAATTCATATTGATTTTTTTGAAGATAATGGAAGCTTCAGAATTGGATTTGGAACTGTTTTGTTCAGTTTTGAATTTTATCGTTTAAATTGATATTTGAAATTAGCGTTCCGGGGCACAGTCTCGGAATTCGACGAAATCAGTTCCATTGGATCCGTAATATTGTATTATCATCGGATTTCAATTTTCGTAATGTTTGGAGTGATCGTTTGGCCGTACGATAAGCAAACGCACTGAAATTAAATCGAAAATTTAATATTATAACTGGTTCAAAAAGCTATTTTCTCCATACGATCGAATTTGGAGCCGAAACCTTTTCCATTGTGTTCAGAGTAGGCGTATAATATTACGAACGCCTAGCGGCACGCCTGGATAGGAAGTCGAAATTTTTGACTTCATTTTCGAGTCGATTCGAATTTGAATTTAAATAAATTGAGACATTGTTTAACCAGTTGAAATTATTTCACGTCAATGTTTTTCCCTTCAAATCACTGTCTCCACTCGTACACGCCAACATCATTGCGTTTCTTTCCTTCTTTAATTATCACAGCCGAGATTTTGTCTCCAGATTACTTCACTGATCCTCCTTTCAAATTCAAGCACGAAATTCCCCTTCATCTTTTAAAATTCTTTTTGAACCAGATCTAAATTTAAAATACCGAGAAAGAATCGAACTTCCCCTTTCTCAAAAAAAAATCAATCGAGGGCAGAATCGAAGTCGTGACGGCATCGGGACTGTCGCGTTCAAGGGCGCGAGGCAAGAGGCGATTCTCGAGCACCGCGAGTAGGCTGCGAAGGCGCGGCGCCTCGAGAGGGTCGCAAGCGTCTAAGGTTTCGCGACGTTAGCTCTCGCGCGTGGGTCGATGATGGTGACGTCGACCGCGAGAGCAGGGCAAAAAAATCGAGGTCGCGTGCAAATTAGGGCTCGAGTTCGCATACAGGCGGTTTTGATTTGGGAGAAGACTGCGAGCACGGTGAACATTTCGGTGTAAGGAAGTTCCTTTGCCTGACCATTTGTTGGAAATCCAAAGAAACAATATGAAACCTGTACGGTTTTAGTTGTATAACCTGCTATGGAATGTGGCGGTAACCTACTATTGAACGTAGTAGCTATAGTAGGCATAAAATAATGGTTGTATGTTGGCTAAGATTGATATTATACTTTCGAAATATTTTCCACACTAGACATTGAAAATAATATCAATTGATTTTTCGTAGTAAGCATCTTTGACTATCATAAGGAGTAATCTCCTCCAATTCTGCGTTTGCATTGTGTGTGTGGCGGGAGGCCTTATGGTAGTTTCATTTTCCAAAAGCATTACGAATCTGTTTTATTTTCTTTGTGAAAATAACTGTTTTACGATCTCACAGCAGTCACCATGACTGACTCGGAGTTTATTGTTCCCTTTCTAAACTATGGGTGCCCATAATTTTCCACACGGGCAGCCTAGAGTTATGTTATCAGGATATTCTAGATATTCTGGAGCTTTGGATATGAGCTGGATGGCGAGGCGTACTACCGTACTTGTTTATTTATTCCGCTGTGTATTCTGTGTGAGGACAAGTTTATATAACTGTCCATTGTTGTATTGAGTTGTATATTGACTCTGATTGATGTATGTATAAACTGATATAGTCTTTTGTTTGAAGAATATTGATTCATCTATTGTATATTATTCCGCTGCGAATGTGAGATTCTGATATTGTTTCTGTTTCTGTTTTTCCATTCTTTCTTTTCTTCTGTCTTCTTCTACCTCTTCATTTTAACTCTAATGGTTCGGTTTTCCGGCATTCGATTGCACGGCATTTGATATAGTGGACGTATTAATGTCGACTTTCGAGCGTCGAAAAGTCAAACCGTTACACGGGAACAATAAACCATGTACACATTTATATATTACATGTACACTTACACGTAAATGTTCATTTGATACACATATACACTTTATATATTACATATATATACAAAACCAGACATTTATATAAATTATTAAATAAAATAAAGATTTTATTTTAAAAAATTAGATTGGATCTAAATCAATTTAGACTTCATAAGCCCAATAAGATCTAAAATGGATTTTTTTTTAAATTCACTCATTTAACCCATTGCATGGTGGCTAGTTCTATCAATGATATTAGAGCCCAATGGCTTATGCAGTCTAAATTAGCAGAGCTAACTTATTAAAGCATGCACATTTAGTTGGGTGTCTAAAAAGTAGTGTCTAAGATTTGGTTTGAGTAATCAAGTATTCTCCCCTACTTGGCTACTAGTCTGGCCTGAAAGGATGAGGTAAGTGCAAAGGTTATCCCCAACATAAAGGTCCAAATTTATTTTGGGTTTTGGGTTAAATTTCAAATTCTGTTTTGAAATTATAGGTTATATTTTAAACAAGAAAATGGGGACAGGGAAGAAGTTGCAAAAAAATTTAGTCTCAAGGACAACAAGTTTGTTTTTTAGTCTGAAGGACACTTTTTAGTGTAAACAGAAAATGATAGTTACAACTATCATTTCGTGATTTGCACTAGTAAGTGTCTTTCTGCCTAAAAAACAAACTTTTTGTCCCTGAGATTAATGTTTTTTTCAACTTTTTCCTTGAGCCTAAAAACCCCTATTTTAAATTTAAAAGGCTACATTTAAAATATGTAAGAAATTTTATAAATGTTATAAAATGTTTTGAAAAATGTTTTGAAAAATGACTAATTATTTTCAAAAATAATAATTATTAATTGGTTTAAATAAATAAATAAATATAAGTTAATTAATTAAATTAAAAACATATATATAATGATATATGTAAATTTATCTTAAAATGTTTAAGGTAACAAATAAATAATTTTCAAAATTAATTAAATTTTTTTAATTAAATAAATAAATTAAAATTGTTTTAATTAAATAAATTAATTAAATGTTAATTAAGAAACAAAATAATATACATGTATTATGATACATTTGTATTACTATAAATGTTATAATATGTGTATTCAATTGTAACATGTTTAAAAAATGAATTATATTAAATTAAATGTTAATTAATTAACTAATTAAATTAACTAAATGTGATTTAATTAATAAAATAAATATAAGATTATACATAAGATTATTATATAAGTTAATTAAAATTAAAAACTATTATACAAGAATTAAACTTATATATCATGATTTTAGTTTGTTTGACACTTGAATTAGAGGATATTTCATAAGAAATATATTATTCCATAAGTCGATATCACTCAAGTAAATAAGTTAAAGAATATGAATCTTTAATATAAGCGTTGTCCGCTACAATTTTAATATTAGTAGATTATTTGCATATACACTTTTTGTTGAGCTTTCCTCAAGCTAGAGATATTATGTGTAGTCTACTATCAAATACTGCTCTTTTGTTGTTGTGTGTTCAAACTTCAGCTCCCTCTAATCGACTATTAAATAATAACGATAATTGAGCAGCAACGTCTAATATCAGTGGTTGATAGTTTGATTTAGATCTTCATACCATTTTCCCATTATTACGGAATTACAGAAAAGGTGGGAAGGCTATGGATAATTTGAGACTAGTTATTGGTTAGGATTTCATAATTTGGGAAAGGTATGTGTTATTGTAAATTAAGTTTGCAAAGTTGGTGGGATGTTAAAAAAGAAAAGAGGGGAGGCACGGGAATGAAGTATTTTGAAATGAGGAGTGAAAGAGTAGCCATGTTGGCAGATATATGTTCTTTTTTTTACTTTAGGTAATGGATAAATTCTTTCCTCAAGTATTCAAAAGAAAAGGAAAAAACTCATCATAATTTATCTAGCACGATGTATCTTTACTTTCTTAGAGTGTGCAAAATCAGGAGGAGGAAAAGGGAAAAGAACGTGAGAAATCCTCACTCCCACAGCAGCGAGTGAAGTAAATATTTTATATATAATTGTTTTAAAACCTATAAATGGTTTTCAGAAAATCGTTTATAGGTATAAACAAGAATTCTGATTACCGTTTATACTATAAACGGCTTTCTGATTGTCGTTTATAGTACAAATGGGAATTAGATTCCCGTTTATAGATCGCCACTTTTAAAAACGGGAAACCCCCGCTTTACTTCCTTCCTCATGCTTTAATCACCACTGCTACAACGTGCGGAAAGAAGTTGGAGAGACAATTTCTCTCATTTTTAAATTTCTCACCCTGCTAGAGAGGCTCAGCGAAGCTTCTCTATGATAATCTACTTGTGTTACACCAAAAATAATATTTTTGTGCTTTATACAAGTCATTTGATAGGTAGCGAGTATCATGTTAAAGAAATTTATTGTCATATGAATTGCCTTGCCTGACGAGTTTGAATTATCTTTTTATCTTAGTGATAATTTATGTTATCAGCTACTAATTACACAGTGCAAATAATTAATCAAGATGGTCAAAGGCAGATCACATGCATTATATTATGGCATCAAATGAGAATGAAAGTTAGCCCAAGTTACCAGATTCAACAGCTAAAACTTCATGGCCATCATATTATGGCATCCGTTCAAGCTTACTCTTTATATCACATACCTAATGAAGACATATATAATGATATTTTAACCAATATAATTAAATATTTATATATTATTTGAAAACAACGTCCTAAACAAATATCATCTTTATCATGCCATATACCTAACTTTTCTCACTATCTTCAATGAACTTGCTATCTTCTATCCAATACCAACTGCAATACCATATACCATCCTTTTCTCACTATCTTCAATAAACTTTGGTACCGTTTGCAGTCAAAATTTGATCACGTTGAGTTGGCATCACGTTCCATGCATCCATGGTAGGTCCCATACATTTGCTCCATTGGAGTGAACCATCAAAAATAAACTATTGGCATTTGATGTTGGAAACCAACGGCTCATTTGCCAATGGTCGCACCTTTTCCTTCTTTATATTCTCTCATCCTCCTTCATTTCTCTTTACCTCAACACAAATCATCCTCCCTAATCCGAAATCTTGCAATTTTAGCTGCTTCTACTCCTCTTTTTTGAGTTAAATATCATAAAATTTGTATTTCTCATACTTACATCTACCTTCTATATATTTTTCAAATTATTTTATTTTCTTTTATATTGTTGACCCATGATCTTCTGGTTCGTCTATCCTCCACATTGTAGATTAAATTGATGAAAGGATGTTGGCGTATTATCGACATTTTCCTCACCAACATCGAAATTTGCAAAGATCGGGTTGGTTATTAGCACAAGGAAATCACTAAGGCATTCAAAACACAAATGAGCGTCAATTATAACCCTAATTGGATAAAAAAAATGGTTTGACAACCTAAGACACAATTGGACCCCTAGAACCAGCTGCTGTAGATTGAAATGGGTTCTGGAATGTGGGGGGAGACAACGTCAGAAGAGATGACAAGTGGTGGGACATGACAACTATGAGGTTCATGAAATTAAAAGTTTGCTCACCTTCGATATACAAGGAGATGAATGTGATATTTGAAGGCTGCATATAAACTCCTCCCGCTTGTTTATATTTCCAATGACTCCACCTACCGATGCCTAGTTCGACATCCAGATGTATGCGGATTTTATCACGGGCGATGCCACTAAGTTCATGTACATTTTAAATGCTCGAGAGGCAAACTACAGATCTGTCGGTTTTCTATTGGATGAGCCTAAGGAGCTTAGATAACTTGCGATATATCTAGTGGCGAAATTTAGGAGAGGGAGGTATTGTATTTATATTCCGAACTACTAGTATTTAATAAAAAATTGTCCTTTTTTATTGTAGTTTTTCTAGCATTTCATAATTTATAAACAATATAAATTCATTTAGCTATATTATTGAAAAATAATTAAAAAAATAAAATGATTATAAAAATAATTATTCATAACAAAATAGTGAAAATATCTCTTTCAAATGCATCTTTTACAACACAAAAATGCGTTCTTTCATTAAACAATCTCTATTCGTGCCCCTTTGAAATGCTCCTTTTGTTTAACAAAAGAGTGTGCCCATTCTATCTTCAATTCAATAACGAACATGGCTATGAAATATGAAATATCTAATATTGAAATACATAAGTAATTATGTCCATGTGTAATAGAAATACCAAAAATCAAGCATAAAATTATTGCCTACAAGTATGATTTGGTAAACTAGGCATATTTGATTATTGGAAAAAATAAATGTTAACATTAAATTTTGGGAAAAAAAGAAACAGTTTATTGAAAAAGTTAAGAGTTTTATGAATAGAAAATGAATTTAACAAGAAAAGTCCATTTTTATTCTTAAGTATTTTAAACTAGGCTTAGCTTCCTTTCTTGAAATCATTTTATATATATGGACTTCCCATTTTATCAAGGTCCCATAAATAAAACATCAGATAGAAAATGAAATCCAGTTTTTCTCCCCTCCTATAACATTTTAAGTGTTTCACTATGTCTGTACATATTAAAGCATTAAAGCATTAACTGGGTTTTTAACCAAGCAAAAGTCAATAGGAATTAGAATGCCGATACAAAGACAACACGAATTGAAACTTGGCAATGATACTTAGAAGGACTAAAGGAAGAGCTCTTGAAAGTGTGGACCCAAAAAAGGCTAAGTACCTAATTCGACTCGAATTAAGCCCCTAATTTGGTACCGAATCTAAATGCCCAACCTTGGTATATCCATACTCTTGGCTAGTTATCCTCTAGTCCTCCTAAGTATATTCATGAAATTTTGTAGATTTCCAGAGAGCCTATCACCAAGAAGGAAGACATGACTGTCCAAACTGCAGGATAGCCCAAGTTCGGAAAGAAGGAAATTCAATACTCGTCAACAACCTACCAAATTGCATGGAAGATTCTAGATGAAGCAAGGAACTCGACCCAAAAGGGCTTGGCCATCTTATGGCTAAGGATTAGATTCGGTACCGAATCTAATGGCTTGATTGAGCACCTAATTTGACCTTTAACTGAGGGAGTCATGATATTTCTTGTGTTGTGTTGGGTGTTGTTTTGCGGAAGATGGATCTTAAGGCTAATTTAACACTAGTGGGGGGGTGAATAGTGTTTTATAATTTTAGTGAATCATTTTGAATTCTTTTAAGATTATAGTTTAAACAATTCAATTATCAATCATAAATTCAAACGGATAAATATAAATGCAGTAAAAGTAAAGAGGAAAGAACACACCAGGATTTTATATTGCTTCGGAGTTACCCTACATCCAGTCCTGTACAATTCCTTGTACATATTTCTTTCCAAATAGCAAAGCAAATACAGTCTCGATTTCAAGGCAATGCGACACACCCTCTAGACTTTCCGACCTTTGGGTAGAGTCACTTAATTTACATGGGCCACAAGCACACCCACAAGATTTCTGAGCTACTAAGCACACCTAATTGATTTACATGTGCTACAATCACACCCATAAGTATAACAGTATGATTTGATAGAGTTTTACAGACTCAGATCGTTGATCTTGATTACAAATGATCCTATAATCTCTTGAATAACACTTTGATCTTGTTTGAGTGAGAGAGATAAGAGAAATTAGAGAGTAATCAATAGAAAATCAAATCAATGGAGTTTCAATTTGATTTTGATTGAATTTGAGAATATTTTGTGTAGATTTTCTTTTATAATTCAATAGAGTGAAAGAGGAGAGAAAATATAAGAAAGTAGTTAACAAAAATTCATTAGTTTAACCCCTATTTATAGAGAAACAACAGTCATGTCCATTCGCTAAGAGATACGATGAAAAGACAATTCCATTCAAAATTTGAATTTTGAAAATCATGGTCATCATGTAGATATATAGAAATTGGATATGTCGACTTATCCTTCACAAAATTGAAAAACACTTTATAAAAATTATTTTGAAAATATTAAGGTTTGTGAAATGTGTTGATACTTTGTAAAATCATCTAAACATATTTATACATATTTTAATCATATCAAAACTTAAGAAAACTTTATAGAAATATATTTAAATATATAAAGGATTTAAATATGGATTTATTTTGAAAGTAATAAATATAAAGTAAAAATGAATATATTTGAAATCAAAGTAATAACAATTATTATAATAAATTTATAAATCTTTAGAAATCTTTAAAAACTAAAATTATAACAAAGTATAATACTTAAAGTATATTAAAAATACTTAGAAACTTAAAATATAATAAAATCAAAAGATAGAAATAATTTGATGGCTAATTTGAAAATAATAATTCTTTTAAAACCATTTTTAAGATATTAAAAAACCATTTGAAAAAGAGAAATAGGAGAGAGAGATCAAAGAAGTGTTATTTGGGTTTTAACAAAAATCCTAAGACTCTATAACTTATCTGGGATATCTTTAGTTCTTCAATACTCATGAGTCTTCAATCTCTAACTCTTGAATCACTATATCTGCCTCTTGAATCTTCTCTTGATATTGTACAGTCTTATTTATCAATACCTATCTAATATCCTACATTATATGGTAATATAACTTGATAAAAAATTAGTACGTATATTTTATATAATGTCATATGGTTGTTATCATCAAAACTAATGCCTAAGGTACTAACATTGGACTGGTTTCTGGACTTCATTGGTAGCAAGCTTCTGGACTTCATTGGTAGCAGGCTTCTGATCCAATATGATTGCTACCACTATTAATGCAAACCAAAGAGCAACTAAGGGGGGATCGGGAATTTGCTATCACTACACGGGATCTCTATCTATTCTACGACTCTTTTCTCTACACCATAGTTACCAAGGCAGCTACTCTAGGAAATTCTAGGATTTAGAATCAGTCTAATCCCTATACTTGTGACAAATTCTTTCTCAATTACCTTTTAATATCATTTAAGCTAGATCAAGCCTTAACAGGCGAACCACTATAAAAATCCTTATGTCTCATTTACTTTTCTATGATTTTCTATTATATTTGCTCTGTTCTAACAGGGCTGGTGCTTTCACATCATACTCCAGGGTGTTGATCCATTTTTTGGGTTAATATTTTGGTGCTTTCATTAAGAACAAAGAACCCAAGCTCGGATCTAGTTATCTACTTTGGATTGGATAGATCCAGAGGTTAGATCCGGAAAGTTTGCTTAAAGAAGATTGAAGATTTCTATTCTAATGGCTCCTGGGTGGAAGACAACATCTGGAAGATCTGTTGGGACAACACTTGGGATTGATGAAACCAATCTCCAGCAAACAGAAGTGAACAACGCTAACTATCATCGAACATAGATTAATGCTGGAAACCTAGCACCAGGCACTTCCGCTCAACAGGAGATTGTAACTAAATGAGAGCTTAACCAATTGGTTACTCAACATAGCCAGAAGATGGCTGATAGTCAAAAGGCTCTTATGGACAAAATTGATGCTTTGCTAGTGCTACAACCATGAACTGCCCCAAAGACTAGGTCGGAAACTGCAGAGGCTATGGAACAAGAGAATTCCTCCGTTTCAGGCTTGAATAGGAGGGATGTCAAGTAAAAGCAAAAGGAGATAGTTGGTGGAGCGATTGGAATTGTTATTAAAGGTAATGGAAGTACACCTCCTACCAGAGGACAACCTACCTCAAACCCTAACCTCGAAGTGAAGGCTCCATAAGGGAATATTGCAATGCTTCTCTCTGATTCCGAAGAGGACATGCAATTTGGTGCCATAGGACTGGACTGAATGCTGATATAGGCAGGCAAAATGCCAGAAAGGAAGTTCAAACTACTGCTATAAAGCCAACCATGCACCAATGGAATTCTGCAGGAGTGGTTCTCCTAGAGAATGGAGAACCTAGACTTTAGTTGGCAAGCCAAGGCCATTTGCAGAGTCAAACGCTTGGCTTAGCCTCTGACAGTCGATCTGTGGCTAACTGAATAGTGAGGAATTCATTACGAACATGGTTAAATGCTTGATGGAAGAAAGTATTGGTAGAAAGGATGACGATTGGGGTCTTACACCAAGCTGAACTCCATTTAATGAAAACATTCTAAGGGAAGAGTACCCCCAGAAGTTTATAAAGCCCACTATGCTATCTTATGACGGGATGACAGACCCCAAACAACACTTGTGCAAGTACAATAGGCATATGGACGGAGTTAGGGCAATGGATGTTGTTCGCTGTAGATGTTTTCCTATCTTCCTGGAAGGTGTTGCTTCTATGTGGTTTACCAAAATCCCACCAAGATCCATTTCTACATTTGATGAGTTGGCGAGGAAATTCTTGGAATAGTTCATGCTTCACACGGCATGGCCAAAAGATGTGATGTCTCTATCTAGCCTTTTCTAGGGACCAAATGAGTCTTTAAAAACCGTTAAAACCGGTTTAATTCCTCGGTTACTAAAATGCGCAATTATAATGAAGATATGGTACTCTTGGCTTTAGTCCGAGCTATCCATTCAGACATAGACATTGGAAGATGGATTAAGATGAAACAACCAACCTCTTTGAAGGAGTTCAACCAAAAGGCGAGTCGGGATCTAAGATTGGAAGAGGCAAACACATTGGAGGGCAAGACCGCCAGTGTGCAACCAAAGGAGATAGTTCAGAGCAATGTAGCGAACAATCAGGATGGAAACAATTCTAGAGCCGCAATAGGAAATGCAAGGAAATATGGAAATCAGAAAAGGAATACCAGAATACTAGTAGGCATGATGGAAATGGAAAGCGGATCAGGAATCTGAGACCCGAGGAGTATATGCTGTTGAACGATAGCTTGGAGAACATCTGCCTTGCAACTCAGGAAACTGAGTGATACAACAAACCTCCTAAGAAGGATTGAATAGCAGAAGCAATCAGGGAAGTTCTGCCGCTTCCACAAGACTCACAAACATAACATAAACGAGTGCCGACGTCTAAAAGATCCGATTAAGGAATTGATTTGGAACAACAGGCTCTGGTAGTACGTGAAGAAGTCTCAAAACTCTGACTAGCCTGCCGGACCCAGAGTTCCAAGTACTCAAGGCAAACAATCTACACCTAGTGGAGATGGATCAAAATGGATGGAACAGAGACTAGTCATCGACACCATTTCGCGAGGACGTCAGTTGGCACAGAAGAGCTACGGGGAGATGGAGTGATATGCGAGTTCACTAAATCACACTTCGAAAGAAACTTGTTTTGCGATTGAGGATGGTGCTCCAGCCAAGCAGCAAACGACACTCAATGGTGACATAGTGTCTCGGAACCATGACACCGAAGGAGTAAAAGCACCGACTCTCGACCCAATGATAGTGACGGTTAGGATTGGACTGGCAGATGTACGTTGAGTCTTGATGGATAGTTGAAGTTCAGTTAACATCTTGTCTCGATGTATGTTTGATCAGATGAAGATTAGTATAAAGGATGTGTCTGCTTGCCGAATGAAAATCCAAGGCTTTACGGAAGAACCAAGACAGCCAGTCAGAAAGATTAACTTGCCCGTGGAGCTCGGAGAAGGAGAACGAAGGGTAGTCCTTATCCAAACCTTGATGATCGTGGATGAAATGTCAGCTTACAACGCTTTCTTGGGTCGACTGTCCTTTGCCGATTTTACGATAACTTTGGCTTTATGGTAACTTACTATGAAATTTTTGATGGGGAATGGGGTTGGAGTTATAAAGGGAGATCAAAGCATCACTAGAGAATGTTATGTCATTGAGTAACGTGAATTGAAATGAAAGGAAAAGGGAAAGAATGCGGGGAAATCTCTCCACATTCATGAATCGTTAGCATAGGAATTACATAAACACCCCTGGCTTGGGGACCATAGCCATTCGACAAGGCTTTGGACCCTAGGAAGAAGAGTTCAGGGGAGGAATGAGTGGCACCAGCAGTGATTATGGTGTATGTCCTTGTTGATATGGATGACTCAACTCGAGTCTTGAAAATATGGTCGCAACTTGGGATCAAAATGCAATAAGAATCGATCAAATTTCTTTATGCCAACCTGGATGTATTCACTTAGATGCATTTGCCTAGACGCATCTTGACATATATGGGATATCGTCAGAGATAGCATGTCATGCACTCAATATCGATTCGAAGTTCATTCCAGTGAGGCAGAAGAGATGCAGTTTGGGTCTAGAGCGATTCACAACACTGAAGGAGGAAGTGGATAAGCTGTTGGCCAATGGCTTTATCCATGATGAAACATATCCTGAATGGATATCAAACCTTGTATTAGTCAAGAAATCGAATGGAAAGTGGCGGACCTGTGTCGACTACTCGAACTTAAACAAAGCTTATATAAAGGACATCTTTTCACTACCTAGAATTGACTAACTCGTGGATGAAATTGCAGGGCATGAACTACTCTCTTTCATGGATGCCTACTCAGGATATAACTAGATTATGATGCACGAACCCAATCAGGAAAACACCAGCATCGCGGACCTCAGATTGTAATGTTATCGAGTAATGCCATTGCCTGAAGAACGCTGGGGCAACTTATCAATGGTTGGTGAACACAATGTTCAGGGATCAGATTGGATGAACAATGGAAGTCTACATGGACGACATGCTAGTCAAATCACGTGTGTCTGGGAATTATTTGGACAACCTCTTGGAAATATTTGAGATTCTCCAAAAGTATGGAATGAAGCTTAACCCACTGAAATGCTCTTTCGGTGTGGCTTTTACAAAATTTCTAGGTTTCATCATGAATGCTAGGGGCATTGAAGCTAATCCCGAGCAAATTACTGCCTTATGGAATTTCATAAGCTCTACAACAAAAAGGGTTTGTAGAGTCTGAATGAAAAGGTCATAGTGTTGAGCCAATTCATTTCCAAAGAAACAGACAAGTGTATACCATTCTTCGATGGATTGAAGAAGGTAAGAAAATTTTCAAATGGAATTAGGCCCACCAAACAGCTTTTGGGGAATTATTACGGTATATAGAGACCCACCAATTCTATCTAAATCAGTGGACGAGGAAGACTTATTCATCTACTTGGCAGTGTCAACTCATGCTCTAAGTGCAGCACTTGTACGCGAGGAAGCTAGGATCCAGCAGCATGTTTACTACATCGGTAAGCGATTCACTAGAGCCGAGAAAAACTATCCAAAGTTGGAAAAACTCACCTATTTCCTACTGATCGCATCAAGAAAGTTATGACCATATTTCCAAGCTCATCAAGTTAAAGTGTTGACAGATCAACCTTCGAAACAAACACTTTATCGACCTGAGACTTCAGGGCAACTTCTGAAGTGGAATATTGAATTAAGCCAGTATGCGTGACTTATCACCCCCGAAAGGCAATTAACGGATAAGCGTTGGCCGATTTTATCACGAAATTCACCATTCGAGATGGAGAAGAGCAGATGACAGAGAAAGTGGTATCACAATGGAAGCTGTTCGTCAATGGTGCATCAAATGAATTCTGCTCGGGAGTGGGAGTTGTGCTTGAGACTCCTGAAGGACGATCAATCTACTATTCCTTAAGACTGCGGTTCTTTACTACTAATAACGAGGCAGAATACGAGATATTGATAGCGGGATTGAAGATGTGAAGGAACTGGGAATAAAAGTTGTGCATACCTATAGCAACTCTCAAGTAGTCATTTGTTAGGTAAAGAGGGAATATCAAGCTAAAGGGGAAAATCTCACTCCCTACTTGTCAAAAGCATGGGAACTACTCAAGACATTGAACACTACACGATAACCCATATTCGCATGGAATGGAACGTGAATGCCGATAACTCAGCCAAACTGGCCAGTTCCAAAGAGGCACAATCAGTAGGATTGGTTCTAGTTGAAGTGTTAACAACTCCAAGCATAAATCAGATGGATGTAGATTGGGTTCTAGAGACTATGGAAGAGAAAGAATCATGGATGATGCCAATCAAGGATTATATGCTCAAAGGAATACTCATCATAAATCGGAATGAACGAAAGAAGCTCCTTCAAAAGACACTGCAGTTCATGCTACAAAATAGAGTGCTATACAAGAGAGGCTTCTCCACCCTCTTACTAAGACATGTAACTAAAGAAGAAGCCAAGAAGATTCCGATGGAAGTCCATGAAGGCAGCTGCGGTGACCACACCGAGGGCAGGCACTAGCAAAGAAGGTTTTATGTTACAGATATTTCTAGTCCACAATCAACCGAGACGCATCATATTACACAAAGCGTTGTGATCGGTGCCAAAGATTTTCGAAGATCCCAAGAACCCCATCCTTGGAACTTACGAAAATGGTCAGCCCTTAGCCGTTTGCAATCTGGGGAATCGATCTAATTTGTGTATCGCCAATAGCCAAAGGAGGAGCCAAATATGCTATCTTTGAAGTTGATTATTTACCAAGTGGGCTGAAGCGGAACCACTCGCTATCGTTACCACTAAAAATGTGAATAACTCTGTAAAAAAAATTATTTTCAGATTTGGAGTACCATAGAAAATCATCATGGACAACAAAACTCAGTTTAATAGTGCTGAATTCAAAGACTTCTGCAAGCATTATCGGATCGAAAAGAGTTTTTCCGCTATAGCACATCCATAGGCAAATAGACAAGTGGAAGCAGTGAACAAAATCATCAAGTCCACCATCAATAGGCAATCGATGAAAGCTAAAGGAAACTTGATAGATGAACTTCCACTTGCACTATGGGCTTATAGAACAATATATAAATCTACGACCGGGCACTCACCATTCGCCTTGGCATATGGTTTAGAAGCGATGATCCCAGTGGAACTGGAATTCCCCTCTCATTGGAGACGACACTTCAATCAAAATGAAGATGAGCAGTTTCTGCTCGAGTCACTTAACCGGCTCGATGAGAAGCGGGAAGAAGAAGAACTAAGGACCGCTGCTTACCAGAAGAGGGTAGAGAGACACTTCAACTTTAAAGTTTGCACCCGCACCTTCGAAGTGGCAGACCATGTCCTGAAACGGATCTTCCAGGGTACGGGAGCACTTGACCCAAACTGGGAAGGACCCTACATTATCGGCCAGAAACTTGGAGATGGAACATTCAAGCTCACAACGGTCGATGGAATTATGATTCCTCATGCTTGGAACAATGACTCGCTATGGCACTATTTTATTTAGTACTTATCTACGTATTTCCTATTTCAGCAAATATGCCACTTAGGGATGCTGGGGCATTGTAAATAGGCAGGACTTGCCTTTATCTTTATTTTATTAGTAAAGTAATTTTGCTTCTTGAACCAATGAAACCACGTTCATGTAAGCAACCCACTGAGTCGACCATATCAAATCGACTCGAATCGTCAAGTCGATGGGGAAAATCGACCCCGGCCTTCTGAGAACCAGTGTTGCTCTAGTAACATCGGGAAGGCCCAATCCTTGTGCACATCCATTCTTTTGCCATTTGAACCAATGGAATTGTGTTCAAATGCGATCCATTTCTTCGCTACTTGGACCGATGGAATTGCGTCCAAGTATGCATCAATTCTTTTGCCATTTGAACTGATGGAACCACATTCAATTACGCTCCATTTCTTTGCTTCTTGGACCAATGGAACTGCATACAAATAAGCATCCATTCTTTTGCCACTTGAATCGATGGAACTGTGTTCAAGTGCGCTTTATATCTTTGCTTCTTGAACTGATGGAACAGCGTCCAAGTAAGCATCTATTCTTTTTCCACTTGAACCGATGGAATCACATTCAAGTGCGCTCCATTTCTTCGCTTCTTGGACCGATGGTGTTATCCATGTTTTTAATCCAGCAGAAACCAATAGAAAACCAGACAATCTTGTGTAGACGGGATGGTTTAGTACTTAACCAGAAATCTTGGACAAGAGATCGACAAGGGCCAAGCTATACGACTAAAACAACGAATGGAATCAACGTGGTCGAGAAAATAGCATTCCTTCGGTCCAATCAGCAGCTGAATGTAAACAGCTAGCGACTTGCCATCAAAACATAACAACAACGATAAAAGGCTATGGAAACATCTCCAATTCCAAACTCCAGAAAAATCCTAAGTACTTAGATCAACAGAGACCCATGCTTCTCCTTGAAACTTCAAACCAACCAGCTGTGGAACATTACAAAAGAGGCGAGACACTGGCCCGAAAAACGAACCAAGGCCATGGGTCGCCAGCGACCCATGGTTTTGGCTCGTTTTGTGAGCCAAAGTCCCCCTAGGTCATCTGATACCTACCTATGAGCTAATGAAGACAAGCCTGGCCCAGAAGCTCTCCGATCTCTATAAATAGCATTCTACCTGCAACATAAAGAGGATCTTCTCCGGACTAATTGCCGAAGCTTTGCTGGAAACATTCTTCACTCTTTGCCTCCCTCACAACAATCTCCAAAGGAATTCATTGTGATTCTCCAGTGGATTCCAACTCCGGGGATTCAATCTATTGAAAAATAATCAAAGTTTTGTAACCAAATACATCTTGTAACAGCAATCAGTCTATAAGAGAAATATAAAGTGGATGTAGGCTTCATTAACAGCCGAACCACTATAAAAGTTCTATGTCTTTTTTCTTTTGCTGTTCTTTTCTTATATCTGTGATCTGTGATATTGCTCTGACGTCAGAACAGGACTGGTGCTTTCAAAATCTAACTAGGGTGTTGATCCATTTTTTGGGTTAACAGATGGAACTGCGTCCAAGTAAGCATCCATTCTTTTGCCACTTGAACGGAACTACATTCGAGCACGCTCCATTTCTTCGCTTCTTGGACCGATGGAACCGCGTTCAAGTAAGCATCCATTCTTTTGCCAATTGAACCGATGGATCCGCGTTCAAGTGCTCTCCATTGCTTCACTCCTTGGACCGACGGAACCGTGTCCAAGCAAGCATCCATTATTTTGCCACTTGAATCGCTGGAACCGCTTTCAGGTGCACTCCATTTCTTTACTCCTTGGGACGACGAAACCACGTCCAAGTAAGCATCCATTCTATTGCCACTTGAACCAATGGAATAGCGTTTAAGTGTGCTATGAGTTAGTGATGTTACCTCAATAATATATTCAATCTATCAAAATTGCCTAAGTACTGACGCTGCTCTGGCAATATCGGGAAATTCATCAGTTGCAGGATTAGTAGAAATCAATCCCCACCTTCCAAAACTTGACGTCGCTCGGAGATATGCGAAATCAAAAGAAAATCTATGGGACTTAGCTATAAATTGGTCTTTGGAAATAGAGACTGATGTGCGGATAGAACCTCGGTACTAAGCTTGGAGAGAATCAACCGCAATCAAAGTACAGGGTGCTCGGAACCAAGCATCCAAGTTACAAGTTCCTAAAGATAGGAATTGCAATACATCGTGAATTGGGGGAAATCAAAGAGCTGCCCAGAGCATCCAGTCTTATGTCATATGTTGGAAGTAAGCAGCCCAATGGACTGGGGGGTACACAACACATTAACACTTGGTTAGAATGAAAATCACTCCATAGTTCTGTTACACTAAACAGAAAATTTTTGCAACCACAACAGAGCTAAGTAAAGTAGTACGTTAAATAACTGCAAGTTACATTGCTTACACTATTCACATGAATAGAAATGCAGTAAATAAACACATCATATATCACGCGATACAACAGTATATAATATGGAAATTGCGGGACAAGCAATCGTATTATGTATACATGCAGTGTAACAGTGGTATATAAATAGGCATAGAACATAGAATATAGGAAAGTACATAGAAGAGATTACAGTGGAAATGCTAATCTTTTTCATTACTTATTTCATTTTATGTACAATATCAAACAGCAGGGGCCATACACGAACAATATCAGCCTGTTCGGACATCAAAAAGAAAAAGTACAGACGTTACTGATGCTACAACAAAAGGAAAGAAAAGATGCTAAGTATAGATTCTGTACTTGTACATGCTCTGACACCACAAAAACGCACAAAACGGCAAAAGTACCATGTTGCACCGGTGCTCCAGCTCATCCCGACTTCTTTCCGCCCTTTCCTTCGCCTTTACTGCGCCTACTTGGGCGAATCGAGAGCTTCTTCCTGCTATCCTTATCAATCTCTCCTCCCGTAGGAGAGCCAGACCCCTCTGACCCTCTGGTATCCGAACTCCCCTCCTTCGACACCTTCGACGTAATGGTGGTGGGAGTCCTGCACTTTTTCTCTTCCTTTTCCTTCTTCATCTACAGCTCCTTCTTTCCTCCTCCTGTCTCTCTACTATGGTCGTCCTATCTATCGGCCTCGACTCGTTGGTAACCACCACCTCTTTATCCATAGATGTTGAAACATCCTCCAAGTTTTGTAGCGCCTCTATTTGTTTGGAATCGGGCCCAGGCCCGGAGCTGGAGACATGAACTATGCCAGAAGCTGCTATAGAGATGGCGGTGGAAGCGACAAAAATAGCAGCGAGTCTTGAACCTTGAATAATAGGAGGAGGAGGTGGGAGAGTTGGTTGACCTACAAGTAGGGAAAGAGAGGTTCATAATTTAGAAAAGGATTCCAAAGTAAATCAAAGTTTCTTGAGCAACGAAGAGACGAAAGAAATACCTGAGCTAGGGGTTTGGTCATGAACTTCAATCTCGAAGGCTTCACCGCCAGTCCCCATCTCTGAAGTTCATACTACAGCTAGAAAAGGGAATGGCTGACCTAAGGCTGTGGAAGTTGCATGGGCAAGAGCAAGTTCAGAAATAATAGCCATGGATATGGGGATGGTCACCGTCTGCTCTTGAGAAGTATGAATAAGTGTTTGGTGCTGACCCAAAGAGCTTGGCCAGCAAGAGCTTTGGCTGCAACATTACCAGCTTCCTTCTCCCTCTCTTCTTTAAGGATCTCTCTGCCGGCAGCCAAGAAGTCAATATCTTTATGACTGAGATAAGTAGCCTTCAGTTCCTTCTCAGAGCGCATATCCTTGGCCTCCTCAGACCCGACCAATACCTCCTCCCAAACCATGGCAAGAGTGCGAGGATAGTTGTTACCAAGCCATTTCAAGCTGCCCTTATTCATCACACAACTAGTATAAAGATAGCACACTAAAGCCCATTTGGCTTATTGCATCGTCGTATTCCGATGCAGCTCTGTAAGCTCTGACTTAGTGCTTAGATGCTCAAATTCCTCTGCCAATTTGCCGGATGCAACCTCTTCCTTCTCTTTCACCAGCTGCACATTCTCCTCACGAAGATGAGTGAGCTCAGCGGCCTGCTCAGCAATGACAGCAACATAACCAGCGATAGTTTAGTTCCGAGATTTAATGGTTTTTTTTCTTCGATAAGCTATTCTTTCAGTTTCATGGATTCAATATGAGCATCTTTGAGTAGATCCTCTATCACGATAATGGCTCTATCGTGAGCCTGGTTTGCCTCAGTCAATAAATTATTGCTGGCAGCCTTTCCTTTTAGTGTCCCTCTCAGCCTTCAACTGGACTATCTCATCATCATGATCTTTGATTGCCTTAGCATGGTCTTCCCTTTCAGCCTTAAATGAGAGGATCTCCTGATAGTTAATGCAATTGACATCTAAAAGGGCTTTCACTAAATGTTGCATGTCACACCTGGTTTCCAAGTCTCTTGTGGACTATCTCTAGATTGTTGAGGGAAGTGGCCCTGTTAAGGGGCTTTATTTTCTTGTCAAACTTGACTCCCTTCAAGAATAGATTTAGAAAGGCAGCTTGAAGCATGGGTTAACTCAGTGGAAGTATGAACTTTTCAATTCATTTGAAGAAATGGGAGCCATTGCAATAGTTGTTGTCTGAGAGGATGAAATTGTTGGTACTTCAACGGTCCAAGCATCAGTGCGGAGAAAAGTAATCGATAAGGAGGGCCCGTGGTGATTGTGAAAGTCTCTCTAGCGTTTGTATGCATCGCCGGCTACTCTCATCATCTCCTTTTCTCTTCTCTCCCCTTTCGCGCTCTCACTCCAAGCGGCGAGCCTCACCCTCCTTTCTTTGCCTTCTCTCCTCATCCATTTCAAGTAGAGGGCGGTAAGCCGGATCAGAGGCTTTACTTTGGTAGGAGCTAGTGTCTTGACGTAACTGATGGTGTAACCCACGTCCCATGGTACTTGAACGAAAATAAGAATGAAGTTAATACTCGAACTTAGGAACTTAACGCGATGTAGAGATGTGTGTTTGTGATCCTAAAGTGAAGTGTATAGTGCAAATGACCCTCCATATACTCTACTAACCGTATCGACAGGGTTTAAGGATCGAAGTCTTTTCACCACTGCTCATAAATGCACTTGAGCAAATGTCAATCTCCAAGCCAATCTCATCTATCATTTTGCTAACGGAAATATCCCCATGTTCATCTACATAGATGGAAACTTCCCTTATAAAATGAAAGTAAACAAATCTTTAGCGGGGTTTCGGTAGCTTGACCTCTAGCAGACCGTGGAGTCTCGGTAGCAGGTTGTTCTTAAGGAGGAGAAATCAGGGAGTTCGAGGCTTACTGTCTCAGTAGTTAACAAGTCTACGGAAGGCAACTTAGGAAGATCATGACTCATTCCTGGTGACTCATTGAAAGATTCATCTCTTTTTGTGGAGATGTGAAAGTCGCTATCATTACCATCCGAGCCCTCTCCCTCTCCTTCCTCAACCATAAGTTGTGTTCGATCTCTTCTTCGAAACGTTTTGTCTTCTTCTTCCAGGATCGGAGGCATCCTGTAGGTCTCATCCATGTTCCCCATAATGTCTTCTCCGGAGGGTAAGTCTATGTCAACTCGAGGAATCTCTTTGGGATGTTCTTCCTCTAACGGATTAGCCACGTCTTCTTGAGCCTCCTTGCCAGAGTCATGAGTGCGGGTTATGGAATGAGTATGTCTCCTAGGGCCACTCGAATTTGAGGGCTCATCATCTACAGAAAATCCATGAGGATGAAGCATGTTGAACTCTCGGAAATTCTTGTTCGTTGGAAGAAACTCTATTGAGCTCTCGGAGGCCTTCACAGCCTTGAGAGTTTCAAGCATCACTTTAAGCTCGTCATTGCTTTATCACTTCAAGATGACTGTAACAAAACATACGAAAAGTTATGAAGTTGAAAATCATTTGGAATGGCAAACACAAGAGAATCAAGACTTACTTCCATATAGCCAAAATCGATTGAAGCCCTCTGGGGCCTAACAAAGAAAAATTCATTCTTGAAAGCTGAATGCATGTTATGGAGGTCTTTAATTAGCTTACATCCCCTCCAGGCTTCAAAAATTATAAAGGATGGGCAGTCCTACCTTCTATTAAAGTGTAAAAGAAATACAAGCTCGTTTAGCCTTGGGGGATGCCCGAGTCTGCTCATGAATAAAGTGTATAAGGAATTTAGGAGCAAATAACCATTAGCATGGATTTGAAACGACGCCAATCCTATCTTGAAGCACCATCGACAAGAACCGATTGAACGGTGGTACAACACCTCTCAAGCACATGTATTGATTACAAGCAATAAAATCTTCTGGAGTGTTATGAGCAAATTCAGCTCGAGTGGGCAGATGAATGTCACCCTCGGCATGCTGTACGCATATATTCCCGAGCATCTTAGCTGTCAAAATTGAAGGTACTTCCTCCAAGGGATCAGTTGGAATTCTCAATCCAGGAGGCAATTGGTTAAGTACAAGTCCTATGGAACTAATGGACCATAGAAATCAGAAGCTATAAGTTGACTTGGCCCTACAGGAATGGATGGAGAAGCAGAACAGTTGTTGACTCAACTTCTGAAGGCATGGACGATCGACCATTAGACTTGCGACGTCTCGACTGGCGTGTCATTCTAGATAATAAAACTTGTTGATCATGGTTAGGTACATTTTATTTCTATCAGGATTCCTGTGTGATTAACGCTTGAAATCCAAAGGAAGTAAGTGTGTGTTGACCAAACGAATTCCAAGTGTTGACTGGAGCAAATGCAACATGTTATCTATATGGGATGATTCCAATGTCCCGAACATTGCGAAGGACCATCATGTGTAGATAGCACACTCGTATTGGAACAACGATCTGCATCGTCCTTTGAAATCACTTTTTCTATACTTACCCGTTATGATCAACGTTTATATCGGATCTGTTGTCCATAGTGACACGGAAAGTTCTTTCATTTTCAAAGACACTAGATGTATAGAAATACAATGTAATGGAGCTATCCAAAATGTTTGAATCTATGGTGAATCGTCATATCGAAGTCAATTAAATGATCCAGCTTAGTCAATTTCGTGGATAGAGATGGCCAAAATTAGGAAATGTGCTTCTCTCAAGTCAAACACATCCAACATGAGACCAAATTCTAACTACATTACTAGCTAATCATGTTCAATTTCAACCATCTCCATTTCCAAATTGCAATCAACTAGAACAGATCATCCTCTCCATCTCCACCAAAGCATGCATCACTATCACCAACACCAACCTTCAAATCAAGGTAAAAAGCAAACTTGGCCTAGGGTTTGTACTTTAATCGGGTCCGAGTCTTCCACGCAGCGGCTGTAGCGACAGTGATTTGATCGGGCGACGGTGAGTGAAGCAAGGAGGCGACAGATCTTAGTGGCGAGGTCGAACTATGAACGATGATCGATCTCAGGCTTGAATTAGTGGTAATGGAACTTGAATCGGTTGAAGGAAATGTAGGTTTGGGTTGGAAATGAACAAGTGATGAGTGGCTAAGTGAAATGATATAAGTAAGGGAAAATCTCTGAAAATATGCTAAGTCCTTAATTCAGGACAAACTAACACCCTTAATTCGGTACCAAATTTACCTCCTTAACCTGGGACAACTCCAACTCCTCACAGTGAAATTACATGTCGACCTAAAGCATTGCATAAATTTCAAAACAGATATTGCATCATCAGTACAAGGAATTGAAATTCAAATCGAAATCAGTACGAATAACCAGTCAAAAGTGAACCAATTGAAAGCAGCATCTTGAAAGGGAATCCTATGATCAACTGAAATTCATAAGATAACATTTCGGAATTCATTTTGTTTCAGAGCCCACTTTGTTTCCAACGAAAGCATACTCAAGGGGGCAAATGTTAACTGGGTTTTTAACAAAGTAGAAGTCAATAGGAATTAAAATGTCGATACGAAGTCAGAACGACTTGAAACTTGGCAGAGTTACTCAGAAGGACTAAAGGAAGAGCTCTTGAAAATGTGGACCCAAAAAAGGATAAGTACCTAATTTGACCTGGATTAAGACTCCTAATTCGGTATGGAATCTAAATTCCCATCTTTGGCATATCCATACTTTTGGCAAGTGATCCTCTAGTCCTCCTATGCATATTCATGAATTTTCGTAGATTTCTAGAGAGCCTATCATCAAGAATGAAGACGTGATGGTCCAAACAGCAGGATAGACCAAGTCAGGAAAGAAGGAAATTCAATACTCATCAACAACCTACCAAATTGCATGGAAGACTTCTAGATGAAGAAAAGAACTCGACCTAAAAGGAATTAGCCATCCTATGGCTAAGGATTAGATTCAATGCCGAATCTAATGGCTTGATTTGGTACTAAATTTAGCCCTTAGCTCGGGGAGTCGTGATATTTCTTGTGTTGTCTTGGGCTCGTTTCTGGACTTCATTCGTAGCGGGTTTCTGATCCAGTATAACTGCTACCACTATAAATACAAACTAAAGAGCAACTAAGAGGGGATCGGGATTCTGCTATCACTACGTGGGATCTCAATCTACTCTACAACTCTTTTCTCTACACCATAGTCACCAAGGTAGCCACTTTAGGCAATTCTAGGACTTAGAATCAGTCTAACCCTTGTACTTGTGACTAATTCTTTTTCAATTACCTTGTAATCTCATTCAAGCTAGATCAAGTGTCATGATCCACATTTCGGAGGGTTTAAATCGACAATAATCCACACATGTCCGACTTAAACAATCCGAAACATAGATAATCAATGGGGTTAATTAAGAAAAATAAGAAAAAAAGAAGAAAACAAACACAAAATCTCGAAGCGGAACGATAAAATATAATAATCAAATAAACAGTTCATAAAGCTATTTATACAAAACATTTGATTATAATCTATACAACATTTATCAGAGTTATAAATACATCATGAATAAATAAAGTAATACATCAGACAACATGATGCAGGGATAATAATAGTAATAGTATACAAAATCTTCGTTTTCGTCCTCCAGAATAAATCATCAATGAGTTGAAAAACTCAGGACTGACTCGAGCATAATGAAAACAAAAAACACTCGAGTCAGGGCTAAAATATTCTTATGTGAGTCAAATCGATATCACATAAAATATGAGTGTCGTGGTGTCAGAGATGTTTACGGGATTTCACATCTCCTATCCAGTGTATAACGTGCGTGCAATAACTTAAGGGATGTTACGGGATTTTCCATCTCTTACGGATCTGTCAAAATATTTATATGTAGTAGAATACGCTACATATATAATGTTTAATCAGTAAAATAAATATTTTTCATAGCGTTAAGGCTTTACATTGACCCCCCTTAACGCATTTTTAAGCATTATCGTACAGTTTTCATATAAAACACCAGTAAACCGTCAGTGGATAGGGATGCGCCGTGATACGACAACACTAAACCAACATCGAATGGGTCTCGTATAGGGATAAAATTATGACAAGGCACGTGAGGCAATGCCTAAGGTAGGATACTAGCAGTTCGGGTCGCAGGGCTGGTGGTAACGCATCATAGCCATGAACGCCCATCGCGTCCATCCATCCCATATCACGTCAAAGGGAGGCTATCCCAAATCAAGGTGCATCAATCAAACCAACAACAAGAGTAATAATATGGACCAAGTCCAAGAAAATCAAAGAACGGATGTCCGCTTGGGGTAATTAGCCCACTTGGCCTTGTCAAGCCGTGCTGTTTTAGTCATTTCATATTGGCACAAGTGTCGGGGTCTATCCATCATCGTTCTCTTTCTTCAAATTCAGCAAACGTACACGAAATCCAACCACATCGTTCTGGAGTCTCCTCCGTGTACACGGTTGTTAAAGTGGTTCCAATTTTGACAGAGAATATGCCTATAAGAGGCCCTGGTCTCTTTAACAACCAAACGTAGTTTTATATGTCGGTTGGTTCTTTTATATTTCGAAAACAGTTCGTACTTGATATCAAAATATCATATTCGCTTCAAAATCAAATCCATTTCAAAATCATTATATTTACTTAAAATATACCATTTCATTTCAAAATCATTTTCGCCTTAATATTTTGATTTTTCTTCCAAAATCGGTTCGAATTTCAATTTAGGTTATAACTTCATTTTAACCCAATTCGTATTTGAATCCGAGATTTAAATATAAACACTCCACCCTTTTGACCAGTTTGGATTTTAGAAAAATAGTTTAAATAATTTTAAAATAGTTTTAAATAATTAAAATAGTTTAAAAGGTTAAAATAGTTTAAGTGTTAAAATGGTTTATATAGCAAAATCGTTTGGAAAATCCAAAATAATTGAATATTTAAAAAGATATATTTAAATAGTTTATATAAAAATAATTTATTTGAAAATAGTTTCAAAGTCAAACTGATTCAGTTTCCAAATCTTCTCGATACAAATCAATTCAATTTCCATTTCCATTTTAATTGATTCAATTCCAATTTGAATTAATTTCAATTCAATTCTCAATGTTAATCCATTTCTATTTATATAAATTCGAGTTCGATTTTCAAAATATCGATTTACATCACTTAAACCAAATTCATACTCTAGGGTGTTGATCCATTTTTTGGGTTAACACAAAGTATCAAGCATATTCATCTTTATGAATACATAATTTTTGTGGACATGGAAATCAATACAAGAGCAAGATTATCATATAGCTATTGAAATTAGGCGTTGTTTGTTTTGATGGAAAAAGTACTAAATGTTTAATTAAACATGTGCCTAGTGGTTGTTAGCTTGTTTTGTTTAAATATGTTTTCTCATCAAGTTCTTTTATTTAGTGAAATGAATATTCAAAATTTTAGTGCTGATCATTTATTACATAAAATTTTCCATTTATACCCATATGTAACATTACATTAATTATTTTAAAATCTTTTTAACATATCATATAGTTAGAAAATTTCAAACATAATATTAATTTTCTTTTTAGCTCTACATCCTTCTATGTTGATGTATTTTTTTTTGTTTTTTAATTTATTTTTGTAGCGTAGGTTTCCCATCAATGGAAATTAATATACTAATAACTAATAATGAAAACGGATAGCAACCTACTATAAAAATTGAATACAATTTGAAGTTATAATAATTTATAAATTGATTAATAAGAATGGAAATTATATATATATATAACATAATTGATAACAAAAGGAATGGAAATGGATGGTAACCAACTTTTATTAAATATATTTACATCATCAAATTATCAATTTTCTTTATGTTTTCTAAATTTGGTAGCACTTAACCACATGAGCGTTTGTTTTTTAGATTATATATAAAATATAGGGGCATTTCACCAGAAGGACAAACTTTGCAGTCTAATTAGTTTCTAGGACACACATTCAAAGAAATTATTTTCAAGGACAAAGTCAGCAGTCCAATTACTTTTAAGGACAAAGTCAGCAGTTCAATTACTTTCAAGGACATAATTTCATAGATTTTTAGGCCCTAGAAACTAATTATTTTGCGTTTTGTCCTTGAAAGTAATTATTTCAGTTGTGTGTCCTAGAAACTAATTCCACCTGCTAAAGAGGCCCTTGTGGCTAATTTCCACTAAAATATATGTGTAACACCCCTAATTTTGATTAAAATTATTTAGGAGATTTAATTAGATAAATTAAATAGAATAATGGGATGTATGGTAAGATAAAAGGGGATGGGATTTGATAAATAACAAGGTCGAGCCTTAATTAATTAATTAATTAATTGTTAAGATAGTTTTAGAACTTAACACATAAAAGAATGCACATGAGGGGCTAAGTAGGAATAGATCCACCTTTTATCCCTTAAACCAAAACCTTTCATTAATTCTCATTTTTGAAACTCAACTAAATAAGAACTAAAACAAGGCCGGCCATTAACGAGCTAGAGAAGAGAAAATCTAAAGGGCATTTAGGAGGCAAAGCTAAGGAAAACATTCTCCATCAAATCTTAACTCCATTATCCAATCTAAGGTGAATAATAATAGACCATCTTATTTTTATACTTGTTGATTTTGAATCTTGATGGATTTTGATTCGTGATGATGCTATGATGTGCTATGTTTGATTTTATCATTGTTTGGATAGAATAATGATTTATTGGAATTTTATGAAATTATTTTAATAAGTTTTAAGGGTAAAGCTTAAGTTTTTGCTCTCCAACGATTTGATTTTTTGATATGATGTATAAAATATAAATGTAGAGATGATTTTTTAATTTCATAAATTTTCAAATTAATAGGAATATTTTATGAATTTCTTAAGAGAAAAAGGGCATTTATTTCATGTTTTAATTATTAAAAATAATTGAACAGTGATTTTGACCCTGAAATTTTTATATGCTAAAGAATATGTCAATTTTGATTTTTGGTGAATTTTGGGAATTTTCCCAAAATATTACGATTTTATGTGAATTTATTAAGCTGGAAAAGCTTATAAATAACCATTAAATAATTAATATTATTTAAAGGGTGCAAAACTTGTTTTGGGAAAAGAAAATGGAGTTGCAGCAGATTTCTAAAAAGAATTTGGGAAATAGGTTTTCAACCAATAGAAAATTGACAAAGAATAAGAGTTGATGAAAAGAGATTTCTTTATATAAAACTAAACCAGTTTTTATGATAATTATGGTATTACCACGCCGCTTATATCAACGCTGATGCCCTGATAATGTCGCAGCTACGAATGGCGATATCAGCATGGAGGGAAGCATATGATAACTACTCAAGTAGTTATGAATGGTTCTGTCCATGTTGAAGTGATCAATGTCGGCATCCTATCAATGTCGGCTTGGTAATCTCATAATATACCTAGGCAATGCCGACCGCCCTTGTTTCCTTGTTTGATAATATACAACATTCATACCACTATTAAGTAATGTCGCAACCCTTTAGTTTCATTATTAAATTATTTATGGCGCTATTGTCGCTATCTTTTCGGCGTCGCTATGATGCCACTTGTCGTCTGTTTTAATAACTATGGTTTTAAGGCGGTGATGCCGCCAACTCTAATTTTGATATTGAATGTTTTACAGAAATGACGCCGCTATATCATGGGTTCGATGACCCTAGTTATGGTATAGTAGCTACTATTTTTTATAGCACCCATTATCAATGTTTTACAATAGTAATACCGTAGGTTATCATTGTCGGATTCAAGGTATATTCATATATAAAAGAGCTATATTCAATTGGGTTGGCAACCTATAAATTTCTATATTGCGACAACATTTACTTCGGAATTATAGCCTTATGTTTTTATAAAATCAGAATTATTTTAAAGGTTTTGATATAGAGGGATGCGATGTTCCATGATGGCTATATTAATGCCGCTAGTTTTTGAAAATAAGCATATTCTAATTTATGGCGTTAAGTCCTATAATGAAGAGGTACGACATCCTCTTATTATTTCCAACATAGAAATGACAGTATTAAAATGGTTTATAAAGTGGCATGAGAAATTGGTAAAGTAAGGGCTAAGGGATTAATCATACATAACGTTAAATGTTTTCAAGGAACAAATTATTGTTTAGCCCAAATTCTTATATGAAATCACCAAAGAGGGTTATTACTTAAGGGTAAGTAATTATAAGAGGCCAATTGATTGAACATATTTGAATAATGGATGCTATATGTTCTTATTTTATTTGATCAGTTATTTTGCATGATTATTATTGTCATACTCACATCATCATGACTCCTAACTGCATTTTGAGATATGAAAGGGCAGAATAACCAGCTAGGTTGACCTATTAGTGAGTATAATCAGATTAAACTCCTAGGTGAGTAGAATTGCATCCAAAAGATCTGATAGATCAGAAGAATTAGGATGCCCAGAATTGATCGAAAAATTATGATATGAGATATGGTATTGGAAGGGTCCAATGGGTTCATAGTGATCCTATAAAAACTATAGTTTGACTAGTGTTATTGGAGGATATCCAGTAGGTTCCTATGATCCCATGAAAACTATGACTTGAAAGTATGGTATTGGAAGAATTCAACAGGTTCATAGTGATCTCATGAAAACTATGATTAGAGAGATGGTATTGGAGAGTTCCAATAGGTCATAGTGATCCCATGAAAACCGTAATTGGAAATTGTTATTGGTAGAAACCAATAGGTTCTTAGTGATCCCATGACTATGATTTCGGACAAGTAGTTCTTAAGAGTTGATTGGCTATTAGTCAGCTCATGAAAACTACTAGGTTCATAGTGGCCCTTGGAAAACTATGGATTGAGGTAGATAGTCAGTTTTGTATAAGGGTGAACTTAGGGTTGATATAACCCTATGTTGACAGGTGAGTCAGACTTACCCACATTACAGACTTGCATATGATTATGTTATTATGTTTTTAACCATTATGGATGTAGGAGCATAGTATATTGTTGAAATGTTGATTAAGATACTAGTAAGGGGAAAACCCATTCCGCTTAGCGGCGTGGTCTCACTAGATATCTATTTTTGGTTCGAGATAGTTGGTTATCGTTTAAATCAGACTGTTTGTCTGACCCGAAGTTTTTGGTTTTCCCTTAAACTCTTGGGTACTCATTTGAGTGGGTCGGGAGTAAGGGTTTCCAGGTTCTAGTAAGATGAATAAGCTTCTGGAGACGTGTAGGAGGCAATCTAGCTATTTAGGAGTTCTTATCTAATCCGTTGTGTTAATTGATTTTGTTTGTATGGATGTAATGGCAAGTTATATATTTGCCAAGTGTTAGACTCTGATCAACCAAAGGGGCATCTTCATATTTCACTCTTGGAGTACCTTGTAATAATTATATTTTCTTTGAATGTGGGACTGCGAATGGGATTATGCAATGAATATGAAATGTTATTTATGAAACAAATATGTGAAAGTTTGCTATATAAATTGTGTTTAAATTTTTTCATATCCATGTGCTTTTGATTATTGATATGATTAACATAGCCACTTTTTGTCATCATAAATTAATATTATGGATGACTGCAGCATCCGTAGCACTATGTTTTGGGCCTCAAAGTTGGGGATATTACAATATGACATAAGATAAGATTGTAAAATGTGTTTTGTATGGTAGTTGAACCGAAGAAAATTAATTTGAAAATTGAGGTGTAATACTATTAGTGGTAATTTATGTTTAAATTCTTTTAATCAGAATCTAAGCAAACAACATCTTAAGTACCCAAAAATCAACATTCAACAATCAGAACACAGCATTCAACATTCACCATTTCAGTATTCAACTTTCTAAAAATAAGATACCTTAATTTTATTAGCTCAAATTTTTTCCTTTCAAAATTGCATCAAAATTAATAGTTCTCGTCTAAAAATTAAGGACACAAATTTTAAAAAATACAATCTTTGTTTACTCGGGGGTAAAATGAAAATATGATCAAATTATGTATCACTTCTCTTCTTGATCACATCACTTTAAAAATAAAATTAATCCACCATATGACTTCCAATTTAAGAAAATACTGAGCATGGCAACAATTCATGTGTCTAAAAACTAAGGCTTTACAAACTAATAAAATTAGAGGATGCCCTAGGGGCAGTTACATAATTTGTTACATATAACTAACTCGATAACCAATCTTGTTTGAAATAAAAGGTGCTTTTTTCTATTACATTGTAACGACCCGTATTTTTAACTATTTTAAATTATTAAATTTAATATAATTATTGAATAAAACTGGATAGAAATAAAAATTTAATGAATTATTAGTGTAGTTATTGAATATGAACTTTAATAAAATTTTAGCAATAACCAATATGAAAATGAAATTCAATGTATTGGAAGTGTTTATAATCAATAACAAGAATTGATCATAAGTGTTGAATTATTTAGATGAAAATAAAATAATTATCGATAACTAAATTCATTTGGAAATTTATGATTGTTAATATAATTTATTGGATAACTAAATTATTTAAATTTAATATAGGAATTATTTAAATAATTGAATTCTGGATTTAATATGATTGAAAATGATATCGGAAGTTGATTTAAATTTTATTTAAATATGAATGAAGATTGTTAACATTTAAAATTGGATTTAAAAGTGAATAAATAGAAATTGGAAATTTTATATTTTAATTAACGTGTAAAAATAGCCATTCGGGCAACTCTCTCGGATTTCGACAAAACCAGTTTCATCGGATTCATAATAGTAAATTATTATAGGATTTCAAGTTTCGTAGCGATCGGACTTGTCGTTTGGCCGCGCGGGCTTGAAATACGTAGAAATTAATTAAAGGAGTTCGATTAAAATTATTTGATTTTGAAAAGCTATCTTCTGCATACGATCGAATTGGCCCCCGAAACTTGTTCCATTGCATTCAGAATGGGGGTAAAACATAGGGAACGCCAGGCGGCATGCTTCGTTTGGAGTTCGGAATTTCGCAGGTCAATCGGGCGAGATATTTTTCTAATTAAATATTATATGTTTTCTATCTTCCGAAACCATCGTACGCTCAACCTCCTTTATTTTTCGGCCTGTACTTCTCTCCCTCATTTCCTTTTTGCTGTTCGAAGGAAAAAAAGAAAGCGATCAACAGATCGAAAAAAAACAAAAGCAAATCGATCGATCGCGAACGGAGGGGCATCGCGCAGGCGCGCGTGAGGCGTAACGGCCGCTGGCGTGGCTGAGCTCGGAGCTGGCGGAGGGCGCGATGGAGGCTGTTGATGTCGCGCGTTAGGGTTTTGCACGTACGTGCTGGCGATGGTAGCAGTGGAGGGAGGCGTGTCGTCTAGACGTGATGGCGGCGTTGGATCACCGTCCGATGATCATCTAACGTGCGCGCTTCAGAGTTCGTTTGCGTGCGTTTGGGTATCTTCTCATGCGTTGATCTGGAAACGTGAGGAAGATGGGTTAGTTAATTTTTATTAATTTTATTAATTAGTTGGTTAAGTATGTTTAATTATATCGATATTAATAAAACTTATAACTTTTGCATACGGGGCCGTTTTGGACGAAACGAGTCACAGTGCAACCGTATTGACGTCGTCTGCAGAACGAAGTGGAAATTGGAATTTATTTGAAGTTGGAAATATTTTCGGTTTCAAATAAAAAGGTGAGTGTTTTATACGCTCAAGATTGACAAAATTAATTTCTATGTTAGTTAAATTAATATCATAAAGTAATTTAATTTCATTAGCTGATGTTTGGTAAATTAATTAACATTAGATTGATACATGAATTGAATTGATAAGGATTTAAATAGACAGTTAAATTTGAAATTAAATTGCCAGTTAGCCGCACAACGTTGATAACTAATTAACTTTTGTGTTATATTGACTGTTTGGATGATTGATTGTGATGGATGCTATTGGTTGATATTTTGGATGCTTATTTATTTAATATATATCCTGTTATCACCTTGTAAATTATTTATAGTATATAAAACTATAAATTAAACTATTTCGAATAAATTAAGAAATAGGTTGAAATGATATATACCTATGACATTTATTTTGGATTGAAATGATATATATCCATCCTTGAATTAAATTGAAATAACTGATCACTTGGCCATATGATAGAAAATTATATACGGACGTCGGGTTGGTTAAATAAAATGATTTAATTTTTTTTTATTTGAAATTATTTAAATGAGTTTGATATAAAGAAGTAAAAAAATTGAATTTATGGAAATCAAATTATTTTTGAAATTGAGCTCAAATTTTTGGAATCGGAATTCGTTAAACGAAATTGTTTAAAATGAAATTTGAGATTTTGAAGTTAAAATTGAAATATGATTTGAATTTCGGAAATTGATTTGTTTTAAAAAGATTTGAACTTTCATTCGAACTTTGAATTATTGCTAAGTAAAAGTAATATAATTGGATATATAAATTTGGACTCGAGAATGGTATTTATTTTTAGATTTGAATCTAAATTCGAAGATTGAAGTTTAATTTGAATTCGGTGATTTAAATCAATATTCTAAAATTGAACTCGAATTTATATAAATGGAAATGGTTGAAATTCAGAATTGAATTAAAATCGAAATTGAATTAATTTTAAATCGAAATCGAAATTGATTTGAATTAAAATTGGAATCGAAGTTAATTCGAATTGAAATCGGAATTGAATCGATTTAAATTGAAATGGAAATTGAAATTGATTTGAATTGGAAGATTTGGAATTGAATCAGTTTGACTTTGAAACTATTTTCAAATAAATTATTTTAATATAAACTATTTAAAATATTAAATTATTTTGATTTTCCAAGTTATTTTATTATATAAACCATTTTCAATAATCAAATTATTTTATATTAAACTATTTTAACTTTTAAACTATTTAAAAAAATTCAAACTATTTGCAAAAATTCAAACTGGTCAGAGTGGATTATATTTAAATCATGGATTTAAATATGAATTGGGTTAAAATGAGGTATAACCTAAATTGAAATTCGAAACAATTTTGGAAGCGAAATTGAGATATTAAGGCGAAAATGATTTTTATTTGAAATAGTATATTTTGGATAAATATGATGATTCGAAATGAATTTGATTTGAAGCGAATATGATATTTTGATATCAAGTACGAATTATTTTCAAAATATAAAAGTACCAACCGGTGTGTAAAACGACGTTTGGTTGTTAAAGAGACCGGGACCTCTTATTGGCATACTCTCTGTCAATATTGGAACCACATTAACAACTGTGTACGTGGAGGTGACTCCAGAATGAAGTGGTTGGATTTGGCATCGTTTATTGGATTTGAAGAAAGAGAACGATGATGGATAGACCCGACACTTGTGCCAATTTGAAATGACTAAAACAGGATGGCTTGACAGGGCCAAGCGGCCTAATTATCCTTAGCGGACATCCGTTCTTAGCGGACATCCTAATGTGAATACTTAGGGAGATGAGATTAATAAATCCAATGGCCATGTCTTAATGAATGAACTAAAATAAGACTTAACTAAATTTAGAAGGATGAATTTTTCCTAAGGGGTAAACTTGGAAATAGGGCTACATTTCTTAGTATATATCTCTTCCTCCACATTAATAAACTTACACTTTCTCATTCTTAACTCCCATATATTATCGGCTAGCCATTAAAAAGCTCCAGGAAGAGTTTAAATTGAAGAATAAACTAAGGAATTAAAGCTAGGAAATTATCTCATTCTCTAATCAACTAATCAAGGTGAATAATCATGTTTATCATCTCGTTTTTCAATGTTTGGATCGGTTATGGGCTATACCTGATTCATGTTTGTGATTTTGGTTAGGATATAACCATTTTAACATTTGTTTGGATAAGACATAGGTGTTTTAAAATATTAATGGGTTAATTAACATGTTTTATTTCGGTTTTGGTTAAATTTCGAATTATATTGATCTTCATATGCTTTGAAATTTTAACATGTTAAAATATAAGACTTAAAAGGATTTTTGGTGATTTTTGGGGATTTTTCCTTATTGGTTAACTAAGGTAATTAAATTATTTATGCCCAAGGGCTAAACTGAAAAAATTGCTTCCGCCTTGGTCAAAGCCGGAGGGAATTGCTTTCAAAAATTGATTTGGGGAAGAAGTACAGTGTTCTGACGATTAGGTTGACTATTTTATACATTTTACTATTTGGAAGTACAGGAGAAGGCTCCTCAGCCAATCAAAATTAGACAAGCAAGATAAAACATCACTTCAGTAGGCCCAATTCTGTCTTCGACTCCAACAAGCCTACTTTTACCCTTTCGATGAAGTCGAAAGGTACCTTTCGCCTAAGGCGGAAGGTAAACAGTTACCCTCTGCCCATGTCGGAAGGTAGGCATGGAGCCGAAGGGAAGAGAGGGGTGTACAGATGGGGAGGCTGCTTCCTTTGCTTTCGGATAGAAATATAATTGCTTTCGAATAAGTTGAAGGGGGACCCTTCGACTCTATCATTTTACAAAAGACTAAAATTTTTATGTATTAAAGAAAGGGTTTCGAAGAGGATCTTTGAAAGATTAAACCTTCAAGAGTACTGTTTTAAAATGTTTTCTGAAAAGGTGTTTTAATACCTTTCGGCAAGCCGAAGGGTTAACCTTCCGACAAGGTCGGAAGTATACTTTCGAAGGGTTGGTTCTAACACCAACACTTCATTATTTTTGAATGATTGCAAAAGGTTTTGAAGGGGTTATCTTCAATGATTTCGAAAGGTTTGATTTCGAAAGGTTTTGAAGAGGTTATCTTCAATGATTGCGAAGGGTTTTGATTTCGAAAGGTTTGATTTCGAAAGGTTTTGAAGGGGTTATCTTCAATGATTGCGAAAGGTTTTGATTTTGAAAGGTTTGATTTCAAAAGGTTTTGAAGGGGTTATCTTCGATGATGCTTTCAAAAGGAAGGTTTCCGAAGGGGCTAACTTCGGAGGGTTATTTGCTTTCAAATGAGACTTCATTCGAAGGGTTTTAAAGGACTGTTTTTAGCCATTTTCCTTAAGTAAAATTTTGCTAATTTGAAGGGGTTACTTTGAAGGGTTATAGCATAAAATACTTATTTTGTTTGAACATGTAAGGGAGAGCCTTATATAAATTTGATGTTATAAAACCTTGGGGACACCGGGGTGGGATTACTGATTTCGATACATAGTTTAGGGTTACAAACAGAAATATGCTTTTGAAATTATAAATTGGGGCTATTAATGTCCTAATTGGGGCTACCAATGGGAATAGGTTAAACAGGAGGAATACCTGGGGAAAAATATTTAATCATGGGGATCATGAGTTTTTATAAATAATCATGGGGATCATGATATATTTATTAGCCAAGTGATGGATTCTTGGTTAACCTAGGAAAACCATGGAATGTGCGATGGAGATCCCACATCAAATTTCTAAAGTAAAGAATGTTTTGCCAGAGGTGGTTAGCCTTGGAATTTGGCACCCAAGGGTTCATAGTCATCCTAGAAAAACTATGGACTGTGTGGTGGATAGCCCACACCTCTTTTATAAAACAATGTACGATGGATAATCTGCATTTATTTTAAAGGGATTTGGGGTGGACAGTCCTATTAAATTACGACGGATAGTCATTTTAAAGATTTTAGAGGGGAACTCTAATAAATTGATTTGAGATGGGAAATCTAATAAATTGATTTTAGATGGGAAATCTAATAAATTGCTTTTGGATGGGATATCCAATACATATGATTTATGGATTTATTTCATACTATGTTAAGACTAATCATTTTCGATGCAAGGGCATAGTAAATGATTTGCATTTCTTATTTGGATACTAGTGAGGGGAAAACCCATTCCGCTAAGCACCGTGGTCTCACTAGATATCTATTTATGATAAGAGATGATAGGGTATTATTCATGCCAGACTTATTGTCTGACTCGAAGTTTGTGTTTCTCCACAAATTCTTGTGTACTCAAAATTAATTTGAGTAGTCTGAGAGTAGGAGACTTTCAGATTTTGGACGAATAAGCTTCCGGAGATGTAATGACCTAGAATTTCGATCATTCGAAATAGGAATATTTAATTGATTTTAAATATTCATAAGTTGATTTTATAAGTTGAATAACTTATATTTCAAATATAATAATTTATTTGGATAATTAAATTATTTAATTTAATATTTGAAATTGCAGAAATAATTGAGATTTGAATGTAATGTGAATTGAAATGATTTATAAGTTGAATTAAATTCTATTTAGATTAGAATGGAGTTAGTGAACTTTTAAAATTGAATTAAAAGTTAATTTATAGAAATTTGATATTTTAGTATTTAATTAACGTGTAAAAAAATAGTCATTTTTGATACGGTCTCGGATTTCGACGAAACCAGTTTCATTGGATCCATAGTGTTATATTATTGTAGGATTCCAAATCTCGTGTCGATCGGACTTACGGTTTGGTCGTGCGAAGCCGAAACATGTAGAAATTTATTTAAGTAAATTTTAATTTTATTGATCGGACTTACGGTTTGGTCGATTGGAGTTCAAAAATTATAGCGATGAATAGTGCCGTGAAATTTTATATAAAAGGACCTCATTTTTTCCATATTTCACAAACCCTAGGTCAGAAATCCTAGCCGCCGTTTCTAATTCCTATAGCCTAGAATTTTCGATTCTTCCCCCCTCAAAATCTCTAAATCCATCGATTTTTACGAAAAACTTTCTACTGGGAAATTGAAGAGCTAGGTGAGATCTATCGATCCAACGGTGGAATTTTGTTGTAATGGCATGGATTCGCCAAATTCTGGCGATAAAGAGAGCACGTTTTTCTAGGGCTTGGGATGACCGAGCTCGACGTGCTCACGGCCACAGGTGGAGGCAAGGTGGGGCTTCGACGTGGTGGCGATGGATCATCGCCTTGGTGGTCGATGGAGGCACGGTGGACGATGGGAGACTCGCGATGTTGGGTTTGGACGAGCGACGTTTAAACGTGAACGGAGAGGAAAGCAACAAAAAATGCGGCCAGATCTTGTTTTGAAGTAATCGAACGGCCCAGATTAAAGAAGGTTTTAAAATAAATAAATAAAAGTTGTAAGTTAATATATATATATATATATATATATATTTGTGTAAACTTCTAAATTGCATAACTTTGTCATACGAGGTATGTTTTGCACGAAACAAGTTGTGTTGGGTTCGTTTTGACGAACACTATGTGATGGAGCTGGTTTGGAGTTAATTGGAGCTAGAAAAATATTTGGGTAAAATTAAACGCCCGTTTAATTTTATTCGGAATAAAACGCCGCAACGGCTATTGGAATCAAAGTGAGTATAACTCACTCTTTCTGACTCGCTTATATTCTTATATAAGTGAGAATAAATTTATTTTGTGCTGTTTAATGATTGTTTGGATGATATATTATATATATTGATTGGTTTGGGTATATTCCTGCCTATTGGAGCATATGAGACCCTATACGTTTCCGTGTATGAGCGGATGACCTTTTGTACGCACGTCTGCCTCGAAGCAGACATTGTACATATTTTCTCATATGTATATTTGTTGCAGGTGATAGGTTGGAGGGATCCAACTGGATTCCTCGCCAGTGTTGATTTTTATTTATAGATATTGTGATATATGCTGTTATCCTGTGATATATGGTGTTTGGATGCCGTGATTGATGTGAATCACCTTATTTAGCATTTTTGTAGCATTGGGTCTTATTTTGGAGATTTAAAATATTAAATTGATGATTTCAATTTAGTAAGGATTTCAAAGTGATTTTGAAAATATATGATTTTTGAATTGTTAAAGAAATGGATTTATTTTAAATAAATAAAAGTTATAATTTTTATGTTAAAAAATTATGGCTTTGTGAAATATAATGAAAATATGATTTTTGAAATATGGAGTTAACTATTTGGTAAAACAAGTTAATTGAGAATTTTGTTCACGATTTTGGACAGTGAATAATCCTTTAATAAATGTGTAGAAGTAATGAATTTGGTTAGAGAATTTGGTTCATGATTTTGGACAGTGAATAATTCTTTAAATAAAATGGTTATTTTTGGAAAGTGATTTTTAAATGGAGTTAAATGGTTTGAAGATGTTTTAAAATGTGTTAAGTATCGAATACATAGATTTCAACATTCATTGTTGATATAGACGTTTCGAGAAGCAAGGAAAGCATGGACTATAACACTGTTATTATAGTAAATGATTTTCGAAAGGAGATGTTTTGTATAGTATATGGGATTTATATATCTATCTAATTATCGAATCCATATACTAATGATTTTGGGTTGTTATAACGATGTTTTACGCAACATTCATTTTGATCCAAATAAATATGTTTAAGAGAATGTTTTCCTTAAAAAATATAATATATACTTAATCATGATTTAAGTATATGTAATATTTTCTAAGTGTTGAAAATAAGGTAAAATTTGAATTCACTTATTATTAAAATAAGTGTATGGAAATGTTTTCCAAATAGTGAAATATTGAAATGGTTTTGGAATTATATCTTTTTAAAGATAATTTGACGTGAATATTTGGAAAGTGATTTAATTAATAAAAGATTAATTAAAAGGGCCTAGGTATTGCTTATGGTGCTAAATATTTGTTTGTTGTTTTGATAGTTAAATAACCGACTATCAAATTTGGCCATTTTAGTTCCTCGACTGATGTGGGAACTATTTAGTCGTACACTTAGTATGTAGCCATCTATGTAGGCTTGATTATCGTTTGTGTTGAGGATGTTGATTCGTGTAGTGTGGAGTATTACTCTAACTTATCAAGCTTCCTTCTTGGCCGAAGGATAGCAATATTAAAGTTGGAGACGTGATAAGTCTATGAGACTTAGTTTCTATGTGAGGTTGAGAAACGCTTTTGCATTGTTGGTACGAAGAGACCGGGATCAAATTTATCTAAAAACCACTTCGGACCAACATTTATATGACGATTGTGCAGGTTGGCCGATGATATTGATGTTTAGGATTTTCATAGTGAAGGACTGCTTGTTGATCATTTGGGGTTAAAATCCCAATATACATATAGTAGCAGTAGTCTCTTCGTTATGAAATATCCAATGCAAGGACTATTTGCTACTAACCCTAGGGGTTTCCCGACAGGATGTGGTAGGAAAGTACCTTCGGTTTGTCCTGTTCCTGGACAACTTGTATGGATGAATGTCCGACATTGCATTTTCTGAGATTACGTACATTGGTTTTTACAAACGTACATCTGTTTGGTGGCGGAGAAGGCAACTTCTCTTAGCTTAACACCCTTCCTTGAGACGTACGAGCTCAAGGGTTGTATTTTTGTGAAAGGCAATTAGTAGTCAATGGAAATGGAAAATGTGGCATTCAAAAGTGATGTGGTATGTGATATGTGAAAGGTAATCGTTACCTTAGGCCTCATTCCGTAGAAAATGACTGAAACAGGGTTAGATGCAGCAAGGCTAAGTGGGTCATTCCCAATTAGGATATGATTATCCCCTTCTAGATATATTTCATTCCGCTATGAAGTTCGGGATGTAAATTATTGTGGATGTATGCTATGAGGTCCCTCGGAAAGGTCGGTAATGACCGAGGGATGATATATTCGGTACTACCTAGTTATAGAGGTAAGCCGGTCTTGTGTTGGTAGAGGTTCCTTTGTGATGTTCCTCGGTACATTCCTCTAGAGATGTACTGCCGGAAGGTAGTCCCTTTACCTGGTCATTTGTATGGAAATCCAAACTCCACTACGAGCTTGCGGTTTTGTTTGTATTGGCGTATCGAATAGCCCGAAATGCTATATGGGTAACCATTTCGGCTATGATTAATATTATTTGTATACTAGACACTAGTATAATATAAGATGATTTGATATGAAAGGTTTTGGTTATCGTAAGGTAAAAACATGTCCGTGTTTATGTGTGGGCGTGTCTTACGAGATACTTTTGTTTTGAAAAGAAAAGGTTTGGTAATTTAATAAATTCAGTTGAATGTGTTTCTCACACTGGTTTACCAAACTGATCCGGGCGTTCTTCCCTTTCAATGCTCGAGTCAGACCGAGTATATTTTCAGGTTTAGATTTGATGTTTTTGGAGCTTCAGCGGGAGAGCTGGAGATCTTCATTTTCGTATTCCCGTATTTGTTTATTTTCCACTGCTTTGTTATTTATATTATCAGCAATTGTTAGGACAGGTTATTATAACTGTCCAGGCTGATGATTGGTGATTGATTGTTGAACTTTGATTGATGTATTTATATATAGTTTCTGTTTTGTAAAGATCATTGATATGTTATTATATGTTTTCCGCTGCGATGTGAGATTCTGTACTATTCAGTTTGGTTCTCTCTTCTCTCTTTCTTCTCTTCTCTTCTTCTCTCTTCTTTTCTTTCTCATGACTTTCTATCACTCTATGCTTTTTAGGTCGGACATGAGTGGTTTATTGTCGATTCAAAGGGTACGGATTGCCGGGTCGCCACACGTGGTATCAGAGCTTAGATTTAGCATATTCTTAGGCTTTAATGTGTACTCAATATAGATAGGGTCAGTAGCGCCCTAGATTGAGTTTGAGTGTATTATATATATGAGCGTGTATTTGTTAGTGATATAAAATTTTTTATATTGTGTTCACTGATCCGTTGAGTGGTTTATGAATTCTGGTCGGTATGTGGGACGTCATGTTATCGATAAGGATTTCTAAACACATAAACGAGGCAAGTCGACATAGTGTTGTTTTTAAATTGGGTAAATGAAATAATTTTACCTCGATTATATTTTGTATATAAAGGAAATAATTTTTCAGAAATTATGAAAGTGTATATAAATTGATTGTTTCGTTGTTTAAAATGTAAATATATATAAGCTGATAAAAGCTATTTGAATAATCTAAATAAAAACAACAATTGTAAAAGAATAAATTATATAAGCAAATGAATTATATAGTATGGAAATATAATTAATCTGATTTACAATTGTGAAATAATCTTATATATAAGAAATGAAACTACATGAGTATATTTATAAATATGAGTTATAAATAAAAATGGATTTAAACTAAGAATTTGAAAATTTGAATCACGTTGATTTTGGAAGTTGTTTTTCAAAGTTTAAAGAGGTTGTATTATTATAAATCTAAATAAGATAAGTGAAATTTGAATCTTATATAAGTGAAGTAAAATAGTGAAATTATATAAGTAAGAATTTATAAATGTGATTTATAAAAATAAAAAGGATTTTTAAAAGAATATGAAGCACTGAATTCACCACTGTTGCTGGAAAATAATAAGGGTGATGACTGCAGCATCATCAGTATCATTTTCGAGTTTCTGTGTGATTGAATTGCTACCAATAGTAAATTGAAAATTTAATTTTTATTGTGATAAACAAATTTGATTTAAAATCCAAGTTTGAAATTGATTAATATAAGTGAAATGAGTTTTGGACTTATAATATGAAATAAAATTTTAATTTTGGTAAAGTTAAATAAAGTGAATTGGATTTGAATTGGATTAGATAAGTTATTGAAATGGAAATTAAACTTAAGTGGTAAAGTGATTATATAATGTGAATTTGGAAGTTTAAATATATAAGTTGTATAACTTGTAAAATGAGAAAATGTAAGTAAAACCAATAGTTAAAACGGTTAAACAATTTTGTTAAGCAAAACAAAATCTGAATTTGGATAGTGATATGAAATTTGAATTAAGTAAATGTTAAATAAAATGACTTTAGAAATGAAATCTATGTTAAGTTAAAAGGAAATGATCTTTGGAAATGAAATTTAACTCAAGTAAAGAAAAAGAAATGAGCTAATGAAATGAGTTAAATAAAATAGAATTCGAATTTAATTAGAAGTGAACTTAAGTTATATAGTAAAAGTAAATGTAAGTGAGAATGAAATGAAACATAACTTAAGTGATGTGGAATGAAGTTGAATTTGTTATCAAAATGGATTAATGAAAGGAATAAATTAAATGAATATGAACTTAAGTTATATAATGAAATTCAACTTTAGTTGTAAAATGGATTAGCAATTGAATTAATGAATGAATTGAATTGGACTAATGACATATATTAGTAAATAAAATATGGATTGAATGTTAATAAATCGAATGTAAATGAAGTAAATATGAATGCTGAATGTAAATTAAATAAATTTGGTTATGCATTGGGTGTTAGATGGATGTTAGTTGATTGTATAGAAATTCATTAAATATTAATGAAATTGAAAGCTGTAAATAATTGAATTCAAATTGGAAGTAAGTGAATCTAAATAGAATTGAATTTGATTTGAATTTGGAAGTGAACTAACTTGAATGTAAATTAGTGAATGTAAACTAATTGAATATGAATGAATAAATGTTAGTAAAATCCAGTGTTAATGAATCAAATGTGAATTAATTGAAAACCAATTCAATGAATATTAATGAGAAATGAATGTATGTTGATTTGGTTATGGATGGATTGGATAGATATTGTTTTGTTGGATGTTAGTTGGATGACAGTTGTTTGATGGTTGGATTTGTTGCTTTAGATTGCATTTGCTATATTGGTATATGTTGTATATTGATATTACTTTCCATATATGTTTCTCATTTGTTTGTTGAGTATTTAGTAGGTGCGGATGGCGTATGCTTCGCATTTGGAGCTTGCTTTCATGTTATATTAGCCGTATATGCTCGCTAATAATATATAAGGTACATATCTCGGATTACATATCGTACTTTTATATTTTTTCCCTACGGGATGCATCATCCTCGAAGATGAGATGTATATTTGTGATATATACATACATATATATATATATTGTGATTTTACTACAATTGAACGCGCGCAAAAGAGACTATGGCATATTTTTCTGAAAATTTATGGCGTTGGAAATTTTTTTGGAAATTTTGGAAATAATTTTAATAACTAAAATTTTGATTTTGAATTAAAAGTTAAACAATATTAGTTGGTTTTGAAAAGATAACTATGAATGGATTTGTAAACTTAGAAAAGTTTTTATAAGAAGTTTACCTAATGGAATTCACATATGTTAAAATGTTTAAATGATTTTAGTAATATAGTTTGAACGAATTATTTTGAAAAGTTAATGGATTTTATGGCTTTTTCGTACTTGGTAATTTTGAGGACGAAATTCTTTAAGTAGGGGAGAATGCAACGACCCAGAATTTCGGTCATTCGAAATCAGAATATTTAATTGATTTTAAATATTCATAAGTTGATTTTATAAGTTGAATAACTTATATTTCAAATATAATAATTTATTTGGATAATTAAATTGTTTAATTTAATATTTGAAATTGTAGAAATAATTGAGATTTGAATTTAATGTGAATTGAAATGATTTATAAGTTGAATTAAATTCTATTTGGATTAGAATGGAGTTAGTAAACTTTTAAAATTAAATTAAAAGTTAATTTATAGAAATTGGATATTTTAATATTTAATTAAGGTGTAAAAAAATAGTCATTTTTAATACGGTCTCAGATTTCGACGAAACCAGTTTCATTGGATTCGTAATGTTATATTATTGTAGGATTCCAAATTTCGTATCGATCGGACTTACGGTTTGGTCGTGCGAAGCTGAAACGCGTAGAAATTTATTTAAGTAAATTTTAATTAAAATAATTCGATTCGAAAATCTATCTTCCAAATACGATGGAATTGGCCTTCGATATATATTCCATTGTGTTTGGAATAAGGATAAAACATTATAAATGTCAGGTAGCATGCTTCGATTGGAGTTCGAAAATTTTAGCGATGAATAGTGCCGCGAAATTTTATATAAAAGGACCTCATTTTTTCCATATTTCACAAACCCTAGGTCAGAAACCCTAGCCGCCGTTTCTAATTACTATGGCCTAGAATTTTCAATTCTTCCCCCCTCAAAATCTCTCAATCCATCGATTTTTACGAAAAACTTTCTACTGGGAAATTGAAGAGCTAGGTGAGATCTATCGATCCAACGGTGGAATTTTGTTGTAATGGCTTGGATTCGCCAAATTCTGGCGATAAAGAGAGCACGTTCATTCACGTTTTTCTAGGGCTTGGAACGACCGAGCTCGGCGTGCTCACGGCCATAGGTGGAGGCGAGGTGGGGCTTCGACGTGGTGGCGATGGATCATCGCCTTGGTGGTCGATGGAGGCGCGGTGGACGATGGGAGACGGGCGATGCTGGGTTTGGACGAGCGACGTTTAAACGTGAACGGAGAGGGAAGAAATAAAAAACACGGCCAGATCTTGTTTTGAAGTAATCGAACGGCCCAGATTAAAGAAGGTTTTAAAATAAATAAATAAAAGTTGTAAATTAATATATATATATATATATAGAAATTTGTGTAAACTTCTAAATTGCATAACTTTGTCATACGAGGTCCATTTTGCACGAAACAAGTTGTGTTGGGTTCGTTTTGACGAACACTACGCGATGGAGCTAGTTTGGAGTTGATTGGAGCTAGAGAAAATTTTGGGTAAAATTAAACGCCTGTTTAATTTTATTCGGAATAAAACGCTGCAACGGCTATTGGAATCAAAGTGAGTATAACTCACTCTTTCTGACTCGCTTATATTCTTATATAAGTGAGAATAAATTTATTTTGTGTTGTTTGATGATTGTTTGGATGATATATGATATTATATATATATATATATTGATCGGTTTGGATATATTCCTACCTATTGGAGCAGATGAGACCATATACGTTCACGTGTATGAGAGAATGACCTTTTGTACGCGCGTCTGTCTCGAAGCGGACATTGTACATAGTTTCTCATATGTATATTTGTTGCATGTGACAGGTTGGAGGGATCCAACTGGATTCCTCACCGGTGTTGATTTTTATTTACAGATATTGTGATATATGCTGTTATAATTTATTTACGGTTATTGATTTATTTTAAATAAATAAAAGTTATAATTTTTATGTTATAAAAATTATGGCTTTGTGAAATATAATGAAAATATGATTTTTGAAATATGGAGTTAACTATTTGGTAAAACAAGTTAATTGAGAATTTTGTTCACGATTTTGGACAGTGAATAATCCTTTAATAAATGCGTAGAAGTAATGAATTTGGTTAGAGAATTTTGTTCACGATTTTGGACAGTGAATAATTCTTTAAATAAAATGGTTATTTTTGGAAAGTGATTTTTAAATGGAGTTAAATGGTTTGAAGATGTTTTAAAATGTGTTAAGTATCTAATACATAGATTTCAACATTCATTGTTGATATAGACGTTTCGAGAAGCAAGGAAAGCATGGACTATAACACTGTTATTATAGTAAATGATTTTCGAAAGAAGATGTTTTGTATAGTATATGGGATTTATATATCTATCTAATTATCGAATCCATATACTAATAATTTTGGGTTGTCGTAACGATGTTTTACGCAACATTCATTTTGATCCAAATAAATATGTTTAAGAGAATGTTTTCCTTAAAAAATATAACATATACTTAATCATAATTTAAGTATATGTAATATTTTCTAAGTGTTGAAAATAAGGTAAAATTTGAATTCACTTATTATTAAAATAAGTGTATGGAAATGTTTTCCAAATAGTGAAATATTGAAATGGTTTTGGAATTATATCTTTTTAAAGATAATTTGACGTGAATATTTAGAAAGTGATTTAATTAATAAAAGATTAATTAAAAGGGCCTAGGTATTGCTTATGGTGCTAAATATTTGTTTGTTGTTTTGATAGTTAAATAACCGACTATCAAATTTGGCCATTTTAGTTCCTCGACTGATGTGGGAACTATTTAGTCGTACACTTAGTACATAGCCATCTATGTAGGCTTGATCATCGTTTGTGTTGAGGATGTTGATTCGTGTAGTGCGGAGTATTACACCATTCTATCGAGCTTCCTTCTTGGCCGAAGGATAGCAAGTTGAAAGTTGGAGACGTAATAAGTCTATGAGACTTAGTTTCTGTGTGAGGTTGAGAAATGCTTTTGCGTTGTTGGTGCGAAGAGACCGAGATCAGATTTATCTGTAAACCACTTCGGACCAACATTTATACGACGATTATGCGGGTTGGACGATGATATTGATGTTTAGGATTTTCATAGTGAAGGACTGCTTGTTGATCATTTGGGCAGATATAAATATTGAAGTCTATTATTTGAAGACTGCGTTTATCACTGAGAATTTTTCTAAAAGCTTTCTAGTCCATTGTTAGGCAAGCCATTTATTTCCTTTCCCACATGTTTTTAATAACATTCCTTGATGGTCAGCACCAATCTGTTATATCTGAAAAGTGTAAACTTTTTGGACTTGGAAAAAATTTATTCACTTTTCATTCTATCATTTTGATAGTTTTCGACTGTCGTTGTTTCCAAGAGCAAACCATCTTCGTCTTCTCACTTTATTCCAAGTTCAAAACTCAAATCCATCCTCATTTTTAGATCCGAGAAAGGCTTAAAGACCCCACCTAAATAAGAACCTTCACCGTCGATCCATCTTTCTTTTTAAACCTAGGTAGAAGTTGACCTAACTACCACCGTCGAACAAGTCCTACGTCGTCATCACTAAGGTCACTGTCTCTTCTATCATTACCTTCGATTGCCATCTGTCGATCTCACATCAGACCCCTTTCTTTAATGCTTTCAACCAGAATATCCAATTCTAGAACATGGCCATGGCAAAGAATGTGAAATCTTGGAACTTAGTAATAGGAAATTACTATTGGAGATGGCTTCTTGCTAATATCTACAACGGATTGCCTATGGCTATTCGTTGGAGAATATCATTAAATCTCCTCAAAAGACAATTTTCAATTTTTAATAATACCCAAGCATCAATATGTCCTAGAGCATGAATCACTTTGACGCTTGAATTGTCCAATAAAGGTTCACCATCCTACAGTGATGGCATTGTCTCCCCAAGATTCCCCAGTTGAAAGATAGAGTTTCATACCACATTGAGTTCCATCTGGCTCCATTAACATAAATCCAACATTAATAAGTAATTTCCAACACATTGTTCATCAAGTGTCGAATCTCATTTGCCAGCGTGAATGGGATTCCTACACAAAGTGCTTCCGTACATCATGCCTAGAACACAAGCTACACACACTTCATAGGACATGGCATTGCCCCTTTCAATGTATCACATCGATAGTCGTTGGATGCTATACGTTGACCATACATGGGGTATTAACATTCATTCAAGTAAATATAGAAATTTAAATTACCTGACTATGCTTGCCTTCCAAGCTTTTAGCACATAATGGAATCTCATAGAAGCTACTAGCAGATCTCTATAGCTGTAGCAACCGCTTCTACATTCATTCCTTGAGCAACGGTCACCATCTCTACGCTATCAAAGGCCTCATCATTATTACACACTCCCAAGAGATGTAGCCCCATTGATGATAGTCGAGGAGCCATAGATTAAGGTTGCACCCGACACTGGCCGATTTGGAATCAGCCCTAGATATTTGTCCGGACTCTCCGACTTCCAAACTAACGTCATCTAAACTCCAATGAATATGCACTAGGAACGATGTTATGTTAGATGAAGTGATGCTGCCTCAACATCACCATCATGCCTATAACCCTCCAATCGGTTACATCATCTAAATTCCAATGGATATGTACTAGGAACGACGTTATGTTAGATGAAGTGATGTTGCCTCAACATCACCATCATGCCTGTAACCCTACAATTGATTACATGAAATATAACTGATATATGTGCTTTTCTGGAGTGATGTCGTGTTTTAACCCCTTTCTCAAACACATCCTCCAATCAATGAGGCTTACCCTTCCTAGCCACACTCAAATGCGTATGTAGTACTACTTAGTCTCTACATGATCTTCGTGAGGCATCTAGGGAGAAAGCCCTGATTTGTTGAAATATGATACATATATAATTTCAAGAGATATCTAATACCCCTTCTCTAACATTGTTCGAAGATTTCCACAGCTATAAGGTGGCGATCGATCAATACAAGAAGATGGGCTCATTCAAGAAAGAATACTTCTTCATCCAAAACCTCATAGGCTTGGCTTTTTGGATGTAATTCCTACAATGTCCACTTCAAATCTTGCCTTATCCAAATATACTTCATTTAGATAGTTAATCCACTTACGTTAATAATGCATTTATCCCTCTAAGAATCAAGGATCATATCTAAGCAAATAGTGAGGCAACAGCAAGTTGCCCTCAAAAATGAATAGAGGATAACTTTCTCGCTCACCTATCTTCATCTTTCCTAGAATCACCTTTTATACAATGGCCAAAGAGTACACTTCGTGTTGACTCCTTCTGGAGCTCCATAAGCCGCTCTATAGGTTGCTCCTTCAAACCTACCCCATCATGGAGTCATTGATGATGAGGAGGAACATATAGACATCACTTTGAGGATGAAGAAAGTGAAGAAGAAGTAGAAAAAGAAGAAGAAGAAGAAAGTGAAAGTGAAGAAGAAATAGGAGAAGAAGAAAACGAAAGAGAAGAAGGAGAAGAAGACAAAAACGAATCGATTAGGGATAACTTTGAGGATGAAGTAACTTCAAATCTCGCTACCTAATTGAAATATCCTATGAGGGTGCACTGAGAAAGCTCCTAGGCTAAGCCATAGTCAAATCAAGAAGTCCTCTCTGACCTTGAGACTGATGATGTCTTCGGCCCGCTGCCCGACTTAGGGGCCATAGATTTTCAAGCCTTAACCTTAGCGATCAAAATCCTTGGACCTAACGAATGAGTGGTCTAACGTGCCATTTCTTGCAACCAAAGGAGCAGCAGCTTCCTCATCTCCACAGGACGAGCATGGTCCGCAAAGTAAATAGGATACACCACCACACACTTAGAATCACAACCGCATGCACTCTACACGTTCTCCTTTTGAATTTCTAGCAATAATCCTGCTCCTTTCTTCGTTTTTGGGAATGGGAAGATACAGCCTTTATGGATACATAAGCTAGAAAGGTGGTCAGAATGTCTTAGTATACCATTCCAACTCCCACCATCGCCGTAATTTCTCCAGTCAGTCCCAAAGGGATAGGGATAAGAAATGAGTAAGGCAGGAGAAGATAGATAGAGATGAAATGAAAAAGGGAGAAGAAGAAGAATACCAATGTAGGAAGGAGCGTCATGATCATGAACGAGATGATTGGGAGCACAAAAAATCTCCAAGAGGCTCTGGCTCACATCACTTTAAGCGACAGTCTCCTTCTAGCTATTCTAAAGGATTTATGTCCTACCAAAGCTTTTCTCCTTCTAGAAAAACTTGATCGCCACCTCTTTCTACTTGGGCTCCAACCGCGAGCTCTATTCCAAACTCCACCGCTCTTGTCCCTACTTCTTGAGGAAAGGCCACTTTCATCATTTCCCCAGGATCAACCTATCAGCAGTGTAACGACCTTTATTTTATGTATTGAAGGATCGTAAAATATTATTATTTAAGTTGTATGAGAACACTTGACTTTAAAACTTTGGGAAATGACTACGAGGGACATTTTCCATACTTTGAATTTTTATCGAACAATTTGGACCCAGAAATTCTTGTGAGGCAAATAAATTTTGATAGGGATTTAACTGAATCCACTTCTATTAGATTAGGATGATGGTTTTCTTTCTATAGAGTGGTCACAATAGGAAAATAGACTTACTGTTTTGGAGATATGGCTGTTACAAGTTTTGTTTGTTGCTGGACAGATTAGTGGACAGTTACTAAGCCCATACTTTAGCCCATGAACTAATTTCGAGAATTGTGCCTCATTAGGGTGATGGGATAGATTTAGACCATTTTCCATTTCCTAAAAATAGTTTTAAACCTCCATCAGTCCAATTCCCATAAAAAAACTCACCTTTTTCATACTAATAATAGCCAAATCCGTCATTAGAAAGGTAATTAGCATAGGGGGGTTGTAGATTAATCAGTTTGGTGCTTTGTAATTCGTTCTCCTTGTTGTCCATTTTAGATCTAGGGATTAGAGTGGTAATTTGGGTAGTAGGTGATGATTATTGATCTCTTACTATTTTATGCTTGTCCATATAGTTAAAAATGATGTTTTTGATATTATTTCCATATTAAAATGATTTTAAATTTTAATTTAACCCTTAAAAATGTTAATGGCCAAATTTAAAAAGATTTAAATTGATTTTAAATGATTTTGCAACCCATTTTGGATCATATTATCATTTTAGTGCAAAACTAGATCTAGGCTAAATCTTGTATGTTAATTATGTTTAAATGGATTATATATGTTAAATGAATTCTTATGAATGATATGTATGTTTTAATGTATTGCTTTCATATGGTTTTTTAATGCTTTTAGATTTCTTAGAAATTGGTCCTCGATTTGGGCAAAATGGAGTCAAAATTGCTCAAAATGGGATGAAACTAGGAGGAGGGGCTTTGGAGGAGGGGTGAAGCCTATGCTTTAGGTTGCATGTAGTTTGGTGTTGATTTGGATTCTCAATCGCTGGTGGATGTCGAGATGAAAACAGGTTCGTGGAAGTCTTAACTTAGGTTGATGGGAAGTTGCTCTGGGACAAAGGCAAGGAAACCTTGAGGCAAGCTTCAGGATGATGCAAGGAAAGAATTCTAGAAGACAAGACCCAAAAATTGGCTAATTATAGAAGTCGGTATCGACCACTTTAGATCAATACCGATCTCTTTTCCAAGCATCGGAGGAGGTATGGATACTTGGGGTTTAAGATATGGAAAAGGGGGCTTCAATGTGGCAGAAGGTTGAAAGAAGTTGGGGTGTTGAATAGTTAACCACATTGGTTAAGTCATTCAGACTAGTACCGACCAGAATTGGTCGGTATTGACCTGAATAGACGAGTCCAATAATGGTGAATCTTCTAATGGAAGATGTAGGGGTCTTATAGGTTGTCCTGAAGGTGTTAGCTTGTTCGTTGGCATTTGGTTTTGACATGATAACACGATGAAGGATGATAGCTTTAGAATTTTGATGGTCTTAACTCAACGATGATGGAGTTGTGTTCTGGTAATGATGGATAGGTGGTGAATGGAGTCATAAGGATGATTATCCACAAGGGCGGGTTCTAGGATGGATGACTTGTGGATAGAATGTTGAATGGTTCTATCGTGGAAAGAAAGGAATGTGGAGTGGTTCCTTAAGGATGAATGGAAATTGTACAGAGCAAGGAACGGGCTCGGATACGTGTGTTAAGGGATCGTTGATACTTGGAGTGTTTTCTGTTGTACTCGTAAGTAGGGGCATTGTGAGGACGCTCATTGGGTACTTGGAATGGCTACTCTAGATCAGTGGAATGGATCCATATACCTTAGATCAGTGGAATGGATCTAGTATCAGCTTCGGGTTGGAGCGAATGCACAGAAAACCGAGATTTTCCATTAATCTCTAACAGAAGAATGGTCATACGAGTTATCATATATCTAGGGCATATTAATTGACATCGAGGATTGTTTGATGGATGATATGTTTTTTATGACTACTTTTCAAGTAGTCAGTCACTCTAAGGATGTCACATGATGTAGGTACTATGGATAGAGATACTTAGACACCCGATCTTGTACTTAGGATGTAGTACACTTGATAATGATAGTAGAGTAGCATATTATATTTTTTATATGCTACCTCTTTGATTTTAGGGACAGGTCGGTTATGGTTCGTATACCATTATTCCTTACTATATCGACTTGTATAATATTTGGAGATTTCTTATCGCTTACACCAGACTGTTGTCTAACTCAAGATTTTATGCTTTGCTTCTTGTTAATGCAGAATTTGTCTACTACAACAACCCGAGGTCCAAAGGTATAGCTACGAAAGCTGGTTGAGTCTTAGAACTCGGTTATGAGAATACCAAGATATCATATTGTTAGGCTGGAGTTGCGGGACGTTGAACTATAGATTTGTGATGATAAACGAGAAGACGTAAAGTGCTAAAAGGAAAAATAACACCAAGAGTTTTATAGTGGTTCAAGCCGAAAGTCCCTACATCCACTGTCCTTTCCTTATTTAGTTACTCTAATATAGCCGAAAGGCTTATTACATTGAATCTAGGTGTTTCCGCCATTACTGAGTTTCAGAATAGAGCTCTAGTATAGGAAAGTACAATATAGTTTTTATTCTTTCAATATGCCAGAAGATTCTTATGCCTTGGGATTACCGCCAATTTATAGCCAGCAAGTTATGACACCATTAGTAGAGAATCTACTCCTTGAATTGTTGAGGTTGCTTTCTGTGCGGCTATAATTGGAGCATGTTCTGAGCATCTAGCATTGCTGCTTAAGAAGTGTGGATTGATGAGTTGTCTTCCTTCCTAAATGGCCTCTTGCATCTGAGCCGCACATAGTCTCATTGGCCATTTCGACTGTTGATTCTTATTGCTATAGATTGGTGCTTCAGGCTTCAGACCCGTTAATGGGCCGTTTCCTTCGGCCCGTGGTATTATTCTTTCGAGACGAGCTCAGTTCATTAGATTTTTATACATCAAAGCATCATAACTCTTGTAATGCATATGGATATGGAGTGTTGGACTTTCCTTAGGAAGATAATCATTGTTTTTACTATTGAAAATTTTAGGTATAACACATGCCCCTCAAAGTTTACTTCATGTGTTGAGTATGGAGTGAACATTGAAGTGAGCAAGTTTGGTTGATTATCTTCCGAGTTCAGTCTACACTATATGCATGGAAGAGGTCACGGTACTTAGTTTTGAATGGAGTACTGGATCAAGTGATGAGTATTTAAAGGTTTCAATAACCGAAGGGTAGAGATTTATCTTGGACCAAAAGGTCACAAACTCCAAAATCATATTTGTTGTGTAAAGCCATCCAGCCAAGATGATGAGTTAAAAATGTTTGAACGTTGAGTGGTGAAATATAAACCGGGATCGTGAGGTCAACTTATGGAAACTGTGCTTGCCATTTGAAATTTTTTAGGTTGAGTGCCAAATGGACCTGTTTTGGTGCCGAAAGGCAAAATCTAACAAAAGACCATGAGGTCAAAACTTTTGAAAAGTGTGCTTGTCACTTGAAGTCACCTAAACTAAGTGGTAGGCAAAATAGTTTGATGCCGAGAGGCAAAATCTAACTTGAGCCCGTGAGGTCAAAACTTTTGAAAACTATGTCTGTCTCTTGAAGCCATCTAAGCTAAGTGGTTAGCGAAATGGTTTTGGTGCCAAGTGGCAAAATCTAACTTGAGACCATGAGATAAAAACTTTTGAAAACCATGCTTGTCACTTGAAGCCATCTAGGCTAAGTGGTAAGTGAAATGGTTTTTATGCCGAGAGGCAAAATCTGATTTTAGACAGTGGGGTCAAAATTGTACTTGTGGTAAGGAATTTGTGAGCAATCATTTGGGAGTGAACTTTGAAGAGGCGGGTTTTGGTCTTGCATTAAATGTGAGTCCAAGTATCAGTAGTTTATTAGCTATCTTCAAAAAGCACCACGGTTTTCTTGTGCAAGGATGATCTGGCATCAGAGGAAATCTTTTGACATTCCACTTATGGGTGATTTTCGAGTGAGATCTACAGTGAGAAAGACTTCTCTCTCTCCAATCTATACCTGTTAGCACCAAAATTGGTCACTAACCTCGTTGAGAAAGATTTTGTAGAGATATAAATGATGAAGATAAATTAAACAAAGAAGAATATGCTAATTCAAATGCAGAAAGTAAGAAAACCGGATTTATAGTGGTTCAGAAATTGTTAGCACCAAAATTGGTCACTAACCTCGTTGAGAAAGATTGTGTAGAGATATAAATGATGAAGACAAATTAAACAAAGAAGAATATGCTAATTCAAATGCAGAAAGTAAGAACACCTGATTTATAGTGGTTCAGCGTAATTGCCTACGTCTACTTTGAGGTTAAACTTTATTGATCTTCTTACTGATTGATTACAAATACAATTCGTAGATCAAATGCTTGAATGGAGTTGCTAAGTAAAGAAGATGAGTCTGAAAAATGGCAGAGTCTCCCCAGTGTTCTCGAAAGAAGGTCTCTTTTCACTGTGCCCCTGCCCCTCTATTTATAGACAAAGATGGGTTGGACTTCCCAAGTGGGCTCGGTGGCCGAACACCTTGGCCCAAATATAGTGGTTGCCGTATGCCGAACCAAATAGGCCGAACACAACGATGCCGAACCACCCTCTCTATGCCGAACGATACGCTTGCTGCGTGGGAAGAGTAGAATGAATATCAGTCGAAGCCAAACGTGCCTCTGGCCGAACGAAGCGCTTGACCAAACGTTGTCTATGGCCGAACGTTGGTGCTGGCCGAACGATAGCTTTAGCCGAACAATGCTTCTGACTGAACAATGTCCCTGGCCGAACGATGCTTTAGCCGAACGATGCTTCTGGCCGAACGATGTTTCTTGGCCGAACGAGAGTTATGGCCGGACGTTGCCTTTAGCCGAGTAGTGTTGTTGGCCGAATGATGGTTCTGGCCGAATAATACATCCATGCCGAGCAGTTGTACATGCCGAATGTCTTCCGATGCCGAGCGCATACAGACGCCGAGTGCTACCGAATGTCGAGTAGTCCTGGATGCCGAGTGCTACTGAATGCCGAGTGCTACTGAATGCCGAGTACTCCTGGATGCCGAGTACTTGCCAATGCCGAGTACTCAGTTGCCTGGTCAAATCTCCAGGACACACTTGCCCCCCAAAGTGTATTACGTGACTGAACATGATGCGCTTTGAACTACGTATCCTCCATGTTTTGTTTCAAATCCTTGATTAAGTCCAGATGCCTTCTGGAGATTGTGGTGTGTGCCTAACGTGGTATAAATGCCGAACAATACGCTCGAAGCCGAACGATCCTTATGCGCCGACCAATTCTACGTTTTGAAGCTGAATGATACAGCTTTGACCGGTTCTACCAGATATAGCCCCTTCGACTTCCACTTTTTCCCCTATAAAACCAGGTTCTTCCCCTCTTCTCTCCTTTACTCTTTTACTTCTATCACTCCATAAAGATTTGCAATTCTCGCCAGTCGACCAGACTTAAAACCTAACTACTCCTTCCTAAGCTCCAATCTGCAAACTAGGTATTATTCCTTGTACGATTCAAATAGGTTTCAAACGAGACGGCCGAGTGTGTCATGTAGAAAACTTTCAAGTAGGTCGTCTTTATTGCGTCTTTATTGCTGAACGGTGATGCAAGGCGAGGAGGGATGGTTAGGAGTGTTCGCACATAAGACTATTGGACTTAACTTCCTCGCGTCGAACCGAAGTTAAAGGAGAAGAAAGAAGAATGAAAGTGTTGGAGGTGGTAAGGGTGTTGAACGGCATAGCTCTGGTTCGGCGTATGTTGTCATGCGCCGGACGGTGAAATGGAGGGCTTCTAAACAGTATTTTAGCCGTACAAACCAAGGCCGAACACTTATTCAAATGCCGAACAACAACTTAGCCGAACAAAACCAAGGCCGAACACTACTTAAATGCCGAACAGTATTTTAACCGAACATAACCAAGGCCGAACACTATTCAAATGCCGAACAGTATATATGTCGAACAACAGACATGCCGAACAAACATGAAGGCCGAACAATACTCGGGGCTAACAAACTTAAACGCCAAACCATGTCAAGGCCGAACACACTTAAATGCCGAACCATATCAAGGCCGAACAATACAAATGCCGAACAATCATAACGCCGAACAACACTTAGGCCGAACTCCACCTAAATGTCGAACATTATTTTAGCCGAACAGAACAAATGTTGAACCAGACTTAAACTGAGCAGACATAAATGCCGAACTACACTTAGGCCGAACAATTCAAATGCCGAACCAAACTTAGGCCGAACAATACAAATGTCGACCAATTGTAAATGCCGAACAACATAAATGCTGAACCATTCTAAGGCCGACTAATACAAATCTTGAACTACACTTAACAAAACAGGGACAAGGACCCGGGTGTGCTAGCATATGAGACTGACCTGGATCATTAACTCCCTGGTTTTTATAGACATAAATCTGAACTTAGATTAACACACGTTTTCTGAATCTGGAACTGTAATCACCACAAGGCGGGCTTTTTGAGACGGTCAGCGATGACGGTCTTCGAAGGCAACGATTTGAAACTCGTTTTCGTATCTTTGTAATCTCTAGATTCTCATTGCTTATGCACGATTGCTTGCACTAGTTTACACACCACGTGGGGGGGAATATTCGTTATTGTTAATTCTAACATTCAACGTTTTTCAAGTATAGTTTTCACAGGCACTTAGACAGATTCATTATTTATTGGGGATGTCTAAAAAGTCTAGCTCCGCCACTATATCTGATAGGCCTGGGCCGTCATCAAGGCAAGAGGTCGCTGATACTCCAGATCCGTCGACTTCTCCTACCTATAACTTAGCTCCTGATGCCCTGGAGGCGACAATTCTTTTAGACAATCCGATCGACTCACAGGCTTCGAAGATTAATGAAGTCGCACTTCGGCGAATATGCTCCATCCATGGGATTCCTTTCGCCGATGTGTTAGTCCCGTCGCGACACGATCGTCCTCACCTACCCCCAGTCGGATATACCACCTGCAACAAGTTCATGTGCTGGATGGGCAGCGTGCCTCCATTCAATTTATTTCTTCGGGATGTGTTGCAGTACATAGACATTGCCCCGTCGCAGCTGCATCCAAATGGTCACGCGTTTCTATATGGGACCTGCCTACTCTTCATGGCCGTCTTCTCTAGACCTCCAACTTCTGGCGACATCGGATACATTTATATGATCAAGAAACGGAAAGATAGCCCTTCCTTCATGTTTCTCGAGCCGTACCACAAATGCCAAATCTTGATAGGAGCATGTAGCAAATTCGCCCTGTACAAACAGGAATGGTTCTATGTGCGCTGCCCTCCTAGTTTTGCGAGGAGATGGGTCGAAGGCAGTAAGTCTCTTTGCTGAGTCATCATTCGTGTTTAATTGGAGTTATGCTTTTCATAACTCCTCGTTTCATCTTTTCAGGTATTAACCCGCGTCCGAAGGGCCGAGGATATTCTGAGGCCGTTGAAGCCATTAGAGCTCTTCCTGCCGAGGATCGAGACATCCGAACCATCATTTCAAATGAATCATTGTCAAGGTTCGGCTTGCTAGCCCCAGGTCACCGGATTAGCCTTTCGGAGGGCTTTTCCATTCCCAAGCCAGCATCCGGTAAAGGGAAAAAACAAGCTGGATCGTCGTCACGCCACACTCCCGATGCGCACGAAGAGGGTGAGAACAAGGAGGATGAAGCTCCTGAGACTCAAGGCGAGAATGTGGGTCCCGCTTGGAATCCAATGGTCGAAGTACACGACATTGAAACGTCATCCTCCCCTTCGAAGGGAAAGAAGAAGTTGAAGTACAAGATACGGAAGGAGAAAGTTGGTGGAACTTCAAAAGTTACACTCATCCCGTCAGAGAAAGGGGCTTCCTTACAGCATATGGAAAGTTCTCTAAGGGGTCTGTCGAATCTTTCCATCCCCGACGATATACTTAATTATGGCTTTGACGATCCTGAAGCCTTCAAGTTTTCTTCGCCCACTGGAGGCAACGTGGGAGTTCAACCCCCAGTCCAGGGAGACAACACTCCGATCAGTAAAGACAAAGGAACCGGTCCGTCGGGGGGAACACTAGGACACACACGCACTCACGCACTACATCATACACTTCAAGTTTTTCCAGTACCGCGATTTTTCTTAACTCGTCGTTATTTTATTCTTTGCAGGTGACATGGGGCGCTCCCACGGACTAGACCGTCTCCACAGCTCTTCTATATTTCACCATCCCGGACGGGATTCAGGTTCGGGTAGACACAGAGACAGAGATGATTACGAGGATCGAGACAACCATCCTCGCGAATCATCCTACCAAAAGAAAACATACTCTCAATCTTCACATTCTCGTGATCCTCCTCCTCAAACTGAGACAGATAGAGAGAAGCTTTCACAGAAGGGGTCCCAACTCGATGTCTCCCGAGAGCAACACTCCGGTTCGTCGAGCACAAGGAAAACTCGGGAGCATCGAAAAAGAGCAGAGCTTCCAAAGCCTCCACCCCCTACTCCCGCGGTTGACCCGACTGTAGCAGAGAAGATGGTCGATCTTAAGGCCAAATTCCCAAAAATCTGCTTTGACGGTCTAAAATTCCTCCCGGCTATTCACCATATCCCAGGGCATGTGAAGCAGAGTGCCATTGCCTGTAACAACGATGTCTATGTTCAACATGACACGTTTGTGCACTTGGTTGAAAAGATCTCGGAGGTGTCTGTTGAGCGACAATGATCGTTTGAAACTGGAGGCTGGCTGTGACAAGAATATCATCAAGCATCAAGATGAAGAGCTCACTTTGTATAAGTCGAAGCTTGAAGCCGCTGAGCAAAGTGCAAAAGATACCGCTGAGGCAGTCACTCGTTTAGAGATGGCCCACAAGAAGGAACTCGATGAAGCAGTCCAGTGCAGCGGTGCCCTTGCCTTAGAAAAAGATTCCATCCAAAAAGAAAGGGACGCGCTTGCCATACAAGTCAAAGAGTTGAAAGAATTACTCTCCAAGGAGAAAGAGGATAAAGTAGCTGCTCAAGAAGAGTCACAACGATATTGTGATGAAATCGTTGCTACTCGGCTCTTGAAAACGAAGCTCGATGACGAACTTGCTGGGGTTGAAAAAATGAAAGACGAAGCCCGTGAGGAGGGCAAAAGAAAAGCTGCGGAGGAGATTGACTCTCGCCTCGAGGCAGCCGCAGAGGCCGGCAGGGAAGAGGTTAAGTGCATGTTTGACCCGTTGATTGCTGAGTATGGAGCCTGCCTCCTTATGCATCGCGACTTGACATTCTTGGGTGAGGGCTATCTCGAATCCCTAGCTGAGGCCTGGGAAACTTTAGTGAAGATTAGGAAAATCGAGTCAGGCTCTGAAGAAGTCGATGAGGATGCCCTGGTGAAGGAGTTTCTTAGAGGGAACGAGCCAGCGGATTTATTCGCAGCTTTGGCGCTTTATAGAAAAGGCTCTCCCCTTCCAAAAGAGAAAAGTGATGAAGTTGGCCCATCTGGGGCTAAGACTACGGCTCCTCATATTGCTGCTCCTCCCGCTGCTCAACCGGCCGGTCAGCCGACACTTGACCCATTCGAGCAGCATGCCGGCTACGATCCTGAAGATCCCGGGCTCGGCGTTCATGTGCTATCTCCTATTCTGGAGGGTGAAACTCCACGCGCAACTGATAGCCAGCCAGAACCCGGTAGGAAACTCTTCTTTTTTAGAAGTTAAAAGATCTGTCATTTTCCAGTAGTGGTTATTCGTTCTAATGTTCATTCTTTATGTTTTCATGCAGGCTGCTCTGACCCCTAGCCAACTCCGAGGAGCGATGACGCCAAGGAGGAGGTAGAGAAAACAAGCGATGTTGCTCATGCGGGAGTAACTCCTGGCCCTGACGTTCAAGTGATCGGGGCTCTAGATGATGATAAGCTTGACACTTCATCTCCCGCCGAAGGGAGTGATGAATCGAAATTACTGGCGCCTCTGAACATACCTCAAAGATGAGCATGAAAGAACGCCTCATCGAGGAGGAGAAGAAAAGAGTTGAGGTCAAAGTTGAGCCTGAAATACTGGAACTTACCGACCCGCGGAACAGACCTTTGAAGATCATTCTCCCGGGCAGGTCCAAACCACTGGATGTTCCTTCTCCTACTCCTGACTCCGCTTCTTTAGCAAGCAATAAATCCAAGAAGAAGCGTGAGGGAGAGGAGTCATCGGAAAAAACAAAAGAAGACAAGAAGAAGAAACCGAAGAAATAATCGCTATACTCGTTCAACGAGTTTCTTGCTTAAGTCTTGTAATTACTTTTATCTTTTGCCTCCGTAGTTTGTATAGATAGGTTCTTGACTCCAAGTTTTGGAGGGATAACTGTGTAACCTCATTTTGGACTATTAAATAAAGTTTAGTTCCTTAGTCGTTTGAACGACTCTTTTACTTTTTTAGCTTCCTGAATAACTGCGGTCAAAACTCAAGCACTTATGAGTTGTATATTTCCCAGTCCATTCTCGCGTTGTTCGAACATTCTTCGGAGTAGCATACTTCTGGTTCTACATTTCTTGAGTACTTAGAATTTTTTCTAAACTCGCGTTCCAGGGACTTATAGTAAGTTGACCCGTATTCAGGGGATTCGGAGATTGAGATTGTTAATACTCTAATCCACGCTCTGGGGACTTAGAGTACTCCGGTCCGCGTTCTGGGGACTCGGAGATTGAAATCGTTTATGCTCTAGTCCGCGCTCCGGGGACTTGGAGTACTCCGGTCCGCGCTCTGGGGACTCGGAGATTGAAATTGTTTATACTCTAGCCTGCGCTCTGGGGACTTAGAGTACTCCGGTCCGCGCTCTGGGGACTCGGAGATTGAAATTGTTTATACTCTGGTCCGTGCTCCAGGGACTTAGAGTACTCCGGTCCGCGCTCTGGGGACTCGGAGATTGAAATCGTTTATACCCGCGCTCCGGGGACTTAGAGTACTCCGGTCCACGCTCTGGGGACTCGGAGATTGAAATCGTTTATACTCTGGTCCGCGCTCTGGGGACTTAGAGTACTCCGGTCCACGCTCTGGGGACTCGGAGATTGAAATCGTTTATACTCTGGTCCGCGCTCCGAGGACTTAGAGTACTCCGGTCCGCGCTCTGGGGACTCGGAGATTGAAATCGTTTATACTCTGGTCCGCGCTCCGGGGACTTAGAGTACTCCGGTCCGCGCTCTGGGGACTCGGAGATTGAAATCGTTTATACTCTGGTCCGCGCTCCGGGGACTTAGAGTACTCCGGTCCGTGCTTTGGGGACTTGGAGATTGAAATCATTTATACTCTAGTCCGCGCTCCGAGGACTTAGAGTACTCCGGCCCGTGCTCTGGGGACTCGGAGATTGGAATCGTTTATACAAGTTTGCACATCATACAAAATAATGTAGCTCTAGTAATTCATCACCCGACTATGAGATATAGAAACGTTAGTAATTCATGAAAAATATGGCTTCAAGCCTTTATTAATGAAAAAAAACTAAACTGCCTGATTACATGGCTGAAAGGAAACTAAGTTACGACTGAACGAAAACATACAGGAAATAACTGTGCCTAAAATAGGGAAGAAACATGCTAAATGTAATAATGTCGCAAATGTTCACTGTTCCATGCTCGGGGGAGTGTCATGCCATCAACGGTCGCTAGCTTGAATGTTCCTTCTCCAAGCTTCCGTTCAATGACGTATGGACCTTCCCAGTTGGGATTCATACGCGATGGTATCGGGAAGACTCGTTTCAGAACGAGATCGCCCACATCAAAAATCCTTGGGCGGACTCTGTCGTCGTAGTAACGTTTGACTCGGTGCCTATGCGCTGCCGCCCTTAATTCGGCCTCTTCACGTTTTTCATCGATGTAGTCCAGAGATTCCAACAAGAGGTCCTTATTTGTCTTGGGATCATAGTATGCCACTTGGTGCGATGGAACTTCAAGTTCCACGGGTATAACGGCTTCCGAGCCGTATGCCAAGGCGAATGGAGTGTGCCCGGTCGCGGACTTGTGAGTAGTTCTATAAGCCCATAATGCTGTTGGGAGTTCATCTACCCACTTGCCTCCGACCTTCTCCAAACACTTCTTCAGTATGGACTTGATTATTTTGTTAACGGCCTCGACTTGTCCGTTAGCTTTTGGGTGTGCAACGGCGGTGAACTTCCTCGATGCCATACTTTAAACAGAACTCTTTGAACTCTCTGCTTTCAAATTGCGTCCCGTTATCCGTAATGATGGTGCGAGGGAGGCCAAAGCGGCATATAATGTTTCGTACAACGAAGTTAATGACCTTCTTAGAGGTGATTGTGGCCAAAGGTTCTGCCTCAGCCCATTTTGTGAAATAGTCGACTGCAACTATCGCGTATTTCGCACCACCTTTGGATATAGGCAAAGAACCGATTATGTCGATTCCCAAGATTGCAAATGGCCAGGGACTAACCAGTTGTGTGAGTTCTGTTGATGGAGTCCTCGGGATTTTCGCATATCGTTGACACTTGTCGCATTTCCTTGCGTAGTCTGCAGCGTCCCGATTTACGGTCGGCCAGTAATATCCATAGCGGAGGATCTTTTTTGCTAGCGTTTGCCCCCCAGTATGGTCACCGCATTCTCCTTCGTGTACCTCCTTCAAGACCCGTTTCATCTCATCATGTGCGATGCATCGTAATAAGGGGACCAAGAACCCCTTTCGATACATTAGTCCATCCCGCATCACATATCGCGCGGCCTTTCGAATTACCTACCGTCTTTCGCTCCTTTTTTCTGGTAAAACCCCGGTTGTTAGGTATAGTTTGAATGGGGTTATCCACGATTCCCTCTCGATTCCTGTTTCCAACACATAATCAACTTTCATTGCGTCTATGCTTGGAGCACGCAAGGCCTCAACGGGAAACAATCCCATTTGCTGAGCATCGCCAGTGCTTGCGAATTTCGCCAATGAGTCAGCTTCTTTGTTCTGTTCACGCGGGACATGCGAAATATCATAGCGCTCAAGGTTTGACAGCAGTTCTTGAACCAGAACAAGGTATGGAGCAAGCTTTTGTCCCTTTGCTTGATAATCTCCTCGCACTTGGTAGACCACCAACTGCGAGTCACAGAAGATTTCAACTGATTTTACCCCAAGTTCTCCAATGAGTTTTAAGCCCGCAATCAGTGCTTCATATTCTGCTTCGTTATTTGTAGCCGAGAAATCGAGCTTCAGAGCGTAACAAACCGATCGATTTTCCGGAGTTACAAGAACTACGCCAGCGCCGGAGCAACGGTCGTTTGATGCCCCATCGGTGTACAATTTCCATCGAACAGGGGGAATGACATCGTGATTATCTGGTTCGTCGGGTATGGTAAACTCAGCGATGAAATCTGCTAATGCTTGCCCCTGTATGGCTCTTCGTGGCAAGTAGGTGATATCGAACTGGCTCAACTCGATGTTCCATTTTAACAATCTTCCAGAAGTTTCTGGTCGTTGGAGTACCTACCGTAGGGGTTGATCGGTATAAACACTGATTGAGTGTGCTTGAAAATATGGGCGCAGCTTACGTAATGCAATCACCAAGCAATAGGCCAATTTCTCGATTTTAGGGTAATTTCTTTCTGCCCCTGTTAAACGCTTGCTAACGTAATACACCAGCTTTTGGATTCGGTCCTCCTCGCGAACCAAAGCCGCACTCATAGCATGTGGGGATACGGCCAGGTACACGTACAGCATCTCATGGTCTACTGGTTTTGACAGCACTGGTGGACTCTCCAAATGCCTCACCAGATCCCGGAATGCTTCCTCACAATCGGATGTCCACTCGAAATTCCTCTTCCCTTTCTTTATTATATCAAAGAAGGGGATGCACTTGTCCGTGGCCCTGGATATGAATCGACTCAGCGCAGCTACTTTTCCATTCAAGCTCTGTACCTGTTTTATAGTCCTGGGCACTTGCACATCTCGAATAGCTTGAATCTTTTTTGGGTTAGCTTCCATTTCCCTAGCATTGACGATGAATCCCAAAAACTTCCCCGACGCAACGCCGAAGGAACACTTCAGAGGGTTGATCTTCATCCGATAATATCTGAGTATGTCGAACATCTCAGCCAAGTCTCGAATGTGGTCGTTTGACTGTCGTGACTTCACGAGCATGTCATCCACATAGACTTCCATCGTTCTACCAAGCTGGTCTTTGAACATTCGATTTACCAAACGTTGATAAGTCGCTCCTGCGTTTTTCAGTCCGAAGGGCCTTACTACATAGTAATATAGCCCGACATCTGTGACGAAGCTGGTGTGTTCTTGGTCCGGAATATGCATCAAGATTTTTTTGTAACCCGAGTATGCATCCATGAATGATAACAGTTCGTGTCCTGCAGTGGAGTCGACCAACTGATCAATCCTAGGCAATGGGAAACTGTCCTTGGGGCACGCTTTGTTCAAGTCGGAATAATCTACGCAAGTTCTCCATTTCCCATTCGCCTTTTTCACCAGCACGGGATTCGATACCCATTCAGGGTAGAGGGCGTCGCGGACGAACCCATTGGCTTTGAGTTTGTCCACTTCCTCTCTGAGAGCAGCGGACCTATCTGGGTCCATTCCTCTCCTCTTTTGTTTAACTGGGACGTATTTCGGGTCTATGTTCAACATATGACTCATAATGGCGGGAGAAATCCCGCACATATCAGAATGCACCCAAGCGAAAACATCATGATTTGCCCGGAGGAAATCACTAAGGTCTTCAGTCATTGCGGGGCCGAGTTGTGATCCGATCTTCAGCACACGCGATGGGTCATCTCGGCTGACTGAAATGTCAATTGTTAATTCAGTCGACGATGCCTTTTCTTCCCTGGGTTTCTCGTCGTCATCTCTCGGATCTGTCTCTGAAGATTCGAGAATTATGCCCGAGCCAGGGCTCGGGCACTACTTGTCAATTATCATTATTAAGGATGCGGACAAGAATGTCCGCAACCTTTCCTTTCTCCCTCCGATGGGCCTCTCTGAGCTCTGTCACATAACATGCATGACCGGTCGCCTGGTCGCCATGAACAACTCCTACTCCTTTGTCAGTTGGGAATTTCAAAGTCAAGCACCACGGGGCTAATGCTGCCCTAAACTCAGCCAGGGCCGGTCGGCCCAGGAATACATTATACGGAGAATCCACATCCAAAACTACGAAGGGCAGGATTCGCACCCTCCGACGTTCGCCTTGTCCCAGTTCAACTGGTAACTCAACATACCCTACCGCATCAGTCGCTGCACCATTAAAGCCATGTATGCGAGCCTTGGACGGTTTCAAGTCCTTTGTTTCCATTTTCATCTGGTCATAAGCCTTCTTGAAGATGATGTTGACAGAACTTCCACAATCGATCAAAATTCTTTTCACATACGCCGGTTCGATCGTTGCAGATATAACCATCGGGTCGATGGTTGGAGCCTCCACTTGGTCAGCATCTCTGCTTCTGAACACTATATCGTCTGTCATTACGCGCTGCTACTTAGCAGGGGTCCCATCCTCCGTGTTCGAACAACATTCGAAATCTGCATGCTTCAGGGCACTAGCATACCGCTCCATCTCCTGCCAATTCTTATCCGCGGGGTGAGGCCCGCCGATGATCGTGTTTATGACTAGCCTACCCACAGTCCGGGTAGGTTCATCGGGATGACGCGGAGTTGGAGCATGACCTGGGTTGGATGTTCCCTGTCCTCCTTCATGAGGATCCTTCACAAATTCCTGCAACTTTTTCTACTTGATCAACTTCTCATAGCGTCGTGTAGGTGTCTGCACTCTTCCGTATTATGCCCATAAGTCTCATGGAAGCGGCAATATTTCTCGGTCCACTTCTGTTCCTCGGTTGATTCTTTCGGACGTGGCTTTCTGTACTGAAAAGCATTGTAGGTTGATAGGTAAATGTTCTCAAGAGACGCATTCAGCGGGGTATACTCGTTGTAGCTTGGAATTCTCGGTTTCCACTTCCCCGCTTCTCTCTTCTTCCCTTGATTTCTTCCTTCGGACTCCTTTGGCTACCCAGGCTTGTTCTGGACATTGACTTGGACCTTTCCCGAGTTGTCTCCGGACTGCTTCACAGCAACGTTGCTTTTCACGGACTCCTGGACAGGTCCTGGTGCCTTATCTCGCCTTACCCACCTAGCTTCTTCTCTTCTTATGAAATGGTTTGCCTTTGAGTAAAAACGCTCTAGCGTAGTCGGAGGTTTTCCTGCCAACCAGTCTCCAAATTCAGAATCCGGATCCATACCTCGCATCATGGCCATTAGAATTGCATGATCATTGGGATTACTGACTTCAGTCGCTGCAACATGGAATCTTTGTAAATATTCCTTCAATGAATCCCCAGGATTTTGAATTACACTTGACAGAGACATCACGTCCTTTGGACGAGTAGTGTGTATCCTGAACTGCTCAATAAACTTCTTTGCCAACTCCTCAAAACTGGATACGGACCGCGGAGGAAGTCGGGTGAACCACATCGTAGCGATCCCAGATAGAGTAATTGGGAAGCATCTACACTTGGTTGCATCATTTGCTCTAGCTGAATCCATCATCCACTCGTACCTCATGACATGCTGTCTAGGATCAGTCTTTCCCTCATAAGTAGGGATAGTTGGCAAACTAAACTTTTTGGGGTATGCTGCCTGTAGGACAATGTCTGTGAATGGAGTATGACTTCTTGAAGCTCCCCAATCGTCATTTGACAAGCCTTGATTCTCTTTCATTAATTGCCTGATCATGCCTGTTAGGTATGGTGTTTGTATAGAAGGTGGAATGTTAGAGGCTGTTCTACGTGACTATCCATGCTGATGCCTCCTCTCCTGGCAATCTGCCAGATATGCGTCTTGAGGTTTGACATCGTGAATGTTTTGATTGTCTGGGCCTCCAGTCTCCGTCTGCCCTCCAGCTCCTAAGTTCCCAGTTCCGACTTGGTCACGGTCTCCAGCTGTTCGGACAGCAGCGCCTGCTTGAGCAGTCTCAGTCTTACGGCGTCTACGCCTGGGAGGTTCATCAAAGGAAGTTGAGCTATCGGATGTGGAATAAGGAGCGGGATTGCCTTCAGCATTCTGTTGCTGCTGTTGGGTGAGTTGTGCCATCAGGTTGGCATTAGCTTGCATCTGCTCTCCTAGTTGTCTCCTGCTTTCCCTAAGTACTCTCATCAAGTCATTGAACTCTATCCTGGTGACAACTGGCATTTGGTCTTGGGCGGTAGTCCCTACGCCTGGATTCGCTTGCTGATTGCTAGGTTCTGCTTGTTGCACGCTAGCAGTCTCATGGGCGTCCGCATTATGAGAAGCTGACCTGGTACGTGGCCTTGCTATTGTAGAGTTATTGGTATGAACTCTGAGTAGAATCAGCGGACGTCCTATCAATGAGTCGGATCTTCTTTGGGGGATTTGTTCAATCCAGTAGCTTCAAAGCAGATCCTTGAGGTTTGAGAATTCAATTCTCAGTGAAAGCACCAAAGTGTTAGCACCAAAATTGGTCACTAACCTCGTTGAGAAAGATTGTGTAGAGATATAAATGATGAAGATAAATTAAACAAAGAAGAATATGCTAATTCAAATGCAGAAAGTAAGAACACCGGATTTATAGTGGTTCGGAAAGTGTTAGCACCAAAATTGGTCACTAACCTCGTTGAGAAAGATTGTGTAGAGATATAAATGATGAAGGTAAATTAAACAAAGAAGAATATGCTAATTCAAATGCAGAAAGTAAGAACACTGGATTTATAGTGATTCAGCATAATTGCCTACGTCCACTTTGAGGTTAAACATTATTGATCTTCTTACTGATTGATTACAAATACAATTCGTAGATCAAATGCTTGAATGGAGTTGCTAAGTAAAGAAGATGAGTCTGAAAAATGGCAGAGTCTCCCCAGTGTTCCCGAAAGAAGGTCCATTTTCACTGTGCCCCTGCCCCTCTATTTATAGACAAAGATGGGTTGGACTTCCCAAGTGGGCTCGGCAGCCGAACACCTTGGCCCAAATATAGTGGTCGCCGTATGCCGAACCAAATAGGCCGAACACAACGATGCCGAACCACCCTCTCTATGCCGAACGATACGCTTGCTGCGTGGGAAGAGTAGAACGAATATCAGTCGAAGCCGAACGTGCCTCTGGCCGAACGAAGCACTTGACCGAACGTTGTCTCTGGCCGAACGTTGGTGCTGTCCGAACGATAGCTTTAGCCGAACAATGCTTCTGACCGAACAATGTCCCTGGCCGAACGATGCTTTAGCCGAACGATGCTTCTGGCCGAACGATGTTTCTTGGCCGAACGAGAGTTATGGCCGGACGTTGCCTTTAGCCGAGTAGTGCCATTGGCCGAATGATGGTTCTGGCCGAATAATACAGCCATGCCGAGCAGTTGTACATGCCGAATGTCTTCCGATGCCGACCGCTTACAGACGCCGAGTGCTACTGAATGTCGAGTAGTCCTGGATGTCGAGTGCTACTGAATGCCGAGTGCTACTGAATGCCGAGTACTCCTGGATGTCGAGTACTACTAGATGCCGAGTACTTGCCAATGCCGAGTACTCAGTTGCCTGGTCAAATCTCCTGGAAACAATACCATTCTTTTTAATATAAACAACCTCTTTTCTTTCTCTCCTCTTTTCACCTGTTCAAATTGCGAAATTGCCATTAACATTCTCAAGCTTTCTTTGATTCCTCTTTCGACATCTGCCTTATTTTCATGGATTAAAAATGGATGCTCCCATTAAGACTCAGCAAGAACTCGATGAGGTTTTGTCTTCATATGGGATTATAAGAGTCGAGACACTCGCTCCTTAGTTAGGGATGCATTATAACAATCCTCCAGAAGGGTATTTTGTATGGTCCATGGAGCATTTAGAACATGGGATTTTCCTGCCCCCGGTGCCCTTATTTGTTGATGTTATAGAATTTTATCACATTAATCTCTTCCAATTGTTGGCTACCTCCTACACAACTTTATATGCCATGGCGATCCTATATTCTGAAAGAGGCTATCAGGATATACCTGTTATCGAGATCAATTACATGTTCAACTTGTTAGAGTCCAATCCATTGGGGAATTTCCTATGTATTTTCTCCCATCTCCTCTACATGATCCATTTAGCAAGATAACGCCACGTCAATGGTTCTTTGTTAAGACCGCTTCTAATCGAATCGTCACCTTTTTTAATAATACTGGTATGTCTTTGGATATAGACACACACACACCTATGTTATAAGTTGTGTCTTCTTACTTCGTTAAATTTCAAATATTGAGACCCGAGAAGAGTAGTGATCCAACAATCTTTAATCACTTTAAAGACAGGTATAAAGAAGTCATGAAAATTCCATCTTTACGACGATATCGACACTTGGTTCTTACTAAAAGCAAACTGAAAGCCACGGGTCTGACATCTCCTTCTGATAAATTCAAGTGCTGCATCGAGTTAGTCAACCTATTGTATCTAGGCATCAACATGACGAACTTCCTAAGGTATTGAGCGACTCTCATCTCCTTGGTGAAAGGATTCCTACTACTGTTGGTCTCCCAATTATCATCTTGTTGTTGATTCTACTGAAGCAACCTATGGATCGTTTTAGTAATTAATTCATCATTTCCTTCCTGCTCTAAATGATGACCATCACACGCTTCATCGTGCGTTCAACTCTGTGAATAACTAAGGCTATCACGACAATACCTAAGTCTCCCCAACTCTAGGGAGTAAATTCATTCAGATATCTTGTAATGCTTATTTTGACTGCGTCCTCTTTGAACATTCCTAGTTGTATTTCATCAAGCATTTCCATCCCAAGGAACCACAACCCTACCTCCTTCAGCATCTTCATGCCTAGAATCGTAACCATCACCAACATGAACCTTCGATGGGTCAATAACAATGCATAGAGTTAGGGCTTCAACTCCAACTTTCCTCTTCAATTTCCTAGGCCTTCCTATGCCCCCTCTTAAGCTTTTTCTTCCTTGCACTATGTCGGCCCACGGAACTCTCCTTGCTCGATTCAGGTGAAGAATCCCCTCTATCATCTCGATATTTTAGATGGGATCCCTTTCCTTTATAGGGATGCTACATGATAACCTGCCTTTTGGCAAGGGCAGATTTAACCTAATGGATTTTGTAATCATCAAGGCAGGACGCCCAAAGAGGTGATTATTTGGATTGGAGGTCGGTTATATTTAAAGCCATGCATGATAGTCGGATGGATGGCACTCCAAAAATGGCTAAATATGGAACTAACACTCCCCCAGGGGATCAGTATCTATCCCTGGTTTTTTGTCTCGAACTAGTTGAGATCAATATGAAACGACAAGGAAGTCCCCATGAGGCAACATTTCAAATTTCAAGTCATTTGGAGTCCATATGCTCAAGTTACTGGCAAATTACTTCACCTATAAAAAGGGATCGGTATAAAAGGGATCGGTATAGGCGGGATTGGTATATGAGGGATCAGTGTATGAGGGATCGGTATGAAAGGGATCAGCTAAACTCAATTTTGCAGCGATGATCGATCAATAACTCAAAATCTACACATGCTATTAACATGAAACTTGGAGTACAAGCTTACTAAAACATGTAGAACAATCCTTAGGGATCTCATTCCAACCGGAGGAAGTTGGAGGGATTGGCATAACTCCCTTTGGAGTGATCGGTAGAAATCAGAATTCAAGCAACATTACTTTACGGAAAATGCTATATCTCACAAAACGTACGGTGGAATTGCACGAAATTTGGGAAGAAATTAGCTAAAATCATGGGGCATCCCTCATAGGGATCGTAGCCTATTTGGACACACTAATAGGGATTGGTACAGATCCCTATTATGGGCCTAGAAATTTTTGGATGGCCTCGTCTTGGTCTCCCGGACCTTCTGCCGAAATTTCAGCCCGATCTGTGCACGTCTTCCCCTATAAATACAACAGGCATGGCATCAGAAAAAGGATTTTCTTTCTGCTTCTCTTTATCTTAAACCTAGGATACAATCTATTAATTTTATTCTTGGATTTCGAATTGTAACTATAAACAAAGTACAGTATAATAAAAAGGATTATTCTGGAGTGGACGTAGACCGGAGTTAGCCGAACCACTATAAATCTTATCTCTTTTTACTTGCTTTCATTTTTAATTTGTTTGTTCTTTATATTATATTCTCTACATTAGATACTATTTGAGATCTGTGACTGGATATTGGTGCTTTCATACAACTAGGTATTGGTGGCCAATTTTGACGCCAACATTTTGGTGCTTTCACTGAGAAGACTTGCACCCGTGAATTTGGAAGCTAAGATCTTAGATTTGGAAGCTTGGATACTTGGATCTACGAAATAATGGCTAGTCAATCAACAAGGAGAGTGTTATCGGAAAGGTGCCACCATGGAGGGAGTCAGGAGGCTTCCTCAGGAGCTGGAGCTAATCAAGTATTTATCTACATCACCAGGGATGAAATGGAAATAATGATGGATGCTATGCAGGAGAGGATGCTGAAAAGGTAGGAGGAGATGATACAGAATTTACTCCGATAGACTGGACAAACTGGACCATAAAATTAGGAGAATAGTGCAGCAGGAGATAATGACAACTTAGATCAAGGAGTTGAAGCAGCGGGAATCGTTGGAAATCACAACCGGGAACATGGAAATGGAGCCAATGGACAAAGGAATGGAACAGAGCAGCCGGGGGCAGTCCTCGGCCATCCTAGAGGGATTGGCACCGATCCCGAAAGGCTAGGGGGCATGCCCCCGGCTCTGGTTGATCGCGATGTTGGAGGACCTACGATCAATCCTGTGGAGTTGGGTGCGAATCGTAATTTGGATGCTCGTCCGAAGGAATACGTTCGAGAATGACCTCGTGGACTCGGAATAGCTAGCATGCCTCCTGCACATCCCCGAAAGCTTATTCATCTAAAGAGTTACCTGAAAACTTCAACTCTCAGACTACTCAAAATCAATTGAGCACCCGAGAGTTTAAAGGGGAAACATAAACTTCGAGTCAGAAATAAAGCCTGGTATGAATAATATTCTACCATCTCAAACCATTTAGATATCTAGTGAGACCACGCCGCTTAGCGGGATGGGTTTTCCCCTCACCAGCATCCTAAATCTTTATAAAACCATATACTGTGCTCCTGCATCCACAATGGTTAAAACATAATAGTTCAAAATATTATGATGATATGCAAAATAAGTAAATCAATTCTGGAATATTACCCATCCCATTCATTTTGACTATCCGTCTCAGTTATAATTTCTAAGGTTACTATTAACCTATTAGTTTTCATGGGCTGACTAATAACCTATTTAATATTTATGGACTCTCTGTCCAATTTCATAGTTTTCATGGGCTTACTATTAACCTATTTAAATTTATGGACTCCCTGTCCTATTTCATAGTTTTCATGGAATCACTAAGAACCTATTGTCCCCTGCCAATAACATCATTGCTTCATGGGTTCTCCCTGAACCTATTGGTAACTCCAATGACTTCCCTTTTATCCTAGTTTTCATGGATTGACTAGGAACCTATTAACATCTGTCAATAACTTAATCCGGATATAGTTTTCATGGGTTCACTACAAACCTATTGGCCCCTGCCACTAACTCAAACTAATCATAGTTTTCATGGGTTTAGTATGAACCTATTGGCCCCTGCCAATAATTTTCCTAAACATATTTTTCATGGGTTTACTATAAACCTATCTATCTAACAACTTCAATATTTATGCATCCAACATTCTGGTCTATCTAATCTCTTGGATGCAATTCTACTCATTCAGGAGTTAATTATATTCACTACTGGATCAACCTAGTTGGTTATTATGCCTTATCTCCCCAAAATTCAGTTATGGGTCCATTACAATGTGAATATATATATATGAAGAAGTAAACATAATAATACCAATACCTGTGGTTTAATATCCTTGAAATCATTGTATATAAAACTTGGTTAAGCCCTTTAACCTATTAATCAAGGAAACTTCTTCAAACCTCCATACTTAAAATCATTTCAAAACTCTTTTATTATGCCATGGTTTTCCTTTAAAATGAGATTGGGTTATTTGTTTTGAAAACTAAGGCTTTCGAAACCTTTAATCATTATTTTCGAAACCATTGGAAAACTTCCTTTCGAAAGCATTAAAATCTTCTTTTCAAAACTCTAGGCACCTGCCTTTCGAAACACTTTAAAACCTTTCTTTCGAACCCTTCTGAACGTATTAAAGTGAAACCATTCAACTATAGAAGCTTAGCTTCAAAACCATTTAAAAGTACCCATTTCGAAACTATTGGGTTTATCTTTAAAGTATCCTTTGGGTCAAGTGAACATAAACAAAAGTATCCCTTTCAAAACCATTATTTATCATATCATAGTGTTTGGGGAAAAACTTGATGGCTTCGGAACCATCCTTTCGAAAGCACAAATCATTTAGGTAAAACGCTTGAAGGTTAGCTTCGAAACTCCTATCGAAGCAATTGCCTTCGAAACCATTAACCCCTTTCGAAAGCTTTAGGAAGTGGCTCACATTTACAAAACAAAGGCTACCTTTCGAAAGCATTAATGTCTTCAATTCCTTCAAAAGGCATAAGGTCGGTAGAAAGGTTTCGGCTAGGTCGAAACTACCTCTTTTGAAATCATTAGTTTAGAAACTAAGTAACTCATTCGAAAGTTATACTTTAAACAATAGGGCAGCAACCCTCTTCCGAAAGCTATTCAAAATACTCCTTCGAAAGAATATATTTCGACACCTTCGAAGCATTTAGTAAAACAAGCAGGCACATTTCTTTAGAAAACAAAACAAAGGTTTTGTTCCCATCGGAAGCTAAGTTTCGACACCATGCCTTCCGCCTTTCTCCAATCCACTACGTACCAATGTTGATACCTTGTGTATTGGTTTCAGCTTCATGGGGTTTCAACTTGATTGAAGACGGAAGCTATGAGTCGAAAGGTGCTTTTGAAAGAGGCGGAACCTACTTTTCTGGGTAAAACCGATTTAATACCACTTAAAGAAAATACTTTCTAACTAACCTGCCTACTTGTAAGCATGTGATTGGTTGCCTCAACTTTTCAAATTCTTTACAAAAATAACTACCTTATAATTTCAGATCTAAACCAAGATTAATTTAACAAATAAGCCCTTCCATTAAGCAAAACAATTAAATCATTTAGGTCCTCCTTTCAAAATAATTTAATTCTCATAGTAAATCACTTAGGAAAAATCTCCAAAAATCGCAGAAATTCACTTTTAATATGTTATTTAACATATCTAAATTTTAGACCCAAATTCTCAATATAATTTCCGAAATAAATTTCTAAACCCAATTAACTATATTTTCCTTTGAAAATTCATGATAAATTCTCCAAAACTTGGAAAATTATGAAAATTAAAACCCAACTCCAAATCATGTTTTACATAACATATAAATTCCTCATGGCATAAGAAAATCATTATAATCGGTTTTACCCTTAAAACCGTATAAAATCATATTTAAACAATTTTTGTTTAAACCAAACATGTTATAATCCAAGCATGCCATCATCCAAATCATCATTAAAATGGATTTAATCTTAAATCCGAAAAAATGATCGTAAACACAAAATAGAGATGAAATAGATTATTATTCACCTTGATTATGATAAGGACTTTGAGATTTGATTGAGATTAATTCCCCTTGCTTTAATTCTTAGCTTTAGATTTAATTTCTCCTATTTTCTCCTAGTAATGGCCTGCTCCTCTTATGTTTACGTTTTATGTTTTATGAAAATGAGAAAATGAACGTGAATGGATGGTGTAGCCGTGGATATAAAAGGGTTATGGTAATAAGGTGTGGCTATTTCCCAATATGACCTTGTGTAAATTAATTAGCCTACAAACCATTCTTAAGCCCATTTAAACAATTAAGCACGACCCTTAATTTTATTTTCAAATCTCAATCCCCTTATCACTCTAATTATTTACACTATTCTATTTAATTTATCTAATTAAAGCTCCTGAATAATGTTATCAAAAATAAGGGGTATTACAGGATCGTATCAAAGGGATCGGATTGTATCCAGCCCAAAAATGCAAGGTTCATATCAAAGGGATCGTATCCAGCACAACAATGCAACTCAATGGAAAACGGTCGATATCTCAAAATCCAAAAGTCTAATACACTTGAAACTTTGGAAACAAGAAGAGGGGACCCTAGGGAGTCCACCCTAGGGATCACACCACAAAAAGCACAAGAAAGAGAGATCTGCCCTCTTCCCTCTAGAGGGATCAGCCAAAATCAGACAACATCACATATTGCAACAATGATTGATCAATAACTCAAGTTATACTAATTCAATTGGCATGAAACTTGGAGGCTAAGCATAATACAACATGGAGAAGCTCCCATAGCGATCGCACCCCCAAACTCCTCCAAAATAGGGATCGGTCCCGATCCTTATTTCTTGAGATTTGGGCTATGTGATCCCTCCTGTGGGCCCCTATGATTCTAGAGATCCTTCTGCTGAATTTTTAAGGAGATATTTCACCGTCTTCCTCTATAAATTCATACATTATTATTCATTTTCAGGACCTTTATGCTGATTGTTGCTTTGTACTCTTTTGTAACTAAGGATTCTAATCTAATCTCTATTGTACTCGATTTACAAAGTGATTAATAAAGCTCTCTCTTCAAAATGGATGCAGGAAAACAACGTCGAACCACTATAAACTGTTGTGTCTCTGTTAGTTGCTTGTTTCTTATTACATTACTGTTATATTCTCCTTGTTTACACTTATTATTCTTTATTTATTCCACTAAAAAATCTTGTTTGGTTGTTTGAGCCAATTTTTGGTGCAAACAATATGTTATAGATCCAGTCAGTTTTTCGACAGTAAAATTCAGGATATACAAGTTGTGCAACATTCAGGACCTCCTCCAATTCATATATTACCAATTTAATTTAAGTAGTATTAATTACTTCACAAGCAGATTGTTCTATGATTTCACAAATTTGTTACATAACATGATTCACTCATCCAAACATAGTGATTACATATGTAAACAAGTGCAAAGACAAACTGTGCAAAAACAAACTGTTTCACTTACACTTGATAGTATATGAACAAACCCGATTTGTCCCGGGTTTCGTAACCCATCCAGATCCCAAAATCAACTGTTCGAGATTCCAAAAATCAACTAACCAGATCTGAAATTAACCCAGCTGAAGTAATGATGGATTTGGAGGAGGAGTCGCAGTCGATTGCTTTTGCAAATCATCATTCACCACCTATGGTCGGTTGCGGTTGCAATTTGGAGGAGTCACAACCTGAAGTTGTAGTTGGGATTTCGAAGAGGAGTCGCGACTTACGATTGCAGTTGTGGTTGTGATTTGGAGGAGGAGTCATGGCCCGCGGTTACGATTTGGAGGAGGATTCATGGCATGCAGTTACGATTTGGAGAAGGAGTCATGGCCTGCGGTAGTGGTCGCGGTTGCAATTTGTCGAAGACGTGAGGTTAGGGGTTTGTGGTGAGGGATTTTATTTTTCGATTTGTTTTGAATTTGAGAAGCAGAGCCGTAGGGAAAAGAATACTATTGAAAAATTGGAAGAGGCACCAAAAATTTGAATTTGGAGAAATGGTTTTTTTAAGCCAAAATAAAACTTGTACCAAAATAGAGAGTTATAGAATAAAATTTGGATTTTATTTTAAGTTTTATGAACAATTTTAAATTTATTTTAGAAATTTTCAAATTTTTAAAAATACTAAATACTAAATATTAAATACAAAATAATAAATATTATTTTTTTAATTATTGCATATTACTTATTTGTTATATATTATTAAATATTATTTAGTAGTTATTATTATTTATTAATTACTAAAAATTAATTATTAAATATTATTTATTATTTAATATTTATTACTTATTACTTCTTAATTATGAATATTAATTACTAAATGTTAGTTATTATGTATATATTATTGATTATTAATTATCAGTTGTAATTGTTAATTATTAGTGGATATTTGTTTTAAGGATGAAATTGTTTTTCTTTTTATTTCAAAGGACAACCAACTTTTGTTATTCACAACAAGGACAACTTTCAAGTTTTAATTAGATAAAATCCAAATATTTTTAATCAAGGACACATATTGACATTTAGCAAATGATAAAAGTTAATTACAGAAACATTTTTCTATGAACTTGAGGAAAAAATAATAAAAAATAATTACGAAAATATTTTTTTCTTGTGAATGTGGGAGAAAAGAATATTGAAAAAACAGGACGTAAAGCTAGATGTATGTAGCTTCATTATTTACTGCTAACAATTTTCAAGTGCAAAATGGGACTAGATTTCAAATTGCTTAGTTTTATATTTTCAAAGCTATAATATGATGTTATTTTTAAGTTATAAAGCTATATTCATTTATCTTTTCAAGCTGTTTACTTTATTATTTTTATGATAACATTAATTGACTAAAACATTTTTGAAATCACTTTTTTTCTTGCAATGTCGAGTGCAGGGCCGATCCTGAGAGTTTTGGTACATAAAGTCAATTGCAAAACCAAGGCCCTTATACTAATGTTATTATCGTTAATTAAATCATCAAAATAATTTGTCTATAAATAATGAGAGGTGGAACAAAAAGAAATAACTTTCTTTGTAACAATAATTCAAGTTATACAAAATTAATATTAACTGCTTATAAACATTTTTCTAGCCTTCTAATTTACAAAATTATTAATAATATTTTCATATCAAGTTCATTGATCATATCTTGTTCCATCAATAAAAGTGCTAAACCATTCGATCTTTCTTATGACATAGTGGAACAAAGATAAGATTTTATCCACTTTAGCTCTGAAAAACTTCTTATGACATAGCTGTAACTGCTGTAGTCAGAATTATTCTATATGCAATCCAAGCATTGGGAAAATTTAACTCCCTCGAACAAGAATTTATGAAATTAAGCAACGAATTTCTTTTGTTTTTTCCATGGGCAAAATAACTTTCAAGACTTTTAATTCTGAAAGCAGCTCTCTTCCGTCAATATCGGAGTGCAAATCATGACTCAAATATTCCACAAGTTTTAAACAATGATCTTTCAGTTTCTCATCATCTACTGAAGTAAAATTTTATAAATCAAACAAAAAATCAAATCAATCATCATATTCTTTGAATCGCTCTAATCGAGTCATCAACAAAACACGAGTTTTATCCATAATTTGCAAAAAGTAATTGATTCAAAAAGACTCTTCTTGTGTTTGCATCTGTTCTTCAACATTTTCATCTTCATCGAACTGTTTCTTTCTATGAATAATTCTTTTTTGAGGAAAAATTGGTTCAATATCCAACATTTGGCAATCCATTTAGAATCACCATTGTAGAATCAAGTCCAATGTTCTTGAAATCTTCAAAAAAATCAATAAATTCTTGTAATCGAGCGATAGCAACTTCAATTTGCATACCTTCAGTTTGAAGAATCTTGCTAATAGTGTTTACATTTTTCAATATTTCATAGCAAATGCACAAACCAAACAAGAATTCAAAATTTTCAAACTTATTTGTTACATGACTTCTAGCTTTACTCTTCTCCATAGAATCCTTGGTGCTATTCGACAAGGAAATTAGAGCATCTCTTATCTTCATGCTTTGATATCTTATAGATTTTACTGCTTCAATGTGACTTTCCAAACATGTGCCGATGATGGTTTAACAGTACAATCTGATACACGATCTTTAAAAATTTATCATCTATGTGTGGATGAAGAAAATAGATATAATATTCATCGGATCACCCTAAAAAAAGTTTGATGCTTTCAGACATGATTTAGCCATATCACATAGCATTAGGTTAAGACTATGACAACCACAAGATGTGTAGAAAGCTCTTGGATTAATTTCTAATAGGGTTGCATGCCTTTATTTTTTCCTTTCGTATTTGATCCATGATTATAACATTGTTCCCAGATATCCTAAATATCAAGCTTAATATCTTTTAATACTTCTTTAAGCTTGTTAAAAAGTCCAAGTCCAATAGTATCATCTACTTTAAAATTTTCAATAAAAACACTTCCACCTTTGTAGGATCAGTTGAAACATCAACACATCTTATTATAAGAGACATCTGTTCAACATGACTAACATCTGGAGTGTAGTCTTATATAACTAAGAAATACTTGGCCTTTTTATTTTCTTAAGAATTTCATTTTTATTTTCATTCGTTAATGTCAGTACTAACTCATTTTGAATTTTGTGCCCCGGTAATGTATATGAATTTCTTTTTGTTTAACTTGTCGAACATGTTCCTACATTACCGGATCAAATTCTACTATCATTTCAATTAATTTACAAAAAAGACCATTATTTTGTTCAAACCTTTCGTTCATTCCACGAAATGCTAAATTATTGGTAGCAAGTGTTTTCACAACAGCAATTATTCCTACTAACACTTTCTTCCAACATTCTTTTTCCTTATTTATTTGATCTATAACACTCTGGTTTATGGTTTTTGACTTTCAATCTTGTTTCCAACTCAATCCAACTGCTCATATTCAGAAAATGATCTTTACTACTTTCACGATGTTTCAACTTAGAACTAAAATTATGCCAACCGTTAATTCCTTCATTAGCAAGATGACTTGGCATTGTTTGATTCGTGAATAAAAATACTTTATCAAGTAATTTGAACTTACCAACCATTTTTCTACCTAGGCAAATGTTTGACATATAGTGTGGAGGGAAAATGTCTATTAATAGCATCTTTTGGAAAATCAGAGTCATTATCTTTAAATACTCTAAAGGACCTCTTTCAACCAGCAAGTCGCTCAAATTTTGATCAATTTTTTACCATGTATCAAGGTAATTTGACACTACACTAACATTCTCCACATGTGATGATGAACCAATATTTGCTTCCTTTTCACTCATATTTTCATTGTCGTGTTCGCTTATTAAAATATCAACATCAATATTATCATCATTCTCATCAATAAGAGGGCATTATCCACATTCAAGCTAGAACTTTCTATTGGACTATTTTTTATGAAAAAGTTATTAACTGCGCCTTTCTTGAATTAGTGAGTTCATCTAACCTTCTTTTTCTAACCCTTTTAGCGTGTCCAAGTTCTTATTTACGCATTTCTAAATACTATAAAACATTAAAGATATTGTATATTAATAATTATCAAAATAACAAAAAGATTTTAAATTATGAATGTCTAATCTACTAGTTATAATTTATCAAAATTATTTCCAATGATAATTTAATGAAAAAAAATTCTTTTTAAACAATCGATTCGACTAAAAAATATTAACTATAAATTCCTACGAAAACATAGTTATTTATCGATAAAGTTTATGTTAACTAATCATTAAAAAATCCACTAACTATTACCACATAAATCATTATTATACATTTATATCAAAGAGCAATTTAAATATACCAATTTTGATCTAATCCTTATTAATTATTATACAAATCAATCCTTAAACTAATATACAATTAACTAACCTAACCTTAGAACAGAGGATCAAAATTGAATTGACATCAAAGTACATAGATGTTGTTTACAAATTACAACACAACAACTACAACAAACTAAAAATTAGAACATACAAAAGTCCAAAATTAAGTAGTACCTTTTCAATGTGCTGAATTTTTGCCCTAGCTGTTGCTATATGTGCACTAGATCAACCTGTGCTTCTCGTCGAGGCGTGTATTGGATCTTTGGAGATGGATGGAGTCATTGTTAATTGGTTTGGAGGAGAGATGTGGAGATGGAGTCATCGCCGCCAACGCCTACCCGTCTGTTGCAATTGTCAGTCGCGGCATCGTCGGTCATTGTTGACAATTGTTCATGATTTTTTTTGTATCGCGATTTGTATTTTGATTTTCCCACCTCTTGTCTGCATTGGGAAGATGGTGCCCAAGGTTTTTTGGGGCTCTAAGCTGAAGCTTTTGCTGCTTTGGTAAAGGGTCAGGCCCGTTCGAGTGTCATTATTTGTTTTTCTTATTAATTTAATGAAGATGAACAATTAAAATGAATTTGAGATTTACATAATCTAATGGGGTCTTCATCCTTGATCAAATTATTAAAGTTATTTCTCATTGGATCAAATTTTTTACTAAAGTGTGTCCTTTAAACTAAATACACCTAATTATTACACATCTAATATTAATTATTAATTATTAAATAATCAATATTAATTAATTTAATATTAATTATTATTCGTTTTGAATTTATTTTAACACTTTTGAAATTTTAAATTTTTTGAATACTTTATAAATTTTAAGTTTATTTAAAATTTAAAATTTTATGAAAATTTCAAAATTTTGTTTTTTAATTTCATATATATTTTAAATTTAACTTAGAAAATTTCCAATTTAAAATTTTTCAGAGATATTAAATATTAGATCTAATTATCGATTATAATCATTAAATATTAATTACTAAATAATAAATATTACCTCTTAATTATTAACAGTTATTTATTAATCAATAATAATTAAAATTAATTATTAAATAGTAAATATTAAATATTAGTCTTAGTTATTAATTATTAATTATTACTTCTTAATTATCTAATAGTAATTAATTATTAATTGTTAAATATTAAATAATTAATATTGATTATTTAATATTAAAAGTAATTATGTAATATATTTTATTAATTACTAATTATTAATAATTTAATAGTAATTTTTTAATAGTAATAGATAATTATTAAATATGAAATATTACTTCTTAATTATTAATTATCAATTATTAATTATTAAATATGTTTATTATTATTTATTAATTATTACTTATTAATTGTTACTTACTAGTTACTACTTATTAATTATTACCTCTTACGTATTAGTTATTACTTCTTAATTATAATTGAATATTAATTATTCAATGATAATTATTTAATATTAATTGTTAATTGTTAATTATATTTATTAATTATTAAATATAATTAATAAATATTAACTACACTTTAGTAGCTTGTAATTTGTGGAGGCATGTAATATAATCCTTTAAAATAAGTTGAAAATCTCAGGATCGAAAAGTTCCTTTGCGAGAGCCCGGCTAAAACCAGAGGTTGGTTGGGGCAGACCTAACGAATTTCCTAGCTTTACTCTCTAGAATATGGTTTTTCAAAAAAATAAATATTAACTATAATTTACTAATTATTAACAACTAATTATAATAAATTATTAAATATAAATAATAATTATTGAATATAAATAATAATTAGTGATTATAAATTATTTATTAATAATTATTGGTTATAAATTATAAATAATTACCTATCTAAGTTTTCATTTATAAACTAGTAAGTATTAAAAATTATTTAGGTAAATATATGTTATTAATTATATAATATTTTAAGCAATACTAAACATATTCAAAAAAATTGACGTAAACTTATGAGTAAAACTACTTTTAAAAAAGTTGTAGTTAATTAATATCTAGTTGTAAAGAACAACGTTTTTACAACCATCTAAAATTGTTGTTAAAAGGGTACTGTGATAATGTTTTCAAAAAACATTGTAAAAACGTAGGGCCCATTTGGTTTCATTTTGTATTTTGAGTTTTGTGTTTTCAATTTGCACTAAGAAATAGCAAGAAATAAGAGAAGAAGATTTATAATTCTTAGCCGTTGGGACGACCAACGGACGACAAAAGAGTTTGATTGTTCTCCGTACTTTTGTTATCTCTCGAAACACGAAAAATAAAATAAACTTGTTTTCTATTTTATATGTTAATTTCATTTTTCAAAATTGTTTGTTTTTCAACTATACATACAACGGACGCGTTTTTGTATAGACGAAAACACAAAACTAAAAACGACAAGCCAAACGGGGCCGTAGTTTTTTTACAACGATTTTTGACGAAACGTTGTAAAACGTCATGTTTTATTGCATTTTCTGAAAAAACGTTGTAAAAAGATATTTTTACAAGTTTTTTCAAAAAAACGTTGTAAAAGAGGTTTTTACAACGTTTTTAATACAAACATTGTAAAACAAAAGTTATAATAAGTTGTATTTGCTGTAGTGACGTAAATAACACACGTGTCGGACTATATCTAAATCAAGGGTTAATATACTTATGTAACTCAATATATACATGGTATAATCATATGACCACTTCCACAATATCAATAAATATGTGATAATGTATGCATAGTATATGATTAAAATATTATAGGCAATCACAAATGCATCACATAACATTAAATATTACAAAACCATGCACAAAGATGTCGTCATCCACAAAAAGTACATCAAATCATAAATCACGAAATCAATGTCAAATGGGTGAATCATCCATAACTAGAAATCATCAATAATAAGTTATAATCAAGTATAAAATACCAACATAAATATAAATATAGGCTGCTTAGCAAAGAAAACGTATACAATAAAAGATATGAGAATCCACTATGTTCTAGACACCTATCCAGATATAATCTCATTTCCTTATATATGAATAAATAAAAATAAATCATGATGGGAATGACTGTACGACGGACATGAAGTCCTAAGTTGTGTCATATATACATAATATATGAGTCACCTAAACCATATCTATACTTAGGTGAGGTGTATAAATATAAACGGATCTAGCATTCACACAAAACCAAATGGGAGACTGATGGCCGTATGCCCGCTCTAGGAGACTAGGGTCACCTAATCGGATCTGTTCCTACAGCCTTCAGTTACCTCGATGAATAATTTGACACATATCCACCAGTGGTTCGTTTACGCATAGCCTCGGTCATAACCCTGCTTTGCTCCTAAAGATAACAAACTATTGGCTTATGTGACACAAGGGGCTATAAATGGGCCACCTAAGCCAATAATATAACGGTGTCACGAATTTGGGACTCAATCCCAAAATCAGGCCGCAAGAGTGGATATTAGCCTAATCTGGTACCTCCAATGCTAATAATAGGAGTACGTCATTAGTAGAGGACGAGGGCACCTACCCTGCTCACATCTATGAGCTTCACCTCATGTAGGTGCAATCTTATAGTACTATTTCCATCATGCGAGTGCCATCTACTTATAATGAATAACCAAATAAATATCACAACAGTATCCCATACCACTGCATGAAACTCAACTGTTTATTCACTATTCATAAAATTCACTCAATCTCCACAGTATTCTATATAATGAGTCCAAAGAATAACCGGAGAAATATTACCGGATACCAGATGGTATTATAACTCCGTTTATTCAAATTCATCGTCACATAGAATCAAAATCATCATAAACTCAATATCCTAAATATAGCAATATCACGAATCCATACAGAAGGATGTCATCACCATATCATATCAAAACACTAGTCAACTCAATATCAATGGTGAATCGTTCTTATAAATCCAGATCAATATAAAAGAAATTGGAAATCGGGAAGTATAATAAAGCAAATTATATATATATATATATCAAATCAATATTTAATAGTAAATCATTCATAACATACAATCTTAATATAACAGAGATGAGGATATTAGATTTGCATAACAATCGTTTCAAAATATTTTATAATTAAATATTATTTTTAAATAAATTTTATAATTATCCAATCAATTTTCTTTTAATCTTAAACCATAAAATACATTTTCCAAAACATTATGTTATATTCAAATTTCATGAAATATACTTTGAAACCCATAAAATATTAATTAGAAACCATTTCTTATTTTACTAAAATTTATAAGATTTTTAAATAATTAATAAACAAAAAGTATCATATTTCTTTTTAATATAAGATTATCTTTATTAATATTATTAGAACCAAACTTAAACAAATATTTCTTTAAAATAATATCACAATCTTATATACATGATCTTTATTAATTAAATCCATTAATTATCAATCATTATAATTAATATAAATTAATATGAATATATTATTATTATTTAAAAAAGGTCTAACCAGTCGTTGCAACCAATCGACCCCTAGTGGTCGATCGGTTCTAGCTACCGTTCTCACATTTCTATGCCCGAATTCCATCGATTCAGGCGATCTCATTCTCCTACTTGTGGCTATCTTCACCAATTCAATGCTTTTTACATTATTTACCCAAACACCAATTTAATTGCAACATATATGATATGAATAGATGATTCAGAACATAGATTTATGAGTTCGTTTACTCACCTAAAGCTCTACAGTTTAATTTTCTCACTACTTGCACAACCCAGCACATTAGCGTAGCAATAAAACTCAAATTCCTTCTTTCCATAGATACACATAAGTGCAGAAATGCATATACTCAAATTTTGTGATTTTTAATAATTTACTTAATTTGTTATAGAATTTGAAAGAGGAATGTTATTGGGAAGAAGCATCCAATTGGAGATGAGAAGGGAGATATGCATAAACTACTATTTGCCGAACGAAAGGAAAAATCTCGAATTGTAAGAATCTCGGGATTAGAAACATCAGGATATGGGAAATATAAATTATCGGGTTTGGGTTCTTGGGCTTTGAACTAAAGATTAGTTGAATATTTATTTTCTTTTCCATTTCTTTCTTTTTACAAAACTATTTTCTATTTCACACAAAATCATAATAAAATTCAAAATAAAAATTATATTAACAACACTTAATTATTTCCCCAACATTATAAAATTTTATAGAATTTAATTTACACAAATTCTTTTATTTAACTAATTATTTCAAAATTACCATATTCAGCTTTTTATTATAAGAATTTATTTATTAGCTCAAATTAACTTTAATTTCCCTTTTTTAATTTATTACTTACCCAAATCAATATTACTTATTTAATCTATACTTTTATAAAACAATATAGCTATATTTTAACTCATTTTCCTCTAATTATTCTTTAATTATGTTTTAGTCCCAATTATTAAATAAATACCAAACTTCTTATATAAATAAAATAAATTCCTTTTTTCTCCTTTAAAATATATTTTTCGTCTTATTTATAACCAATATTAACCTTTACAAAATCATTTAATCACTTCTAACACATTTAAAATCATTTTTAACTCAAAAGTATTATTAATATTAATTAAATAATCAATTCCTATATTTATTAATAATTTATGACTTTAAATTATTTAGTTTCCAAAAGAATTCTTTCCATATTCTTTTTAACAAATAATTACTTTCAAAATAATTAAATTTTGTCACTAAATACTTTATCATTAAATCCTAATATTCACAAAGAATTCCAAATCATTCTTGTTTAATCTTTTAAAATCCATTTTAATATATTAAATCGCTATTATTAACCATAATTAATTATTGCCCAAAACCGGATTGTTACACTGAAAATGCCAAATCTCTGAATAGCTTTGATTTATTTGTGTAGCTCTCTTCGCATTGATCAGTTTATATATAAATTTGTTTAATTTGGATTTAATTGGTGGATTATAATTAATTTTTATAAGTGGAGGCAAGATTATTAGAGCAAAAAGAATAAGGTTAGAGTTCTATTTATTTTAAACATTTTAGATGCTTATATATTTTCTATAGCCAACATGTCACTATTATTATAAAAACAAATATCATCATCGAAATACTAGAAACAGATTTATTTTATAACGAATATTCATATACTTCTATTTTCAGTCAAACCCAAAAATCTTTATTATTTTATAAATAATATTTGGCATCCACGAAAGTAATCCTTTAAAACTTGATTTTTCCACTAGAAAGTGTCATATGGTATGCTACCACTACTTTCATTCTTATAATAACAATGTTTGAAATATGAAGCTCCAATCAATCACTCACCACAGGCTATTTATTCTTTCTTCTATAACTAATTTATAGTTGATAGTTTCTAATCGCATATCTTGAACTCAAGAAAGGAAACCTACAGAAAATAATATTCTTTAAGAAAAATACATTTGGAATAAAAACTATATTTCTTATTCGTTATTAAGTGTTTACAAATATTTTAAACAATTCCATTTTTGATGTCTTTTCATGAAGCAGAGGTGATCATTCACTCTCTTCATTTCAATTATGTCAACATTATAACCGTTCTTTAACTATTATTTCCTATTTTAAAAGGTCAAACCACTCCAAATAGAAACCCTTTACTTAAAGACTACACTCAATTGCTTTACAAAAAGGCGTTCGATCATCCTTAACAATGTAAGGATATCGAATAAGCCTCAATACAGTTTTAAAGTGTTTCTGAGAGCATTAAGTTTACTCTTTTATTTTTATTATTTTCTCTCACAATTTTTTAGTGCGGCAATAGTCATTTTTTGAAGCCACGGGCTAGTATTATCTATCTAGCCCAATGTCGTTGCGAAAGTTCTTATATGGCCGCAATTAATATAATTAATGTTTTTACCATTCTATGCCCTAATTGACCAATTCTATGGATCAAATCCATTTTTATGGATCAACTCGGGCTTCCACTTTGAATCCTTCATTGATATCGAGCATCCATGTTGTAATCGAACTTCCTTCGTCACGATGAGCATTCTTCCATCTGATGGCGTTTCATCAATCTTATCAAAATACCTAAGGTAATATTTCATATGCTCGAGCTTCATATCGAAAATCCTGCCTTTATCCTGTTCAGATCTGGTGTTCTATCCCCGTTCTCCCTTATGTTTTGCTCAGAACTTCTGAAATCCTTTCTAAAACTGTCAGCTAAGATTGAAGTAGCATTGTGCTTCAGCGTCTTCTTTGTAGTGTCGAGGCTGTTGGTTCCTTTGCATTGTGTTTCTCCTTAGTAGGGTCAAGAGTTGGTAGTCACTTGTTTGTATTGTCTTGGTGGGCTTGTACTAGGGTTTGGAGTTTGCGGACCTGGTCTTCTGTGTATCGTATTTTCAGTAACTCCTAAACGACTCCTTAGCGATTGCTCTACAATGCGGTGTCTATGTTAGTAGTTTCTTGTGGTGCCTCAATCGGCCTATGGGTTGTTCTCTTGTTTTTTGATTCTCCTTTGTTTTTAATACTATCTGCTTAGTCGTCTTCGGAGTGGCTTCCCGCATTGATATTCCATGTATAATGTCTTTTTGGGTGTTACCTTATCTCCTTGTTTCCAGTTCTTGTTGATTGCTTTTGTTATGAACTCCTTGTCTATTTTTTGACGTAGGTAGGTGTTAATTATGAAGTTTTGCCACTATTGCATAGCTGAAGAATGCTCTTATATGATGAGCTTGTAAAGTTTTGGTCTAGTTCTTACTTCAGTGCCTCAACCATTTACTGGTATGCAAATTTCTTTTGGACTAGATTACGGAAATAGCAAAAAAATAAAAATAAATAATACCGCATCATTTTGTCAGAAAAGATAATTTGTTCTTTACTTGTAAGGGTAATTCTACAGTTATATCTTCTATTTGTTTTATTTTAGTTTTTTGGGACTAAATGCAATATCCTTAAACAAATATATACTCATGCATCAACAAATGAAAACCAGTAATTATTCCACTCAAACAGTTTAAGGTTTTGAGAAATAAGGAAAGCTCTTTATTTGGCCTATGTGGTGGAAACGATTAAGTTGAGTGCACTGTTTGTGTGTGTAGAATGCGGTCCGTTGCATTAAAGGTAGTGATAGTTACTTGATATAGATTGTACTGGTGGTAGTTTCTGATATAAGGCTTGGTTTCATTCAAAATTAAATAAAGAAAATCAATGTATAGAAATTGTACATTTATAGGGGATCGCTGATTATGGTATGTAATGCTACTGTTATTAATATGCAGCTGGATTTGCAACCCTATTGGAGCAGATAGTGATATGTGTAGTTATGGGTGTGTCCATCATTGGGTCCCTTTCAGTCAGAGTTGGATCTGCTGGTCTTATTTATGTTTATGTTCTCATGTTCGATTTTATGAGATGCATGGGTCACTCTAACATTGAAGTATTTCCTTCAGCCATATTTAACACATTCCCCTTCTTTGATACCTTTTTTATACACCCACATAAGTTGTTTTTATTTTCAACCTTTCGTTTTACTTTTCTTATGGCCAGTACTTAATATCCTTAGCAGTTTATCTGAATAGAGGACTGTCGATATTAATTGTCAAGAGTTAAATTATTTTTGGTGGCATTCATTCACTGCTTTATATCAGTATATGTGTACACGCTTCTTAGCATGTCATCACATATATATGTATATGTATAATGTACTTTAAAGCCACCGTATGTGAAGATGAAATCATATTTGATGTTCAAAAATGATTCCTTGGTTTAGGTTCTTCCATGTGTTTTGCTTTATATCGATAGGTGTTATTGTCCGGCCCATTTCAGACGCCGTGAATGTTGTATTAGACCGTGAATTATGCAGTAATGTATGAACCCTTCTAATGAATCGTGTAAAATTGTGCAGTAAAAAGAAATTATTACGAGTTTCATTCATTAGAGTTGTAATTTCATATGCTTGAATATAACAGGGTTTAGTGCGATAGACCGTGGATGTTGCGGCATTGAAAGGAACAGTGGACAGATAACGTGCCTTCCATTTTAGATGCTGTGCATCAACAGAGACGAGTATGTGTTCCGGGATGCATAGTGAGTGCTAAATTTTTGATTCTCTACGGTGCAGGCCATAGATGGTCCGAAAGTTCTTGAAATTTATTTCTATTTTATGTACTTGTCATTTTTGATGAAATGCTCTAGTATGTAAGCTTGGCAGAGAACACTCTATATGGGTAAGGCAATCACAATAAGTGGTCTTCTATATGTATTCTTAGTATTTATATTTTTAGCATTTCATTTGCTTTTTTTTTTTGTAAAACTTTGGAGCAACACATTCATGTTTCAGTATAGATATGAAGTTATTGTCAGTTTAGTCGGACTGTTACTTTTTTCTAATATGTAAATAAAAAAGAGTGAAGTTATTGTTGGTTTAGTCATTTACTACTATAAGAAGCATTGAAACCTTGTGCCAAAATATTGGAACCACTAACCTATGTAAAACATGTCATTCAGGCTGGCTTTGTGGACTCTACTTTACCGATGGCTAAAGTTAAACCTTTGGATTTCAAGAATGCTGCAATCGCATTTGCAAATTAGTCGTGGAAGAGAACAAGGCTGCTTTTCCTAATGTTCAAGAAGAGAGCCTTCCATATTTGTGCACGGACCTTGTATATCAGTATAGATTGCTTATTGATGGCTTCGATTCATTTCTTGTACCTTTTAAGAACTCTCTTATTTTTTTGACTAAAATTTGAGTCCATACTTCTGTTTTCTTTCTTTCTTATTTTGATTTCAGCATTGAATCCATCACAAGATATTATTCTTGTAAAGAAAATTCAGTATAGTGATTGTTGGGTACGTTCATTCCACCACCGAATCAGAGTGAGAAAGAAGGCACCGGACCAAATTCACCAACCACTGAACCATGCTTCTCCAAGATCCCATCGGACCACCTGCCTTCGGTCCAACTCCACTGCCTACCGGACCAGACTTCACCGAACCAACTGCAAAGCATCCCTGCCGAATCAACCTCTGTCGAACCAGAGTGCTACCGAACCAAGACCTCATCTCCAACCAACTACTATCGAACCAAGGCATTGCCGAACCAAATTTGCCAGGCCAGATTGTATCAGCCCGGGCCCATCAGCAGCTGTATACATCCAAGACCCCTACCCCAGCCTCACTCTATAAATAGAGGGGCAGAGGTACAACAATGTGGGACAAGTTTGAGAGCTCAAACACGGAGAGAATTTAAAACAACTTTCTTTTACTTGTATCAAAGCTTTGTACTTGTAATCTAAACAAGAAAAGAGAAATAACATATGAAGTGGACGTAGGCACATTCTGGCTAAACCACTATAAATCTGCGTGTCTTTTACAGTTCACCCCCTGCTTTTCATATATTTGCATAAATCACCCAAATCACTAAGAACAACATAAAACCTACTAAATCATACGACTTTGAGGTGTTTATCCATTTTTTGTGCAAACATTTTTTGTGCTTTCACTGAGAACTAGGAGCTCGAAGCTTCAGCTTCTTCCACTTAACCTTTTTCCTAACAGCATCGTTCATCGTTCGGAAAACATGCCTCCCAAGCAGAAAAAAAGATGTTAACAAAGGAAAAAAACATCGCATCTAGCAGTCTTCCAGATCCAGCGGTCACGGATCAAGTAAATCGTCCTCCTCTAGCTTCAGTACCAAATGAAGGACAGGCTAATCCAACCACTCCTGCCGCAGAACAGCCCGCAGCAATTACTAGGGCAGATTTAGACAGGGTTGTGGTTGAAGTAACTAACCGCTTCACGTTCCAGCAGGAAGCCTTGGTGGACCATCTCATGTCACGCTTAAGGGATGCTGAAGAGTCCAACTGCAACACTGAATCATGGGGCGAGTCCCAGTCTGGAGGATATCAGAGACAACAAAGATCTTCCTTCTTCGAAGGAGCTAACGGCAGAAGCAACCATGGTAGGAGCCGAGATCGAGCACAGCCCGAAGTTAGGCCTGAGGAAACGTTTGGAACCGAACCCAACGGGGGAGGTACCGGGTGGAGGTCAACTGTAGCTGAGCCTGTCATACTGCCTAACCACGGAAACGCCAGTGAACGGGGCCGAGCTAGAGTCCAGCCCGAAGTTGGACCCGAGGAAGTGCTTAGATCAAAATCCAGCAGGAGAAGATCAAGGCAAGGGCCAACTGTAGCTGACCCTAGCATGCTTCCAGAAGACCAAAGGCAGCCACTGGAAAATATGAGGAATGACAGACGATACCATCCCTACAGGTCATCTGGACGGAATCAATCCCACAAAACAGAACCAAACTCGTTTTTATCTGCTCCAAATTCTGATGAAAGGATGACACGCTTATTCAGAGAGTGCGTCCAACGGGAGCAAAGAGATCGAGGGATAGGCGCTAGGGTAACCAGCCCTTTCGCCCGCAATATCGAAATTGTATCACCCCCCGAGAATGGAAGATGCCAACAATGGAACCTTACAAAGGAACCTCCGACCCCGTTGTACACTTACAGAGATACACACAACATATGCTCATGAGTGGAGCGATAGAGGGAGTACTGTGCAAATGCTTTCCACTATTCTTAGCAGATCTCGCTACCTCCTGGTTCTGTCATCTACCCCAGGGATCCATCAGCTCGTGGGAAATGTTGAAAGAAAAGTTTATCAGTCAGTTCTGCATTCATGTGGAACAACCTAAGGACGCTTATTCCTTATCCAGCGTCAAACAAAAACCTAGAGAGAAACTGCAGCAATACCTAACCCGATTCAATGCCGCAGCGGTCGCAGTCCAAGATGCTGATGAGAAGCTTATCCTAATGGCCCTCTGTAGTGGTGTGCATCCGGACACCAAATTTGCTAGAAGGTTGACAAAAGAAAAACCGGCTACTTTACCCGATTTCTTCCATGAAGCCGGGAAATATATGAGGCTTGAGGATGCTGCCGTTGAGAGGCAGTCAGGACAGCAAAATAAGGCAACTCACAGCAACGCACCTGCTGCGGCAAGGGACGTTCGAAGAAATGATTCCAGAGACAATGCTGGGGGCAAGAAGGGAGAAAAGCGCTTATATCGGCCAGGACCGAGATTCGACACTTACACTCCCTTGAACGAGACCGTCGAAAACATCTTCTTTGCCACCCAAGGCGAAGTCAGATACAAACGCCCACCATACAAGAAGGAATCAGATAACGCGCAGAAGTCTGGAAAGTTCTGCCGCTTCCACGAATCTCATGGGTATGATACCAATGAGTGCCATCATCTCCGGGACTTGATCGAAGAACACATCAGAAGGAAGAAATTGGAACGTTATGTAAAAGGTCAGGATAGGACTCCAGCTCTTGCCAATGAGAACCCAAGGCTACCCTCACCGGAGATCGGCAGAGGAAACCGCAACATCAGCGGCTCTAGTCAAGAGAAGATAGTGGTCCATACCATCTCGGGAGGACCGCACATCGCAGACAGAAGCTGGAAAGAGATGGAAAGATATGAAAGTCGCTTAGAGACAATAAAGACTGTGTCAATTCGGTTATAGAAGAACGCCACCCGAAGCAGAAAGAAAGTGATGACATCACATTCGGTAAGCATGACCTAGAAGGAAGGCAATACCCTCACATGGATCCCATGGTTATCTCTGCCCGGCTCGGTCCCGTCGAAGTTTACCGAATTCTAGTAGACACTGGAAGCTTAGTAAATATCCTGTTCAAACATGCATTCGACAAAATGAAACTATCAATGAAGGATGTATCTCCCTGTGATAAACCACTACACGGTTTCACTGGAGATGCGAAGATGCCCCTCGGGCAACTGGACCTCTTTGTTGAAATTGGAAGCCATCCCCGCTCCGTTGTACGGAGATAGACGTTTGTGCTAATAGAAAACCACTCGGCCTACAACGCCTTCTTAGGAAGGCCAGCCTTGTTTGACTTCCAAATTGTCCTAGCCCCATGGTGCCTAAAGATGAAATTTCCAACGGACAATGGAGTAGGGGAAGTAGAAGGAGACCAGGACGTTGCTCGAGACTGCAATGTGACTGAACTTCGCAACAACCATAGGAAGGATAAAGGGAAGGGTGTAGGGGTTGCCCTCTGCACGAAAAGTCTAGAAGCGTAGCAACTAAAGAAAGCCCCTCCTCTTCGATATACCAGCGACCCTTTCAATGAATTAGACCCCAGGGACAAAGAGGAGGAGGCCACCGCCGAGCCTGCAGAGGCTATGGAGTTTGTATCTGTAGACAAGCACGACTCGAGTAGACTATTGAAAATTGGGTCCCAACTAAAAGCAGAGTTGAAGGAGCAACTCATCGACTTTCTCCGCCACAACTTGGATGTATTCGCATCGTCACACGCTGACATGACCGGAATCTCCCCCGACGTAGCATGCCACGTACTAAACATTGATCCTACCAAGGCGCCCGTAAAACAAAGAAAGAGAAGTATGGGGGCAGAGCGATCAGCAGTCCTCGATGAGGAAGTAAAAAATCTACTTGCCAATGACTTCATACGAGAAGCCATCTACCCGGAATGGTTCGCTTACCCGATACTGGTAAAGAAGGCTAATGGGAAGTGGCGAACATGCATTGACTTCTCCAACCTAAACGACGCCTGCCCAAAGGATTGCTTCCAACTTCCCCGAATCGACCAACTTGTAGACAGCACAGCCGGGCATGAGTCTTATCTTTTATGAACGTGTACTTAGGATATAACCAAATTCCTATGCATGCTCCTGATCAAGACCATACTAGTTTCATCACTGACCGGGGTTTATACTGCTATAAGGTAATGCCTTTCGGACTTAAAAATGCAGGAGCCACCTACCAGCGCCTCGTCAACAAGATGTTTGCAGGGCTAATAGGACAAACTATGGAAGTATACGTGGATGACATGCTGGTAAAGTCAAGGAAAGCCGATGATCACGTAAGCCACCTAGGCGAGATGTTTCAAGTACTTCGCCAGTATGGAATGAAGTTGAATCCCCTAAAATGCTCCTTCGGAGTATCTTCAGGAAAGTTCTTGGGATTCATCGTCCATGCTAGAGGGATTGAAGCAAACCCTGAACAAGTCCGAGCACTAAGGGATATCAAGATACCTTCCACTCGAAAGGAAATGCAAAGCCTGAATGGAAAAGTGGCCGCCCTAAGCCGATTCATCTCCAAAGCAACGGACAAGTGCGTCCCCTTTTTCGAAGCTCTAAAGAAAGACAAAGGAAAGTTCGAATGGACTAACGAATGCCTAACCGCTTTTCTTAACTTAATCGAACACCTCCAGAAACCACCGGTACTCTCGACTCCGAACGAAGGCGAAGAGTTATACCTATACCTTGTTGTGTCATCCCACGCCCTAAGCACTGCCTTGGTAAGAGAAAACAACCGCACGCAGCGGCCAGTTTACTTCGTAAGTAAGAGGTTTACGGGGGCAGAAGTCGGATATCCTAAACTTGAAAAGCTAGCATACTGTAACGACCCGTAAATTTCAGCTGTTTTAATAACGTAATTAGTTGAAATTTTGTGAAATTTTAAACGATAAAATTTTGAAATAAAATTTGATATTTGGAATGCGTCTAGTTAAACATAGCAACTGGTAAATTTTCGTCCGAAAATATGAAAGTTTATTTCGCGCGTAAATTCACTTCAATTTAATCAGTTAAAAAGCGATGAAAATAAAATGTTTCCGAAACCTAAATATTTTTACATAGAAAAATTCTAAACCATCTTCTGAGCAAGATGTCAGTTTGTCGTTTTTCCAAATTCGGACATCTTTGGCTCCGTCGATCTTATTTTTAGTGTTTTTCTTGCATTTTCCGCTGGTAAAAATTTCGAATTTTTATAATTCAATCATACCACCGATATCTGTATACTGTTTTGATCGTCTCGTCGTGCTGATCTCAACAGTATATTCATCTTTGCATATCGGAGTCCGGTACGCTGCGAAATTGGTAAAAACGATTTTTTTCGTATCGGTATTCGTTTTAAATCTTTTCGTTTTCCTTGTGACTATTCGTTACTATTGCATCTATATCTTCTGAATTTAACTTATGCCTGTTCGTTCATTTCATTTATTGGGTTCAGTTCGAAATAAAAAAAATGATGAAACGTGCCTATTCATTTTCTTTGCTAACTGTTTGTTCTTTGGCAAGCCTACACGTCCTCTTACCTGCTCCATTTTCTTTTTTTTCTTCTTGCCTATTCTCCTCACCCAGTCTGCCGCATCCACCTCCTCCCTCTCTCTTTGCACATGCCACGGCTCCGCCCACAGCCTCTCCACGATCCACCACTACCCCGCAGGAAACCACCACGCGAGCGCTCCACCCTCCACATCACAAGCCTCCACCGTTTGCCGCTATCTCCTCTTTATTTTGTGGGGTGCGTATATACTTTCTGTTTAATAGTAGTTGAAGTATACTTTTTTTTATGAGAAATAAGTTTATATATATATATATATCAGGTAATCTATATGGTTATTGATATATTTCCTTTTCTACAATATAAAGGTATACATATGGTTTGGTTATAATGTGAGTTATATTTGACGACTTATATATGTTAAAAGAATGTAAATTATGTATCGGTCCTATATAAGATCTGTTTGCTGTTTATATATATAATAAATCTATACAAGTTATAAAATTTGTTTAAGTTTTGTTACATACGCACATCATTGTATAGGATCATATGTATGTGTAGAGGGTAGGCTATAGATCCTGTTGTTGAACGTATTATATTTAAAGTGTTATATATAATATAACAGTGGTTTTCACAAGCATGGTAAATAGCAGCAGTATGTGTATATAATAAGTTAGAGTTGTTCATATAATGTATAAGTGTACATTGTTGTGAGCAAACATACATATAAATAGTGCGTATTATGTTTAACGTCTGCATGTTGTTTACAAGTTATATATGAGTCTGTTGTTTATATTAGTTTATATAGTAGTTGTGTTTACTATATATTATATTTAAAGGAAAGTATCTACTTTATATATATATATATATATAGAATATTTTATTTAATATTCTAAATGAGTGTATATATAACAGTTTATAAAAAAAAATTACGCATTCGGTAGAGAGGTTATAAATTTTGGTTTGGGTTTTGAATGTTTAGAATAAGTCTGTGAAGTACATTATACTATAGTGGGTTCACATGTATTTATCTACGTGTATTCGTTAGAATATGCATGTATGTTGTTATATAAAATAAAAGAATTTGCTGTTTATATACAAAATTGTATAAAAGTATTTAGAAGGTGCCTGTCAGTATTGATGTTAGTTTAAACATATAATTATAATATAGCTACTGTGTACTAGATGTATAAAGGAAGTATTGTATGGGTTTTGTTAAATATATACATGTCCGTTTTCCTAGTATAAATGATCGTTTTATATAATTTATATTACAAGTATATGTCAAGCTTTGAAAATACGTATATCATATTGGGTTCAGTTATATTAGTTTGTATAATCTATAGTTTATATAAATATAGTATAAATATTAGTGTCGGGACATGATTTCTTGAAACAGTAGTGATAGGTGTTTAAACTTATATATATATATATATCTTGTACGTATGTTTTAATATTGGCTGTACTTCCAAGTTTTACAGTATATGTTATATATATATGGTTATGGTTTTAATATCTTAGTTATATAATAATATATTCAGTTATATATATTTTATCGTGCATTATAAGTTATATTCATAAGATTATGTAGGTATGTGTTAAAAAGGTGATGTTTGTTCAGTCTGTTGTTTACAAAGGAAGGTTGTATATAATGATGGTTTTAATATATATATATATAATATAATAATAATGTATATATTTTCCGTTATATCAAGCAATTCTGATTTGAATTCGTCTATTCCTTTTTATCAGCTTGTCCGTCGAATTCGTGCCAACCTTATTTGTTTGGATTCGGGCTTGGATCTCGTAACTCAATTTCAGTGTCTATTCGCTCTAGCCTCGAAAGGTGAGCACTCACTCATGATTAACGTTCTTTTATTTATTAAATTTGATTTCAATTGAAACGACAATTGAAATAGGCTGCTGTTAGTTAATTACACTGTTATATATGCTATTACCTGTATCAGTTCACCTGTGACAATTGACACCATTATCTGTTATTTATGAAATGATAATCCTGTTTGATTGATAATTGATTGATTGTTGATGTTTATATTGGACGTTAAATTGTTAATGTTAAAATGATAAATAGTATGCAATTGAACTTGATATAGGATAGTTAAATGTTAAATTTGATTAACTGACATTTGTATAATATGACCCATTTAACTGTTGAATTTATTGACACGTAGGATTTGTTTAATTACCCTTTGAACCACTGAATGTATGTTGTTAAATTGATGATGTATGAAATTGTAATAGATGACAAGTGAAAACCGTAATGTAATAATCTTTAATCTACATGAAATGATAGTGTAGATTCTAGAAATAAGTATATTAATTCGTACAAATAACAATGCGAATTAATACGGTTATTTCGGGATTATTTGAATTGATTATTGGATTGATATTGATTGTTGTTATTGCTTGTTTATTTACTTTGACACCATCCCAGTTATCACACTGCAAGTTCCCTTTGTTATGCTATGATTTTGAATTGAATTGGAATCGGGTTGAAATGATAAATACCCAAATTGAACTTTGACCTTGGTTATAGAGAATTAAATAAAAACCCGATTGGTCAATAATTTAATTTAAAAATAAAATGAAGATTTTATTTGAATAAATAATATGGTTTTGAAATGAAGTTGAAATTTGAATTTTAATGAAATTTAATGTGAATATTTAATAATCTGAAACAAAATATTAACAATGTAATTGATGAAAGAATGTTGTTTAATTTGAGAAATGATTGAATTAAGTTTGAAATGATTTAATAATTAAGTTTGAAATTATAATTAAGTTTGAAATTATTAAACTTTGAAGTTATTTAATAATTAAGTTTTGAAATATTTAATAATTAAATGAGATTTAATTATTTAATGATTAAATTGAATTGAATTCTTTAACAAGAAAAATTGAACTTTTGAATAGGTGAATTTTACTTCGTAAATAATTGAAATTGAGTTTTCTTTATTAATTAAGTTTTTTGGAAAATTATTTAAGTAAGTAAATAAGTGAAATTGAATTTCTTTATCAAGAAATAAAATGTGATTTATTAGAATTAATGCAAGACTTGAAATTTAAAGAATTTGATTTGATGAATTTAATTTAATTCAATTTGTAAGTTTTGATATAATGAAGTTGAACTTAAGAAATTGATTTAATGAATTGGAAATTAAACAGAAATTGTTTTAAATGAAAATTTACTTAACGAACATTGAATGAAATTGATAAATGGATTTAAATTGATTTGAATGTTAAATTAATTTAAATGATTTCAGAATGAAACTTATATACGAACTTGAATCAATACTTGAATTGTTTTGAAAAAAAATTGAAATTGAATTATAAGATTCTGAAATTATGAATTTGGATGTTTTGAAACGTAAATTTTGGAAATTGGTTTAGAAAGACAAATGAAGTGTTGATTTACAAATTCTATTTGAAATTGAATTTGATTTGGTTTTGAAATAAATAAACGACCAATCAGTGTAATAATTACGAAAGTTATTAAAGAGACCGGAATCGGTTATGGATATACTCTCTATCTAAACCGAAACCACTTTAATAACTATACGCGGAGTGATGAACCAGAATGAAGTGGTTGGAATGATGTACGTGTTGACTGAAGAAAGAGAACGATAATGGATAGCCTTGACACTTGTGTCAAATTGGAAATGACTAAAACAGAAGCCGTGCCGGGCCAATGGAGGATTAGCTACCTCAAGTGGACACACTTCTTCGAACTACTTATTACTTGTTGTCGATTGGTGCACCCTTGATTTTGGGAGTGTTGTTTCACGGTGTTGCGGGCGCTGCGGCGTTGCGTTCTCACCAGTCCGGATCAGGCGAACGGTAGTATCACTACCTTGGGTATTGCCTCATGTGCCTTGTCATACTTGTATTCCATTTATACGCGACCACTACGATTTTGATTTGTACCTTTAGTATATGGATTGCCCTCTGGTGACTTCCGGTTTTGGGGAAACTACGGTCTTGTATATGCTTTTGGGAATAAAAATGTGTTAAGGGTGGAATGGGCCATGACTTAACACTATTTTGATATCTTTATATTACTGATAGACATTATCTACTTATCGTACACTACTACATAGTAGATAGTTTAACGGATCCTTAAAGGATGGTTATTCCAAACATCCTTTGAGTTACTTGTATTTCAATTGCTATTTCACTTGAGTTGGATTTATTAATATAAGAATGTTAATCCTGACTCGAGTGTCTTGTGTTTTTGCTTTACGCTCGAGTCAGACTGAGTGTACCAGTATTCGAGACTCGCCTTTGGAGTTGGAGCTTTGCTTGAAGATCCAGCCATCTATTCTGCTTTCAGCATTCGATGATTCCAGTGATGTATTCTGATTTGTATCTGATGTATTGTATTACTCTTCTGTTGTAAACTCTGATGTATCTTATATATTCATATAGTAGCTTCATGAACTACTATCTCTTTTATTTCCGCTGCACTTATTACTATGTGTCTGTGATCTGTGATTATTTATTTACTGTATATGTTCAGTTTTGCCAAATTTAAATTAACAACGCGGTATTTTGAGCAATTCAACTCCGGCATGAGTGTCTACCTATACACTTATAATGGATGCGAATGGTCCAAAATTCTGGGTCGTTACAGTTGGTATCAGAGCTTTGGTAGCTCTAGGCAAAACTCAACATATATGGTAAATGTATTTACAGAATCACTCTCATTCGAGTTTCAATCTCTTCCTTTGACTCAATTTCTTTGAATTTTGAAACGTTCCCTGCGGTTCCAAAAAATTCATTCGTGTCCCTCACTATTCGTCTTCTTTCAATCATGGAGCACCCCATAACTCCATTCTGAATGTTATCTATAATAGATCGACGGTCTCGCCAATCTTCGAATGATTCGTAAAGGAGCAAAACTCCTTTACAATAGGCATTGATTTACCGGAGATTTCTGTATCCTCGATTTTCGTTGCTATCTATCTCCTGATATACCTGAATTCTATTTCTTGAGATCGAATGTTGATTTACCTCGGAATTCGGCATCGATCTTATTCTCGAAGTCACGGTCGACCCGGTTAAGGTTGCCCCGATTTATATAAACTTATCCATTGCCCTATTTTGTTATTTAATCATCTTATCTTTGTTTCGAACCTATCTTCGAATCAAAATTCTCTTTGATTTGAGTCCATCAAATTTGAATCTATATCCTTGCTTTAAAATCCATTCTTGTATCGTCGAGCGAGGAAGTGTATTTGTAAATAAATTTTAAAATATTTTTATTTGTGTTGTTTGAGTTGTTGATGTTGATTTGGGTTTTCGATCGATTCGTCTGATCAACGCTATCGATAGGATTTCCAAAACACTTGAGCAGAGCAAACTGACACAATATCGTTTTCAAATTTTATAAATAAAATAAAAGTTTTGTATGATTATCTTATATATAAATATAAGTTTTCTGAAATTAAATTGTTAATGAATTTGTTGTCTGAAAATAATAATATTTGATTTTCATTTATTGTTTTGTAAACTATTTACCATTTCATAATACAAATAAATGAATTTATAAACTTGGTTATAAATTGATTGGAATTTGAAATGAATTTAATTCAGAAATTTGAGAATTTATTAGTTTCCGGTGATTTCGAACTTTGTTTTTTTAAAATTTTAAAGTATATATTATTGGAAGTATTTCCGAATAGAAATCGTTTTCAAAGAATTTTAAAATGATGAAATCAGTGCTCTTCTCTTTGTCGCTGGAAAATAATTTCGGTGATGGCGGCCGCATCATCGACATTCATTTTCGAGTTTCGAAGTGGAGATACTATTCTGTAGCTTTGCTACGGTTTTGTTTTGAAAAAAATATTTTGATTTGAATTTCTTCAGTATAATTTGATTTATATATATATAGGTATCTTATTTTAAAAATTTAATTTGATTTGATATAAATATATTATATATATCTCTAAATTGTTTAAAGTTAATCGGAAACCTAATTCTAAAATTTTGTTAAAGGATGATTTTAATTATAAATAAAACCAAAATTTGGAATAAATATTTAAACTTGAATAATTGAATTGAGAAAATTTTATTTGTATATCGTTCAACTGCATTCTAATACAACTTACCTAAATCATTCAGAAGTAGAATATGTAATTGGATAATATATAATATAAATTGAATTTATAAATAAAATTTGAGTGTTTATAATAAATGTTATACACTAAATTTTAATTATAAAGATGTTAATAGAGTTAGATAGGATAATAAGTAAAACTCAGTTAATAATGAAATAAATCTGTTTTGAAAGAATTAATAAATTGAAATTTGATCAACCTATGAAAATACCTTGAATTTAAAAGCGATTAGTAAATATAAATTAATTTAAATCGGAACTTTTATGGTTTAAATTAATTTATATGGGTTAAATATATGTGATTAGATATATTAAGTAGAATAAATTAATAATAATTTGGAAAAAAAAATTAAATCTGTTGAAAATAAAATATGATTATAATAAAAGACTATTCAAATTTATGGTTTTAGAAATTGTAAATTGAGGATAATTGGATAATAAGATAATGAATTTAGAAATAGTTGAGATTGATTTTAGTGAAATCAAATTGATTAAATCAATTATTGAATATCAATTAAATTAAATTTGAATTTATATGGTTTAAATTAATTGTTATTTTGTATTTCAAATCTGTTTTTCTTTCTGGTTGTTTCTATTCTCCTACCTCGTTCCTTTTCGGGGACGAAAAGTTTTGAGTGGGGGAGAGTGTAACGACCCGTAAATTTCAGCTGTTTTAATAACGTAATTAGTTGAAATTTTGTGAAATTTTAAACGATAAAATTTTGAAATAAAATTTGATATTTGGAATGCGTCTAGTTAAACATAGCAACTGGTAAATTTTCGTCCGAAAATATGAAAGTTTATTTCGCGCGTAAATTCACTTCAATTTAATCAGTTAAAAAGCGATGAAAATAAAATGTTTCCGAAACCTAAATATTTTTACATAGAAAAATTCTAAACCATCTTCTGAGCAAGATGTCAGTTTGTCGTTTTTCCAAATTCGGACATCTTTGGCTCCGTCGATCGTATTTTTCAGTGTTTTTCTTGCATTTTCCGCTGGTAAAAATTTCGAATTTTTATAATTCAATCATACCACCGATATCTGTATACTGTTTTGATCGTCTCGTCGTGCTGATCTCAACAGTATATTCATCTTTGCGTATCGGAGTCCGGTACGCTGCGAAATTGGTAAAAACGATTTTTTTCGTATCGATATTCGTTTTAAATCTTTTCGTTTTCCTTGTGACTATTCGTTACTATTGCATCTATATCTTCTGAATTTAACTTATGCCTGTTCGTTCATTTCATTTATTGGGTTCAGTTCGAAATAAAAAAAAATGATGAAACGTGCCTATTCATTTTCTTTGCTAACTGTTTGTTCTTTGGCAAGCCTACACGTCCTCTTACCTGCTCCATTTTCTTTTTTTTCTTCTTGCCTATTCTCCTCACCCAGTCTGTCGCATCCACCTCCTCCCTCTCTCTTTGCACATGCCACGGCTCCGCCCACAGCCTCTCCACGATCCACCACTACCCCGCAGGCAACCACCACGCGAGCGCTCCACCCTCCACATCACAAGCCTCCACCGTTCGCCGCTATCTCCTCTTTATTTTGTGGGGTGCGTATATACTTTCTGTTTAATAGTAGTTGAAGTATACTTTTTTTTTATGAGAAATAAGTTTATATATATATATATATATAAGGTAATCTATATGGTTATTGATATATTTCCTTTTCTACAATATAAAGGTATACATATGGTTTGGTTATAATGTGAGTTATATTTGACGACTTATATATGTTAAAAGAATGTAAATTATGTATCAGTCTATATAAGATCTGTTTGCTGTTTATATATATAATAAATCTATACAAGTTATAAAATTTGTTTAAGTTTTGTTACATACGCATATCATTGTATAAGATCATATGTATGTGTAGAGGGTAGGCTATAGATCCTGTTGTTGAACGTATTATATTTAAAGTGTTATATATAATATAACAGTGGTTTTCACAAGCATGGTAAATAGCAGCAGTATGTGTATATAATAAGTTAGAGTTGTTCATATAATGTATAAGTGTATATTGTTGTGAGCAAACATACATATAAATAGTGCGTATTATGTTTAACGTCTGCATGTTGTTTACAAGTTATATATGAGTCTGTTGTTTATATTAGTTTATATAGTAGTTGTGTTTACTATATATTATATTTAAAGGAAAGTATCTACTTTATATATATATATAATATTTTATTTAATATTCTAAATGAGTGTATATATAACAGTTTATAAAAAAAATTACGCATTCGGTAGAGAGGTTATAAATTTTGGTTTGGGTTTTGAATGTTTAGAATAAGTCTGTGAAGTATATTATACTATAGTGGGTTCACATGTATTTATCTACGTGTATTCGTTAGAATATGCATGTATGTTGTTATATAAAATAAAAGAATTTGCTGTTTATATACAAAATTGTATAAAAGTATTTAGAAGGTGCCTGTCAGTATTGATGTTAGTTTAAACATATAATTATAATATAGCTACTGTGTACTAGATGTATAAAGGAAGTATTGTATGGGTTTTGTTAAATATATACATGTCTGTTTTCCTAGTATAAATGATCGTTTTATATAATTTATATTACAAGTATATGTCAAGCTTTGAAAATACGTATATCATATTGGGTTCAGTTATGTTAGTTTGTATAATCTATAGTTTATATAAATATAGTATAAATATTAGTGTCGGGACATGATTTCTTGAAACAGTAGTGATAGGTGTTTAAACTTATATATATATATATATATATCTTGTACGTATGTTTTAATATTGGCTGTACTTCCAAGTTTTACAGTATATGTTATATATATATGGTTATGGTTTTAATATCTTAGTTATATAATAATATATTCAGTTATATATATTTTATCGTGTATTATAAGTTATATTCATAAGATTATGTAGGTATGTGTTAAAAAGGTGATGTTTGTTCAGTCTGTTGTTTACAAAGGAAGGTTGTATATAATGATGGTTTTAATATATATATAATATAATAATAATGTATATATTTTCCGTTATATCAAGCAATTCTGATTTGAATTCGTCTATTCCTTTTTATCAGCTTGTCCGTCGAATTCGTGCCAACCTTATTTGTTTGGATTCGGGCTTGGATCTCGTAACTCAATTTCAGTGTCTATTCGCTCTAGCCTCGAAAGGTGAGCACTCACTCACGATTAACGTTCTTTTATTTATTAAATTTGATTTCAATTGAAACGACAATTGAAATAGGCTGCTGTTAGTTAATTACACTGTTATATATGCTATTACCTGTATCAGTTCACCTGTGACAATTGACACCATTATCTGTTATTTATGAAATGATAATCCTGTTTGATTGATAATTGATTGATTGTTGATGTTTATATTGGACGTTAAATTGTTAATGTTAAAATGATAAATAGTATGCAATTGAACTTGATATAGGATAGTTAAATGTTAAATTTGATTAACTGACATTTGTATAATATGACCCATTTAACTGTTGAATTTATTGACACGTAGGATTTGTTTAATTACCCTTTGAACCACTAAATGTATGTTGTTAAATTGATGATGTATGAAATTGTAATAGATGACAAGTGAAAACTGTAATGTAATAATCTTTAATCTACATGAAATGATAGTGTAGATTCTAGAAATAAGTATATTAATTCGTACAAATAACAATGCGAATTAATACGGTTATTTCAGGATTATTTGAATTGATTATTGGATTGATATTGATTGTTGTTATTGCTTGTTTATTTACTTTGACACCATCCCAGTTATCACACTGCAAGTTCCCTTTGTTATGCTATGATTTTGAATTGAATTGGAATCGGGTTGAAATGATAAATACCCAAATTGAACTTTGACCTTGGTTATAGAGAATTAAATAAAAACCCGATTGGTCAATAATTTAATTTAAAAATAAAAAGAAGATTTTATTTGAATAAATAATATGGTTTTGAAATGAAGTTGAAATTTGAATTTTAATGAAATTTAATGTGAATATTTAATAATCTGAAACAAAATATTAACAATGTAATTGATGAAAGAATGTTGTTTAATTTGAGAAATGATTGAATTAAGTTTGAAATGATTTAATAATTAAGTTTGAAATTATAATTAAGTTTGAAATTATTAAACTTTGAAGTTATTTAATAATTAAATGAGATTTAATTATTTAATGATTAAATTGAATTGAATTCTTTAACAAGAAAAATTGAACTTTTGAATAGGTGAATTTTACTTCGTAAATATTTGAAATTGAGTTTTCTTTATTAATTAAGTTTTTTGGAAAATTATTTAAGTAAGTAAATAAGTGAAATTGAATTTCTTTATCAAGAAATAAAATGTGATTTATTAGAATTAATGCAAGACTTGAAATTTAAAGAATTTGATTTGATGAATTTAATTTAATTCAATTTGTAAGTTTTGATATAATGAAGTTGAACTTAAGAAATTGATTTAATGAATTGGAAATTAAACAGAAATTGTTTTAAATGAAAATTTACTTAACGAACATTGAATGAAATTGATAAATGGATTTAAATTGATTTGAATGTTAAATTAATTTAAATGATTTCGGAATGAAACTTATATACGAACTTGAATCAATACTTGAATTGTTTTGAAAAAAAATTGAAATTGAATTATAAGATTCTGAAATTATGAATTTGGATGTTTTGAAACGTAAATTTTGGAAATTGGTTTAGAAAGACAAATGAAGTGTTGATTTACAAATTCTATTTGAAATTGAATTTGATTTGGTTTTGAAATAAATAAACGACCAATCGGTGTAATAATTACGAAAGTTATTAAAGAGACCGGAATCGGTTATGGATATACTCTCTATCTAAACCGAAACCACTTTAATAACTATACGTGGAGTGATGAACTAGAATGAAGTGGTTGGAATGATGTACGTGTTGACTGAAGAAAGAGAACGATAATGGATAGCCTTGACACTTGTGTCAAATTGGAAATGACTAAAACAGGAGCCGTGCCGGGCCAATGGAGGATTAGCTACCTCAAGTGGACACACTTCTTCGAAATACTTATTACTTGTTGTCGATTGGTGCACCCTTTATTTTGGGAGTGTTGTTTCACGGTGTTGCGGGCGCTGCGGCGTTGCGTTCTCACCAGTCCGGATCAGGCGAACGGTAGTATCACTACCTTGGGTATTGCCTCATGTGCCTTGTCATACTTGTATTCCATTTATACGCGACCACTACGATTTTGATTTGTACCTTTAGTATATGGATTGCCCTCTGGTGACTTCCGGTTTTGGGGAAACTACGGTCTTGTATATGCTTTTGGGAATAAAAATGTGTTAAGGGTGGAATGGGCCATGACTTAACACTATTTTGATATCTTTATATTACTGATAGACATTATCTACTTATCGTACACTACTACATAGTAGATAGTTTAACGGATCCTTAAAGGATGGTTATTCCAAACATCCTTTGAGTTACTTGTATTTCAATTGCTATTTCACTTGAGTTGGATTTATTAATATAAGAATGTTAATCCTGACTCGAGTGTCTTGTGTTTTTGCTTTACGCTCGGGTCAGACTGAGTGTACCAGTATTCGAGACTCACCTTTGGAGTTGGAGCTTTGCTTGAAGATCCAGCCATCTATTCTTATTTCAGCATTCGATGATTCCAGTGATGTATTCTGATTTGTATCTGATGTATTGTATTACTCTTCTGTTGTAAACTCTGATGTATCTTATATATTCATATAGTAGCTTCATGAACTACTATCTCTTTTATTTCCGCTACACTTATTATTCTGTGTCTGTGATCTGTGATTATTTATTTACTGTATATGTTCAGTTTTGCCAAATTTAAATTAACAACGCGGTATTTTGAGCAATTCAACTCCGGCATGAGTGTCTACCTATACACTTATAATGGATGCGAATGGTCCAAAATTCTGGGTCGTTTCACATACTGTTTACTAATCACATCACGGAAACTGCGTCACTACTTCCAGTCCAATTCCATCAAAGTTCTGACCGATCAACCACTGAGGCAGGTACTCCATCGTCCCGACACTTCCGGGCGACTACTTAAATGGTGCATTGAACTAAGTCAGTATGATATCACCTATCACCCTCGCACCGCCATCAAGGGACAAGCCATGGCTGATTTCATTGCAGAATTCACTACCAACGAAGACAAGGAGCAATTGGAAATAGCAGAAGACATCAAGTGGAATCTCTTTGTGGATGGTGCATCAAACGAACAAGGCTCGGGGGCAGGTGTAGTAATAATCACTCCCAAAGGAAATAAGCTGCACTATGCTATAAGGTTGGAGTTCGCTGCCACCAACAACGATGCAGAGTATGAAGCAGTGATAGCTGGATTAGAACTTGCCTTAGAAATCGGAGCCAATTCTTTGTGTCTTCATAGTGATTCTCAACTTATTGTTAATCAAATACTAGGAGAATTCCAAGCTCGAGAAGAACGACTTATAGCGTATTTAAAGAAGACCAAGTTACTTCTCAGCCGATTGGACCACTACTTAGTCAAACACATCCCTCGGGAAGAGAACCAAGAGGCCGACGAATTGGCAAAGCAAGCAAGTGTGAGAGACAGCGCCATCTTCGGGGCAGTAACCATTTCAAGGCAACTGGCCCCAAGTTTTGAGCAAGTGAATCTGATAGCTACAACTGAAGAAGCAACTTGGATGACTCCCATCCGAGACTACTTACAAAGCGGCACACTGCCCAACGGGCGTAACGAAGTCAAGAAAATCTTGAGGAAAGCTTCCCGCTACACAATACAAGAAGACATCCTCTATCGGCGCAGATTCTCTAACCCGTTATTAAGGTGTGTCGCTGGGAGGGAAGCCAAGGAAATCTTATCCAACATTCATCAAGGAAGCTGCGGAGATCACACTGGAGGGCAAACTTTAGCAAAAAAGATACTCCGATATGGATATTTCTGGCCCACCTTAAGCAAGGACGCCTTAGATTTCGTCAAAAAATGTGACAAATGCCAGAAGTTTGCTAAGATTCCGCGGCTACCAACAACTGAGATTACACAAATGACCAGCCCTTGGCCCTTTGCGGTATGGGGAATTGACTTAATCGGAGAACTACCAATGGGCCGAGGCGGGGCCAAATATGCTATAGTGGCAGTCGACTATTTCACCAAATGGGTGGAAGCAGAACCTCTGAATAAAGTATCTTCAGCAAAAGTTATTAACTTCTTGATCAAAAATATTCTGTGCAGCTACGGAGTCCCATTTAAAATTATATCAGACAATGGACTTCAGTTTGATAGCGAAGAATTCGCCAACTGGTGCCGAGAGCACGGAATTCACAAAAGCTTCTCATCCGTAGCGTATCCCCAGGCAAACGGACAAGTCGAAGACGTCAACAAAATTCTGAATACCCTAATCAAAAAGAAACTCGAAAAGTCAAAGGGCGCTTGGGTGGATGAACTCCCTACGGCACTGTGGGCCTATCGCACATCTTTCAGAACCTCGACAGGGCATACTCCTTTCTCTTTGGCATACGGATCGAAGGCTATGCTCCCAGTTGAAACCATCGTGCCTTCCCACCGTAGGATCCACTATAACCCAGAAGAGAACGAAGAACTCCTTCACATGTCTTTGGATCTAGTTGAGGAGAGAAGAAATGATGCAATCCTTAAAGCAGCAGCCCACAAGCAAAAAGTGGCAGCACAATACAACTCCAAAGTCAAGCATCGTACCTTACAAGAAGGGGATCTTGTCCTCAAGCGAATCTTCCCTTGCCCCGGAGCACTAGATCCAATCTGGGATGGACCATATGTAATTCATAAAGATCTCCACAATGGAGCTTATATTTTGTCAACAATGGACGGAGAGGTGTTCCAGAGGGCATGGAACATCCAACACCTCCGTCGATACTTTTCTTAACTTGTACTGCCCATATGAAGTGAATTAACAAAGAGAATCAGTGGACGTAGGCCTTTTCGTGCCGAACCACTTTAAAAAAACCTTGTCTCTTTTTTAACTTGTTCCTTTATATCTTGGCTGCTTGTTAACTTTATCCTTTCCTGTTGAACAAAATCCTATGCGTATAGCATTTCCACCCAAGCACTCCACAGCGCAACTTCACCTGGACAAGACCTAACAGGTACTATGCGAATCTATGCCCTCGCCAATGAGACACTTTTGCTCCGGCATCCCTCTGCTGCGGGTTAACTCATTGCTCGTGATGGCCCTTAAAGCCAACTGTAATGAGCCGATTATAAGCCACCGAGAAGGCCGACTATAGCCGAGGCATCTCATTACGGCGTTCGGCTCGCCGGCAACTGTGAACCGACTATAAGCCCCAACATAAGGTGTGGCCAGCCAGGGGCAGTTCACGGTTGACGATCGGCACCCACGCTAGCCGGCCACAGTAAATCGAATAATACCCACAATTACGGGCCATAATTGCTCGGGTAGTTACTGTGCGCGATCTCGGCTCCGATGTGTCTTAAGTGCGGCTGTGGTAAAAAATAATTAACTCCCCGCAAAGGCGTAAGATGGGTGACAAATGTCTCCAAGACCCACAGCTAGGGAAAGTGACTACAAAGCCCGTTTGCCACGAACTTAAGCACATCGAAGGCCTTCCGTGATTGGAAGTTTTACCTTTTCACATATTTCAATTTTACTTAAGCAACTTTTCTCCTATCCTCTGTAACAATCCCTGAAGTACAGGACACAGAGCAGGAGACATTCACTAATGAAAGCAAATGCTCACGACAAGATACTGGACCGCAAAACCACCTGTCGCTAGCAAAAAATAAAAACACATAAGAAAGAGTATTGCAACCAGAACGGGAATTAAAGATAAAGCTTTGACTTACATCCGGAGGTGAAGCACCGAATAGAAACAGAATCATCCCTGACAAAAAACCATTCCTTCTTAAACATGTTGTACTTGGAGTATAGATCCAGGACCGGCTTAAAGGATACGGCCAATTCCAAGCTGATGTAGGGAGACCCCTTCTTGTAGCCTCTCAAGTTGTACAAATACCGGATCTCCCGGTTGGAAGGAGGACGCCCATATCTCCTCTGGAAGATGACGAAGAGACTCACCAGAATGGCATAAGAGTTGGGCTGAAGCTGGAATGGAGCTACCTTTAGATATGTGAGAAAGCTGACTACCCAGGCGTTGAGAGGCAGGATGGCCCCACACATGCAATGGTATCTGCTGTAGGCAAAATATCCTTCGGGAGGATCATACGGCATCACTCCCGCATCCGGCAATAACATGCGTGCTCGGTCGATCCCGAAGGAGTGAGATATAACATCAAGTTGCTCGCCCTTGAGTAAGCTAGGGAAGCAATCAGGAGGCAAGTTAAGAAGTTCCTGAGGACCGTATCCATCCACTAATGATCTCGGGGTGGGCCCGTGACGGACAGGTCCTGGCTGAACTAGGGGCACAGCGGAAGACTCTTCTCTGTCATGAGATCTCTTTTTCTCTGATCGGGTTTCCACTTTGTGAGACATTTTTCTGCAAACACAAAAAGGCACGTTGTTAGAACAAAGGATGTAGAAGTATAAAACAAACAAGTATATGATGTCTGGAGTTTAACTTGTCGTTCGAAACATAAAATCATTCGGTACAGAAAATTCTCAAGTCCATTCGATACAGAAAGTTTTCAAGTTCGTTCGGTATTAGGTTCGTTCGGTACTGAAGATTTCACGATCCATTCGACATCGAGTTCATTCGGCATCGAAAGCCCTTAGGATCATTCGGTGCTGAAGATTTCACGACCCATTCGGCATCAAGTTCATTCGGCATCGAAAGCCCTTAGGATCATTCGGTAAAACAAAGAGAATCAACCTTGAAAACTCGTTCGGCAAAGGAGAATTTACCTGGTCCGGCAGTTAAGGTTGGTTCGGCACAGTAATTGACTCGACAGTTCAGAAGCTAACTCAGCTATTTCGTTCGGTAAGGAATGACGAAGGGATGTGGCTCCTACTTATAGAGGAAGGTTGGATAGCCGGACCAGCCGGTTCGGTTCTCTGGCCGAATATGGTCGTCCAAACTGAAACAAAGCACGACATATGCTGAGCATATGCCCTACTTTGGGGGGCAAGTGTTGGGTACGTTCATTCCACCACCGGACCAAATTCACCAACCACCGAACCATGCTTCTCCAAGATCCCATCGGACCACCTGCCTCCGGTCCAACTCCACTGCCTACCGGACCATACTTCACCGAACCAACTGCAAAGCATCCCTGCCGAATCAACCTCCGCCGAACCAGAGTGCTACCGAACCAAGACCTCATCTCCAACCAACTACTACCGAACCAAGGCATTGCCGAACCAAATTTGCCAGGCCAGATTGTATCAGCCCGGGCCCATCAGCAGCTGTATACATCCAAGACCCCTACCCCCAGCCTCACTCTATAAATAGAGGGGCAAGGGTACAACAATGGGGGACAAGTTTGAGAGCTCAAGCATGGAGAGAACTTTAAAACAACTTTCTTTTACTTGTATCAAAGCTTTGTACTTGTAATCTAAACAAGAAAAGAGAAATAACATATGAAGTGGACGTAGGCACATTCTGGCTGAACCACTATAAATCTGCGTGTCTTTTACAGTCCACCCCCTGCTTTTTATATATTTGCATAAATCACTCAAATCACTAAGAACAACATAAAATCTACTAATCATACGACTTTGAGGTGTTTGTCCATTTTTTGTGCAAACAGTGATGCTTTGGTAGAAGCAGCATGGCTATTAGGTAGTGCAATTGAAGCGACATCTATGTTGTAAAGAACTCTTTTTCGACTCTAATTCGTCGTATTTATTTGATCTACTTTGGAAATTCTTTTTGGTTAATAATCCAGTAGGTATCCCATTCAATTTTTACGTAGGTCACGGCTCACTTCTGATATCTGCATATAAGACTGCATTTTGCATTTAAAATTTATAATATCAATATTCCTTGTTCCTTTCTTTTCTAATTATAATTGCCGTTTACTTTATAATTTTATTTTAGGGTGCTTTTGGTACAGGTCTTTGATAGGTTTCAAAATTCGTAAAAACCCCAGTGTAAAAAAGTATGTAAATTAGGTCTTTATTTTTCAAAAATCATCAAAAAACATATAAAAAAACAAAAACAAAATTCCAAATTTTAAAACTTATTTTAATTAATATTTATCTTCGTATTCATGTCAAAAAAATCAAAAACAAGGATGAAAAGTGTAAAAAATGACACAGTATGTTCCAGGAATACTTGCAGACATGTATGCAATTTTAGAGAATAATTGCAGACATGTCTGCACTTATTCTGGATAGCATGCTTTTGCAACTAAAAATTGCAGATATATCTGCAATTTTAAGGAATAAGTGTAGATATTTAAGTAAATATCCTGGTTAAATCAAGGTGCTGATATTCCGTGAATAATTGCATAAATGTCTGCAAATATATGAAATAATTGCAAACATATCTGCAATTATATAGATTTTATTCAATGCAATTATTCAGTGAATAATTGCAGACATATCTGCAAATATATGGAATAATTGCAGATACGTCTGCATTTTTTTTGTAGAAACCTAGTTATAATATTTACAATTTTTTGAAATTTTTTTTAAGCACTGGCGCAAAAAACACGAAAAATACATGCTGCTACAGTAAAATAATTATAGGGACCCGCTTTACAACTTTTTGTTAAGGAGGATGCCGTTTGAATTAACTTTGGTTTTAGGGATGCGTGACTAATATTCACTTTATTTTAAGTGGACTTCCCAGCTTCTTAACCGTTTTAAAGCAATTAGAAATATAATTACATGAAAAATACCAAACTTTATCCGATTACCATTAGATTTAAAGGTTTAGAACTTTCCGCACAGAAAGATTGAGTAGAAATGAAGCTTTAGTTTTGCAGCCAATTTTTAATTCCTATCACCTTCATTATCAGGCCTACAATATATGGTAGATAAAAAATATATCTCATTCTTTGAACTCTTGATAGAAGCTTTAATGTATTATTTGATTTTGTGTTTGCTGGATATATTTTTGCTTGGTCTACCAGCGATACTTGAGATAGGGTTACCCAATACCTAAATTGTGAAATGCGAATTTTAGGTTAATATTCCCGTCTCCAATATAATATAATCACATTTGTGATGACTCATAGGAATTGGTGATAAACTAGTTTTTGATGATTCTAAAATAAAGTTGTAGCCTTGTTTTTTCATAATTCATTGTTGTCTGATGTCGTGAGTGTATGTATGTATATAGTACTATTGATGTATTGTTGATTTGTTGTTTATATGCTGCTCTTATATTGATCATGTATTGTTTTTATATATATATATATAATCTGAGATGAACAAATTACTTTTGTTTTGAACTGTATATTCGAACTCCCGTTTAGTGTTGCAGATTGTCAATTCGAAACACTTACTAAGTGTTGCAGTTTATCAATTTGAAAAATCCAGTAAGTGTTGTTGGTTATGAACTTGAAACGCTTACTAAGTGTTGCAGTTTATAAATTTGAAACACCCAGTAAACGTTGCTGGTTATCAACTTGAAACACTTACTAAGTGTTGTGGTTTATCAATTTCAAACACTCACTCAGTAAGTGTTTCAATTTGTTAATCTGAAACATCCACTAAATGTTTCAATTTGTCAATCTGAAATGTACTACAAATGTTTCAAAAATCTGTAACATACTAATCTGCAACACTCGAAAAGTGTTTTTAAAAATTTTAGCAACATTTTATTACCGTTTCAAATTGGTCATTTTGGTGTAGTGTTACTATATTGACTTGTATAATATTTTGAGATTCATTTATCACTCACACCAAACTGTTGTCTGTCCCGGGGTTTTATGCTTTGCTTCTTAGAGCTTCTCATATTATATATGGATTTCTATGCTTATTTCGCTATGCAACACTATGGAGCCTTGATAGTGTTTGCATATTAATACTATTATTATTATGAGATAGATATTGTAAAGACCCGCAAATCCGTCTTCCGAAAACTCGACACCGATACGTCCACTGTACCAAATGTCGAAAAATCGAATGGCGAAAACGCGAAACTTTAGGGTTAAAAGAAGAGGTAGAAGAAGAGATAGAAGAAAAAGAGAGAACAGAAACAGAATCAGAAACAATTATCAGAATCTCACATTTCGCAGCGGAACAATATATAATAGATAAATCAATAATCTTTAAAACAAAAGACTATATCAGTTTATACATACGTCAATCATCAGAGTTTACAACAATGGACAGTTATATAACTTGCCCCATACAGAATACACAGCGGAATAAATAACAAGTACGATAGTACGCTTCGCCATCCAGCTCATCTCCAAAGCTCCAGAATATCCAGAATATCCTGATAAAATAACTCTAGGCTGCCCGTGTGGAAAATTATGGGCACCCAGAGTTTAGAAAGGGAACAATAAACTCCGAGTCAGTCATGGTGACTGGTGTGAGATCGTAAAACAGTTATTTTCGCAAAGAAAATAAAACAACTTCGCAATGCTTTTGGAAAATGAAACTACCATAAGGCCTCCCACCACACACACAATGCAAACGCAGAATTGGAGGAGATTTCCCCTTATGATAGTCAAAAATGCTTACTACGCAAATCAGTTGATATTATTATTAATGTCTAGTGTGGAAAACATTTCGAAAATATAATATCAATCTTAGCCAACATACAACAATTGTTGTATGTCTACTATAGCTACTACGTTCAGTAGCAGGTTACCGCCACATTCCATAGCAGGTAATACAATTAAAAACCGTACGGGGTTCGTATTGTTTCTTTGGATTTCCAACAATGATCAGGCTAAGGAACTTCCTTACCGAAATAGAAACGCCTCTGGAAAGACGCCCCGGATCCTAACCGGATCTCCGCAAACAAAAGGCCGACGCTACCTCACGCTCTAACCGAGCTGTAACTAGGTAACTAACACACGAGCTATGCCATCCCCCGGTCGTTACCGACCTTTATCCGAGGATCCTCAATCGAAACGCAACAGCCACAAAATATAATCCACATAGGTAAAATATCTAGGCTCCATACCATGATATCACCTTTTATCCAGAAGGAAATGGCATACCCTAGGGGCGCTACCCCTACAAACCTTTGCCGCACATTCCTGTTTCGACCATTACCGGGTTGTGAGGCTCGACGAAGTCTCGTCCACATACATTACGCTTTTCACAAAGCCACGCTTTTTCACAAAGCCACGCTTTGATCAACCAATGATCATCAGCACTTCGTATGCCACATTACCAAATTGGGAATGTATCACTAGTAACCATCAACTACATAACCTCTGAGCTCGTACGTCTCAGAGAAGGGTGTTAAGCTAAGAGAATAAATTCTCCGCCACCAACAGAAATGTATTTGATAGAAACCAGCTTTACATCTCAAAGTGTAACGTCAGACACACATCCATACAAGTCCGTTCCGGGATCGAACGGAACCGAAGGCACTTCCAAAGAAGCCCTTGCAATCCGGATATTCACTAATCACGTCCGGACTTCCCATCACAAAAAGAGTGATATAAATCTCTATACCGGAGCAACTCGGTGCAGAGACATTCGACAGGTTGTCCTTTCATTTTCACAAATATCCGGTCTTCACACCGGTCTTCAAATGCTATCCATTCGCGACGTATCACTATTCGGAATGGGTTATATGACACAAAGGTCCTCTCCCGGCTTAACCGAATAATGAGCGTTTGTTTTAAAAGCAAATCAAGTGTCATTTCAAAGGCAAATATTGATAGTTGGTTCTTTAACTATCAATAACATTCATAACAAACATCCAATTCAAATAATTTTTCCCAAATTTTTTATTAAATTTCAAATCTTTTCACAAGATATATATTCTTCCACACTTCACATTTGAAAATCAATTTCAAATCATATTTCATACTTCACGTTTGAAAATCAATTTCAAATCATATTATGGTCCATTTAAACCAATTAGATAAATCCTTATCGATTTATTTCAAATTTACATTTCAAATTTGTAAATTTATTTCCACACTTCATCACTTTGAAAATCCGATTTCAAACCATAATTTCCACACTTTAAAAATAAATCAATATTTATTTTTAAAACAAATTCCCCTTTCCTTTACAACTTCTATTCGGAATTTACATTCCTAAAAATCCACTTTTACACGATTTTCAAATCGTTTTCCAAATATTCATTTTCAACCCCGAATCAACTTTAAAAATTGATTTCTAACTTTTATTTCAAATCCCAAATCGAATTTCAAATTGATTTCTGAATTTACTTCAACACTGAATCACATTTCAAATTGATTCTAACTTTTAATCCCAATTACCAAATCATTTTACAAATCGATTCCCAAATTTATTTTCAACACCAAAAATCAATTTTTTTGTCCAAACACCAAATAGGTTTCTATATCGATTTCACAAATTATTTATTTCAAATACCCGATCAATTATCAATTTGATTTCAACAAATTTATCTCCTTTTAAATAAATTCTTTTATTCTTTCAAACCATCTAAAATTCAATTTTTATTTCAGGAATCCAATTTCATTTATTTCTGGTATCCAACGATACCAAAAATACATTCGGCTAAATTTTTAGCTCTCAATACATTCAATCACAGATATAATCATACACAGATTATAAATAATCAATTAAACAACATATGAAATCAATTCAAATGTTTTGAGGAATCCTGTTGGATCCCTCCAACCTGTTTCCCTGCATCCACAGATGTTAGCACAATACCAATTCCGCTCCAGTACGGAATTATCGCGGTATATGGGTTTTATAAAAATCCGCTTACTAACGGCGCAATAGGGTCTCATCCGCTATACGAGGCGGGAAATCAATCAATCCAATATATACATATGCCAATATGTATATATTGCTATATATATATAGATATACCCTACTATATCTAATACACATCCAAACAGTCAATCATCAATCAATAACTGAAAATTTCCACTTTTCAAATTGAGTGAGAAGATCTCACCTTAGCTTTTATTTGCAATCCAATCCAATCCAGTGTGTTTTCATGGTTTTGACCTTGTATAAACAATTATATACAACTTATTAATATTCAATTTAGTCTAACAAATTTATTACCGTAATTTAATTTAAATTAACCAAGGATTTTACTTAAACTAATTTCCTTAAATAAATTACTTTTAGTAGCTATTATGAATTTTTTTTTTAAATAAGTTACTTAAACAAAAGGAATAACACTAATAAATTATTTTCAAACAACTAATAAATTGTATTCATTAAAATTTTCTTATATTTCTGTTTTACTGTAAAGAATAAGACAGAGAATCTCTAAATCCCTTTTTTTCCTTCTTTTATATATATATATATATACATATACCCTATAGAATATAACTATTTTTATTAAGCAAAAATAGTTTGAGATAAGAGATTACCAAAGACCAAAAACCAACTCGACCCTACTGCCTTGAGCTTCCAGACGCAAACCCACGCCTAACTCCGGCTACCCATCACGCGACCCCTATGTCGAAATCGAACGAAGCCCTAGCTGCTCGATCCCACACATCACAACCAAACCAATCGGAAACTCATCGAACCACTATACGTCGATGCCATTGACCCACGGTCTCGTCGCCTCCTTGTCGAACCGAAGACCACCTTCTCGAACAAGTCGAACCCCCTTTTTTTCGATCGCTGATTCCCCATTTATTCGTGCGCGCTCGCGCCTCAGATGACAGCGAAACCCAAAGTCGCGACGTTGACCCAAATGACCTGCCCTAGAAATCGCGAGCACTACTTCACCGGCCTATCGCCTGAACCCCATGCCTCGATTGCCACTCGCACCTCTTCGCGTGCTCGAGCTTCAGAAGTTCGCTTTCGATTCCTATTTGAATTTTTAATGTGAAGAAGCTCGGCCATAGATTTTATCTGAACGAGATTTTTTTTTTCCTTTTGAATCTGTAGAGAGAAATGAGAGGAGGCAGTAGTTTCTTTTGTTTTCAGCTGCGATGTATTTGAAAAGGGAAGGAGTACTATGTGAAGTGAGGGTAACGTGTTGTTCTCAAAAGAGGGAACATCATTTAAAGAAATGAGCTGACTGATGGTAAAGAATTTCAGCTCGATGCTGACTAGTGCATGTGAATATACATATATATATTAAATTGATTTCAAATTTTCTCGATTCGCACGACAATAAATTTCCAATATCCTATCAATGCGTGCCGCCAGGCGTTCGTAATGTTATATGCCTATTCCGAACACAATGGAAAAGGTTTCGAGTCCAAATTCGCTCGTATGGAGAAGATAGCTTTTTGAACCAGTTATTAAATTAAATTTTCGATTTGATTTCAGCGCGTTTGCTTATCGTACGACCAAACGATCACTACAAACATTACAAAAATTGAAATCCGATAATAATACAATATTACGGATCCAATGGAACTGGTTTCGTCAAATTCCGAGGCCGTGTGAAAATTGACTATTTTTAAATATCGATTCGAACGACTTAATTTCAACAATGGACAAAACAATTTAAAATTAAATTCTAAAAGTTCGATTATCTTCGGTATTATCAATATGAATTTTAAAAGCTTTTGAAATATTTTTCTTCGGCTTAAAATTGAAGATTCAACATTTTATTCAACTCACACTAGATTAAATTAAAAATTTAATCGCCAATTTTCAAGGTTATTTCAGGGATTCAAATTAAATCATCGTTCAAATATTTAAAATTAATTAAATATTCTCAATTTAATTTGTTCAAAATTCCGGGTCGTTACAGACTTCCCCCCTTAAAAGAATTTCGTCCTCGAAATTACAAGTTAGGGAAAAAGGTCCTTAACTCGTCTACTATTTTTCACAACCTAAATAGTTTTATCAATTCATCAAGACAAATCTTTCTACTAAAGGTTCGTTATCATTTCTACTAACTTTCCAACTCCAATTAAAGTTTCAAACAACATTGTTTAACTTCTAAATTCAAATTCGAGTTTAAATTCAAATTTTAAACTTCCAAAATTTCTCAAAAATTTTCTAACACCCGAAATTTTCGAAAAATTTCACCAGCGTCTCCTTTGCGCGGCTAATACGGTACGACTACAAAACGTCCCTACGGACTCTCAGATCTCAAAAGAAAACAAAATGCCAAGTGGCAGAATCAGAAACTCATCAAATTTCATACTGAAATTTAAATACATACCTTTTGTCGAGCAATTTCAAATTATCTTCAAAATTTAATCCAATTCCATATACCCTATATGTTTTACCTAACAACAATGGCCAAATTTACTTATTGGATTCTCAATACCCGTTTTACTTAAGAATTTCATTCATTCATTTCTTAAGTTCAATATAAGTATTACATACTTCTTATATTCGTTTTCACTTCATTAACAAAGTTATATATTCATTTCCATTCAACTTTGCATTTCAATTCCATTTGAATTCAATTTACAATTTCAATTCTATTTGAAATTCATTTTATCTTCAGATCTTTATTCAGATTTTCATTTCGAATTTTTACTTCAATTCGATTTATCTTCTAATTTTGAATATTGAGTTCCATTTACCTTTATCTCAAATTCACTTTGAAATCACTAAAAAAATCCTTTTAAAAATGGATATGGAAAGCACGTTCCCCCATGGATCACAGTTACTCGGCGGTTTCGCTACTATCCCAGTAGAATCGCTCGTAATCTGTAGATTTCTCATCTCTTAAATTTCGCCATGGTTGTTGCCATAGATCGTAGTTCACACGGCGGTTACACCACTATCTCAGTGGAATCGCTTGTAACCATAGGCATCTCGCCCCTCGAATTTCGCTGTGGCATACGTCGTGATCAATCAATATGATCCCATCACGATCAAACGGATACTCATACTGAGTTCCAACACCTTCACAATTTTTTTAATGGAAGGTACTTTTTCATATCCTTAGTTTGGAAAACATATATCATATATGTATAGTACTTCATTTCCAATTGATTCCATTCAATTTTAATTGGCATTTCATATTCACATTCACCAACTTAGAATATTTTCAATATCAAATTTACTTAAGAATTTCACACTTATTTCTTAAGTTCAATACAAGTATTTTCCATACTTTTGATATTAATTTTCAATTACCACTTATATTTAAACTGGATTACCAATTCCATATAAATCCAATCAATATTTCATTTATAATTATTGAATTCAATTCGTTTCGAACCTTATTCATTTGGTCAACCTTCAATTAGCTTCACTACTAATTTTAGTTTAATACATCACTCCGTTTTCCACAAATCAAATTCAATTCCAGTTCTATTTACTTACAAATTCAAAATGAATTTTAACACTCAATTTCATTTTCTTGCACTTGCAGTTGCAAATTTATTTATTCATTCACAATTTCATTCATTTTCAATTTGAATCTTATTCCAATCAGATTTCAAATAATTTATAAGTTATCAAACTTATTTACATTCCATTAATGAATTTATTTTCAAGTATTCTTTCTGGAATTCTATTTCAATTTGTAAATTACCTTTACAATTCACATTTCCAAATCTCATTTGTATATGGATTTATTTCCTTACCTTTCAATTCATATTTATAAATTTCATTTGTCAAATGAATTTATCTTCAAATCTCTTTTTTTTTATTATTATTATACAATTATTTCTCATTCAATTCCATATAACAATGATAATATTTCAATATTATCTCTCCCTAACAACCAAGCATCCAAATACTATGATAATTTATAGAAATTCATTTCTTTTCTATACAAAAATAGTTTTGGGCAAAAATTATTTCATTTACCCTATTTTAAAACAATACTGTGTCGGTTTATCTTGTTTAAGAGTTTAGAAACCCCTATCGATTACAGTTGGCCACCCTGCATCGACCAGAATCTATAAACAATCAACCGATAAGTCAACACAATACAAAACAAATTTTGTATTCACTAACAAATACGCACTCATATCTATTATTACACTCACACTCATTCTAGAGTACTGCTGACTCTATCTCTAATGAGTAACACCCAACAGAGCAGGGTTGTCGCTTAACCGGATGCTCTGATACCACTTGTAAAGACCCGCAAATCCGTCTTCCGAAAACTCGACACCGATACGTCCACTGTACCAAATGTCGAAAAATCGAATGGCGAAAACGCGAAACTTTAGGGTTAAAAGAAGAGGTAGAAGAAGAGATAGAAGAAAAAGAGAGAACAGAAACAGAATCAGAAACAATTATCAGAATCTCACATTTCGCAGCGGAACAATATATAATAGATAAATCAATAATCTTTAAAACAAAAGACTATATCAGTTTATACATACGTCAATCATCAGAGTTTACAACAATGGACAGTTATATAACTTGCCCCATACAGAATACACAGCGGAATAAATAACAAGTACGATAGTACGCTTCGCCATCCAGCTCATCTCCAAAGCTCCAGAATATCCAGAATATCCTGATAAAATAACTCTAGGCTGCCCGTGTGGAAAATTATGGGCACCCAGAGTTTAGAAAGGGAACAATAAACTCCGAGTCAGTCATGGTGACTGGTGTGAGATCGTAAAACAGTTATTTTCGCAAAGAAAATAAAACAACTTCGCAATGCTTTTGGAAAATGAAACTACCATAAGGCCTCCCACCACACACACAATGCAAACGCAGAATTGGAGGAGATTTCCCCTTATGATAGTCAAAAATGCTTACTACGCAAATCAGTTGATATTATTATTAATGTCTAGTGTGGAAAACATTTCGAAAATATAATATCAATCTTAGCCAACATACAACAATTGTTGTATGTCTACTATAGCTACTACGTTCAGTAGCAGGTTACCGCCACATTCCATAGCAGGTAATACAATTAAAAACCGTACGGGGTTCGTATTGTTTCTTTGGATTTCCAACAATGATCAGGCTAAGGAACTTCCTTACCGAAATAGAAACGCCTCTGGAAAGACGCCCCGGATCCTAACCGGATCTCCGCAAACAAAAGGCCGACGCTACCTCACGCTCTAACCGAGCTGTAACTAGGTAACTAACACACGAGCTATGCCATCCCCCGGTCGTTACCGACCTTTATCCGAGGATCCTCAATCGAAACGCAACAGCCACAAAATATAATCCACATAGGTAAAATATCTAGGCTCCATACCATGATATCACCTTTTATCCAGAAGGAAATGGCATACCCTAGGGGCGCTACCCCTACAAACCTTTGCCGCACATTCCTGTTTCGACCATTACCGGGTTGTGAGGCTCGACGAAGTCTCGTCCACATACATTACGCTTTTCACAAAGCCACGCTTTTTCACAAAGCCACGCTTTGATCAACCAATGATCATCAGCACTTCGTATGCCACATTACCAAATTGGGAATGTATCACTAGTAACCATCAACTACATAACCTCTGAGCTCGTACGTCTCAGAGAAGGGTGTTAAGCTAAGAGAATAAATTCTCCGCCACCAACAGAAATGTATTTGATAGAAACCAGCTTTACATCTCAAAGTGTAACGTCAGACACACATCCATACAAGTCCGTTCCGGGATCGAACGGAACCGAAGGCACTTCCAAAGAAGCCCTTGCAATCCGGATATTCACTAATCACGTCCGGACTTCCCATCACAAAAAGAGTGATATAAATCTCTATACCGGAGCAACTCGGTGCAGAGACATTCGACAGGTTGTCCTTTCATTTTCACAAATATCCGGTCTTCACACCGGTCTTCAAATGCTATCCATTCGCGACGTATCACTATTCGGAATGGGTTATATGACACAAAGGTCCTCTCCCGGCTTAACCGAATAATGAGCGTTTGTTTTAAAAGCAAATCAAGTGTCATTTCAAAGGCAAATATTGATAGTTGGTTCTTTAACTATCAATAACATTCATAACAAACATCCAATTCAAATAATTTTTCCCAAATTTTTTATTAAATTTCAAATCTTTTCACAAGATATATATTCTTCCACACTTCACATTTGAAAATCAATTTCAAATCATATTTCATACTTCACGTTTGAAAATCAATTTCAAATCATATTATGGTCCATTTAAACCAATTAGATAAATCCTTATCGATTTATTTCAAATTTACATTTCAAATTTGTAAATTTATTTCCACACTTCATCACTTTGAAAATCCGATTTCAAACCATAATTTCCACACTTTAAAAATAAATCAATATTTATTTTTAAAACAAATTCCCCTTTCCTTTACAACTTCTATTCGGAATTTACATTCCTAAAAATCCACTTTTACACGATTTTCAAATCGTTTTCCAAATATTCATTTTCAACCCCGAATCAACTTTAAAAATTGATTTCTAACTTTTATTTCAAATCCCAAATCGAATTTCAAATTGATTTCTGAATTTACTTCAACACTGAATCACATTTCAAATTGATTCTAACTTTTAATCCCAATTACCAAATCATTTTACAAATCGATTCCCAAATTTATTTTCAACACCAAAAATCAATTTTTTTGTCCAAACACCAAATAGGTTTCTATATCGATTTCACAAATTATTTATTTCAAATACCCGATCAATTATCAATTTGATTTCAACAAATTTATCTCCTTTTAAATAAATTCTTTTATTCTTTCAAACCATCTAAAATTCAATTTTTATTTCAGGAATCCAATTTCATTTATTTCTGGTATCCAACGATACCAAAAATACATTCGGCTAAATTTTTAGCTCTCAATACATTCAATCACAGATATAATCATACACAGATTATAAATAATCAATTAAACAACATATGAAATCAATTCAAATGTTTTGAGGAATCCTGTTGGATCCCTCCAACCTGTTTCCCTGCATCCACAGATGTTAGCACAATACCAATTCCGCTCCAGTACGGAATTATCGCGGTATATGGGTTTTATAAAAATCCGCTTACTAACGGCGCAATAGGGTCTCATCCGCTATACGAGGCGGGAAATCAATCAATCCAATATATACATATGCCAATATGTATATATTGCTATATATATATAGATATACCCTACTATATCTAATACACATCCAAACAGTCAATCATCAATCAATAACTGAAAATTTCCACTTTTCAAATTGAGTGAGAAGATCTCACCTTAGCTTTTATTTGCAATCCAATCCAATCCAGTGTGTTTTCATGGTTTTGACCTTGTATAAACAATTATATACAACTTATTAATATTCAATTTAGTCTAACAAATTTATTACCGTAATTTAATTTAAATTAACCAAGGATTTTACTTAAACTAATTTCCTTAAATAAATTACTTTTAGTAGCTATTATGAATTTTTTTTTTAAATAAGTTACTTAAACAAAAGGAATAACACTAATAAATTATTTTCAAACAACTAATAAATTGTATTCATTAAAATTTTCTTATATTTCTGTTTTACTGTAAAGAATAAGACAGAGAATCTCTAAATCCCTTTTTTTTCCTTCTTTTATATATATATATATATACATATACCCTATAGAATATAACTATTTTTATTAAGCAAAAATAGTTTGAGATAAGAGATTACCAAAGACCAAAAACCAACTCGACCCTACTGCCTTGAGCTTCCAGACGCAAACCCACGCCTAACTCCGGCTACCCATCACGCGACCCCTATGTCAAAATCGAACGAAGCCCTAGCTGCTCGATCCCACACATCACAACCAAACCAATCGGAAACTCATCGAACCACTATACGTCGATGCCATTGACCCACGGTCTCGTCGCCTCCTTGTCGAACCGAAGACCACCTTCTCGAACAAGTCGAACCCCCTTTTTTTCGATCGCTGATTCCCCATTTATTCGTGCGCGCTCGCGCCTCAAATGACAGCGAAACCCAAAGTCGCGACGTTGACCCAAATGACCTGCCCTAGAAATCGCGAGCACTACTTCACCGGCCTATCGCCTGAACCCCATGCCTCGATTGCCACTCGCACCTCTTCGCGTGCTCGAGCTTCAGAAGTTCGCTTTCGATTCCTATTTGAATTTTTAATGTGAAGAAGCTCGGCCATAGATTTTATCTGAACGAGATTTTTTTTTTTCCTTTTGAATCTGTAGAGAGAAATGAGAGGGGGCAGTAGTTTCTTTTGTTTTCAGCTGCGATGTATTTGAAAAGGGAAGGAGTACTATGTGAAGTGAGGGTAACGTGTTGTTCTCAAAAGAGGGAACATCATTTAAAGAAATGAGCTGACTGATGGTAAAGAATTTCAGCTCGATGCTGACTAGTGCATGTGAATATACATATATATATTAAATTGATTTCAAATTTTCTCGATTCGCACGACAATAAATTTCCGATATCCTATCAATGCGTGCCGCCAGGCGTTCATAATGTTATATGCCTATTCCGAACACAATGGAAAAGGTTTCGAGTCCAAATTCGCTCGTATGGAGAAGATAGCTTTTTGAACCAGTTATTAAATTAAATTTTCGATTTGATTTCAGCGCGTTTGCTTATCGTACGACCAAACGATCACTACAAACATTACAAAAATTGAAATCCGATAATAATACAATATTACGGATCCAATGGAACTGGTTTCGTCAAATTCCGAGGCCGTGTGAAAATTGACTATTTTTAAATATCGATTCGAACGACTTAATTTCAACAATGGACAAAACAATTTAAAATTAAATTCTAAAAGTTCGATTATCTTCGGTATTATCAATATGAATTTTAAAAGCTTTTGAAATATTTTTCTTCGGCTTAAAATTGAAGATTCAACATTTTATTCAACTCACACTAGATTAAATTAAAAATTTAATCGCCAATTTTCAAGGTTATTTCAGGGATTCAAATTAAATCATCGTTCAAATATTTAAAATTAATTAAATATTCTCAATTTAATTTGTTCAAAATTCCGGGTCGTTACAGATATCTAAGTTATTTCTATTCTATATAAACTATATTACTATGTTGTATAACTCTATGGATCTATTCTCTAATATTCACTTACTTATAATTGTCTTTGCTATTTTATATATGTGATATATATTATACTTTATTCCATATGTTGTGAGATATACGACAGTTCTATGATATTTTATTTCATTTACAACCCTTGATGATTGTCCTACATCGACCGGACACGTCAGTAGTGCACTATATAGTTATATTGGATGCCGATGGTGTAGGACGGTCGTCACATTTAGTATCAGAGCATAGGTTACACAATTAACCTGAGTTGATACCATGGTCAAGTAGAGATAGGGGAGGAGTTATCACCTAAGACTAGACTGAGAGTCTGTGTGTGTATGCGCGCGCGCGCACACACACACACACATACACGAGAGAGTGTGTACTTATTATATATTTTATTTTTTAAAACTATATAGTAGCATATATACTATATAAGTCGCATGCACAACTGAGTACCATTGACACACTTTTCTTTTTGAGAGACTGCATTCTTGTTACAGATCGTGAATGATCTAGCAAATAAGAAACGCTATGAGGAACTCCATCTCCGGAGTTGAGGAAGGGGCGGGTTCGGAGGCTGCTAACCCTGATTTGCAAGCTAGGTTCAATGTGATGATGGCGAACACACTGTAGAATACCCAAGCAACTGCTCTGATGTTGCTATTGGTGGTGGTGCTCAAGCACAGGCATCTGAGGGCTGACTTTACTAAGCTATGTAAGGATTACTCTATCTTGGGAGGCAAACCATTTCTTGGAACGGAGTCAGCCATCGAATTGCATGATTGGTTGGATACCTGCAAGCATATCTTAGGTTACATGGAAGTAGATAATGTCATGAAAAGGAAGTTGGTCTCTAGACAACTTCAAGAGCGGGCCATGAACTGGTGGAATGCCATTACTATTGCTACACCCGAGGATCAATTCACTTAGGACCAGTTCAAGGCTAGGGACCAGTTCAAGGTATGCTTTTCATTTATGATGTTCCCATGAGTGTTTTATTTAATTCCGGTGCTTCACATTCCTTCATATCTAGTGACATAGTAATTTGACTGGGATTGAAACATGAAATAGTTGATCAACCCTTGATTGTGACGAACCAAGTTGGAGGCTCCACTATCCTGTGCATGGTTTGTCGTGGTTTGGCCTTATCGAGCCATGGATACCCTTTTATTTATGATTGCTTTTTTGAATTTTATTGGGCTCGGAATTATCTTAGAGATGGACTAGCTAAGAAAGTATGTGGTAACAATGGATTGCGAGAAGTTGTTAGTGACGATCGGGGCTGTGGAGTGGCGGATGGTAATGATTGGCTGCCTGTCGAAGGATGGGGTTGGTTAGCTTTCTATATTTGCTCGAAGTTCCATATGATGGGCTGTCATCAGTGCCTATCGTTAGAGAGTATCTAGACGTGTTTGAGGAGGTGACCGGATACCACCGCATTTAGAGATTGAGATTCGAATAGACTTAGTGAAGAACATCAAACTGATAGTTATGCCTTTGAGGTGTATGGCACCCATAGAGCAAAAGGAGTTGGAGGTGAAAGTAAATGACATGTTGAAGAGAGGGTTCATCCGTAGGAGCATATCTGAGTGGGGTGCAACTATAGTATTCACCACTAAGGCGGGTGGCTCTTTGAGATTGTGTGTAGATTACCGTGAGCTGAATAAGGTGACGAAGAAGAACAAGTACACACTCTCTCGTATTGTCGACTTGTTTTGTCGACTTGTTTGATCAACTACACGGTGCGAAGGTGTTCTTCCAATTGGATTTGGCGACGGTATTTCACCAGTTGAGAGTAGTGAAGGAGAGTACGTCGATCACCGTCGGATTTCTATTAGTGTCTGGTTATGCCATTCGGGCTAACCAATGCTCCGGCATACTTTATTGATCTCATGAACTACGTCTTCAAGGATCAGCAAAACAAGTTCGTACTTGTGTTCGTGGATGTTATTCTGATCTATTCCAGGACAGAGAAGGAACATGAGATATGCTTAGGGATTGTGCTTGAAGTGTTGAGGAGGCACAAGTTGAAAGCGAAGTTTTTGAAATGTCACTTCTAGAGAGGGGAAGTGAGATTCTTGGGCCATGTCGTCCCAGGGTAAGGTACTGCAGTTGATCCTGCGAAGGTCTCAACGGTTCATAATTAGAACTAGCCAAAGAAGGCTATGATTGTGAGGAGTTTCCTAGGATTGGTGGGATATTACAGATGTTTTATCAAGGACTTCTTGAGTGTAGCATCACCGTTGACAAATTTGATGAAGAAGAATCAGACTTTTGTTTGGGATGCGAAGTGTGAGCATGCGTTTGTGTGTCTGAACGAGAGATTGATGAGTGCACCAGGATTGAACATTTCAAGCAGGAATGAGGAGCCGACAGTATACATAAACGCATGTAGTACTGGATTAGGTGCGATATTGATGCAGAATGGGAAGTTGTCGCCTACGCTAATTGACAGCTGAAACCACACGAAAGGGAGTATCCCACCCATGATTTGGAGTTGGCGACGATGGTGTTTGATTTGAAGATTTGGAGGCATTATCTATTAGGAGAAAGGTTCGAGCTATCCACGGATCACAAATCTTTGAAGTACCTTCTCTCCCAGAAGGATGTCAACCTTCGCCAATAGTGATAGTTGGAATTCTTGGCCTCCTACAACTTTAACATTTCCTATATGCCTGGAAAGGGAAATGCGGTTGCCAATGCATTGAGAAGAAGACATGACAGTTTGGGAGTGATGTTCATGGAGTGGAAGCAGTTGGAGTACATTGTTGGCTATGACTACAGAGCTTATTGTAAGTTAGAGCAAGAGATGTTGGCAAGTTTGACGATCATACCTACTTTGATGGAGTAGATTGGTACTAGTCAGAGGCGAGATGCTAGACTAGCAGAGATTCTAGAGAAAATAGAAGGAGGAGTAGAGTCTGAGGATATGAAACAATAAGGACTCAATCGAGAAAAGGATGAGAGATTGTTTGTCCCCGGTGTTGATGGATCACTAACGAGGTGCTATGAGAGTGCCACCATTCTAGGTTGACCATACATCTCGATGGTAATACGCTGTACCGTGATATGAAGCAGACCTATTATAGGGAGGTAATAAAGAAGGATGTCGAGACATTCATCTCGAAGTGCATGAACTGCTAGTTGGTGAAGGCAGAGTAAAAGAAGGCAAGTGGGTTGTTACAACCGCTTGTAGTTCCCGAATGGGAGTGGGAGCATGTATCGTGGATTTCATTAACGGACTGTCAAGGACTCGAGCATGGTACGACTTCACTAGGTCATAGTCGATTGATTGACTAAGCATGCTAGATTTATACCCACCAGGTCAAGTAGAACGATAGCCAAACTGGTTGAGTTGTATGTGAAATGGATTATACGATTCCATGCTGTGCCAAAAGGCATTTTGAGTGACCGAGCCCCTTTATTCACTAGTGAATCTTGAAAGAGCTTACAATAGGCTTTGGACCAAGCTATATCTCAGTACAGCTTATCACCCGCAAACTGATGGGCAGACCGAGAGGGTGAATCGTATATTGGAGGATCTTCTACGAGCCTACATTCTTGATTTTGGAGGCTCGTGGGATGATCATCTGCATTTGGTAGAGTTTGCATACAACAATAGCTATCAGTTTGGCATCATACGAAGCATTGTATGGTCGATCGTGTAACACTCCTTCATGCTGGTCTGAAGCGGGCGAAAAGCTGATTCTTTGGTGATATATGGTTAGAGAAACCTCGAAGATGATAAAGATCATTCGGCGATGAATGAAAGTTTCTCAAGATTAACAAAAGACCTACGCTGATAGAAGACGTAGAGATTTGGAATTTTCTGTAGGCGATGTGGTGTTTGTGAAGATTTCTCCTTTACAGAACGTTATTCAATTCAGTAGTAAGGGGAAGTTGGCATCGAGATTCGTAGTTCCTTTTTTGATAGTAGAAAGGATTGGAAACCTAGCATATAGGGTCGACTTACCTCAGAAGATTGCAAGTGCGCACAACTTCTCCATATTTCTCATCTGCAGAAGTTCGTGCATGACTCAGGCGTGATGATTGCAAAGGTTCAATTTGAAGATATCGAGATTGTATGTAACACCCCACATTTTTGTTAACATTATTCAGGGAATTTAATTAGATGAATTAAATAGAATAATGTGAGGCGATAAGGAGAATGAGAATTGTTAATTAATTTGGGTCAGGTCTTAACTAATCAATTAATAAGATTGTTTTAAACATAGAATAGAAAGGGATAAATGAGAGGGGCATAATCGAAATAATTCCTTAATTCATTCCCTAAAACCTTCTATTCTCATTCATTATCATTTCATTTTTCTAAAATAAAAAAAATATAAAAGGAGGCCGGCCATTACCTAGAGAAAAAGAAGGGGAAACCTAAGGAATTCAAAAGGAAAAGCTTAGTGGAATTAATCCATATCAAATCTCTCTCTTATCTAATCCAAAGTGAATAATAGTTTACCATCTCATTTGTTATGTTTTTTTTTGGATTTAGGATTTGATTTTTGAATTAGTTGTGATAATATTTCATGCCTAGATTGATAATATCATTATCAGATTGAATAATGGTTTGTTGGAATTTTATGGAATTGTTTTAATGGGTTTTAAAGGAAAAAATCTAATTTTTGATCTCTTATTGACTTCAGATTTGAATATGTTTTGGAAAAAATTATTTTGGAGATGGGTTTTCAATTTCATAATTTTTCAAGTTCATATGAATATTTTATGAATTTCCTAAGAGGAAAAATACGTATATTTTATGGTTTTTAATTATTAAAGATAATTAAATTAATATTCTAGTTTCAAAATTTTTGTATATGAAAGAAGAAGGAAATTTAGATTTTTAGTGATTTTTGGGGATTTTTCCCTAATTGTTATGATATTCTATGAATTTTTTATTCTAGAAAAGGTTCTAATTAAAACGAGTTGGTAATATTAATTATAGGGTTTTGCAAAGTTAATAGAGAAGGTAGAACATGACCTACCAAAATTTTTGTAAAGAAAATGAATAATATTTTTGTTATCCAATGATAATTTGACATGAGGCAAGAGTTAGCAGAAAGTTATAACTTTAAAAGGAAACAAATTAGTTTTTAACTTATTTACATAAATGTCATTGGAACAATAACTTAGAGGTTCGATACCTCTATTTCGTAGAAGCTTGATAATTATAAGACCTGATGCATGTGATTGATACTCAATATCTATGTGATGTATCCGCTTTCATAGGGACTCGACACCTTGTGTTTTTAAGGGTTCGACATCTTATGTTTTGAAGAGACTCGACGGCCCCATGGTTTAGGTGCTCGACAAATTTTCTTTCTAAAAAACTCAACATCCTCAAGTTCTTAAGAACTCGACACCCTTAAGCATAGAGGCTCAACAACCCTATGTGTTTTAGAGGAAGGCCAACCTCATGTGTTTATAGGCTTGGCACCTTATGTTTTTAAGAACCCGACATCTCATGTATTATAGTGGTTCAATATCTTCGGTGTAGATACTCGACATCTATATTTAGTAGCTATACAACTGTACGTTTTACAAACTTGAAAGCTATGTTTTAGAGGCTCGATACCTCACGTTTTCTAGATGCTCAACATTCCTGTTTTGATAGCACGTGTTTTAAAAGCTATGTAAAGATAATAGTGCTTTGGCACAAGATTTTGGCACTGTATTTGGGGCTATGTTTTCCTTGTTTTAAGAATGATTTCAAGTAGTTTATCATTTCTAAAGATAAATGTTTTTAAGGAAATGAAATAATGATTTAGCCCAATTTTACATGAATTTTTCCAAAGGAAAGTATTACTTAGACTTAAGTAATTTTGTTATGTATATGACTATTGATTGATCATATTTGGTTGAATGATGTTATATGTTCTAGTTATCGTCTGATCAGTTAAATTTACATACTTTATCATTGTCTACTCACATTTCCATTATCTAACATTTCACCTTAGGACATAGGAATATAAGTACCAGTTATGTTGTTCCAATAGTGAGTGTGGTCAGACTAAACTTCTGAGTGAGTAGAATTGCATCCAGGAGATCGGATAGATCAATTGCGTTAGAATGCCTTGAACTGGTAAAAAAGATATGACTTATGAATTTAAAACCAAATAAGATTTTAGGTAGGACTAGTGTAGGGTAATATCCTATACTTCAGTTGGTAGCCCCCGATTGGTAAAGGTCGGTGATTCCAATGCGTATGGCTTTGTCAGTAGTGAGACTAAAAGATGTGCATGCACAAAAAGTAACCCGTAGCTCTATATGCTCGCTGTACTATTTAAGTTATTTTCCTCCTAACCGTATTTGGAGATTTTGGGACATCAGGTTAGGTTTTGGTTCGAGTCAGCCTGATAGGTTATTAGTTTGGCCGTGAAAACTAATAGGTTTATAGTAAGAAAACTATGATATGAGACAAACAATCAATTTCATGGGATGGGTAAACTTTGGGAATGCATAACCCTTTAATGAAAGACTAGTCATACTTACCCATATTGCATGCATATGATCATATCATGTTTTGTTTTAACCATTGTGGTTGTAGGTGTATGATTTATGTTAAGATTGACATATTTTGGTAAGATACTAGTGAGGGGAAAACTCATTCTGTTCTGCGGCATTGTCTCGCTAGATATCCGTTTTTTGTTCGAGATGGTATATTATTATTCACACCATACTTTTGTCTAACCCAAAGTTTATGTTTTTCCCTTTAAACTCTCAGGTACTCATTTAAGTAGATCGAGAGTAGGGTTTTCAGGTTAGACGAATAAGCTTCCGGAGACGTCCAGGAGGCCAGCTAATATTAAGAATTTATTTACGTTGTGTTGTTTAAATTTATACTTTATTTGAACGGATGTAACGATAGAATTTATAACTGTAATGTAGTTAGACTCTGATCACCCAATGGGCATCATCATATGTCGCATTTGGAATATAATTGTATTTATTATATTTTCTTTGAACGTGGAATCGATGGGATTATGTAATGAATGTGTTACGCTACCTTTTGGCCAGGGCAGTATATTATGGATTTGGCCAAATGGATTTCGTGTAGGGGTGTAAATCGGTCGGACCGGACCGGACGGAGGTGTGTTCAGTTTCTGTCCTAAATGAAATCGGACCGGACACGGACCGAACGAGATTTATGATCGGACAAATTTTGTTGTCCTAATTCATGCCCTAAATAAAATCGGACGGACACGGACGGACGTTTTTCGATCACGGACTCGGACGGACACGGACGAACATTGCTATTTACTTCATATTTTATATTTTTAATATAGTTTCTATCAATTATATTATTTTTATTAGTATATATACTGACAAAAAGCATTTTAATGATCTTTACTTAATCAACCAACCAAACAGTTGTCGTAAATATTTTGAAGAACATAATGGATATACCGACTTATAAGAAATTCGAACGAATTCGAACGAACATCGGTCGAACATCGGTCGAACAAGGTTTTTTCTCGTACAAATTTCGTTGTCCTAATTCATGTCCTAAATGAAAATCGAACGAACTCGGACGGACGTATTTCGGCCACGGACGCGAACGACCATCGGACAGTCGAACAAAATTTACAGCCCTAATTTCGTGATCATCAAGGGAGGAAGCCCGGAGAGATGATTATCAGGCTCGGAGATTGGTTATAAACAAGGCTATGGACGATGGTCGAGCAAATTCGGACGAATGACACTCTAGAATTGGCTAAGTATGGGATCGACACATCCCCTAAGCAAGGGATCGGATCAGAATACTTCCCCTAGGCAAGGATCAGATCGGATTAATATGGCTATGGATCGCTCTGATTGGCAACATAGCTCAATGATGATCGTTGAATAACTCAACAAACAACGCATCAACTCGGGAATCAACTTTGAAAACAAGAAGTAGGCAACGTGGGGGACCTACAGGAGGGGTCGCATGCTGCCAAGTGGCATGGAGAAGGGATCAGGGTCGATCCCTCTATAAGGGTGCGATCGGTTTGGATTTTTGTGGGTCGGGTCGTCTTGGCTTGGAGATTCTAGATCCGAATTTTGAGCGAGATATTTGTATGTCTTCTCCTATAAATACAGCAGGCTTGGCATTCATTAGGGGATCTTTTTGGCTGGCTATTCTTCATCACTTTTTGCTCTTCTTTTATTAATTTTCTAAGGTATGAACAACCGTACTTGTAATCTTACATAGTATGTAATAAGATTATTAGAGTGGATGTAGGCCAGAGTTTACCGAACCATTATAAAATCTGCGTGTTCTTTTACATTTCTGCACTGAATCTGTGATCTGTGATCTGTGAACTTATATTATTCTCTAATTGGCATTATTATTGGATTAGTGTGCTTTCATATTATTTGGGTGTTGGTGGCTATTTTTGCCATCAACATTTTGGTGCTTTCACTGAGAAGGGCTAGCACCCGCTGATTTAGAGAAGATTTGGAGCTTGGATTTGGATCGATGGTGAAGCAATCAGCAAGGAGACCATCGGTAGAAAGGAGTCATCATGAAGAAAGTCAGGAGGCTTCCTCAAGAGCTAGAGCTAATCAAACCTCCGTCTACATCACCAGGGTTGAGATGGAAACTATGATGAGAGCGATGTAGGAGCAGATGATGAAGAGGCAAGAGGAGATGATGCAGAATTTCCTCAGGCGACTTGGACAAGCTGGAGCATAGAATCAAGGATTGGAGTAGCCGGCAACCTGGATCAAGAGTTGAAGTAGCAGGAACCACTGGAAATTATAACGATGGGCATGGAAATAGAGTAAATAGGCAGGAGAATGGAGTGGAGTAGCAGGGGGCAGTCCCTGGCCAATAGGGAGAGATCGACATCGGTCCCCAAAGCCTTAGGGGCATACCCCAGGGTCTGGTCGCTCAGGGCGTCGGTAGGCCAGCGGTTGATCCTATGGAGTTTGGTGCAAATCAAAATTTGGATGCTCGTCTGGAGGAGTACGTTCTGGGGTTGCCTCGCGGAGTCGGGAGGTAGGTTGGAAATGATGATTGGAGGCTACCTTTGGATGGAAGTGACAGGTTTGCAGAGACGATCATGCGGGCTATGAGAGGAGGATTAGTGAATAGAGATCTGAAGGATGTGAATATGATTCCATTTACTCCTAATATCAGGCGTACTAGGAATCCACCCAATTATAAATTACCTACACTAGGGGCATATGATGGTAAAATGGATCCTACTGTTCATCTGATCAAGTATATGAGGCATATGGAAGTGCTGGGGCATTGGAGGAAGTGATGGCCTGATGTTTCCTTTTGTACTTGGTGGATATAGTTGCACTTTGGCTTTGATAATTGGAGAACAGTTCTATTGGTACTCGGATGGAGTTGGTAGACAAATTCATTAGACAATTTCGGGTCCATATTATGAGACCCAAGAGCGTGATGACGTTGACAACACTGAATCAGAGGACAAGAGAGCCCCTTCAGCATTTCTTGAAGAGGTTTAGTGCGAAGGTTACTTTGGTGGATCGACCCGATCCATTGATGATTTTGATGGCAGTAGTATCAGGAATAGCCGACAACACGGATTTCAAGGTGTCATTAGAATGGGATTATCCTAGGGATCTCGAGGAGTTTATCATAAGTCCGAGAGGTTTCTGCGGCATGAAGATGCTAAGGTCGACAAAGAAGAGGTTAATGCAGTTAAAGACGGAGGACCGTCTGGGAAAGGTTCTTACAAGGACAAAGAAAAAGAAAAGTAGATGATGGCTTCAATGAGTTAAAGCAGCGAAGGAGAGAACCAAAATTCTCTTCTTATTTAGATTTGACTGAATCTCTGGAAAGGATTTATCTGGATACTCGAGAACGCCTTCAGTACTGAAGGCCGACAAGGAGGGAACCCTCCGAATGGGGCGGCCATCAGGAAAATACCACCTATTCCATAGGTTGGATGGGCATAATACAAACGACTGTAGGCACTTGAAGGATACAGTCGAGGAACAAGTAAGGAATGGTTAGCCACAACAATACGTGAGGACTCGAGCTGAGGTGGTGGAACAAGAGCAGCCACCATCCGCCTCAAATGGGAATGGCCTTGGATCTAGGCGTCAGCTCGTCATCTCTTAATCGGGATGGCATGGAATAAGTAATAAACTCTGCAATAAAATGGCTAAGTCACTTACACATGTATGGGATCGAGCTCGGTCTCTAGGCATGCTCTAAAATGATGATATGCCGTAGTGTTCGGATTTATGAAATTTGGTTTTTCTTGTTTTTGGTTTACTGACTTTCTGGTTGTACGAACTCTTAATTTATAATTTGGCAAATGGACTTTGGAATTCTTAAATTTGGTTTAATATAATAAATAACAAGTCGCGGTTGTCCCGACCGAAGCGACGGGGCAATAACCACAAAGTACGAGTCCCTTTGTCGGAGAGCGATATGATAGACTCGTACGTGGATTAAGTCCTCGATTGGGGATTGAGGTCGGAGAAGGATACCCCAACCATCGCGCTATGTCCCGACTAGAGAGACGGGACCAAAGAAGCAAGAGTCCACAGAGACAGTGGCCGGCCCGGAGAGGCCATGATTCATACTTATTAGTCGTTGTTTCCCCTTTCATTGGAGAGCGACTGGATGGGGTCCAGCAAGGGTCTGGAGAGACCATGATCGGCCTTGGCAGGCAATGACATCGTGTTATGTTCAAGGACACTAAATCGAAGTGCAGGAAGTGATGCCCTTCGCCGGAGAGTGACGAGATCAGCTTACTTTTTGTTGTTCCCCCTTCACCGAAGAGTGACAAGAAGGGTTCTGGCAAGAGCTCGAGAAGGCTATGATCGATCCACGGAGACTACGAACCAGTCTATTGGTCCGGCGAGACCTTGGAATTGGCTAACGATCCGGTGAGATCATGGACTTGGTTATCTGCTTTGGATGGTGTAACGACCCAGAATTTTGGATATTTGAAATTGGAATATTAAATCGATTTTAATATTTAAAAGTTAAATTTTAACTTGAATTTCAAATATAACAAATTCTTGGATAATTAATTATTGAATTTTATAATGGAAAATTGGTTAAAATAGTGAATCTGGAGTTTTAAGCTTGATTAAAATAAATTAAAGGCTTATAAAATTCATATTAATAATACTGAAGACAATGCAACTTTAAAAATTAAATTTAAAAGTGATTTGTTCAGTTTTAAAAATATATTGTTTAAGTTTACATTTAAAAATAGCCTTCCGGCGCACAGTCTCGGATTTCGACGAAACCAATTCCATCGGATCCGTAATAGTGTATTATTATCGAATTTCAAATTTCATAATGTTTGGAATTATCGTTTGGTCGTACGGGATATAAACGCGCTGAAATTAATATCGAAATTTAATATAATAATTGGGTCCAAAAAGCTATCTTCTCCATACGATCAAATTAGGACTCAAAACCTTTTCCATTGCGTTCGGAATAGGGGTATAACATTATAAACGTCTAGCAGCACGCCTCGATAGGGGTTCGAGATTTTGAGTTACGTAAATGTTACGGTTTAAAATTTTAAATTATATATGTATATGTATATATTGACTTGACCATATTACCATCAGCTGCTTTCTTTCATTTCAAGTCACTGTACATATTCTCCTACACGCCTCCCTTCTCTTCTATCACTTCCCTCTATTCCTTTTAAAATACAGCCGACCTCGTTCAAAATGAAATACCAGAACAAATCGAGAAAGAAAAACAATGGCGAGCCTTCTTCGTTTTAAATCACGTAATCCCCTCTTTCTTCCTTCAAATCGAATTCGTCCTCATTTAAAAAAAATGAAAATGGAAATGGTGAACATGACATTTCAGGAGTTACGAGCAGATCGACTCGATTCAGGAGGGCTGCGGTTTTATTCAAGAGGTTCGACATGTGCTTAGGCTGGGTAGGGTTTGGTTTCTCGCCTGATTTAGATGTCGATTGATTGTTTGGGGGGATGGATTCATGGTTATAAGGTGGTTTAGCATCTCGAAGCACGATCTGATGATGTGCGGCCACCTGGGGGTGGAGGCGTCTACTGTACAATCGACGAAATGGGGTTGGAAATCGCGAATCAAAGCAGGAGACCGGGGTCGTCGAGTATGGGATAGTCTGGAAGGGGTCGAGGCGGTGGAGCATTTGGTGAAGTCGTCATTGAATTTATGAGAGAGAAGATGTTAACACAAATTTGTTTGACTAAGCGATTCACGTTCTGGTGGAAGACATGTCTCGTTTTAAGAAGGAGTAGGATCGTTAATCTCATGCTTAAGCTAATGAAGGTAATTAATATATTCTTTTTTAGTTGATTAAATTAATTAATTAGTAATAAATTGTTTGATTAATTAAATTTTATAAAATTCGTGAATTGCTTTACGAGGTTGAATTCGAATGTGGACTTTTGCGTTGGATTCGTGGTGACGTAGGATACAAAATAAAATTGGAACGGATTTGCAAATAAAAAATCAAGGTGAGAAAATTCTCACTCATTTGGATTACCAATTTAATTTTAAATAGTTAGAATTAATTATTGGTTGCCTGGTTGGATTCATAAACTATTGTATGTTGAATGATAAATTATATATAGTAGTATATATATTAGTAGTTGGAGTGATATTCCCGCACATTATAGCGGATGAGACCCTATGCGCTCCGCATAATAGCGGATGACCCTATATATCGCGATATCCCCCTCGAAGTGAGATTGGTATTTTATATTGTCTAACATCTGTGGATGCAGGGAAACAGGTCGGAGGGAACCAACTGGATTCCTCAAATATATTTAATTATATATATATATAAATATTTGATGTGAATGAATAATCTGCTGGACTATTGTGTGTCGTAAATTTTTAAATATTACAATTGCATGGAAATTAACTTGGGTATATTAAATACCATAAATATTATTTTGAATTTTCAAGGAATTAAAAGGAGATTTTAATATATATATATATATATATCGAAATATGGATTATTTAAAGAGACTGATTTAAATAAGTAATAATTGGGTTTTGATCGTACTAAATAAATGCGGGAAAATATTTTAAATAGAGATTTTAGAATAAATTATATAAAGGGATTTTTAAGATTAGATTTTAAAATGATGTTCGAAAAATATAGAAAGAAGTTGAAATCGATATTAAAAATAAAATAAATGGAATTTATAATAAACTGAATTTATAAAATGGGATTTTATAAATGAGATTGTTTTAGTGAAACTCAAAGGAGTTACAAAAATTTATAAACGATGTTTATAAATAAAGAAAAATTGATATTTGGTGATAGTTGGAAATATAAATTTACAGGAAGAATTTATATTGAATATGGAAATAGGGTGAGAGAAAAATAGTGCATGTTATTTTTGAAGTGAAAATGGTTAAGAAGACCGAAATGGAAGTGATGTGATAGAAATCGAGAGGGATTATAAATTGAAATTTGGTTATTGAGATTTAAATATATTTTTTTATTAATAAATTAAGTTTTTATTTTAAAAAGGAAAATTTTATTTAGTAAACTATGTAATTTAAGTTAGTTAGTATTGAAATACTTCAGAAGTGAGATTTTTCCAAATACTTAATATTTATTTTAATAAATCCGAGATTTTAAAATCTCCTTTGGAAAGTGATGTTATAAAAGTGTTTCAATATTAGATAATTATTTGAAAATGTTTTAAAAATAATTAATTATTATATTTCTTTAAATACTAATTTTTATTTACATATGTATATATATATATATAAAAAGTTTTAAAAATGGTTTAAATGTATTTGTAAACCTTCTCGAGAGTTGGAAAATGGTTATTTAGTAGATGGACTTATAAGAGAATTCTCAAAACGAAAATTGGGAAAAGTAAGGAAATTTCCGAAGAAGTTAGATAGAAGTGAACTTCGAAAATGAAATAGAATTCATAAGAGAAGTAGAAAGGGAAATTGGAATTATAAGTAAGTATATTTGACTTTGGAAATATTAAGGGAATTAATTAGGGAATTCCGGAATTTATAGAATTCGTTATAAACTAGTCAAGGAATTTACAAATAAATTTTAAATGATTTTGAGAAAAGAAATAGGGAATAAATGGAATACTTCCTAAGTGTTAAATATTGGATATAAAATGAAGTGGAAAAATATTCTGAATATTGGAAAGGGGTGGAAATATTTCGTTGAAAATATAAGGATTTGAAGAATGTTTTCAAATGTTGAAGTAGTGAACGTATATCTTTGTAAAGATATTTTGAAATGAGTAATTTGGAAGAAATTACAGATAATGGCCTAGTGATTGTCTATGGATGTTATATTGATAGTTAAATAACCGAATATCAATTTTGGCCAATTTTGTTATCGTTTCAAAGAGACCGGGATCAGATTTAAATATCCAAAAACCACTTCGATCCGGTTTGAACGTTACGAATGAATACCATGAAGATGATGAAGACGGTGATTCGGTTTGTCCAGACCTAGGATAACTTGTATGGATGAATGCTATCAGCATATCGTCATTGGAGGACGATGAGCATTCTAAGTGAAAATTATTCTTGAAAGATAATCGTAGCCTCTAGCCTCATCAACCGGAATGGCTGAAAACCAAGGGGTATGCAGCAAGACTAAGTGGGTCATACCTAATTAGGGTATGTTATCACCTTTCTAGATAACCTCAGATATATTATATTAGATGGATACGGTGCATGCGAAAGAGCTCTCGGAAAAGGTGGGAACACCCGGGGTGATAACATATTTGGTTTTATCCAGGTTAGGGATAGGACCGGTCTTGTGTTGCAGGGGATCCCGGCGAGGTCCTCGGTACATGCTTCTAGAAGTATACCGTGATAGGTGGTACCCCAGTGCCTAGTCATTGTATGGAATCCAATCTCCAATAAGCGCCGTATGGTTTTGATTGTGCCCAACTACACTGAAACGTGAGATGCAAGCATTTCGTCTATTTTCTATTTACTTGATTTAGACACTATTATAATATCAGACGGATTTGATAAAAATGTTTGGCTATCGTAAGGTAAAAACCCATCGTATTAATGTGTGGCGTGGTCTTACGAGATATCTTTGTATTTTTCAAAGGATTTTGAAAAAGTTAATAATTCAAATTTAGTGTGTTTTCTCACGCTGGTTTTCCAGACTAACTCGGGTGTTATTTTATTATAATGCTCGGGACAGACCGAGTATTATAGGTTCAGATTAAATGATGTGGAGCTCAAGAGACGAGCTGGAAGAGTTCAAATGTACATCACGTATTTGGTTATTTCCGCTGTGAGAGGACAAGTTATTATAATTGTCCATTTGATGTATTGAATTGTTGTACTCTGATAGTGGTATGTATATTAACAGTACAGTTCTTGTATTTAAAATCTGTTTATTATATATATATATATTATATTTTGTTCCGCTGCGATTGTGAGATTCTATGTTGTGTTCTATTTTCTCCTACCTTTTTATTCTTCACCCCTAATGAACTGGCATTTCCGGCACTTGGCTGCTCGACATTTATATAGTAGACGTATAAATGTCGATTTTCGAGGGTCGAAAACCCGGTCCGTTACAGATGGACATGGACTTGGTTACGGATTTGGGATGGATTCGAAATTGGCTATTGACTCGGAGAGTCCTAAGTTTCATTAACAAACTCCGGGGCGGACACGGAATGACTTATGGCAATTTGGCTTGGCAATGGATCAGATTTTGGATTGGAAAATACGGCTATCAATGGATTTTGGACTTCGGACTTATGGTGATTCAAAACACGCCTTCCTACCGCAAGGCTTGTTTTAAGGGGCAAATGTCATACCGCCTTTTGGCCAAGGCAATATATTATGGATTTGGCCAAATGGATTTTGTGATCATCAAGGGAGGAAGCTCGGAGAGATGATTATCGGGCTTAGAGATCGGTTATAAACAAGGCTATGGACGATGGTCGAGCGGATCCGGACAATTGACACTCTAGAATTAGCTAAGTATGGAATCGACACTTCCCCTAGGCAAGGGATCGGATCGGAATACATCCCCAAGGAAAGGGATTAGATCTGATTCATACAGCTATGGATCACTCGGATTGACAGCATAACTTAATGATAATCACTCGATAACTCAACGAATAACGCATCAACTCGAGAATCAACTTTGGAAACAAGAAGTAGGCAATGTGGGGAACCTACAGGAGGTGCCGCACGCCACCACGTGGCATGGAGAAAGGATTGGGGCCCATCCCTCTATAGGGGTGCGATTGGTTTGGATTTTTGTAGACTGGGTCATCTTGGCTTGGAGATTCTAGATCCGAATTTTGAGCAAGATATTTGCATGTCTTCTCCTATAAATACAGCAGGCTTGGCATTTATTCGGGGATCTTTTGGGTTGGCTATTCTTCATCACTCTTTTCTCTTCCTTCATTAATTTTCTAAGGCAAGAACAACCGTACTTGTGATCTTACAGAATATGTAATAAAATTATTGAAGTGGACGTAGGCCAGAGTTTGTTGAACCACTATAAAATCTGCGTGTTCTTTTGTTTTTCAGCACTAAATCTATGGTATGTTAACTTATATTATTCTCTGATTGGTATTGTTATTGGATTAGTGGTGCTTTCACACTATTTGGGTGTTGGTGGCCATTTTTGTCATCAATAGAATGTAAAAGTTTATTAAGGAAATATGTTTTGATAATTTCCATATTCATGTACTCTTGATGTTAAAGATACAATGAACTGATCTCACTTTGCAATCGAAAAATAACATTATGGATAACTGTAGCATTAATAACGCTTATTTTCAAGCCTCAAATTGGGGAATGTTACATTGTACCAGAAGCTTCGAGACCTCATAGGCCGGTTCGTATTGTCGGATGGGATACGAAACAACTTTTGAGGAAGCCAGTGGAGTTAGTGAAGGTTCAATGAGGTGAAAGTGAAGGCGATTGCACATGGGAAACCGAGGAGAGCATGCGGGCTACATAACCGGAGCTCTTTGCATGGTAAGGCCTATGGTTTATCATATTTACTTTCACCTTTGATATCATATAGGGTAATTTAGTATCTCGCATGCTAGGATATACTTACCTGTATTATTGGTTGCATGACTGCCTATTCGATATATATGATGGTTGCATATAATTATTAGGCATGCGGAGTAACTATGGTTGACTATTCCTTGACTTATTTGGGAATTTCGGAGGTGAAATTCCTAAAGGGGGAAGAGTGTAATGACCTGTATTTTACGTATCAAAAGATTGTAAAATATATTTATTTCATTCATATGAGGTCGTATGACTTTAAAATTTTGGGAAGCGACTCTTAAGGACATTTTTCACATCTATGATTTTTGCCAAATTTCTATGTGACAATTTGATCCTGAAAATCTTGTTTGTACTATAACTTTTGATAGGAATTGAACTAGGGTTTCAAACCACTATCGTTGCTTCAGGATGATAGTTTCCCATTCCATAGAGCGGTCATAATTGAAAAATGGACTTACCATTTGAGAGTTATAGTTGTTTTAAGTTTTGGCTACTGCTGGTCTACATTAGTGGGTAATTAACTAAGCACATACTTAGGCCCACTAACCCACCTCGAAAATTGTGCTAAGGGGGGGCTGTAGAAACTGATCTAAGTCATTTTCATCTTCCCTAAAATTGCTCTAAACCTCCATTAACCTTAATTTCATCAAAAATCCTATCTTTTCCTTATTAATCGTAGCCTAAATCATCTTTACTACTAATAAAGAGAATTTATTAAATAGATTTACTCGGTGTCTTTTTGAAATTCCATATATACCCTTTTACATCTCATGGAGAAATAGTATTCAAATATGGGAATATAGCCTGTTAATTTCTATGTACAACTATTAGTCACTATGGAGAACTACAGTGTGCGTTCACAAGATGAAGTATCCGAGTGTACCATATTGTCTGTAATTTAGGTGGGAGTTCATCGGTCGAAGTTTTGTCAGATTCCAAGTTAGTATAAAGAATTTATTACAGTCAGAACAAAAAAATAGCGGCTTTTACACTAGGCGGTGTTCAAATATTGGGATGTGATAGCCTGTTATTTTCTAAGTACAACTGTCAGTCCCCATGGAGAACTACAATGTACGTTCACAAAATGAAGTATCCGAGTGTTTCATATTGTCCGTAATTTAGGTGGGAGTTAATCGGTCGAAGTCTCGCCGGATTCCGAGTTAGTATGAAGAAAATATTGCAGTCTGAAAAAAAAAATAACGGCTTCTGCACTAGGCGGAGTTCAGATGTGGGGATGTGGTATCCTATTATTTTCTAAGTACAACTGTCAGTGCCCATGGAGAACTACAGTGTGCGTTCACAAGATGAAGTATCCGAGTGTTCCATATTGTCCGTAATTTAGGTGGGAGTTAATTGGTCGAAGTCTCACCGGATTCTGAATTAGTATGAAGAAGTTATTGCAGTTTGAACAAAAAATATAGCGGCTTCTGCACTAGGCGGAGTTCAAATATGGGGATGTGGTAGCCTTTTATTTTCTAAGTACAACTCTCAGTCCCCATGGAGAACTACAGTGTGCGTTCGGAAGATGAAGTATCCGAGTATTCCATATTGTCCGTAATTTAGGTGGGAGTTAATCTGTCGAAGTCTCGCCGGATTCCGAGTTAGTATGAAAAAAAATAGCAGCCTGAACAAAATAATAGCGGCTTCTGCACTAGGCGGAGTTCAAATACGGGGATGTGGTAGCTTGTTATTTTCTAAGTATAACTGTCAGTCCCCATGGAGAACTACAGTGTGCGTTCACGGGATGAAGTATCCGAGTGTTCCATATTGTCCGTAATTTAGGTGGGAGTTAACCGGTCGAAGTCTCGCCGGATTCCAAATTAGTATGAAGAAGTTATTGCAGTCTGAACAAAAAAATAGCGGCTTCTGCACTAGGCAGAGTTCAAATATAGGGATGTGGTAGCCTGTTATTTTCTAAGTACAACTGTCAGTCCCCATGGAGAACTACAGTGTGCGTTCATAAGATGAAGTATATGAGTGTTCCATATTGTCCGTAATTTAGGTGGGAGTTAATCGGTCGAAGTCTCGCTGGGTTCCGAATTAGTATGAAGAAGTTATTGTATACTGAATAAAAAAATTGCGGCTTCTGCACTAGGCGGAGTTCAAATATGGGGATGTGGTAGCATGTTATTTTCTAAGTAAACTATCAGTCTCCATGAAGAACTACAGTGTGCGTTCACAAAATGAAGTATCCGAGTATACCATATTGTTTGTAATTTAGGTAGGAGTTCATCGGTCGAAGTTTTGCCTGATTCCGAGTTAGTATGAAGAAGTTATTGCAGTGTGAACAAAAAAATAGTGGCTTTTTCCTAGGCAGAGTTCAAATATGAGGATGTAGCCTGTTATTTTCTAGGTACAACTATTAGTCACCACGGAGAACTACAGTGAGAGTTGAAGTGGGGATATAGCATGTTATTTTCTAAGTACAACTGTCAGTCACCATGGAGAACTACAGTGTGCGTTCACAAGATGAAGTATCCAACTATACCGTATTGTCCGTAATTTAGGTGGGAGTTCATCAGTCGAAGTATCGCCTGATTCCGAGTTAGTATGAAGAAGTTATTGCAGTCTGAACAAAAAAAATAGCGGCTTCTGCACTAGGCGGAGTTGAAATATGGGGATGTGGTAGCCTGTTATTTTCTAAGTACAACTGTCGGTCCCCATGGAGAACTAAAGTGTGCGTTCATAAGATGAAGTATCCGAGTGTCCCATATTGTCCGTAATTTAGGTGGGAGTTAATCTATCGAAGTCTCGCCGGATTCCGAGTTAGTATGAAGAAAATATAGCAGTCTGAATAAAAAAATAGCGGCTTCTGCACTAGGCGGAGTTCAAATAAGAGGATGTTGTGCCATGTTATTTTCTAAGTAAACTGTCAGTCCCCTTGGAGAACTACAGTGTGCATTCACAAGATGAAGTATCCGAGTGTACCATATTGTATGTAATTTAGGTAGGAGTTCATCGGTCGAAGTTTTGCCTGATTTCGAGTTAGTATGAAGAAGTTATTGCAGTTTGAACAAAAAAATAGCGGTTTCTGCCTATGCGGCGTTCAAATGTGGGGATGCTACTATCAAATCTACTTCCACGGGTACAAATAAAAATGCATGCATATTGTGGTTAAATGTAGGCCCACCTGGGCATGCATATGTACTCGTAATTAGAAGGGTAATTAGCGTTGAGGGATTTGGGATTATCATTTCAGCTGATTTGCTTTCATCTCCTTCTCTGTCCACTTCAGATCTAAGGGGAGAAATTAATATTTTGGGTATTCGATGAGATTCTTGACCTTTCACTATCCTATGCATGTTTATATAGTTATAATTGATGTTTTAACATGATTTTGATCCTTAAATGTTTTCTAACTTTAATCGCATATTTACACATACTAATGGCCAAAATTTAATTGATCTAAAATGGTTTTCAAATTGTTTTTCAACCCCTGTTGTTTATGTTTACATGCTAGTGTAAAAGTTAGATTTAGATTAGGATTTTCTTCATTATCATGTTTTTATGGATTGCATGTATGAATGGATGTATGTATATTATATTTCAAGTTTGTCTGATGTGCTTTGATATGGTTTGCTAGTGCTTTTAGGTAGTTAAGAAAGAGGTTGGAGAATTTGGCAAATCGAAAACGAAGATGGTTGGAATTGGATGAAACTTAGAGGAGGATCTCTGGAGGATAGAAGGAGCCCATGATTCAAGTCGCATCAAGTTTGGAGCAAAGCAGAGGACTCGATACCGAGAGCTTTTGCTCAGTATTGAGAGCTTTTTCTTAGTACCGAGAGCTTTTTTTAGTGAAAACCACTCGATGGAAGGTTGATTCTTCAAGTGAGGGCTAGGGGTGATGAGAAGAAGCCAAGTAGGAAAGTTTGCCCAAGTGTTGAGTTTAGTACCGAGAGCTTTTGGAGTTAGCATCGAGAGTTTGGAGTTGATGTCGAAAGCTTTTATGAGGAGTGGTTGGGGTCTAAGCACTTAGTAGATGGAGCACTAGAAGAGAGGGAAAGAAGTTAGCCAAAATTGGCTAAGTACCCAACTCGGTACTGAGAGGTCTGGTTTGTACTGAGAGGTCGGTTTTTGTTGGAATCGGGGTGGAACTTCCAGGAGGGGAAGCCTAGGCTCCTCAGGTCGTGGCGAAGGTGTTTGTTTGCTCGCTTGTGGTTTGATAGTGATATAGTAGCACATTGATAGCTTCGAGACTTCAGTAGTGATAACTCGATGATCAATGGAGTTAGGTTTCGAAGATGACAGCTTGATGTTAAAAGGAGTCATGAGAATGGTTATCTACAAAGGGTGGGTCTAGGAAGGGTGGTCTATTGATAAAATGTTGAATGGTTCTATCGTGGAATGAAGGAATGCAGAATGGTTACTTGGGGATAATGGAAACTAGATAGAGCAAGGAAAGAGCTCGAATATGTGTGTTAAGGGATCGTTGGTACTCAAAGTGTTTTCTGATGTACTTGAAAGTAGGGGTATTGTGGGGACACTCATGAGTACTTTGTTTGGTTACCCCAAATATTTTGTTTGGATCCGTATACCCTAGGCCAGTGGAATGGGTCTAGTATCAGCTCTGGGCTAGAGACGAGTGCACTGAAAATCAGTATTTCCATTAGTCTTTGGGAGGGGAAAGGCCATACGGGTTATCATATATCTAGAGCACATTGAGTGATTGTGAGAATTATTTGATGGAAGTTATTGTAACAACCCGCATATTTTACGATTGTATATTTAAATGTTTTATTTAAATGTAGAATCGTTAATCGGATTAAAGTCCGAAAAGCTACTTTTGTAAACAGTCGAATTGGGACTCGAGACCACCTCCATTGAGTCCAAAATGGCGTTTACAACTTTTTTGAGTATAAACATTGATATGTTTGGAGTTGGGTAAAAATTATGACTTTTTCAATTTGGGCTTGGGTTTGGGTTTCAGCCCACTAACCTATCTTAACACCCTAGTTCAGTCCACCTCTCCTCTTCACTTCATTCTTATTTTCCTAACATTCAAGCTTCAATAAAAATGGGGAGAGGAATGGGAAATTAAAATTCAAAATCCTAGTTTCCTTTGCAAATACAGATTCTTACTCCAAATTCAAAGAGAAGCCAAGGTAATCATCCTCTTCTTCTTCTCCAACTCATTCTCTCTTTAATTTCAGAAATTTCCTAAACCTAACTTAGGAAATGTTCTTCTTTTGAGCTTAGATTCAAGCTTCTAGAGTTGAAGTTGAAGAGTAGTTGATCTCCCTTTGCTTTCAAGCTTCTTCTTTATCGTTTTTGGGTTTAAAGGTGAGGTTTTTATCTCACACTAGGTCTATAACTATCTTTGATTGTTAGGTATGAATTCCTAACATCTTTACATGTTTATTTGATTTTGATTTGGATTGATTTGGTGAACATTTCAACTTTTGGTGTTTTGAAGTCTAAAACTCTAAAAATCTTAGCTTTGATGTTTGATCATGCTTTTGGTGGTGTATCGAAGAGCCCATAGGGTTGGGTTGTCGATTGGCATAAACCCCTAGCGCCCTTGCTCGTCCGATCACAAATTGGAAGAATTTACTCTTAATTTAATAGGCTGAAAAATTGTCCCAGTGCCAGTCAGTCGACTGACCTCTGAAGTCAGTCGACTGGCTGTAGAAACCAAGCGTATCTGGGACTGCCTGCAGAGAATAGAAGTCTCTGTTTTCTACAGTCAATCGACTGGCCCCCTGTAGTCAGTCGACTGACTGCAGGAAATGAAACTTTCTAGTTTCTGGCTCAATCGACTGGCCTTTGCAGTCAATCGACTGACCTGCTTGTTTTTGGCCTATTTTGCCTATTTAGCTTGAGGTTCCAATTTTTATCGATTAGTGATTATCTGATTTATTGTTATCATTTATTATTGACTTTGATGACTTATTTTTCGGGGTTTTTGAGAATATCCATTTTGATGGATTCGGTATAGATTTCTTCGGATTTGATTCACGTATTCGTATGTGGATTTTGGTGATTGATTGTTTCTACAATCATTTCTGTGATTTGTCACTTTAAAATATAAAGGTTTTCTATACTAGTAGTAAATATTCAAACTCTTTTACAAAGATGATTTCAACTCTATTTTTAATACAAATCTCGTTTATAAAACCGTTTTTAATCCATTAGTGTATACAAACCTTTACCTCATTCGTATAAGAAAATCTAATTAAACGACTTAGTAAAACAAGTGTTATAAAACGCTTGCATTTACTTCGCCGGTTAATTCTTGGACTTGTTCGATTGAACTCTTGTGACAATTTTCAAGTAGAAATCTACAATCTGTTCGTAAATATTTGAGTTAAGCAAGTGGTTATGGAACATGAAGCTAAACTCTTATATTTACTAGCTTAGTGTAATCGACACTTCTTGATGATCGATGATGATCATTTTGTGATTTAGACTAGCATTATGCGATGTCTCTTTGTCCACGTGGGGGACTATACCCCCTTCTGTTGAGCTTCGTCTCATTTTTATGGGCTAGCAACCCATGGTCTTTGGACCGTTCGTGGAGCAATCGGCTCATTAAGTCGGTGCATGGGGTGTATCTTTTTAGGTGCATCGATGTTCGACTAGGCATGGGGTGTATCTTTTTAGGTGCATCGATGTTAGTTTATACATGGGGCGTATCTTTTTAGGTGCGTCAATGTTCGACTGTGCATGGGGCGTATCTTTCTAGGTGCATCGATGTTCGGTTTATGGTTAGCGCCATGGAATAGCGTTCCGTTTGTGATACACGTGTTGGTGAGTTTTCATGCTCCCGTTTGTGATAGGCCTTCCCCTTTTGAGATTTCTGGATTTCTGGTTGTGATTTCTAGAATTTGTGTTTCACCAATTTTCGTAGATTGGCATTGATATGTTTTGTCAATATTTGTGTTTTGGTGAATGATTTAAAGAATGTGATTCTTTTTGGTGCTTCGAGTTGATTTGGGATATTGTATGGTTTTTGTTGTCATTTGATGTATACTTGACACAGTATGACATTTATGTTATCATACGTTTTTGGTCATATCTCTTATCCTATATCATTTTATCTGATATTTATAGCTAGACTGATCCGTTTATTATTTTCTTCTTAAATAATACTCGGGTCAGACCGAGGTATTTCAAGTGCTCCTGCTTGACTTCTTATCAGGGATTATCATCTGATTCTTTTGGCTAACAACTTTAGTAGTTTTTGTTATTATACATTTGAGATATAGACTCCTTGATGTATAATTATTCTTTTGTCTAGCACTTGTATCTATTCTTTTGTGTTGTAGTGGATCTTTTATGACCACTACTTTGATGTACACTTCCATGTGTTATATTCATATCTGTTTCCGCCTTTGTGATATGAATATTTGTGACTGATTTGTGTTATGTTTATTTCTATATTTGTTTCCGAGGTCCACTTAGCCACTGTGTGGTAGCTTTGAGTTTGTATTTGATATGTCGAATTTCCTCTTGAAATGAAATGTAGTTATATTTTCTGACATATCGGTACTCGCACAAAGCAATTACATAGATGGTCGCTTCTCAACAGCCTTATTCTTCGTGCTAGTCGACGGCATTACACCGTAGTGTCCTTGGCTAGCATGAGTATAGAGGTGGGGCGTCACAGCATGGTATCAGAGCCAAACTTTGGAACAATGTAGAATAATCTAGCAAGGATCATCGTCCTAAGTCTTTCTTAGGAATCGTGCCATAGGATTTAATTCAAGTCTTCTTACCGTTCTATCCTATTTCTTTTTGTGATGCCTTGTTTTATCAATAAAGTTTGTTTGATATTCATTCTGAGATTAACCCTTTTCCTTTTCTTTCTTTCTTTCTTAAAGAAGAGAAATGGTTAGACCTGGCCGTCCCAGCGCCGGTCAATCTAGTGCTACTCCCCAGGATGGAGTACTTATTTCTGCTCAGCAACTTCTAGATCTTGTGAACAATGCCCGAGCTGCCGGACCCATTCCAGCGCCAACTCACCCTAATTCCGGGTTCGCACGCTTGTGCAGAGATTATACCACTTTGGGTGGGAGGCCATTCAAGGGATCTGAAAACGTTATAGAAATCCAAGCTTGGATTAGATCATTCAATCGCATCTTTTCCCGCATGGATCTTATTGATTCACTTCGAGTCCAAGTGGCTTCTAGCATGCTCCAAGAAAGATCATTAGATTGGTACGAGCTTTTGATTTCTGAAATTATCGAAGCGGATCTTACTTGGGAGCAATTTCGGGAAAGGTTCGAATTGAAATTTGTGCCGGAGGTTGAAAAAGTAACTTTAGCCCGACGCTTTATTGACCTTGTTCAAGGTGAATATTCTGTGGTAGATTATGTCGCATCTTTTGAATCTCTCTCTAAATATGGGGTCGAATATATTAATACCCCGTTGAAGAAAAATCAGAGATTTGTTTATGGGTTGAATAAAAACCTTAAAAAGCCTTTGCTTCTGAAACTAGAAGTTTCTTTTGATCAGCTTATTGATATCACTCTTCAACTTGAAGAGGCCGATAATGAAAGTAATGTTGAAGTTGTGGGTGCCAAACAGAACTTCAACAATAACATGAAGTTCTGTAGCAAAGAAACTTCTGTAGCAAAGACTCCTACCACAAGTCGTGGACGATGCTACAATTGTGATATGCAAATGAGTGTCCGCAACCCCTCTATTGTCGCTATTGCAAAAGTTTGAGTCATCGTATATCTGCGTGTCCCATACTTCAAGCAAGAAGGAGGGAAAGCTAAAGGTTGTGCAAGCCTCTACTAGCACTTCTCTTGGTCAAGGTATTTTCTATCCTTGATGATATTTATTTTGTGATTATCTTATTCGAGTTCTTTTTGATTTGGGTTCATCTCATTATTTTATATCAAAAGAACTTGATGATTCGTTCTCATTTTAATTTTTTGGGCTTGATGATTTCACTGAGAATTGCGAATCTGGTTGGTGGATCCGCAACACTCAGTTTACTTTGTGAAAATGTCGAGATTGTTTTATGTGATTATTCTTTTCGAGCCGATTTGCATGTTATGCGTTACTTAGGCTTCGAAATTGATTTTTTGGGAAAGTATTGGCTATATTATTATGAAGCCCACATCCTATGTCCTGAGCGGACTTTATATCTTCGACATTCTCAATCTGTTAAGCAGATTTCTATTGTTTTTAAAGATTTTGATTTTCAAATTTGGTGGCAACATTTTATTCTTTAAACCCACTTGATGAAGAAGATGTTATTTTTCTCATTCAAGTAATTTGTGAATTTTTCGGAATATATTTGAGCTTGTCTTAGGATTATCACCTAAGCAATCTATTGTGTGGTGCTAAGGTCTTTTCAGCTCGACCTTGCCACCGGTTTTCATCAGCTACGAGTTGCGAGGTAGCATCCTCTTACCGCGTTCCGCACTCGTTGTGATTTTTGTGTTGGTTCGTTATGTCATTCGGTACGACGAACCTTTTACCTTATTTAATCCATTTTGTGAATCGAGTATTCTACGAATATCTCGATTAGTTTATCCTTATATTTATTGATTATGGATGAAAACAACAATTTAAAATTTGCAAATCTTTTCAATAAGATATTTATAAGTATGATTGGATTTTGTTCTTAAACGAGCAAAGAATGTTTGTAAAAATTTTAAGAGACTTGTTTATTATAGAAGATAATTTTGTGTTGTTTTGCCCATTGAGTGCTTTAAGAATTCTGGTCGGTACGCTTGATCAACTTTATCGATAGGAATCTCCTAAATACTATGATGAGACAGTTAAACACAGTAAATTGACTTGTAATAAGTAAATTTTTCTAAAAAGATGATTACATAAAGTTAATGAAATTTTTGAATGTCTTAGCTTTTCGGGAAAGAGGATGAGAACTCTTTTCCGATGTTTTTATTCTTGCGATTTCCGAAGGGAATGTGTTATCGCATTTGCTTCTTGACAATTAAAGCTTATCGAGACTAGATATGCCATTTATGATCTAGTGCTTGCGGCTATTATTTTCGCACTTAGAATTTGGCTCATTATCTTTTGGGAGACAAATTTGTTCTCTACTCCGACCATAAGTCTTTGAAATATTTATTTTCTCAAAAGGAACTTAATTGGCGTCAACAACGTTGGCTCGAGTTCCTTGCATCTTATGATCTTGATATTCTTTATACTCCGGGAAAGGGTAATCGAGTTGCCGATGCCCTTATCCGAATGCAACAAGCAGTTGTTTCTATGATGATATCCAAATGGAATGATCTCAAGACTTTCTTCGCTTGTGAGATTCGAGATCGTGAATCCAATTCTTGTCCATCTTTTGTTTTGTGTAGCCTTGAGGCTCTTCCTTCTCTTTTAGACCTCATCCTTGTAGCTCAAAAGCAAGATCCCGAATTGGCTTTTCTTGGCCAAAGTTGTAGGGATCAAAATAAGGTTGATGGTTTGAAAGAATTTGTAATCGATGCTCGTGGTGGCATTCGAAAGTTTGGTAGACTCATTGTGCCAAACGTTTGTGACCTTCGTAAAGACATTTTAGAAGATCTTCATCGTTCTAAATTTACCATTCATCCTGGTAGTAATAGCGACTTTATTATTGGGATGGAATGAAATCTGATATTGTTAACTTCATTAAGCGTTGCATGACTTGCCAATTCATAAAGGCCGAGCATCAAAGGCCCGGTGGGTTATTGCAACCTATAGACATTCCAATTTGGAAGTGGGATTAAATTTCCATGGACTTTATTGACGGTCTTTCCCCGTTCTCGTTAGGTTAATGACAGTTTATGGGTAATTGTAAATAGACTTACAAAATCCGCCCATTTCTTCCCGTTCGGTCCAATCGAACCGTACATCTTTTGGCTAAACTCTATGTCAGATTAGACTGCATGGAGTTCCTACTTCTATTGTTAGAAATCGTGATCCATAATTTTACTAGTGGATTTTTGTAAGGTCTTCAAAAGCTTTGGGAACAAAGCTTAATTTTAGCACCGCTTATCATTCTCAATCCGATGGACAGCCGAGCGTGTGAATCAAACTCTTGAAGATCTTCTTTCGTGCATGTGTTCTTGATTTTGGTGGAAGTAGGGAAGATCGTATTCTTGTTGAGTTTTCTTCCTATAATAGCTTCCAATCTTGTATTGGTATGGCATCTTTCGAGGCACTCTACGGAAGGCCGTGCCGATTTCCTTCGTGTTGGCTTGAAGCCGGTGAGAGGCTGGTTTTGAGTCCAAACTTTATTGGTGTTCATTCGTGTTTCACCTATGAGGGGTGTTGTGCGTTTCAGTCGATCGAGAAAGTGGTACCTCGATATGTCGGTCCATTTCCCATCACCGAACGTATTGGTTCCGTGGTTTATCGCCTTTTGTTACCGGCTCAATTTTCTGCTATTCATGACGTGTTTCACGTCTCTCAACTACGGAAATGCCTTCGAGATTCCGATTCTATTCTTGAGCCCGGTGTTATTGAAGAAATTGAAGGTTCGCCTAATTTGACTTATGAGCAACATCCTATTCGCATCATTGCTTCGGAGGTTAAATGCCTTCGAAATAATGATGTTCCTCTTGTGAAAGTTCAGTGGCCCTCAAATCCTAAGGATTGCTCTTGGGAATCCAGAGAATTCATCGAGCAAACACATCCGAACTTGCTCTCTCGTGCTCCATAAGGTGAACTTTTTATTTCAAATTTCTTCTTTTTGTGTTGATATGCTTTTATAGTTGTTACTTCTTATTTATTTCTTAAAGATTGCGAGGACGCAATTTCTATAAGGAGGGGAGTCTGTAACAACCCGCATATTTTACGATTGTATATTTAAATGTTTTATTTAAATGTAGAATCGTTAGTCGGATTAAAGTCCACAAAGCTACTTTTTGTAAATAGTCGAATTGGGACTCGAGACCACCTCCATTGAGTCCAAAATGGCGTTTACAACTTTTTTGAGTATAAACATTGATATGTTTGGAGTTGGGTAAAAATTATGACTTTTTCACTTTGGGTTTGGGTTTGGGTTTCAGCCCACTAACCCATCTTAACACCCTAGTTCATTCCACCTCTCCTCTTCACTACATTCTTATTTTCCTAACATTCAAGCTTCAACAAAAATGGGGAAAGGAATAGGAAATTAAAATTCAAAACCCTAGTTTCCTTTGCAAATACAAATTCTTGCTCCAAATTCAAAGAGAAGCCAAGGTAAGCATCCTCTTCTTCTTCTCCAACTCATTCTCTCTTTAATTTCAGAAATTTCCTAAACCTAACTTAGGAAATGTTCTTCTTTTGAGCTTAGATTCAAGCTTCTAGAGTTGAAGTTGAAGAGTAGTTGATCTCCCTTTGCTTTCAAGCTTCTTCTTCATCGTTTTTGGGTTTAAAGGTGAGGTTTTTATCTCACATCTATGTCTATAACTATCTTTGATTGTTAGGTATGAATTCCTAACATCTTTACATGTTCATTTGATTTTGATTTGGATTGATTTGGTGAACATTTCAACTTTTGGTGTTTTGAAGTCTAAAACTCTAAAAATCTTAGCTTTGATGTTTGATCATGCTTTTGGTGGTGTATCGAAGAGCCTATAGGGCTGGGTTGTCGATTGGCATAAACCCCTAACGCCCATTGCTCGTCCGATCGCAAATTGGAAGAATTTGCTCTTCATTTAATAGGCTGAAAAATTGTCCCAGTGCCAGTCAGTCGACTGGCTGTAGAAACTGAGCGTATCTGGGACTGTCTGCAGAGAATAGAAGTCTCTATTTTCTACAGTCAGTCGACTGGCCCCCTGTAGTCAGTCGACTGACTGCAGGAAATGAAACTTTCTAGTTTCTGGCTCAGTCGACTGGCCTCTGCAGTTAGTCGACTGACCTGCTTGTTTTTGGCCTATTTTGCCTATTTAGCTTGACGTTCCAATTTTTATCGATTCGTGATTATCCGATTTATTGTTATCATTTATTATTGACTTTGATGACTTATTTTTCGGGGTTTTTGAGAATATCCATTTTGATGGATTCGGTATCGATTTCTTTGGATTTGATTCACGTATTCGTATGTGGATTTTGGTGATTGATTGTTCCTACAATCATTTCTGTGATTTGTCACTTTAAAATATAAAGGTTTTCTATACTAGTAGTAAATATACAAACTCTTTTACAAAGATAATTTCAACTCTATTTTTAATACAAAGCTCGTTTATAAAACCGTTTTCTAATCTATTAGTATATACAAACCTTTACCTCATTCGTATGAGAAAATCTAATTAAATGGCTTAGAAAAACAAGTGGTATGAAACGCTTGCGTTTACTTCGCCGGTTAATTCTTGGACTTGTTCGATTGAACTCTTGTGACAATTTTCGAGTAGAAATCTACAATCTATTCGTAAATATTTGAGTTAAGCAAGTGGTTATGGGACATGAAGCTAAACTCTTATATTTACTAGCTTAGTGTAATCGACACTTCTTGATGATCACTGATGATCATTTGGTGATTTAGACTAGCATTGTGCGATGTCTCTTTGTCCACGTGGGGACTATACCCCGTTCTGTTGAGCTTCGTCTCATTTTTATGGGCTAGCGAACCATGGTCTTTGGACCGTTCGTGGAGCAATCGGCTCATTAAGTTGGTGCATGGGGTGTATCTTTTTAGGTGCATCGATGTTCGACTAGGCATGGGGTGTATCTTTTTAGGTGCATCGATGTTAGTTTATACGTGGGGCGTTTCTTTTCAGGTGCATCGATGTTCAACTGTGCATGGGGTGTATCTTTCTAGGTGCGTCGATGTTCGGTTTATGGTTAGCGACCATGGAATAGCATTCTATTTGTGATACACATGTTGGTGAGTTTTCATGCTCCCGTTTGTGATAGGCCTTCCCCCTTTTGAGATTTCTGGATTTTCGGTTGTGATTTCTAGAATTTGTGTTTCACCAATTTTCGTAGATTGGCATTGATATGTTTTGTCAATATTTGTGTTTTGGTGAATGATTTAAAGAATGTGATTCTTTTTGGTGCTTCGAGTTGATTTGAGATATTGTATGATTTTTGTTTTCATTTGATGTATACTTGACACAGTATGCCATTTATGTTATCGTACGTTTTTGGTCATATCTCTTATCCTATATCATTTTATCTGATATTTATAGCTAGAATGATCCATTTATTATTTTCTTCTTAAATAATACTCGGGTCAGACCGAGGTATTTCAGGTGCTCCTGCTTGACTTCTTATCGGGGATTATCATCTGATTCTTTTGGCTAACTACTTTAGTAGTTTTTGTTATTATACATTTGAGATATAGACTCCTTGATGTATAATTATTCTTTTGTCTAGCACTTGTATCTATTCTTTTATGTTATAGTGGATCTTCTATGACCACTACTTTGATGTACACTTCCATGTGTTATATTCATATCCATTTCCGCCTTTGTGATATGAATATCTGTGACTTATTTGTGTTATGTTTATTTCTATATTTGTTTCCGAGGTCCACTTAGCTACTGTGTGGTAGCTTTGAGTTTGTATTTGATATGTCAGATTTCCTCTTGAAATGAAATGTAAGTTATATTTTCTGACATATCGGTACTCGCACAAACAATTACATAGATGGTCGCTCCTCAACAGACTTATTCTTCGTGCTAGTCGACGGCATTACACCGTAGTGTCCTTGGCTAGCATGAGTATAGAGGTGGGGCATCACAGTTATGGTTGCTTTAATTGTTTTATTCCATAGTCTATCACTCTAGGGGTATCACTTAAGATAGGTATTGGGGATAGGGATACCTGCACACCCATCATCATACTTAGTTTGTAGTATACCTTTATGAAATTCATAGAGTAGCATATTATGTTCGTTATGTGTTAATTCTATGATTGCAGGGGCAGGTCAGGTATGACTCATATACCTTTGTTCCTTTCTAGTATTTTTAGATTCCTTTACCGCTCACACCAGACTGTTGTTTGACCCGAGGTTTTATACTTTGCTTCTTATTATCTTAGGTATTTTTAAATAGGTAGACTAGATGGGAAGTCTAGGTGAGATGCAGTACGATACAAAAGACGAGCAGGTTGGAGCTTCTTGTATTATATATAGATTTCTATGCTTATTTTGCTGTGCAACACTATGGAGCCTTGACAGTGTTTGCTTGTTATTACTATTATTATTATGAGATAGATATATGGGTTTATTTCTGTTTTGTATAAACTCTATTACTATGTTGTATAGCTCTGTGGATCTATGCTCTGATATTTGGTTCACTTAGTTATTAATGTCTTTCCTATTTTATATCTATGATGTATATTATACTTTATTCCAAGTGTTATGAGATATACAACGGGTTCTATGATGTTTTATTTCTTTTACAACCCTTGATAATCATCCTACATCAGCCGGGAACGTTGGCAGTGCGCTATATAGTTATATTGGGTGCTGGTGGGGTAGGGTGGTCGTCACAATTACAGTGATACCAATCTTCTACAACGAAGGAGACAAATCCTCTCTTGGGTAGTGTTTCACTTTAAGTAGTTCAATATATACCCAACTATGGTCATAACAAGGTCACCATGCCAAGTGTTTAACCATGATTAAAGTATAGCCCAACCACTTAAGATCTACAATATCCTCAAGTTAGAAGACTATTGTATGTCATGACCCTAAGATCTTCTATTTGTACTTGGTTGTATTAACCTATAGATGACTTTCATCAAGTTGTTTTATGAATAACCAAAAGTAACCTCTTAGTGCCCCCAATGCTATAAGTAAATTATAGTTCATCATATGGAGAGTGTTATGTGTACTAGTCATAACTGATGCATCAATATTCTTTTCTCAATGTATCTTGACTAGGAACATTCAAGGACTTAGTTTTTGTATATATCGATTCAATACTCATGATTATAAAAACATTCATAAACACGATTGATAAAATACTTCTCCTAAGGATTTTCTACTTGCATATGTTTAATGTAATTAATTCATTATTTATATTACATTATCACTATAAAACAACACATATAACCGAAAATAAAACCAAAAGCGTACTTTATTTCGACTAAGATCATTTACAAAGTTAAGTTTACATAATTATTTACATAATTGCCTCTAAGGCACACTCTTAACTCAATCACTATCATCCATGAGCTTAGTATCCATTCCTTCTTCATTTTGACGTCCAATATCATTAAATCATCGCATGTGAAAAATATCGGATAACACTTACTATTTAAAACACCCTTTAAGTACTAAAATGAATAGGTTATTTGCTCAAATCTTAGGCAAACTTCCCATAAATATTTAGAGGAGTTAGCACTCCGAAATTGATAGGGTAAGGGGTATGCCCTAGGAGCAATATGTAATTTATTACATATATCTAACTTTGTGCCCAATCTTGTTCAAAATAAAAGGTGTTTTGCTTTCTATTATATGCTTTGTTATACAGTGATATAAATGATCAAGTAGTTAATTTAAAGTGCATAGATGGAAATCCTTAAATGATATGTTATGTGATTATAATTACAAAGTGTTGTAATCATGAGAATTTTATCATATTGAAAATAAAATATCGTTTTAAATATTCATAGTCAAGATGATTCGAGAAAGGATATCAATTCATCCGTTAAGACTAAAGTATGTAATGCTTTCCAAATGTTGGATAGTGCATTTCTCATGGCTGTTAGGGGGCACCAAGGGGTTACGTACTGATAGTTAATGGATAACTATATAATGACTCACTCGAGAGTTCTCTGCTGGTTAATATAATTAAGGTCATACAGACAATCTAGAAGTGACGGTGTTACACATTTTCCTTGACTTGAGATTACCGTAAAACTTCAATGTTGACACTCTACTTTGATTATAGTCAAATCGAGCCATGACGTCCATCGAACAACTATAGTTGGGTCTGAGTTGAAGTATTGGAAGTGAAACACTATTCAATAGAGAATTCATCTCAATTATATAGGGTTAGTATCCCTATCGATTAATAATAATTGTTATTATTAAACCAAGGATTTTGTGTTTGGGATTACAAAGTTGAACGTGGACGATGTTGAAGTTTTGACTAAAACCAAATTCTATATGTCCTAATGATATAATTTTGACAAAGATAATTGGGGTAAATAATCATTATTACTAGGTACTGCTTATAATAAGTAAAATTGTATTTTACCAAAGGATGTGTAAGCGATAAATTCAGCCAAAATGGCACACCACTAGCAAAGGTGATGCAACATCCCCTATTTTGAGGCCCAAAGTAAGCGCTATTGATACTGTATTCATTAATATTATTATTCTTCGGTGACAAAATGCGGCTATGTTAATCATATTAGTAACACTAGAAGCACATGGATACGAAAAGTTTTAAACATTATACAACCTTTATATTTCACTTCACAATTAATATTTCAATTTTTTTACATAATCCCATTTGCAAACCCATGTTCAAAGAAATTATAATTATTACAAAATATCCTAAGAGCGACATATGAAGATGCCCCCTTGGTTGATCAGAGTCTAATACTTGGCAATTGTATAACTTGTCATTATATCCATATAGTCAAAATTGAACAACACAGCCGTAACGACCAAGAATTTTAGTCATTTGAATTTGAAATATTTAATTAATTTTAAATATGAAAAATATTGGTTGAATAAGTAAAATATCTTAAATTTCAAAAATAGAGATTTGTTTGAATAGTGAATTTAAATAATTTGATTTTGGATTTAATATGAATAAAAAAATAATTTGGAAATCTTATTTAAATTCTGTTTAAATAAGAATGATAATAATAAACTTTTAAATTCGATTTAAAAGTGATTGAAACTGGTTTAGTAATAACTCATTTTAATTAACAAGTGAAAATAGCCTTCCAGGGCACTGTCTTGGATTTTGACGAAACCGGTTTCATTGGATCTGTAATAATGAATTATTGTATGTTGACGAATTTTGTCGTGCGAGCTTGAAACACATAAAAATTAATTAAAGGAATTTAAATTAATATAATTTGATTTTGGAAAGCTAACTCCTGTATATATTGGAATTAGGTCTCAAAACTAGTTTCATTGAGTTTGGAATAGGGGTATTTAGAATAGAACGCCAGGCGGCACGCCTAAATTAGAGTTCGAGATTTTCGGGTGCGTAATCTAGATATGTTTGAATTAAATATTATGTAATCCATCCTTTTAGCCTTTTACTTCAGCATATACCAAACCAATACCCCCTATGTCTAAGTCATTCCTCATATCCTTTATAATTCATGCTAAACGCAACAAAATCAATTTCTTTTCCACTCAAAAATTTCAAAACGAGAAATAAAATCAAATACTAAACTAAAAATCGTGAAACAAGTTTTAAATTTTTTGTTTGGGCGAGATCTTTGAGATGTTATGGGTGATGTTTGGTGCGGCTGCGTGTTAGGGTTTTCAACAGTATAGTGATGGAGCTAGGGCTTATGGGATTTGGAAATTTAGGCAAAGAATTCGAGATTGAAGCTTGGATTCGGGTTCGTAGGAGAAAATAGCACCGTTGCGAAAAATTTGGTCGGTTGCCATAGCAATTTGGGAGATGCGACATATAGGGGGCTGATGGGGCTGCGTCAAGATAAAAACTGGTGGAGAGGTGCAGAAGTGAAGCAATGGTGACCGGGAAGTAGCTCTTGCGAAGAGCGATACGCTGGCACAAACGACATCGAGTTTCGTTGAGAAACCGAGGAGAGATCGTCGACCAAAGATGTGCATGTTTTGGGTTTTCACGATGCGTGTATAGGCAGATGATTAAGGAAAAAGAAGAAGGATTAAAGGTGGATTAGTGTAATAAATGGTTAATTAGTGATTAAATAATATTATTTAAAACAAAATCTTGTTTAATCAATAACTCTTTCATACGAGGTCCAAATCGAACGCGGTTAGTCACGTTTAGTTCGTATCGATGATTACTATGTCATGGAATTGGATTAGTGATGATTGGAGTTAGTGGAATCTTTCGCTAAATTCGAACGTCGTTCAAATTCAGACGGAACCAGAACGAACAAGTGACAACTGAAATAATGGCAAGTTAAACTCACCTTTTTGGTTAATCAGTAATGTTATATAGTCGCTAAAAATTTTGATTGGATGTTTGGATGTTTATATGTTGATTGTTTGGTTTTGATGAATCGCTTTTGGAAGCGGTTAATATATGAAATCAATTGCAGGGAAATAGGTTGGAGGGATCCAACAGGATTCATCACCATTGTTGAATTATATATATATGTATGTGTGTGTGTGCGCGCGTGTGTGTGCATGCGTGTGCGCGCACTGATATATATATATATATATATATATAAGTTGTGATGCAGGAGGACAAGTTGGAGGGATCCAACATGATTCCTCACCATTATTGATTTTAATTTCAATAATATTCCTATCATATGAATTTTTGGATATTAAACCCGATTGTTGGTTCTATTGATTATGACATTGTTATATGTTCAACTTAAACCCTGTAGTGATAGAAAATCAACTTAAACCCTGTTCCGAAGGGACCGGGATCGGATATGTTATCCGTAAACCACTTTGATCTAACTTAAGCATTTTGAAGTGAAGACATCTTGAAGACGATTGAATTAAAGATGGAGCTCTTTAAAGTGCAAGGGGTACTTGCTACTAATCCTGAGGGTGATTCCAAAATGGATGCAGTAGAAGTAGTGCCTTCAGTTTGTTCATGTCCTGAACAATTTGTATGGATGAATGGTGTCACTGCATTACTGCATGGAGGGCATTGTTAGCATTCTAAGTGGGAAGTGCTATATAGAATGTAAACATAGCCTTAAGCCTCATCAACCGAGAAAGGACAAAAATCGGGCATGCAGCAGGGCCATGTGGGTTGCTCCCATCAGGGTATGGTCATTCCAAATCTAGATCGATTACTATCTACACATGTATGCTTGGGGCCCTAAGTGGGTTTATTATATTCGGTACTACTAGTAAAGTGGTAGGACAGTCCTGTGTGGTAGGGGTGCAAGATGTTCTTGTTAGACATCGGTGCATTTTATCTAAAGATGTACCAGCGGAAGGTAGTTTCTTACCTTGTCATAACATGGAATCCATTCTCCAATACATGCCTTTACGGTTTTGATTGTAGAACCTGGTATGTTGGGATTTAATTAATGCAACAATTTCGGCTATGGTTAATAAGTATTGGTACTTTAGACATTATTATAATATTAAGGGATTTTCTATAGAAACTGTTTTGGTTATCGTAAGGTAAAAACCCATCCATGTTTATATGGGATGTGGTCTTATGAGATACCTTTATTTGAATGGTTTTTGATAAATGCTTAAATTCCATTGAGGTGTGTTTTCTCACGTTGGTTTACCAGACTGATCAAGACGTTCTTCCCTTCCAATGCTCGGGTCAGGCCGATCATATTTACAGATTGCTTTGGATGCATTGGAGCTCAGGAGATGAGCTGGAGGCCCAAGACGTATCTACGTATTTCTTGTGTTCTGCTGTGTTGTCCGTTTGTTGTATTTATCAGCAATTGTAAGAATAGACTTTTATAACTGGCCCTGCTAAAATAGGTTAGTGTACTCTGATTGATGTATATATATTACAGCTTTTCTTGGTGTAAAGATTTGTTGTATATTATAGAGTATTCGTTCCACTGTGAGATTTTGTGTTGTTTAGTTTTCTTCTTTCTTTCTTCTTTCTTTTCCCCTAACAATCTGTCTTTTCAGCACTTAGTTATTTGGCACATGAATACTATGGATGTATTAGTGTCGACTTCTGAGGTCCGAAAAGGCGGGTTGTTACACTTGGTATTAGAGCTTAGGTTGAGCGAACACCTAGGTTTTGGTGGGGTAAACTCATTAGAGATAGTGTTAGTAATACCCTAGAATAAGTCTCTGTGTGTGTGTATGAGTGCGTATTTGTTAATGACATATATATATATATGTTTTATATTGTGTTAATCTATCTATTTAGTGGCTTATGGATTCTGGTCAATACAAACAGCTAACGTTATTGATAGGAATCCCTAAACACTTGAACAAGGCCAATCGACATAACATTGTTTTGAAAGTAGGTAAATGAAATAATGTTACCTAGATTATGTTTTATATATAAAGGAATTATTTTTTAGAAATTATTATAGTTATATATTATATGCTTGGTTGTTAGAGAAGTGATAATATTCAGTTATTATCATTTATCGTTGATAGGTCATGCTCACCAGTTAGCAGAATTGCCTCTTGATAGTTGATTGGGTAGTCGTGCCTGACCAATTTATAGGCAGTGATTATTGTGCTAGGTTGGGAGTAGTTTTATCCCTTTTACTGCATGGTTTGGGTAGATTAGTGATTGTGGGAAGATTAAAAACGAACACCTTGTGAATTCAGTTTCACAATTTGACTATAAGGCGTTCGAGGCTAATGTTGGGTTAGAATTTGGTTTTAAATAAAAGAATTTAAGTGAAGATTTGAGAACTAAAACCCCTGATGTTTTTGGAAATGGATTTTCAAAATTGGAATTTGTTTTTTAGAGGTTTTGGGGAAAATAATAATAATAGTATTATTTTGAAGTATTTTTGAATGGAAATATTTCAAATAAGTGTTAAAAGAAGATAAAAAGCACTGCACTCACTTCGCTCACTGGAAAATAATTTCGGTGATGACTGCAGCATCATCGACATTCATTTTCGAGTTTCTAAGTGATGGATTGCTACCACAGAAGATTTGTTTTGGTAAAACAAGTTCTGATTTAAATCCCAAAATATGATTTGATATACAAAGGAAATATACTATATATTATTTCAAAATAAAGTTGAAATAAATCTGGGTGTTTAATTTTGAAATTTTCAACTAAGTATTATATGGATGCATGTAGCCTATGCATTAGGGTAGATTACTTTTGCATCTCTGTTTGGTATGTTGTATTTAAAATTTTCATTTATTGAAAATAAAATGAAATTTCCAATGATTTTGGACAGTCGCACTTCTAAATTGGATATAAGAATTGAGCCAAGTGTTTGAGAAAACATACGAAAATAAGTTTTGCTAACTTATAAAATTGGGAAAAATAGCGGGTAAAAAGGCAAATTTGAATTGTGCTTATATACTCTTAGGATGTAGAAGAGTGTTATGCGAATATAAACTTAAGTTGTAATAGGGGTTGTGTACGAACTTAAGTGAGGATTTATGAAATGATTCATAGGCGATATTAGCATTTAAGGAAATATACTAAGTAAAAATGAATGTGAATAAAAATAATTTGGTATGGTTAAGAAAACCAATTAAAATAAATACGTAAGTTGTATGTAGATCATTTTATTCGCATAGCTGTTTGATCCAGGTTCGAATATATGATTTCGAGGTGATTTACCTCAGTCCAAACAAGGATTTTCTACTCGATTCTTGACGACGAACACTTAATATGGATTTTTGATTGATTCTGGAGTTCTCTATCATAGTATATGGCTATGCAAGGAGAACGATGGTTTCTAATTAAGGATTTGGATTGGAGTCTGCACTGAAGAAGTCGATTGGACGACACTAGTTCGGAAGTGAAATTGTGTGATCGAGCGAGCGATCAGATTGATATTGCATATAGATGGTATATGTACATCCTACAGGCTTTATCATAAATTAAATGTTGACATTGGAAAATGCAAAATGATATGGTTATGAATTATATGGTTAGATATTATGTATAAGTAAGATGCAAGTATATGGAAGCAAATGTTAGTTGGATGCCTTGGTTTCACGAATAGAGTTTGGTTGCTCGACAAATAGGTACATGTTTATATTGTTTTTTGGTTTGATGGTTTTATGATTAAGCCGCTTGGCTTTTGTTTTCTTTTGATTGATTTGGGTCCGTAGTGACGATTTGTAGTTGTTTCGATCCAGCCGTGCAAAGGAGACGCTGCCGAAATTTTCCATATATTTAATGACTTAGAAAATTTTGATAATAAGTTTCAACTAATTGATTCTGGAAGGTTAAAGGGTTTTGTGACATTTTTCCTACCTTGGAAATTTCAAGGGAGGAAGAATGTAACGACCCAGAATTTTAGTCATTTGAATATGAAATATTTAATTAAAATTGAATATGAAAATATTGGTTGAATAAGAAAAATATCTTAAATTTCAAAAATAGAGATTTATTTGAATAGTGAATCAAATAATTGGAATATTTAAATAATTTAATTTTGGATTTAATATGAATAGAAAAATGATTTGGAAATCTTATTTAAATTCTGTTGAAATAAGAATGGTAATAATAAACTTTTAAATTCGATTTAAAAGTGATTGAAACTGTTATAGTAATAACTCATTTTAATTAACAAGTGAAAATAGCCATCCGGGGCACTATCTTGGATTTTGACGAAACCAGTTTCATTGGATCCATAATAGTGAATTATTGTATGTGATGAATTTCATGGTGATCAGGCATATCGTTTGGTCATGCGAGCTCGAAATGCGTAGAAATTAATTAAAGGAATTTAAATTAATATAATTTAATTTTGGAAAGCTTACTTCTGTATATGTTGGAATTAGGTTTCAAAACTAGTTCCATTGAGTTTGGAATAGGGGTATTTAGTATAGAATGCCAGGTGGCATGCCTAAATTAGAGTTTGAGATTTTCAAGTGCGTAAACTAGATATGTTTGAATTAAATATTATGTAATCCATCCTTTCAGCCCCTTTAGCCCATACCCCCTACGTCTAGGCCATTCCTCATCTCCTTTATAATTCATGTTGAACGCAAGAAAATCAATTTCTTTTCCACTCAAAAATTTCAAAATGAGAAATAAAATCAAATACTAAACTAAAAATCGTGAAACAAGTTTTAAAAATCTTGTTTGGGCGAGATCTTTGAGATGTTATGGGTAATGTTCATTGCGGTTGTGTGTTAGGGTTCTCAATAGTTTAGTGATGGAGCTAGGGCTTAGGGGATTTGGAAATTTAGGCAACGATTTCGAGGTTGAAGCTTGGATTCGAGTTCGTAGGAGAAAATAGCACCTTTGTGAAAAATTTGGTGGGTTGCCATGGCAATTTAGGAGATGCGACATACAGGGAGGTTGATGGGGATGCGTCAGTACAGAAACTGGTGGAGAGGCATGGAAGTGAAGTAATGGTGACCGGAAGTAGCTCTTGCGAAGAGTGATACGCTGGCGCGAACGCCATCGAGTTTTGTTGAGAAATGGAGGAGAGACCGTCGATCAAAGATGTGCACGTTTTGGGTTTTCACAGTGTGTGTGCAGGCAGATGATTAAGGAAAGGGAAGAAGGATTAAAGGTGGATTAGCATAATAAATGGTGTAATTATTGATTAAATAATATTATTTAGATTGATATCTTGTTTAATCAGTAATCTTTCATACGAGGTCCAAATCAAACGCAGCCAGTCGCGTTTGGTTTATATCGACGATTGCTACGTTATGGAATTAGATTGGTGACGTATGGAGCTAGTAGAATTTTCACTAAATTCGAACGTCGTTCAAATTCATATGGAACCAGAACGCGCAAGCGACAACTGGAATAATTGTGAGTTAAACTCACTTTTTTGGTTAACCAGTAATGTTATATAATCGATAAAAAAATTTGATTGGATGTTTGGATGTTTATATGGTGATTGTTTGGTTTTGATAAATTGTCGCTTTTGTAAGCGGTTAATATATGAAATCAATTGCAGGGAAACATGTTGGAGGGATTTAACAGGATTCCTCACCACTATTGAATTATATATACATATATATGTGCTAATATATATATATATATATATATAAGTTGTGATGCAGGAGGACAAGGTTGGAGGGATCCAACATGATTCCTCACCATTGTTGATTTTAATTTAAATAGTATTCCTGTCATATGAATTATTGGATATTAAACCTGATTGTTGGCTCTATTGATTATGACATTGTTATATGTTCAACTTAAACCCTGTAGTGATAGGAAATCAATATCAATATTGGTTAAGCATTTGGTAGTTATTAGCCTCAAATTTGACACTAGAAATGCTATAAATTGCCATTTGGGTTAGAATTGGCTTTTGATATGGAGAATGATTTAAAATCTGAATTTGGGGTTTTCGGAAATATTTTTATTTTAAACGGATTTAATTTCTATTTTACCCCAAACTTTTTATCTATAATTTCTAAACTATTTAGAAATGATTTAGAGTGTTTAACTATAGTTTAGAAATATTTAAAAAAAATGTTGTTTATTTATATTTAATATTGTTTAAAGATATATATCAATATTTTAATATTTTGGAAAGTTATTTATTTAAATAATTAATATGGTTTGAAATTATTTATTAATCATGGTTTGAAGGTTAGTCATACTTTATTATAATAATATTGAAAATCGATTATTGTTAAATTAATAATGTTTTGAAATTATTAATTTTTATTTTTAAGATGTTTTGAAGTTAATAATAATTATTTATTTAAAATGTTTATTATTCATAAATATTATTATATAATAGTGTTTTGCAGTAAATGGTTATTATTTATTTATAAATAGAGTTTTATTAACAGACTTGGGTTTATAAGAAGAGTTTTATAAAATGGTTTGGAAGTGTAATGAAGTATGATTATATGTGTTTGTTATGTGTAATGGGTTTGTTATGTAAGGGTAAACCGGTCTGGGCTCAATCACACTTGCGGGTTGCACCTGGGCTCAAGCCCATGCTTGTTTTCTTTTCTTTCTATTTTTGTACATGTATCACTGATATACATATATCAGCCTCCTCTTCTATTTTTGAATAATTAGACAACAAACCCTAAGCTTGATCAATGGTGTCTTCAATTCGTGATTCTCTTCTGTAATATTTTACTCTAATTCAAATATAATAACATGGTATCAGAGCATCCAGCATCGATCTAGGGTTTATAGATCTCTCCTATCCCCAAAGTTTTTAATTCGATCCACTAAGTTTCAAATCTGGAAACATGACTGAAAGCAAGAGTTCACCAATGGTTGATGTCCTACCCGTAATGTCCAAAATCAAAGATCGCAAATTAAATAATACAAATTTTCTAGAATGGATGAAGACAATCCGATTGTATCTTCGAAGCATCGATAAAGATGATCATCTCTCTGAAAATCCACCTGCTACATCTGAGGAAAAGGATATTATCTGGTTGAGGGAAGATGCTCGGTTATTCTTGCAAATCAGAAATACAATTGATGATGAAGTTATTAGCCTAATAAATCATTGCGAATTTGTGAAAGAATTGATTGAATATCTTGAGTTTTTATATTCTGGAAAAGGTAATCTCACTAGAATGTATGAAGTTTGTAAATCCTTTTACAGAACCGAGAAGCAAGATCAATCACTTACCAATTACTTCATGAATTTCAAAAGAACATATGAAGAATTTAACGTGCTTCTGCCTATGAGCACTGATGTGAAGGTTCAACAACTCCAACGAGAACAAATGGCCATTATGTCCTTTCTGGCTGGCTTACCACCAGAGTTTGAATCAGCCAAGTCACAAATATTATCTGGATCAACTATGACATCTCTTCAGGAAGTATTCAGTCGAGTTCTTAGAATAGAGAATTCATCATCAACTATAACCATGAACAATAGTGCCTTAACTAGCTCTAACATACCCAAAAATGCTTGGAGACCCCCATGGAATCCTTCACAAAGACCTGAATCCTGGAGACCACCGATATCTCAATCTTGGAGGCCTCAAAGAGGTGGATGGAGACCAAATAACAAAGTGTGTTCATATTGCAAGAAGCCTGGACATCTAATCATTGAGTGCAGAAAATTACAATACAATAATCAACTCAAGAATCAAGGAACTTCTAACAACACTAATAATCAGAAAAATGTTATTATGACCACTGAGGAATATGAGAAGTATTCAAAATTTCAGGAATCTCAGAACAAGCCAGCTGTTTCTACAATTGCTAATGTTAAAACACCAACATCAAAGTGGATAATTGACTCAGGGGCTACAGATCATATGTCAGGTAACCTTAAACTATTTATAGACTTAAAAAAACATGGACAAGGTCAAGCAGTCACTTTAGCAGATGGGTCACAATCTAATGTTCATGGAATTGGTAACACTGACACCGGTCTTCCACTAAAATCAGTATTATACATACCTTCCTTATCCTACAATCTTTTATCTATGAGCAAAATTACTAAAGACTTGAATTGTAGTATAGAATTTTTTCCTGAAACATGTGTATTTCAGGATCTTATCACGAAACAAATTATTGGTAAGGGATATGAATCAAGGGGGCTCTATATCTTGGAAAACTCACCTGTAGCATGCACAAGTATGGAGTCTGCCATCAAACTTCATCAACAACTTGGTCATCCATCTCTCACATTATTCAAGCATCTCTACCCTCAGTACAATTCTATAACAACTCTTGACTGTGAGCCTTGTCAATATGCTAAACTACATAGGAGTAGCTTAAAACCTAGAATAAATAAGTGTGCAAGTGCACCATTTGAACTTGTACATTCTGACATATGGGGACCTTCACCAATTGTTTCTAAATCTGGTTATAGATATTTTGTGACATTTGTGGATGATTACTCTCGAGTTACTTGGTTGTTTTTAATGAAAAATAGATCTGAACTGTTCTCTATTTTTTTGTACTTTTCATGAAGAAATTCAAAACCAGTTTAAAACATGCATTAAAACCCTAAGGAGTGACAATGCTAAGGAGTATACCTCCCATATCTTTAGTTCATACTTGAGTCAACATGGAATTATACATGAAACATCATGTGTAGATACTGCTGCACAGAATGGGGTGGCTAAAAGAAAGAATAGACATCTTCTTGAAACTGCTAGGGCACTGTTATTTCAAATGAATGTACCAAAAGTTTTCTGGGCTGATGCAGTTTCAACTGCTTGTTTTCTGATTAATAGGATGCCTTCAACTGTTCTTAATTTTAGTATTCCATACAAAGTGCTGTTTCCTAACAAAGAAGTGTATCCTATTAAACCAAAAATATTTGGATGCATTTGTTTTGTTAGAGATGTAAATCCCCAAATAGGGAAACTAAATCCTAAAGCTTTAAAATGCATCTTTGTGGGGTATTCAAGATTACAGAAAGGATATAGGTGTTATTGCCCTAATTTAAACAAATACATAGTATCTATAGATGTGAATTTCATGGAAGAAAGACCATATTTCCTAGCATCACACACACCAAATCAGGAGGAGATTGATGAGTATGTTGTCCATACCACTTTACCATCTCAAGAATCTAAAACAAATACTGAGGAAGATAATACTGCTGCACCTACCAGTGAGAGTCCTACATCACTTGATCCTAGTCTTGATCTCCCTATTGCCCTTAGAAAAGAGAAAAGAAAATGCACATACCCTATCTCTAATTATATGACTTATGATAACCTCTCATAATCATCCTACATGTTCACCACTTCCCTAGACTCCATCTATACACCTAAAACTGTTGCTGAGGCTTTATCTAAACAAGAGTGGAAAGAAGCTATGATTGATGAAATGACTGCTCTAGAAAGGAATAATACATGGGAACTAGTTAAGCTTCCAGAGAACAAAAAGGCAATTGGGTGTAGATGGATATATACTGTTAAAATGAATCCAAATGGGACAGTGAATAGATTCAAGGCAAGACTTGTTGCAAAAGGGTATGCACAAGTATATGGTATGAATTATTCAGATACATTCTATCCAGTTGCTAAGATGACTTCTATTAGACTATTCATATCATTAGCAGCCTATTTCAATTGGAAAATTCATCAACTAGACATCAAGAATGCATTTCTTCATGGTGACCTCAAAGAAGAAATTTATATTGCACAACCACCTGGATTTATTGCAAAAGGAGAGAATGGACTTGTTTGTAAATTAAAGAAAACACTTTATGGACTTAAGCAGAGTCCAAGAGCTTGGTTTGGGAAGTTTAGTCAGACTCTAGAAGAATTTGGAGTAACTAGGTGTAAAAGTGATCATTCAGTCTTTTATAAACACTCTGAAAAAGGTGTACTTATATTAGTGGTATATGTAGATGATATCATTATAACAGGGAATGATGAACTTGGGATTGCTTCACTTAAACAATTTATTCACAACAAATTTCAAACTAAAGATTTAGGAGAACTAAAATACTTCCTTGGTGTTGAGGTTCTAAGGAGTGATAAGGGAATTTTATTGTGTCAAAGGAAATATGTCATAGATTTGTTGTCAGAAACAGGAAAACTAGGCACTAAACCAAGAAGCACTCCTATCTTACCTAATACCTATCTGACAGCTGAAGGAGAACCATTTGATGATCCAGAAAAGTATAGAAGACTTGTGGGGAAATTGAATTATCTTACTATAACTAGACCTGATATCTCTTTTGCTGTGAGTATGGTAAGTCAGTACATGGCTTCACCAACAAAACAGCATTGGCAAACTCTTGAACACATACTAGGATATTTGAAAGGAACTGTAGGCCAAGGAATTATGTATACTAATCATGGTCATATGAGGATTGATAGCTTTGCTGATGCTGACTGGGTTGGATCAAAGGATGATAGGAGATCAACTGCTAGGTTTTGTGTTTATTTTGGAGGGAACTTAGTATCTTGGAAAAGTAAGAAGCAACAGATTGTGTCTAGGTCTAGCGCAGAATCAGAGTATAGAGCAATGTCAAAGGCTGTATGTGAAGTTATGTGGATTAAACACTTAATGAAGGAGTGTAAACTTGAGTTTGAGCAGCCTGCAAAGCTATGGTGTGACAATAAAGCTGCCATTCACATTGCATCCAACCCTATATTCCATGAGAGAACTAAGCACATTGAAATTGATTGCCATTTCATTCGAGATAATATTCAAGAGGGAGAAGTCACAACACACTATATTTCTACTCAAGAGCAACCTGCAGATCCGTTGACAAAAGCAGTGAATGGAGATAGAATGAAATATCTGAAGAACAAGTTGGGTTTGATATATATATATAACCCAACTTGAGGAGGAGTGTAATGAAGTATGATTATATGTGTTTGTTATGTGTAATGGGTTTGTTATGTAAGGGTAAACCGGTCTGGGCTCAATCACACTTGCGGGTTGCACCTGGGCTCAAGCCCATGCTTGTTTTCTTTTCTTTCTATTTTTGTACATGTATCACTGATATACATATATCAGCCTCCTCTTCTATTTTTGAATAATTAGACAACAAACCCTAAGCTTGATCAATGGTGTCTTCAATTCGTGATTCTCTTCTGTAATATTTTACTCTAATTCAAATATAATAACAGGAAGCTTAAAGGAAGAATATTTACAATGTATAAAAAGACGTTTATAAATGGTTTTAGAATTTTGTAAAAAGGAAATCTTCTTTTGTTTTGTGAATATACTTATATCATTAAGATACAAGCATATGGATATTTTTCCAAGTATTGAAAATATAGAGATTTGTGGATATATCTTTGTAAAAGTATTTTGATACAAGTATTTACAATGTGATTATAATTAATGAAAAGATTAATTAAAGAGGTTAGTAGTTGCTGATGTGCTTAATCAATGTTGGTTTTCCCTATGTAATCAAATCCCTGATTTGAATGTTTTTTTATTCGATAGTTAAATAATCGACTATCGAATTTGGATCCAAAACGTAACTTTGGAAATATCTAGGAGAAACACATGAGTTATATGGCGCAATCATCTTCAATGATGATGTACTGTGCGTATAATCTCATTTCATTCTCCTAGGACAAATGATAAGAAAATCCATCCACTAATGGTTAGTACGTGATCTCCGTTCTTATCTTTGTACTATTATTTCCCGAAGAACCAGGGTTGAGTTTACCGAAAACTGTCGAATGTTGTTTCGAAGGGACTGGGATTGGATATGTTATCCTAAAACCACTTCGATCCAACTCAAGCGTTTTGAAATGAGCACATCTTAAAGATAATGGAATTGAAGACAGAGCTCTTTGAAGTGAAAGGGCTACTTGCTACTAATCCTGAGGGTGATTCCAAAATGGATGTAGTAGAAGTAGTGCCTTCGGTTTGTTCATGTCCTAAACAACTTGTATGGATGAATGCTGCCACTTCATTACTGCATGGAGGGCAGTGTTAGCATTCCAAACGAGAAGTGCTATATAGAAGCTAAACGTAGCCACAAGCCTCATCAACCAGGAAATGACAAAAATCGAGCATGCAGCAGGACCATGTGGGTCGCTCCCATCAGGGTATGGTCATCCCAACTCTAGATCGATTACTATCTACTCATGTATGCTCGGGGTCCTAAGTGGGTTAATCATATTCTGTACTACTAGTCAAGTAGTAGGATAGTCCTATATGGTAGGGGTACAAGATGTTCTTAGCAGACCCCGATACATTTTATCTAGAGATGTACCATCGAAAGGTAGTTCCTTACCTTGTCATAATATGGAATTAATTCTCCAATACGTGCCTTTACGATTTTAATTATAGAACCTAGTATGTTGGAATTTAATTAATATAACAATTTCGGCTATGATTAATAAGTATTTATACTCTAGACATTATTATAATATCAAGGGATTTTCTATAGAAACTGTTTTGTTTATCGTAAGGTAAAAATCCCTTCGTGTTTATGTGTGATATGGTCTTATGAGATACCTTTATTTGAAAGGTTTTTGATAAACACTTAAATTCCATTTGAGGTGTGTTTTCTCACGCTGGTTTACCAGACTGATCCGGGCGTTCTTCACTTCCAATGCTCGGGTCAAACCGAGCATATTTACAGATTGCTTTGGATGTATTGGAGCTCAGGAGACGAGCTGGAGGGCCAAGACGTATCTACGTATTTCTTGTGTTCCAATATGTTGTCTGTTGGTTGTATTTATCAGCAATTGTAAGGACATGCTGTTATAACTATCCAGGCAGAAATATGTTAGTGTACTGTGATTGATGTATATATATTACAGCTTTTCTTGGTGTAAAGATTTGTTGTATATTATAGATTATTCGTTCCGCTGTGAGATTCTGTGTTGTTTAGTTTTCTTCTTTCTTTCTCCTTTATTTTCCCCTAACAATATGTCTTTCCGGCACCTAGTTATTTGGCACGTGAATACCATGGATGTATTAGTATCGACTTCTGGGGTCCGAAAAGGGGAGTCATTACAATAGCATATTAGATAAGAACTCCTAAATAGCTAGATTGTCTCCTCCACATCCTCAAAAGCTTATTTGTCTAATTGGATACCTGAAATCCCCTACTCTCGACCTACTCAAATAAGTACCCCGAGAGTTTAAGGGGAAAAATAAAAACTTCGGGTCAAACAACAGTCTGGTGTGAATAATAGCCTACCATCTCGAACTAAAAATAGATATGCAGTGAGACCACACCACTGAGCGGAACGAGTTTTCCCCTCAATAGTATCTCAACCAAACATATTAACCATATAATGTGCTCCTGTACCTACAATGGTTAGAACATAGAAAATAAGCATTTGCAGTCATGCAACATACATTATACTACCCGTCCTAATTTATTAGACTATCTGTCATAATTCTCATTGACTATCTGTCTTAAATACAAATGACTACCCGTCTTATATTTATGTGAACTACCCATCTCACATGTACCTATTTGGATTACCCATCCCCTATCATATGGACTACCCTTTGCACATGGTTTCATTATCAAAGTTATATGGACTATCCATCTTACATATAAACATTTCTATGGATTATTTATCCCCTACCATATGGACTACCCATCACACATGGTTTCATTTATTTAAAATGATGTGGACTATCCATCACACATCCCATAGTTTTCCTAGGATGACCATGAACCCTTCATAACCATTTAGAGACTATCCATCTTTGGCATGATGTAGACTATCCATCACAAATCCCATAGTTTTTCTAGGATAACTATGAACCCATCACATATCAATTTAATTTATGTTTAATCCATATGTTCAACCAATGTCTGTTGTTGTCCCCAATTAGGTTGTATCCCCTTTAACTTATGACATCTCAAAATGATATGCATTGGTATCCCCAATGATTAATGTCGAAATAAAGACCTATGGCTCACCGTAATTTACATGGAAGATTTGCGGCATTCAAGCCACGCTATATAATGTTGAACCTCTATCCAAGATTATAAAATAAAACTTAAATTTCTTTTAAGTATAAAACCTTATGTCAATAACAAGGTTGTCGACATACATACCATATAGGTTATCTACCTTTCAAAGAAAAACTTGTTATCAAAAAACAAGGCAATACGACCTATGAAGCCTCAGTGGTGATACAGAAGAAATGCGGCACCAATACCACCTGGCAAGGTCGCCGAAAATAAAGGATTATAGAATGCCAACGTCGATGAATGACGGTATTATTACTTTAAGTCAAAACAGTTACTTACGGCATCTCGGGTATTATGTCGTCTATTATATACAATCAGTATTAAAAACAGGCGGCATCACTGCCTCTTATATAGTTAATGTCAAAAACAATCAAAATGGTGGTATGCGACATCAATTAAAACAAGGGTGAAAACCCACGTCATCAATAGTTGTGGAATTACACTTTAAACACTTTAATGAATTATGAGATTGCAATGCCACCGATATTAGGTTGTCGACAAGGTCCACTTCGACATGTTTAGAATCATTCCATAACTACCTAAGTAGTTATCATAAGCTTCCCTTTATATCGACGTCGACTCTTATAGTTGCGACATTATCTTAGCTTCGGTATGGATAAGGGCGGCATGACATTATTGTAATTATCATAAAAACTGATTTATTACTTCTAAAAGCAATTTCTTTTCAGCAAATCTTAACTCTTATCCAATTTCTATTGGATAATGCAATATTTTTCCCAGTTCTTTTCAAAAATACTGCCACATCCAGTTTTAATATTCCAAAATCCTTTGTCAACTTAATTAATTAATATTCTTAATTAATTATTGTTTTAAATGCTTATCTAGCAAAATAAATTCATAATAATTCGAAATCACTTGGAAAAAATGCTCAAAAATCACAAAATTTTAATGCATTCCTTCCTTTTCTTCACTTAGTTATAGTGCGTAACCTATGCGTTGCATTATAGAAAAATAATGTTATAAATATTTTTGAAGAATGTAATTTATTATGCAATGTATGGTAAATTTGTTAGGATAAATGAGTTGTAAATCGAACTTACTGTAATTTTAAGTGTATAAGTTTAGTTACGAGATTTATGTAACTATACATTTGAATATAAATTAAATTATTATTTCTGTTGATAAAAATGAGTTACATATAAATTTGTTATTTCTTTGGATTTAATATTTTTCATGCAAATAAATGAAAATTAGCTTCTTAATTAATTTTGAAATTAATATTTTTATAAAATTTATAGATAAATATTCATGTATATAGATTTTGAAATTTCCATTAAGTTTTTGATACATTTGACTAAAAGATAAATGATGTATAGATTGAATTTCAAATATCACTCGACAAATAGTGAAAACACCTAAAAATGTAAGCGTAATGCTATTGAATCAATATATTTCTATGCATTTAAAGTTCTTCAAGCATATGTTTATCAAAATAAGTATATGATAATAACAAAGTGATAAACAAAATATTTATTTAACTATTAAAAGAAATATTAATTGAAAATAAGACATGAAATGTTATAAACCACATTGTTGTTTTAACTATGCAAAAAATGACCTTTAATCCATTGTTTCATACCTCAATAATTTTAATTTCTAATAAAAAGTTTCAAAAAATATGTAACATTTACCTTTAAAAGATAATAAAATACAAAGAAAAAATGTTTCTAATCAAAGTATGTTGTGATTTTTGTCCATCAATTAATGTAAATTATGGATATAAATAGTTAAATTATAACTATTTTACAAAAACATTCTAATTGAAAATGTTAGTTATTTTTTAGCATTATAGAATACAAACATTCATCGCTTGTCGTTAATTGTAATGTCATTCTTCAAAAAAAAAATTATTGATGGCAAAGAATTCACTTAACGTACAAATTTTGAAAAGTAAAAAATGTTATGTTTGTAATGGTATACCCATTTTAGAAAGAAATAATTGTGTACATATTTGTTTGTAATAAAATACCAACTTTAAAAGGAAAGAATTATGTATATACTTATCTGTATTAAAATACAAATTTTAGAAATAAAGAAATTTTATAAACTTAAATGTAGAGTAACAAAAGAGAATAAAGATAATTTTGTATATATTTGAGAAAAAATTAAACCATATGGACTTGAATGAATAAATAGTTTTACCATTTTGTCAATTGGAATGTGATACACACATTGAATTGTCATTTTTTATGATTTATTAGATCAATTAATGATTACTTTTAATTGGATTTATTTAAAAGATTTTAAATTTAATGATTACTTTTAATTGGATTTATTTAAAAGATTTTAAATTTAGGATCACTTAATAAATTCAAATATATGGACTTGAATGTAAAACAATATAAGAAAACTTAGAAGAAATCCATAAATATTTGTAAAACTATTATGTAATGGTATTTAAATGTAACATGATATGAGAGAAAATGAGTAAAACATTATAAGTTTATATAATCGTAAAAATTTAAACTATATGGATTTGAAAAAAAAATTAGTTTTACCATTTGTGCCAATATAATGAATATGGTACATACATTAAATTGTCATTTTTTTAAAAAGAATTTATTAGTTAAACTATAATGGATATTTCTTAGTTGTATTTTTTGTTTATTTAAGATCAACTAACTAGTTTTAACATAAGGAGTTAAAATAACAGAAGAAAACCTGAAATAATTTGTAAATAATTGTACACAATTATTAAATGTTAGAATTTAAATGTAAAATAATAGAAGAGAGAACTAATAAAAACTTTGTAATAATTGTAATAATGATAATAACAAAATTTGAAAATTAAATAATGGAGGGAATTAAGGAGATGTGTGAAAATCCCCATAATTAGTAAGGGAGCATGAAATTCTTCTACTTTATTGTTATTTATTTACTATTGTGCAATCTATGCGTTGCACATGGTAATATTGTAAAATATACCATTTATACTTTTACTGTTAAAATTTGTACTTTGTTATAAAATGTACGATAAATTCAGTGAAATAAATGAATCATGAATTAAAGTTATTATTATTGTTTATGCATAATTATGCTATGCAGCTTATCTTTATATTTTGAGTAAAAAAATTAATTTTACCATTTTTGTTAGTGCAAAAATGGTACGTTGAAACTAACATATTTTAGCAATTTTTAAATAAATTAAAAAATATCATTTAATTGATTTTTTTAAAATATGTTAAAATTAAAATTACGTAGTTAATTTAAATATTTGGATGTAAAGATAAATGGTAGGAAATAATGAAGATGGATTTTGTAAAAAATTGCAGAAAATTTAATGCAAAGTTATTTGAAGATTAAAACAGAATTTGTAATGTAGTGTATGATAAACATTTTAAATAAACGATTATAACTATTTTACAAATTAACTTTGTTATTATTGTTCATGTGCATAATTTAATGTATGCTATATGTATCTTTGCTGTTGAATAGAAAAATAATTTTACCATTTCTGTTAACATACATACATACATACACACACGTACACACACATATATGTATGTATATATAGAAATTGACATATATAGTTTTAGAATTTATTATAAGAATACTATTTGCTAATATTATATTTAAATAGTTTAAATTTAAGATTACACAAGTAGTTTAAATACATGGATTTAAATATAAAATATTAGGAATGAATTAAGGGTGGAAGATTGGTTAATAAGTGTAGAAATGTTAAAATGTACGTATTTGAAGCTAAAAAAATGTAACCATGCAATGAATGATAAATTTATCGAGATAAATGAATAATAAATTAAATTTGTTAATATTGTTTATGCATATTATTTGCGTTACGCGATAAAATATAATGACTTAAATGTATAATATTAGACGATACTGAGAATAGTTTGTAAATAACCATAGGAATTTCAAAATGTAGGTACTTGACGTTTAAAAAAAGAATTTTACAATGCAATGCTAAATACATTAATATTAATAAATTATAAATTAATTTTTTAATTATTATTTGAGAATATAATTTATGCTATGTGATTGATGTATTTATATATCTAAATGAATTTTTATACCATTTTTGTTATTATGAATATAATATAAATGTCTAAAATTTCATATTCTTTTATAATTTATTAGACAAATCAACAAATAATAGTTTGCTGAATTTATTTTTAATAGTTTTAAGGTTATGTAATTAATTCAAATATATGAAGTTAAATGTAAAATATTAAAAGGGAACCGATGGAGTTTTGTAAGTGGTTATAAATTTTTTAAAATGAAGGCATTCGAAGTAAAAATAAAAGCATAATTTTATAATGCATCGTATAATGAATTTATTTAGATAAGTGAATCGTATATTGATTTGTTATTATTGTTTATGCATATACTTTATTTTTATGTGACTTATGGATCTTTACTTTAATGAAAAGGTAATTTTTAGGGTTTGAGGTTTCAATCGAAACACAGAGTTTCTGATCATTATGTTCCGGTTTCAATGGGGACTGAAACGAAACCAACCGAAACTCTGATTTAATAAAAGAACTATTAAATTGTATAGAGGAAAATAAAAAAAGAAATCATTTGAGTTTCAAATATAGAAATATTCAAAATCTAAAATTTTAACTTTGAAAACATGCAAATGAATAGTTTAACTAATAAAGTTAAATGCGAAGTAATAAACAAATATTTTTTGATGTTATAAATATTTTTTAATCTTATTTTTCAATTAAAGATAAATTTCACATCTTTTTTCGATTAATTAAACAATATATATGTAATTATATAAAAAATGAAAAATGAATTCCAAAATCGAAACCTGAACGAAAATTTTTGAAATTTCTAAATTAGATCGAAAATGCTAAATTTACAAAAGACCGAGACCGAGGTCTCGAACCATGGTAATTTTACCATTTCTGTTAATATGAATATGGTGTATATATTGAAATTTTCAAATTTTCTTAATTTAGTAAACAAATTAACGATGTTAGTCAATTAGATTTATCTAATTAGTTTAAATTTAAGATTTTATAATTAATTAAAATATATGGACTGAAACGTAAAATATTAGGAGAAATGCGAGGTGCGTTTGTAATAATTGTGACATATAGGTATTTAAAGTTAAATATAAAATTTCATTTTTGTTGATACAATAGTGGTATACATGTTAAAGTTGTCATTCTTTGGTATTTATTAGAAACATTAATGGATATTGGTTAACTGAATTTATTTGAATAATTCAAATTTTGCATTATTTAATTAACCAAAATACATGAACTTAAATATAAAATGTTACAAGAATTATTATAAATAATTGTATAGGCTTTTAAATGTACGCACTAAAATGTAAAATGACGGGAGAGAATAAAATAAGTGTAAAGTGGTAAATCAAAAGATTTCAAAATAAGATATCAAGAGAGAATTAAGTAGAAGAGAGAAAAACTCTAAGAATCAATAGGAGGAGTAGAAATTCTTCTGTTTTACTATTATTTAATAGAATGAATTAGGCAAGTTCATTTTTAAATGATTTGTTTTTTCCATCAAAAATTAATGAATTGATTTTTCCTTAGCCCAACTTTCAGTTAGGACTATATCCAGTTCTACCATAAACTTTAATTTTGTTGATCTATAACAGCTGGACATAGACGCTGGTTGATTCAATAACATATTATTTTATGTATGTTAATGATATGTGTTTTAGCCAGAACATGCATTGTTAATGCAGATACAGTTTCAGCTCTAACTATCCAGGTTCGATTTAGGTCCGATCCGATTACTATTAGGATCAGACATGGTTTCATCGCAACCAACCCAGTTTGGATCCGATCCAATTGTTAGTCTTCCATAGCGCCAAAAGATGAGCGTGTATGTTATTTATTTACTATTTTATTTGCTTGGATGTAAATGTTTTTGTATATTTTTATAGTGAACTTGGATTTATGGCTATCTAATTTGTATGTTAATATTGTTTGTGAATATTGTCCATAACAATATAAAATATGATTTTAATATAAATGTTATGAGTTATGCATAAAGCTATTATCCAGTAAGTTTGAAAAAGCCGACAGACCGGACTCGGATGTTGGGTCTGAAATATCTAACAAGTTCGGGATGGACTTGAATTTTTGATTATTGTAATCGTGGTGGGCTCCGGATTTTAAGATCCAGACCAAACTCCGTCCATTGGGGGTACAAATTATGTGATTAGTCAGATAATTTGCAATGTGAACTGAATTAGTGTGGTATTAAATTGGAACGGTGCAGTGAGGACTTTTTACAATTTTAACATTTGAGGTCTTTGATTGAAAAAAACTTGTCTCCGCCGCCACAGAATAAACTTTCTATTTTAAATTACATTATTTTCGTTACCATTGTAGCCGCCCCGATCATCAAATTTGAAGCTCCTGAAGGTCAGGGTTTCTCATGTTATTTTGTTAATTTGATTTTAATTCAGGTATTTTGTTTCACTGTAATTTCCATGTTTGTGAACGAACTACTATAGATGGAGAGTTTTACTTACAGTCGTATTTTATGCTTGATTTTTTTTCCCCAAAAGGCTATTTCAACATTTGATTTCGAATTCGCTTTGAATCAAATACAAATCGGACAAAGAATTTGTTTTGATTTTGAAACGATTATCGTAGTCAGCTGATAATCATTGAAAATGTTGTTACATTCAAAAAAAAAAAAGTGTATGCTTAATTGAGATTAACTTATACGAATGCTAGTTTGAGAAATGAAATGCTAGATTATTTAATTTGCTTAAGTAGGTATGTATGTATATACAGACGAGCTTTTAATGACACCATATACCCCTATTTGGCAGCACGCCGTAGCTCCTTGATTTTCATCGGACATTCCAATTTAAATAATAGTATTTTCTCTTTCTTCCACATCATACTATTATTTAAATCGGAATGTGCAGTCGAAACAAAAGGGGTTGCTGTAAAAAAAGGGTGCCATTGAATGCTCCTCGTACACACCTCCTGTCTTATGTTCATGTGGTGAAATATATCTTGTTGTCATAGAAAATATGATGCCAGCTTTTCTAATTTGTCTATTTGTAGTTATGTAAATGAGACGTATATTGGAAAATTCACGTTGTAATTTTGTGATTGATCTTCTGTTCTGATCTAAATGGTCTAGATGTATGTAAACAATACCCCTCTGTGTTCTGATCTGCATTAGCATCGCTCAAGTAATGCAGTAATGAGTGAAATAAGGTTGTGTTTTGGTTTGAATAAGGAGATCAGTATGAGATTAGGGATTTTCTAAAAGTCATGGAATTTAATTTTGGTCGTGCTGTCCTATATGACCTACAGTTTTGTGTTTTCTCCCCATTTGCCATGAGAGTGTTTTTGCGTGTTGTATTCGATATACTGTCAGTGAGCATGAGTAAGAAATTAAAAACACTTTACTTCTCGTGGTACGTATTAACAGGACCGACCTTGAGTCATAGACCCATAGAAAGTCCTGCTAAGCAACAAACTCGGGTAGCTGTTAGGACCCAAAAATCTGAAATTAGACAAACCGTGCTTTTTAACATGTTTGTGGTTGATAATATCATTGACAATCAAGGTTAATGAACAACCTGTAAACATAGGCAGATCCACTAAGGGTCGAAAGGGGGCATTAAACCTTGCTAAAAGTTACAAGTCATCATATGTAAATGATATTAGAATGTAAACACATTTTCCATTGACGAAGTTGGTTAGTAGCTAAATATCTTAAGTTCTATGTCTATCATGATTCAAATTCTTACCCCTCAGTTCACCTTTGACACCGAGACAGAGAATCGAGCTTTTTTTTTTAAAAAAAAGGTCACATGTTTCATTCTCTCTTTCTTTTATCACATACAGTTTGTTTTATAAAAAAACCATTTCTTCAACAAATCTTTAATAAAATCAAGCTTTTCTACAAAATTTAATGGAGCTCGTCGAAGGAGTCGGTCATGGAGGTGCTGTTGGCAAGAGCAGCAGTGCACAGAGTTGAACTTCCTTATTTTATATCCATTTTGTTCTTTAGAAGAAAGAAAAATTGACAATTCCTTTAGGGGCAACCTCGGATTACTACAAACCTTGCTAGGTTTGAATAGGGTTTATCTAATTCCTTATTAAGGACCTATCTATGTTTTAATGAGTTTGAACTAATTTCTTACTATATCATGGAAACCAGGACTTGGTCCTTGCTAGGTTTTCATGGAAGCCGTGTTTGGCCTTAGATGGGTTATCATGGGAACCATGCTTGACCCTAGCTTGGCTTTCAATATGACCAAAGCTAGATCCTAGTGCAACTTGTGCAAGCATCTTCTTCCCCGCTAGCAAGCTCTGACCATGGCTGCTAGCTCCACAATTCAAAATGATGATAGACAAACATGGATTTTGTCAATATATAAGGGAAGAAGGAAGAGTTAAAAAAAATAAAAATGAAAGTAGGAGTGGGTTGTGGAAAATTAAAATTAGGGTTTTTATTTTTGGTTAAGGTTGTGAGGTGTTAAATGAGAATTGGGGAGTACAAATAGAATTTGCCTCCATTTATGATGACCCATCCAATCTGTGATGATTTTGTCGCTGTCCTTTGATATGTAACACATATTATCTTCGTTGTATGCAAATATTTTAAAATATTTCTTTTATCCTCTCTAAAGGTAAAATCTCTAATCTTGCTTATTTGAACTTTGCTACGGAGTTTGGATACTAAATACATATTCATTTTTTTCTCTCTATTTTTTATTTTATTTATCAACTAAAGGCCAACTTTCATCAAAAGCCAGATTAAAAATTTTCCATTGAAAAAATATCGAGAACTGTATCATATAAGTTTTTGCTTGGTTGCGTTTATTGACAACATTTTTACTTTATTCAATTACTCGTGATTGGCCTTATAAATTAAGGTATTGAATGCCGTTGGGTGAAATGTTGGATGAGTATGCTTTAAACCTGGATAAACTGTTTCCACAGTTAAAATTTGGATAAAAAACAAAGCAATATTGATACCATTCATTACTTTCTTTGTTTGTAGACCACTTTAGAAGCTAACCATAAAATGGCGACGAGCAACTTCAATGACATCCTACAAAACATCGTTTCTCACTTACACCTTAAGCATACCAATCAACTTAAATTAGTGTGTAGTAGATGATCTAATTTGATCTTAGATCATTTCTATTAAAAAAATCTCAAGATATTCAATTTGAAATAAATTCCATTTTACAAATCCACTCGAGTGATTCACAATACGAAGGCATAGGTCATTTCTCCATTCTGAATAAATTTTCAATCATTCTCATTCTTATGCTAGATTATCGATTACTTCTTAAAGTTGAGAAAGAATATGGAGAATAAGGATCTTGTTAGAGTTAAAAAATGAGCTGTTGAGTTTTAAAATCTACTGATATTGGTAAGTCATTTTAGTAGTTGATAAATTTTATTCAAATATTAGGATGTTGAGTACATGATATTCGAGAAAATATCTGCTTTCTTTGAGCAAGTCGTAACTTTGTATGAAGTTGCTCATGTGTTCATATGAACCTATGTTAAGATAGTCCTTGAATTTAAAAAACAATTCAATTGTTAATTATGCTATGTAATACTTAAGTGTTAATTGCATTAAAACTATTTCATAGTGAGTTTGTCAGAGTTGGAAGCAACAAGAAGAATTTTTAGATGTAGTAGAAAGTTTGAACGTTCTAAATAATCCAGGAAATCAAAGTGTGTGGGAAACCATATTGAATAGATCCAATGATGATGATCGATCGGGTTTTTATCTTCAAACTCGTTGTAACCACTGTTTTAATCATGTCAACCTCATACGGTATCTCGCTCAAACTTTATTTTTGCAATTGGGAAAGATGTAATCTAGGATGAGATTGATTTGAAATCTCCTTAAACTGAAATCTCCTTAAACTTGTATGTTTTATTTTTACATATCTTTTAATTCAACTTTTTTTATTTAGGACCAAATATATTTCAGTTATGTTCTCTACTTTTTACTTGGGTGAATCATTATAAAAAGTCTTCATCTTTTTAGCGTTCATACAAAATAATCATCCAGTTATTATCAGATCTGTTACTAAACTACCCTAAAATATTAGTATATGCTTTTTAGTCCAATTACTTTGTTGCTGCGCAAATCTTGTAAGTTACAATTTTACATTTTGTTTTTCAAATAACAATCACAAAAAAAATTAAATTTCAAATCTAGAAACGTAAATTACTCCGAGATTGTCTTGAGGTATAATTTATGTAGTGTTATTAAAGCGCAAAAAGATTTAGGTGCAACAGTTGTATCTTTTTGGAAGTTGAGGCGCTCGAGCTACTCGAGGCGCTCAAAAAACACACCTTTTGTTAAGGCAGCGAAGCCCCGACGTGCCTAAAAAGCACGCCTCGACTAGGATTTGGTTCATGGGTTGAAAAATGAGTACTTCATCTGGTCCAATTAATTTTGAACATGTTCTCAAAGCTAAATTAAGTCAAAACTTAAACGGCTTCAACTTCGACTGCAACAAAAAACATTCAACCATAAATCGAGCTCTAAGCCGCCACCGTCGCAAACTCCTGTTCAATGTCGTCTTCACACTTATAGCTCTCTATCTCGTCTTCTCGGCTCAGATATCGTTTTTTCCTTATGTATTTAACTAAGCTAAGAAAATTTTAAATTAGTATCTTAAAAGTAATTAGTGTTTAAAAGTGAAATTTAAGTTTAAAAAATTAAGTTGAATTTAAACTGTTAAATTAAGTTAAATTTAAGTTGGTGATTAAAAGTAATTAGTTTAATTCTAACTTTAATTTAAAGTTTATTTAATTTTAATTTAATTTTAATTTAAAATTTAATTAATATTAATTTGAATTTAAATTTAAAGTTAAGTTAATGTTTATTTTAATTTTAATTCAAGTTTAATTAATTTTAATTTAAAGTTTAGTTAATGTTAATTTAATTTTAAATTTAGTTAATTTAAGTTTGAATTTAAAGGTTAGTTAATTTTAATTTGAAAGTTTCGTTAATTTTAATTTGATTTTAATTTAAAGTTTAGGTGATGTTAATTTTAATTTTAGTTAATTTTAGTTTGAATTTAAAGTTTAGTTAAATTAAATTGGATGTTAGTAATCGGAAATTGAATTAAATTTCAAGCGTTGTGTTGTTAACATTTGAACTTGAACGTCTTTATGAGTTCTACCTTTTTGTTGTAATTTCTATATTTTCGGTGTTGTAGACTTGAATTTGACATCATTTTGGTCAAGCTTATTATTTGTGACTTCGTATCTAGTTGTTAGTGTGTTCTTATTTGCAAAAAGATTGTTTACAAATATGTTTTAACACTAAAATTATCGTTTTTAATGTTAATCTATAGTGCAGCTTTTTTTAAGTAGAAAAGCGTAAAGTTGTATAAAGGCCCATAAAAAGGCTCAAGGCGCAAAAAGACCAAGGCACAAGCTTGGTGTCTTTTTGTGCCTTAGCACCTTAACTACATTGACTTTATGGTTAAGATAGTCGAGATGTGCATCTAATGTACACTAATCTCGTCTGATATCTTCAGGGTCATCACAAGATAATTTGGGGCTCTAAACAAAATTTATTTGTGGACCCTGATACATTTACTCTCTCACGTTTTTTACACTTGTTATCAAGAATTCTCATTCTTGTTCTGAATTTGAGGCAGACAATGCACTGTAATTTCAGTACAAACAAATCTTAAATTGATACATAAGTAGATTTGAAGTACTTTTTTGTTAGTTGCATAGAATTTTTCATACGTAAGTTTTTCCTTTGAGAAAACTTTGGTCTCATTTAGTTTATCGTTTTGTGTTTTCGTCTAAACAAAAAAGCGCACGGCACATGTATTTTTTGAAAAACAACCAATTTGAAAAATGAAGTAAACATACAAAATGAAAAACAAATTTATTTTGTTTTCCATTTTTTGAGAAATAACGAAAGTATGAGAAATGATCCATTCCTCCGCTGTTCCTCCGCCCCCTTCGTCCTCTGTCGTCCCTCCATACTCTCCGTCATTCCTCCATCATCATCATAACGACTTAAAATTTTAAATATTTTCCTCCACTCTTCCCGTATTCTGTAATGAATTTTGAAAATGTAAAACAAAAAACTCAAAATGAAATCAAACAGACCCTATAGTCTTGAATAAATAGAAAATAGTTTTAAACCAATAGAGAATGCTGGTTTTATATTTGCAAAAATTAAAAATTAACGATGTTCGATCTGGAAAATACCATGTGACTTCTTTTTTATTTTTCTTACTCTAACATATAACAACAAATAAAATATGAGATGTTACTTAATATTGAGGTTGTTTAGGAAAATTTTAACATCTTTTAGATGTTCATTCACTCTCTTTCATGTGTATATATAAATAATAAAACTACTTTTGGCTTCTTTTTTATATGATAAAAAGTAGTTCATACCTAAATTGCTTCTAAATGATTGAATCATAAAAAGTAACTAATTTAGAAAATTTGAATAATCTATTTTCTTTTCTTTTTAAATTAACTAATCCTCTTATAAAGAAACAAGTAAGAGCACAACACATACAAAATAAAAATAAAAAATCGACTCATTTAGATCTGTAGTAGGTTTGAAAGTTATGGTTACACACACACACTTTATAATTATATTATTCTATATATGTAAAATTACAGGGAACCTAAAATTTAAGGGCCCTAAGCATTTGCTTAATTGGCCTAAAGGTAGAGACGACCTTTGATATCTCATCCGATGCGAGATATTGCGTATAAAAATCCAAAAGACGAGACGTGATCAAAATGCAAGACTTGAAATCTTGCTTGCAACGACGTAAAATAATATATGTTAAGGGTCAAGCAGGTTAAATTTATAAGTAGGATTCACATGCTTATGCAATTTACGACTACACACATTATCTTTTGGTAAAGGGCACACCATTGTTAAAGGAGTTGATCAATAACAAAAAATAGTTAAGAAGAACTCAACATTTTAATCCTTCACTGTAACATTTTGTTAACAAATGGATCCTTGTCACAATGTATTCTTCAAATCACAACATTGGTATCAGATTCTCCATCAGATCACTTCATGTTCTTCGCCTCCAAATTAAAGAAGCTAGCTAATTTCTTTAAAATCCAAAACTAGTGTGTGGCCATGCATGGCATAGCCATACAATACTGTTATGAAAATGCAATGCTTAAATTTAACGTATACCAAAGATTTATTATGCAACGTAGGATGAATTTTTTGAGATGTAAGGGTTATAAATTAAACTTGTTATTTTTACTTTGGTACATACTTTCTATTTTGTAATTTTTATATTTTTGTATTCGAATTAATGAATATTAGTCAGTTACGTTCATTTTTTAAATTTTAACTGTAAGATTTGTTAATTTTTTGTTAGCTATTATTTATTCAGATATATTTGAATTTTGATAATTGATATTTGCTGTTTAATGCATTTATTAGATAAATGATGTAGAAATTGAATTCTAGATATTTCTTAGGAAAGTGATGAGCATTTTTAAAACTAAATGTGTAATAGCAACGCAGCAATATATCCAATGCCTTTAAATGTTTTTCAGAAAATCTAAAAATATTCATCTAAGAAAATCTAAAAATATTCATCTAAGATGAATATATCATTAAAGTTAAAGTAACTATAAACCGACAGCGAAATGTAAGATTAAGACTTGGAATGGGAGAAATCATATTGTCATTTTGATGTTGCTAAAAAAGTTTTAATTTTAACCCAGTTTTTATACTTCAATAATTTTTCTTGTGATAAGTTAAATAAAAAGATGTAAGCAAACATTCATTTTGTAATATAAGATAGCAAATATAGATCTATTGATTTTATCAATAATTTTTATTTGTAAAATAATAAATTCAAGCAATAAAAAAGGTTGAGTTGTAAATAATTACATGTTCCTATTTCTATGATTAACTTGAATAATTTTTTTATTTGTTAGGGGTTTTAATGAGAAAAAACTAGGACAAATTTTTATTATAGGTCCGAGAAAAAAAAACTTATTTTCACTTTAGGCTTCGGTCAAAACTTATTACAAAAATAGGTCTCTTTTATTTCATTTCATTTTATTTTTTTGCAAGGCAAGCCGACAGTTTAAGTGGGCCGACCACTAATTTATTAAAATAGCAGAAATAGAACATACAAGGATAACAAAGACCAGAAAAAAGAAAAGGAAAATAGAAAAAAAAACAACACAGGAAGTATGCAATCAGGCCAGTAGGGAAAATCAACACATCTCCGAAAAACATGTTAATTTTCAATGCTTGCCCACTCATACCACTTTTAAAATGGCTTGTAAAAGAGAGGAAGCGGGACTTTTAACTTCCTTAAAAAATCTGATATTTCTCTCCTCCTAAACTGCATATATAACCTTCTTCAGAAGCTTCAAAAGCAAGTTAGTTCTATCAGTTCTCCACTGTGTATCTTTAAATAACCTAGCCCATTCAATAAACGGATCTCGTGACGGAATGTGAAAATTGTGAGCAGCTAGAATCCTCTTCCATAAATTATGGACATAAGAACAAGCAAAAAGCAAACGGGAGATACTTTCGTTCCTTCTACCGCATAACATACAGTCAGCATAGGTAACAATTCCTCTATTTAAGAGTTTATCCCGAGTGTGCAGAGCATTGAAAAGAACTTTCCATAGCATAATGTTCTCCTTAGGCTTTTGTTTTGTTAGACCAAACCCTCTTATTCCATGGAAAAGTACTCTATGTTCATTTATCATTGCCTGATAAACAGCTGCAATAGAATGCTTAGAAATGGAGTTCCACATGGTACAACCAGAAGCAGACATAATATAATTTTCTTGAATATCATTCCATATAGCAATAATTTCAGTCGAACTAGAGTGAGGCAATGAGACAATGCCTCCATATATATAGTCAGCAGCAACAACGTTCTCAGGGATACCTGTAAGAGCTCTACGATTGTAATCTATGAGATTTGACAAAATAACCCGCTGCTTGGACCACGAAGAGTGCCAGAAAGATGAGTTCGGGGGACTCATAACTAGGGGAAGAAGCTTGTGTCTTATCTTTAGCAGGCAGCGCCAAAACCAAATGCAATATGGAGATTCAACCATATTCCAATAGTTGTTATTTTTTAAGTTGTAATGGATGTTCCATTGTGCCCAAAGTCTGTTACTTTTATTTAGTATAAGATTGACATAATGTGAAGCCGCCGCTTGGTTCCATAATTCAAGGTTGATAATACCAAGACCACCCTGCTTAAGAGGAAGAAGGAGTTTATGATAAGCAATACGGATCAGTTTCTTTGAGAATGGATTAGCATGCCATAAAAAGTGATTAAATGCAGTGTTTAACATGGTAATAAGCTTCTTTGGTAAAATGAACAGCCTAGAGAAATATGTCATCATAAAAAACCAATTGATTTCACAATCACCAGCCTGCCTGCCATTGACAATTGAGATGATGGCCATCTATTGCCCACTCGTAATTTTCTCATACGGCGGTAAACAATGCGCAGTAGATATCCTAGTATCCGATATAGGAGCACCCAAGTATATTGCATCAGCCGGAAATGGTTTTAGACCCGTAGTGAGATGGATAGACCGCACTTCAACAAGAGTTAGCCCAGCAATTTTTATATGCGATTTGTCCTTATTTATTGAAAGTCCACTTAACTTAGAAAACTTTTCAAGAGTAAGCATAATATGTTGTATTGAGGAATCAATTGGTTTAGAGAACACAAGGAGATCATCCACGAACATCAAGAATGATATATTGTGTTTAGCACACTTAGGGTGATGGGCAATTCGTCTGAGTGTGACTTCCTGACCGATCATCGAAGTGAGGCACTCCATAACGCAGATAAATAAATACGAGGAGATGGAGTCTCCTTGCCTAATCGCCCTCTCAGAAGAGAGATAACCTAAACTTTGGCCATTAACAACGATCGAAATTTTTGGAGTGGATATGCATGTATACAACCGAGCAAGAAAAGGTAATGTGAAGTTCATTTTAAACATAATAGAGATGATGGAATCCCACCGAACAGTGTCATAAGCCTTTTGAAGATCCAGCTTTAAAACACACCTAGGGGAGATAGATTTTCTATTATAGCCCTTCATGATTTCATTTGACAGAATTATGTTCTCAGTTATTGATCTCTTCTGGAGGAAAGCTGCTTGATTTCCAGAGATGATATCATTAAGGCATCCTTTCATTCTAAATGCAAGAATCCTAGTTATGCATTTATAGGTAACATCACAACATGCTATCGGCCTGAATCGAGAAACATCCTGGGGCAAATTTGTTTTTGGAATGAGACAAAGATTAGTGTGATTAACCCCATTAAGAAGTCTATTTGTTTTGAAAAAATTCCGAATGGCCTTGATAAAATCATTGCCAATAATATGCCAAAACTTTTGAAAAAAATGAGCATTAAAGCCATCCGATCCAAGGGAGCTTGTAGACTTCATGCCGAAAATGGCATTCTTGATTTCTTCTAGAGAGATTAATCTGATCAGATCGGCCGCTTGCAGATGTGATATAGCAGGGGTGGAAATATTAGGGAGGAGGTGGATATCTGTCTGCATAGAATCAAGGATAGACAATAAAGAAGAGTAGTAACTAAGGAAAACATCATTGACTTTCTCAGGGGAGTCATATAAGGTGCCAGCAAGGTCATGTGTAGAGTGTATAATCGTCTTGGCTTTACTTACCTGTAGAGAGTGGAACAACTTTGAATTTCTATCACCATGAGCATCCCATATAACTCTGGACTTCTACTTAGCCATAGCAATCTCTTTATTTATTGCATCAGTCACTTTATCTTTGAGCAGAAGTTCCTCATCCGAGGTAACTTTGTCGTTGGAGTTAGCTTGCGTTAAGAGTTGAGTATTCTGAAGCTTTTCTCTAACAATTGAAATCTCTGAATTACTCAATCCAAACTTGCTTCTTGACCAGTCCCTGAGTGCAATTTTAAGCAATCTTAGTTTAGTTTGAAAAATATACATAGGAGTACCATGTATGGTAGTACTCCATACAATCTGCAACATAGGAAAATAATCAATGTCATCAGTCCATATATTTAAAAAATTAAAATTAGAGGGGCCTTTAGTCTCTGCCATGCTCCAGGTAAGGATGATTGGGCAATGATCAGAAAGGTTAGGAGATGGGAACTTAGCTACAAGGTTAGGCCAAAGAGAGAAGGCAGAAGGATTGAAATAAGCTCTATTTAGCTTGCAAAAAATTCTGCACCTAGATCGACTATTGTTGTTCCAAGTGTAAAAGTCACTAGAGGAGGGAATCATGTCCAGATTCGATTGTAGAATGGATTGATTTAGAGGCCGAATATCTCTACAGAGCAAGGGGAGTCCACCTTGTTTATCAGAAAAAGATTGCATACAGTTATAATCACCGTAGCATATCCAAGGGATTAAAGTATTGTGAAGGGAAGGAATGTGTTCTAGGAATTGAAGACGAGCAGCTTTATTATTATCTGCATAGACTAAGGGGATATTGGAAGGGAGATGAGTAACAACAGAGTGAATATACCGTCGTGCAGAAGATAGTAAGGCAAGGGAATACACTTGAGGGTTCCAAAGAATCAAAATACGATCGTAAGGGGCATGAGTAAGATTGTTCACAAAGGACCATTTAGGGTTAATGAGCTTGGCAGCAGCCTTGGTAAGTTCTTCATTGAGCTTTGCTTCTGAGATGGTAATTCGACTGAGATTGTTACTACTGATGAGATGCTTGATTTCATTGATTTTGGAATCCAAATGTGCACCCCTGACATTCCAACAACCAATGTCGTGCATCATAATGAGGATATTGTTTTTGTGGCAGAATGCCTGGTGACTCTTTTAGAACATGTTTGATTCTTTTTCTTATTATTCTGGCTTGCACTTAGAGGCTGCACTAATTCATTTGTAAACTCCTCACCAGAGTTCATGTCATCCTTTTTTGTATTTTCGTTTCTTCGATTGTTCTTTTCGATTTGTTTTTACCATAGTACTTGCTACAAGTAGGGGAGAGATCCATTAACTGTGATTCAGAGAGCAGAAGAGGGGAACTAGGAGGGAAGATTACAATGTTGTTTGGTGGTTTGAGATTGATGTATGGTGAAGTGAATGGATTAACAGGAAACGATGATGGAGGCGAGGAAGACTGATATTGGTCAGACAACGCTGGAGGGATGGTTTCAAGAAGGGACTGAAGTGGGACGTTGGAGACAACGTTGTTTGACAAGATAGCTTGTTCATTGGTAGGAATAGTATCAAGAGGAACAGTGGGGAAAATGTTTGTTGTAGCATGCAAAACAGGCTGTGTTTCAGAGATAGTATGTGAATTAATATCCATGCATGTACATGTATTCAACTGTGTGCACATATCCAACTGTGCACAAACCTTTAATGTTTGAGATTCTTTTGCTTGTTCTAATGTCTCAGAAGTTGCCAATTCAATTGTTTCTTTTTCGAATTCCTTGTTAATTTCAATTATATCCATCTCCCATTCCTCCAAATCTTGCAAAATAGAGAATTTATTGTATCTAAGGTGAATTGGTCCAGCATGAGATATCTTAGACAACAAGCTACCATCCCCTTCATTTATAACAGTAGTCTGCAAATTCCCCTTAGCCACAAAACATTTGACCCTTATCCTTTTGGTGCTGCATACTTTTTTGAACATATACTTTCTTCTGCCACACTCTGCATCTGCCACGCTTTTTATGTTGTAATGGTGGTCTAGCTGATGCTTCAACAGGTGATTGTACTTCTTTATACTGCTTCACATTGGCAACCACATTTTCAACCGGTTCCTTAACCTGCTCTCGATACTTAATACATTTAGCTTTGTCACGACCAAAGACTCGACAGTGGGAACATATTAATGGTCGCCAAGCATATTCGACCAAGCATATTCAACATGAACTCGATGACAATTTTCCTCGCCCACATTAATATAATCTGGGAGTTCTTTATCTGCAGAAATTTCTATTAAACATTTGGCGTATTCCAATCTCTGTTACTTTTCTGTCGCTTCATTGAAGCAAACAAGCTTTCCTATATAGCAAGCAAGCCAGTTGATACCAAGTAGCATCCATGTTATATGTGGGATGTTATAAAATTGAACCCAAATGATGACATTTTTTAACTTGTGCTTGAACTTCACCAAATGCCGGTTTCCATTGCATAATCACAAACATACGCCCTCTGATAAATACAGGGTCAGCCTGTAGGATCTTGTTTTTATCTTCCTTCCATGGAAATTTGAAGAAAAAATTCGCACCATCGGATTTAACTACGAATTCTCCTTTCAGCCTCCACAGTTTCTTTAAACTAGACATGACATCCATATAATTCACTTTTTCACCAAGGAAGAAACCTAACAAGTATTCATTCTAAAAGTTTATTCTTTCATCCACCACTTCTTTCGGTGGTTGTAGCGCCTCACCAGCGTAGTTCAGCTCAAAGTGTCTAGGCGTGAAAGAACCAACATTACGTGGCAGTGTTTTGAACAAGGCATACCAAGTCTTGTTCGAAGGCTAAGCAGAAGGGTCCACAACCTCATGAACATGGTTAATGTTGTACCCAGAAGGTCAGAGATGGGTTAAAAGAGGAGGAAGAAGAGGTCAAAGGAGGAGGAGGGGGATCAGGAAGAACATAGGAGATAGCCGGACCAGATGAAGGCTGGATGACAGACGGAGGAGGACTGGCAGGAGGGGCGACTGGAACAGGATCGATAGGGGTGGAAGAGGGCGCAGCATAGGAAGGATTGATGGGAAAAGACAGGGGAGGTCCGGTGGGAAAGATAGAGGATGGGCGTGGCAGAGGACATGGCAGAAAAAGATAGGCCTCTTTTTATATATAACAACATTTTATACTTGCACATTCCAAAATACGCAAGCATAAATTTTTTTAAAAAAATTGCACTTGCGCATTTTGGAATGCGCAAGCACAATTTTTTTTATTATATAAAACAATACATTTGTGCAATCCATATTTGCGCAAGCACAAATTTTGTTTAAAAAAAACAGTTGCGCAAATTTGGATTGCGCAAAACCAGGCCTATTTTTGTAAATAGTTTTAAATGAGGCATAAAGTCGAAATAATTTTTTTTGGACCTAAAATGAACATTTGTTCAAAAAACTACTGGGAATTATGGAGAGTGGAGAAAATATTTATGTTTTACAAACATTTAACAGATTTTAAATGAGTAACCTGCTAATTTTAAATTTTGGTGTTTGATATTTTCTGGTTATAGCATTTATTAGCTCAATGATGTAGAAACTGGATTCCAAATATTTCTAAATAATGTAGTGATATATTTTATGCATTTGAATGTTTTTCAGCAAATCTCAAAATATTCATCTAAGATGAATACATTATATTATCAAATGTAAACACAATATTTAATTGTAAGCAAACAATGAGATGTAGAAATAAGACTTAGAATGTGAGAAATCATATTATTATTTTAATGTTGCTAAAAAAAGCTTTAATTTTTGACCCTTTCTTTTGCTTCAATAGTTTTCCTTGTGATATGTTTTCTAAAAAGATGCAATCAAACATGTATTTATTAATAAAGATAGGAAATATTAATTTATTGTTTTTTTTCAATAATTTTCATTTGTAAAAAATGAATTATGTAAATTCAAGAAATGAAAAAGAGTAAATGTAAATAAATATATGATCCCAGTTCATGACTTAACGAAAAAAAATAGTCTTGATATGGAGAAAACACTAATGTGAATATTAGTGTGGGGAAAATAACTTGAATGAAAAATTAAAATTGTGGGGGGCTTTAATGAGAAATAACAATTGGGAATTATGGAGAGTGGAGGAAATACTTATATTTTACATTTATTTAATAGATTTGTTAGACAGACATATTTTTTGTTTGACCAATTATCATACAGAAAGAGGGGGGGGGGGGGGGGTGTGACTGTAAAATAGGTGGAGAGAATTAAGAACTTTGTACAGAACTATAAAATTATATAAACTGTGGATTTAAAGAATTAAGGATAGACTTGGAAATTCTTCTTGTTTACTACTATAGATTTCAAAAACACATCTTTCTTTTTTCTATTTATTCTTGTCAAAAAGCAACACTCTCTTCTTTTTACTCGATATCAACTTTCAAAAATTATTTTCGAGTATTATCATGGAATTTAATTCTTGCTAATCATCAATTTCGTTCACAAGGAATGAAATCTTATAATCTTCCACCAACAAGTTTAAGACTCGGTAAAGCTTAACAGCAATTTGATTATTATGTAATTTGTTTGTTGTTTACCAACAAAAAATTGTTGATAATTAGCAATGTTTTTCCTTTGTACATATAACGATTGGTTGATTAAATAAAATGATCATTGTCTGATGAATTACCTTTTGTACTAATGTTTGTTCTTTGATGAAATTGCCTTTTATATTGATACATGGCTGTTACATCAAGTTAAAGAAAATAAATTAAGGTTTCATTTGATTAATATTTCTTTTTAAGAAAATGTTATGAAGTTTCATTGAGTTTAGTGGTTAGATGTTTTTGCCATCGTTCAAGATTCTGATCGTTTCATATTAGGTTCCAATAATTCTCGAAATGAAATCCGGTCAAAATTTTGATTCCCATCAAAATTCCAATTTCTATCTAAATTTTGATTTTGATCTTCAAACTAGTGTGTGATCCGTGCATTGCACACAATGGTAGTGTTAATGTAACGCCCAAAAAAAATTGTTTTATTTAGCACCTTGTGATTTATACGTTTTCATGTGTAAACTAAACTATTTTTTTTGTTTATGTCAAAGCATTGATTGCTAATGAATACATCGAGATCCGTGCAATGAACTTATCGATTAAAAGAAGATAAAACAAGTTCGTCATAAAATTTAAAAAAAAAGTGAATGATGAATAGAGAAGAACATGAAAGACATTAATACTTGCATAGGAAAAATATGTTTGAGAAAAATACCACGAGCAAGAAGAATGAAGACAGATTAAGTTTTTTTTTCTAAAAAAAAAAAATCTTTTGCAATCCATGATCCTTATTGGAAGAAAGTACATAGATTAATTATAAAGAAAACAGGGGGATGAAAATATTACTTCAAGAGAAATGTTTGGATCATAAAAGTAGTATGGAGAAATGAAATAAAGAAAGTTATTTTGAGTAATTGATGATGGGTTTGAAATTTGAATGTAAAATTACAAAATAGATTCGGATGAGTGATTTAAATTGCAAAAGATTTATATGTAAAAAATCACTAGGAGATAATTAAGGAGAGTACTGATAGTTTCTGGTTTACGAAAATTGTATGGGAACTGACAACAAAATAATAGAAAGAATTAAGGGAAAATAATAAAGAGAAATAAGGAGACGATGTTTTTTTCTTCTTTCTTTCTTCCTCCTTTTTCTTTCTTGCTTTACCATTATTCAATAGATTCTTAAAAAAATAAAAAAATACAATAAAAGTGTGGAAAATGTAATAAGCATGTAAATTGTAAAGCAACAAATTCGACAATATAGTATGAAAAATGCAAGGAAGGCCAATTTTTTATAGAAAAAACGCAAAATTTTGTCAGTTCCTATCCAATTCAGCTAAATACTTGAAAAAACAATTAAAACAATAAAGTACAATAAATATTATATTTTCAAAAGTATATCGCCCGGGATCTCCTCCGATATCTCATTTTCACACTTAAACGAGACGAGACATCAAATCTCCTCCATATCTCCCTAGACACTCATTTCGTCCGAGATATTCAAATCTCACCTGAAATATGGATCAAAATCTCAATCCGAGATCTCACATGAAATTACACATTTTTCTTATTTTGCATAATATTTTTTATTTTCATATTGATTCAAAAGAAACTACTCAATCCAATTATAATTTACCAACTTCTTGAACATATTCTTTACTTTTTATCTTAATGAGTCATAGCGAAAGGTTTTACTTCTTTATTATGTTCAAATAAAAGGATATTATTCAATCTTTACCAAATCAATTAAGCTAATCAAACTACTACTCTTCTAAAACTATTTTTTTCCATGTAAATAAAGCATGCTACCATTTTTATTTTTACTAAGAAAGTTATAACCGTTAGATAAATTTTTGACACATCAATTTTAGACACATAAGTACATCCGAGATATTCCCGACACGTATTATAAGACCCGAGATGTACATCCGATATGTACTCATCTCGTCCGAGATCTCCTCCGATACGAGATAACTTGTGTAAAAATTCCGAGACGAAACGTGACCAAAATCCAATATTTAAAACCTTGATCCAAAATAGCAATTGTAACATTTTCGAGATAACCGGAATCGATCAACATTTCGATCTATTTGAAAAACATGGAAACTGAAGTTTTGAATCTTTTTTTTTGAAATGGTACTTGGATACAACATGTTACTGGGACAACAAACCACAAATCATGTGTCAATAAATGTTTGAATCACGCTACTCAAGTTTCAAACTTGGGACATCTCGCACCAAAGTCGAATCACTTAACCCCTGGGACAATGGTGCTTGTCAAAGTTTTGAATCTTGCTGAAATTTATTTTTCACATACCAGTGGTTTTAGAAAACTATATTAGTTGTGCACTACCATAGTTAGTTAGTAACGCATATCTGAAATTTTACTGCCGTCTGTCATGATCTGATTCCTTTCCCCTAATTCTTCTCCCCTCGTTGCTCTTTGACTGACTAATGAGATACCCTTTGCTGCTGTATATAAACTTCATAATGATGTAAGATTCTTTAACCCCAATAAAATCTGGATGAAGTGCCGAGATAAATCGTTCAGTTTGTCATTTTTTTCATTTTAATCATATGTCTGCTGTATCATGGATAATCTTTCTTGTGGGCATAAGTTTACAGATATTCTTTTTTTTTTAAAAAAAAACTTTCTAAGGATAAAATCTGTATCTGTCCTTGCTTGTATAAGTTGTGGGAGAAAGTTTGGTACAAAATTTGTATAAACTTTTTTCCCTTTTGCCTTCTAAAGACCACCCACTTTCACCTAAAGCTACATTAGAGGTTTACAACAACAACAACATTAGAGGTTTCGCAATTTAAAAATCAGGAACTGAAATATTTTGGTTCTTTTGGTTGGTTTGATTGAACAACGATTTTATATCATCAAGTTTTTGATGTTTTAGTACCCCATTTTCATCCGAAGTTTGATCAAAGATTTTGCAATTAAAATGTTTAGAACTGTAATATTTTGGCTCTTTTGGTTGCGTTCACCGAACAACATTTTATTTATTAAAATTATGATATTTTGATCCATCTTAACTCATTATGATCGGCGTTGTATATTGACCCATTGAGTGTCCTTGGTTGAAATCATGAATGAATTAGCTTTAACTATGACAGAATACTTTTTAAGTTAAAATTTGGATAAACAAGCAAAGCAATATTATTATCCTTCACTTAAAGCATGTTTTCTAATTCATTTCAACACTTGCTTTGTTTCCAGATCAGTAAAATGGCCATGAACAACTTCGACGACAACATCATACAAAACATCCTTTCCCGCTTGAGCCTCAAGCATGCAAACCAACTGAAGCTAGTATGTACCAGATGGAACGATTTGATCTCGGATCGTTTCTTTAAAAAAACTCAAGCAGTTCAATCCATCAACAACCTGCTCGGCATCATTACCGTCACCACAAAATCAGCACTATACTTTCCCATCGAGCGATGCAAAGGCAACAACCAGAAGCTTCCAGACATTCCAGACCCTTCCAAAGCTTGCATCAAAGCTGTATGCAACGGCCTCATCTTCTACGAACCTACATCACAAAGTAACAATGACTGCTACTTACTAAGCAACATGACTACAAAATCGTCTACTTCCATTCCAAAGGAACATCTACTTATAGTTACAGGTACCGTCAAAGCTGTCTTCGGGCTAGCTTTCCATCCTTCATCTCAAACTACTCCAGTTGTTGTTGTTTGCATTCATGGTCATAAGAAAATATTCTTTTGCAAGTATTCACATCCTCCTCGTGAAAAAGGACATAACTGGAGAATAATGGAAGAACGCCTTAGAACTGAGTTCGAGTTGGCTAAAACAGCGAGCTCCGTATTTGTCAATGGTGCATTGCATTGGCTGAGTAAGAGTGGGGATAAAGCCGTTGCTTTCAATGTGGAGAATGATACTGCTTATACCATGGAATTGCCTGTCAAATGCAAGGTACAAACTGGATACTGTTATGATGTTTGGTTTGGTGTAGCTAATGAGAAGCTGTGCATACTGAAACTTGACTGTGAAGGAATTTATATATGGGAGATGAGAGATTATTGCACTAAGGGAACTACATGGGTGTGCACAAAGATAAATATGCCAAAAGGACCTAATAAGTGTTATTCATATAACATGCCTGTTTTATATGATGGTAAAAAGGTTGTGGTGTTTACATGGACTGGGAAGAGCCAAGGAGTTGCAGTGTACAGGATTCAAGAGAAAAAGTGGGATAAAATCTTGAGTTTTCGTGATTGGGCCTGCTCTGATAGGCGTTTCTTTCCTTATGTAGGTCATGCTTATTCCCTAGATTGAGCTTTTTTTTTTTTTTTTTTTTTCTCGGTTTAATTTGGATGTTTTGAATTGGAGTTTGTCCTGTCATTCTGAAATTTTATTGCATGCATGATGTTATGCTTTGAAAATACTTAAGAAGTAATGTAATGTATGCTTTGAAACAGTGGGTTTGGACAAAATATTTTGATATGTGTTCAAAGTTTCATCGAACATATACTCGTTTCATAAACAAGCATGTATATTCTTTTAGACTCAAAAGTCAAAACAAGGTTTATATTTCTAGTAAGTTTTACACAAGTCTGCAGCTTTAATAGATTATTTCACAAATTTGTGCTTATAATTTATCATAAATACTCAAATGTAATGAATTCCAAAAAGAAAAAAGAAAAAAAGGAGAAAAACAAAATCAGGTTCAAAGAAATGCTTTAGAGTATTGTAAAAAAACAAGCATACGTTTAACAAAACAATTTGCTACTGGTTGCTCGAAAACCTTCAACTAAGTGCTTTCAGCCTAAATGTAAGTTTCTACACCCAAGTTAAAAAGAATGATACAGTCGTGCTTCACTCAGAAAAATTGAAAGAGATGCAGGGGAAAAAAATTCCAAACAGTATCTCCAACAGCTCTAAATTCAGCTCTCACTATTTAACTTGCAAGGTTACTCTGTAATATTCGGGCAATCTTAAGTTTTCAATTCTGGAAATTGAATTGAAAGTGAAAGCTATCTCTACAAATGATTTTAACACACAAAACAAAGCTTTAAATAATATTCTATCAAATACAATTTAATAGTGCATTAACGTGAACCAAGGCACTCATTTAACGTGTGCCCAAAGTTAGATGTCCACTAAATGAACCCGTGAAACTCAAACTTTAACGTTAGACGTCCATTAAGTAGCGGTTTGACCGTTGTATTTTACTTTCGCTTTATTTTTTGGATATTCAGGTTTGAATGTAAATATATCATATGGTACCCACTCAATATTCGGATTTTTCTAATTTATTCATTTTCATCTGTAATAATAGGCTTTTACTTTGATCCGATACCTATAAAAAATTAAAGACGTGTTGAAAACCGGCACATTAACGAATCTCATCTTCATCGGATCCATAGGTTAATGGACAACCCATCTTCATCAAGTACCCGGTCTTTGTAGAAATAGAGATGGTGTATAATACATTTATCACCTACAATTGATTCATGTTTTTTTTCCAAACCATTCTCTTCTGTTTAATAAATTGAATAATTGTAAAGTAGAAGAATTTCAAGTTTTCTCATTATTTATATGGTTTTCTTTCTCTCTCAATTCTCTAAGTATAAATATAATTTATGATTTCCACAATTATTCAAAATATTTTATTTATTTTATTACTACATGTTGCTTTCAAATACCTACGTTTCTGGTTTCTACAATTACTTTTAAAGTTCTTTTGATTTTCACATATAATTCACATTTAAGTCCACATATAAAATTAATTAAATAATCTAAAATATAAACTATTTAAAAACATGTAATTAACTAATATCCATTAGTTCATCTGACAGATCTTGAATATTTATCTTTAATATGTATGCTGCCTTCGTATTAACAAAAATGGTATAATTGTTATTCAAATAACATGCATGTTTTATACGATGGTAAAAAGTTGTGGTATTTACATGGACTGCGAGGAGCCGTGTAGTTGCAATGTACATAATTCAAGTGGGATAAAATCTCGAGTTTTCTTCATTGGGCCTTCTTTCTTCTTATTTTTTTTTAAAATTGGATGTTTTAAATTGGAATTGTTGGACTTATTTTAAAAATAGGCTTCTACAAACAAACTTATGTTATAATATATTTAAATAATATGGATGAATATGCTAAACGGTCAAGAACAATATTGTAATTTCCATTAGATTTGAAGTTTATAAATATAGAGCTCATTTGTATTATAATAGATCTGAGGTGAATAATAAAATATCTTCTCTCTTTAATGTTTCTATTCTCTTTATTTATAACACGTTATCAGCACGATGTTTTACGTTACTTTTTTCATTATTTTTTTTTCGTTTGTATGCAGCATTTAATGTACGTAAAAAGACCATTTTTCTTTGCACCGTTGACATGGAATGTGTTATCGATGCCTGTTTTTTCTCTATTTTTTTTTTGGTGTGATATTTCTTGGTCCCGCCTACTTTTACTTGTTCTACCTATTCCTATTCATTAAGTGAAAATATCTTCAACTCACCAACCGGTTCTCTAACTCCTAATATTTATATACAATGCACTTTGCTTCCTATTCACAACAAAAAAAAAGCTACTCATTTCTTCTTACTATCTTTCTGTTTTCGTAAACGAGCAAAACACAAAAGCTACTCGCCAAGGTACTCGTAAATATTTGTTCTCTAGTGCTCGCAAATTACGAAGTATTTTGTTTGTTTCATTTTATATACAACTCCTATACAGCTAGAACGCCTTCACAGGCTAATAACTCTTTTTATATGCATTGAAAACTTTTGATTCATGGAATGCGTATCTCATTCACTGCTTTTATCAAGTCCTAAAACTCTTTTTATACGTAAGCTAGTCTGACTATATCATGTACTTAACTTTATTGTTCATTAAAGCTATTAAATAATGTCTTTATCTTTTGTTGTTATCAGCAAAATAGTGCGCCCACCTTATTTTATTAGATCTATGCAATATTACTTTATACAATGGAACATTCGATTGCATTTTTTTTATTATCAATTTTACTTTTAAATTATATAGCTACACGTTGATCTATGCAATTATGTGCATGTACAAATTTAACTTTATGTACAAATTTACCAAATACATGTACTGCATTTACCATACACTAACAATTGGAAAGCCTTGTAGAGTGTAATGTAGTTAATTTTCAAATTCCCTGTTGTTTCTGTTTGCATAGCCAGGCATTTTAGCATGCGTTATTTCTATGGTTATCTTTCATTTGTAATTTTTGGCCTAGCCCTCTATGTTGGTATATGCAATTATGAGTGATGTTCATTTTATTTTACCACCCATGTCAAGTCTCAAATTTTTTTGAGTACAATAAACAGAATTCATGGCAAACATAGCTAAGCTTGAATTCAAAGCCTATTTATCATGGATACTGGATGCTGAGATCCACTTACAATCTCAATGCTTAGAAAATGCCATTAAAAATGATAATAATATGTCCCAACAGGACAAAGCAAAGACTCTAATATTTTTAAGACGTCATATCCACGATGATCTAGAAACAAAATATTTAACGGAAAATGATCCTCTCCACTTGTGGAACTCCCTGAAGGAGCGTTATGACCACCAGAAGACGATCATACTTCCAAATACTAGGCAAGAATGGTTGAACCTGAGGTTTCAAGACTTCAAATCTGTAAGAGAATATAATTCTGCTATGTTTAGAATTACTTCTAAACTGAAATTATGAGAAGAAAAGGTAGATGATGCAAAATGCTTGAAAAGACATTTTCAACGTTTCATGCCTCGAACGTACTCCTACGGCAGCAATATCGAGAGCGTCATTTTACAACATATTCTGAACTCATAGAATGTTTATTAATTGCCGAGCAAAACAATGAATTGCTTATTAAAAATCACTCCTCAAGACCAACTGGTTCGGCTGCGTTACCAGAAGTTAATGCTAATTTTGCTCACTCCGGTAGAGGCAGAGGTCGAGGTAGAAGTCGTGGTCATGGACGTGGATATAACTCCAGCAGAGGCGGTTACGGTGGTTTTAAAGGCAACAAAACTACCAAATTTAAAAAGCAACAAAAGAAAAATGAGCCTGAAAAGACTAATGATTTTACTTCAGAAAATAAAAAGCATTACGAGGAAGTCTGTTACAGATGTGGATGCTCTGGTCATTGGTCGTGTACATGTAGATCATCAAAGAAAACAGTTGAAGAATACCAACGTTCGAAGAATATTGAAACAAACAACACTGAAGGATTGTTTGATAACACTAACTTGAAGTTAGATGATTTCTTCGAAGATGATGATGGAAATTTCATAAATGATGAAAATCTCAATGCAATGATTAATGATATGACCGATCTGATCAACTAAAAGTAGCCTGAAGCTTGTTGTTTTGTTTTTCCAGTTTATTTTAGTTAGTTTGAATTTGATTTTTGTTTGTTTTATTTTTCTAGAACTAGTTGAAATAATGTGTACCGGTGGATATTGATTTGATTGATAGTTTGCTTTGTTTATTTATCTAAGTTCAGAATTATTTCAATAATTGACTAACTGTATTGTCTCTAATTCTTAAGGTATGGACCATCAATACTTGAATGATGATATATGCCTACTAGACAGTGCAACTACTCATACGATTTTGAAAAACCAGAAGTTTTTCTCTGAATTATCTGAAAAGATTTCAACTAAAGTTTCCACCATAGCTGGATCTGCTAATATAATTGAAGGGTCCGGAAGAGCCCATATAGTATTACCAAATGGTACACATATCTTCATTCAAAATGCATTATACTCAAACAATTCTAAAAGAAATCTGCTAAGCTTTAAGGATATAAGAATGAATGGTTATCATATTGAAACTATAAATGAAAACAATAAAGAATATCTTTGTATTATTTCTAAAATTGAAAGCCAGAGGCTTATTTTAGAAAAATTTGGAACAATTTCTACTGGATTATATTTCACGAAAATTGGCATAGTTGAATCTCATTCTATAAACATGAGCCAGAAGCTCACAAATACAAAGACATTGATTCTTTGGCATGATCGTTTGGGTCATCCTGGGTCAACCATGATGCGTAAAATCGCTAAAAATTCAAATGGGCATGATTTATCAAACCAATTGAATTTACCAAGTGATTACTTATGTGCTCCATGTGCACAAGGAAAATTAATCACTCGACCTTCATATAGTAAAATCACTTCTGAATCCCCGACATTTCTATAAAGAATTCAAGGTGATATATGTGGCCCAATCCATCCAGAATGTGGACCATTTAAATATTTTATGGTATTAATTGATGCATCAACACGTTGGTCACATGTATGTTTGCTTTCTACAAGAAACATGGCATTTGCCAAATTACTTGCTCAAATAATCAAATTAAGAGCGCATTTCTCTGAGTATCATATTAAATCGATTCGACTAGATAATGCAGGAGAGTTTACTTCTCAAGTATTTGATGATTACTGTCTATCATTAGGAATTGAAGTTGAACATCCAGTAGCTCATGTTCATACTCAAAATGGTCTGGCAGAATCATTAATTAAGCGTTTGCAACTTATTGCAAGACCGTTGCTTATGCAATCAAAGCTACCTGTTTTAGCTTGGGGACATGCAATTCTACATGCATCAAAATTGATTAAAATTAGACCAACAGCTTATCATCAATTTTCACCATCACAGCTTTTAACCGGATCCCAACCAAATATTTCACATTTACAAAAATTTGGTTGCGCTGTGCATGTGCCAATTAGTCCCCCACTTCGTACGAAAATGGGTCCTCAACGTAGGTTAGGAATTTATGTGGGATTTTATTCACCATCGATAATTCGTTATCTCGAACCTCTCACGAGTGATGTCTTCACTGTAAGATTTTCAGACTGAAAATTTGATGAGACAATCTTCCCGCCGTTAGGGGGAGGAAAGACCGTTCCAGTAGAACGGTGTGAAATATCTTGGAATAATCCATCCATGTCTCATTTAGATCCGCGTACCAAACAATGCCAATATGAGGTACAAAGAATTTTGCATCTGCAGAATATCGCAAATCAAATGCCTGATGCATTCAGTGATGTTGCAAAAATAACTAAATCTCACATTCCAGCAGCAAATGCACCAGCTAGAATTGAAATCCCAGAAGAACCAAAAGCAGCAAATGAATCTAAAGCAAGGCAAAAATGTGGAAGACCAATTGGTTCAAAAGACTTGGCGCCTAGAAAAAGAAAGTCTAACGAAAAATCATCAATTGATAAACCTTCAAAAGAGGTTATAAATGATCTAAAAAATGACTTAAATGAAAATCCCAATTCTCCTAAGAATGCCGAAGAAACTATTATCCCAGAAGAAATAATAGAAGCTTCCAAAAATAAAATGGTACCTAACAATAATGAGATCTCAATATTTTATGCAAACTATGGAGAAATGTGGGATCGAAGTAAAATAATAATTGATGATGTATTCTCATTCGCAGTGGCTACTGAAATAAATGAAAGTCATGACTATAATGAGAATAATGATAATGAACCAACTAGCATAAATGAATGTCGAAAAAGACATGATTGGCCAAAATGGAAAGATGCTATCCAAGTTGAGCTAGATTCACTTCAAAAACATGGTGTGTTTGGACCAATAGAGAAAACACCAGAAAATGTTAAACCAGTAGGTTATAAATGGGTATTCGTCAGAAAACAAAATGATAAAAATGAAATTGTGAGATACAAGGCACGACTTGTCGCACAAGGTTTTCTACATAGACCAGGTTTTGATTTTAAAGAAACATATTCTCCTGGTTTGGATGTTATAACATTTCGATACTTGATAAGCCTTGTAGTTTCTGAAAAACTAGATATAAGATTAACTGATGTTGTGACAGCTTATCTTTACGGTGAATTAGGTACAAGTATTTACATGAAGATCCCAGATGGATATAGGTTGCCTGAAGAAAAATCAAAGTCTATGTACTCACTAAAACTGAGGCGATCACTATATGGTTTGAAACAATCTGGAAGAATGTGGTATAATCGTCTTAGTGAATATTTGGTAAAAGCCGGATATAAAAACAATCTCATTTGTCCTTGTGTCTTTATAAAGAAATCGGTAAAGGGGTTTGCTATTTTAGCAGTTTATGTTGATGATATAAATTTGATTGGAACTCCAGAAGAGATTGATGAAACAATAAATTACTTAAAGAAAGAATTTGAAATGAAAGATCTTGGCAAAACTAAATATTGTCTTGGTCTACAAATCGAGCATAATACTAATGGCATATTGATTCATCAGTCAAACTATATTGAGAAAATACTGAAGCGTTTTCAAATGGATAAAGCATATCCACTTAGTACACCTATGGTTGTCAGATCTTTGGATATTAAAAAGGAGCCTTACTGTCCAAAAGAAGAAGATGAAAATGTGCTTGGTTCAGAAGTACCATATCTCAGTGCCATTGGTGCATTATTATATTTAGCCCAATGCACGAGACCAGATATTGCATTCTCAGTGAATCTTCTAGCAAGATACAGTTCAGCACCAACAAAAAGACACTGGAATGGTATAAAGCATATCATGAGATATCTTCGTGGAACGACAAATTTAGGCTTATTTTATTCTGACATAGGTAATAACCCAAATCTAGTTGGCTATGCTGATGCAGGTTACCTTTCCGATCCACATAAACCAAGATCACAAAATGGATATGTGTTTAGTAACAGTAATGCAGCTATTTCATGGCGTTCTACAAAGCAAATGTTGGTAGCAACATCATCCAATCACTCTGAAATACTAGCACTACATGAAGCAAGTCGAGAATGTATTTGGTTAAGATCATTAACTGAGCATATTCGAAATACATGTCAGTTCCCTTCAGCTACAGAAGGATCAACTATTATTTATGAAGACAATGCAACTTGCGTAGCTCAGATTCAGGCAGGTTACATCAAAGGTGATAGGACGAAACACATTTCTCCTAAATTTTTCTTCACACACGAACTACAGAAGGACAACAAAATAGAGGTGAAACAAATCCAGTCTCAAGAAAATCCAGCTGATCTATTCATAAAAGCACTTCCAAAATCAACGTTTCAGAAGATGTTGTATAAAATTGGTATGCGTCGGATGCATTCACAAACTAACTGAATAATGCGTTATAAATCAGGGGGAGCATTTAAAAGTATGCTATAATGTACTCTTTTTCCTTTACTAATATTTTTCCCACTGGGTTTTTGTTAGTAAGGTTTTAATGAGGCATTATATTGATCCAGAAGCATCAACCCTCATAATGCCATAAGTTTTTAATAAGACAATTATTATTATCAAACGCATATTCAGGGGGGTGTTATAATATATTTAAATAATATGGGTGAATATGCTAAATGGTCAAGGACAGTATTGTAATTTCCATTAGATTTGGAGTCTATAAATATAGAGCTCATTTGTATTATAATGGATCTGAGGTGAATAATAAAATATCTTCTCTCTTTAATGTTTCTATTCTCTTTATTTATAACAACTTATTCCAATAATAGACTTAATCAAAAACTTGTTAAGAGCATAGATCCATTTTCATTTTTGTACATGTGCATTTTCAGAATGCGCATTTACAATATTAAATTTTATACATGCATATTTTGAAATGCACATCTACAAAACTGAAAAACATACCTATTTTAATAATAAGTTTTCGATGAGGCTTGTTATTGATATAATTTTTTTATCCGATGCTTACTTTTGTAATTGCCTCGGAATTGTTAGGTTATATGATTTGTTTTTCATGACATTCGGAAATTTTATTTCCATGTATGATGTTATGCTTTGAAAATTTATAAGAAGTATGTAGTGTATGTTGTGTTCAGTTTAGCGCTCTTTTTCATTAGTTTAGCATTCGACAAGGTAATATTTCGATATTTGATCTTATTCTTTTATTTTTAAGTTATCGGAACATAGCCGGACAAGGAGTAGCTGGTAATATATAATGCATGAACGGATACACAATATAGTAAGAGTTTGAAGTTACAAACCTTTAATAGTCAAATTTTTACTGTTGTGACTTGTACGAACCTTGGACATTGGAAAAAGTATTTATAACTTTCCCCTCTACCATGAACCATTTTGGTACTTTCACCATTTTAACAAATTTTACATCATTTCGTTTCTAACAATTTTACAATTTCATCTTAGAACATATCCTCATTTCATAAACAAGTACATAAGACATGTTCATTGAATGTGTATAAAGAAAATGTGAGTTGATTTTGCAAAACATTATTAATAAGCACGCATAAAACTCAAAATACTAATTTTATGCATAAATTTGGTTATCATGTAAATACTACAGGGAAAAAAATTTATTGTGCACAAAGTCTATTATTTGGTGTTAAGACGGTCATGAGAAATGCGAACGTCTAAGGAACTAACTCGAAGATATAAATAGGAAGCAATATACCATTTGGAAAGTCGTGTGCAATGAAAAATGCGAGCATGATTTGGGGAAGGGTCCTTTCCTCTATTGCAACAAGGAAAAAAGATCTACTTCATCCGACTAGTTCCGGTTCGAGTCCCGGGCAACCCGTACAAAAAATTTAAAAAAGGAAGCTTTCTTTGGCAGTTTTCATCCATTTCAATTTAATTTTTTTATGTTTTATCAATTTCATTAGCTGTTTTCTCTCATTCTTTATCTAAGCTTGAGATCAGCATGAATAACTAAAAGAATATAAATGGCGAAGTCAAAAATGTTGTTGAAGGGATACTTAATGCAAACCAAAGCGCTATGAGATCCTTAAACTTTAGAACAATTTTTCATTATCTTTGACATAAACCTATGTTCCAAATTTGATCATTAATTAATATATGAGAAAATATAAACAATGTAAATGATTAGGCATTGAGGATTACGTCATAAAGTCTCTTAAGTATAGAAAACTTTCAAAACATTTTTGAAGACGAACGATTAAAACAAAAGTTTATGACAAATAACAAGATTGGTGGAAAGAATCCACAAACTAATTAATTTGGGTCTTGATTAATGATAACAAAACATCTTTGTGGACTACATTTCTTGTGCAAGTACCATTTTTTCATAGAGTTTTTCTATTTTTTACTAAAACCACTATTGAGTTTCATGTAACTCCTTGAAATATTGGTACCTATAATTGACCATGACTGAAAACGTGCCTTTGTAGATAAGTACCAACATGCGGAATTGTTTATTGTGATTTATTAATTGTTAAAAGAAACTTATTCAATTATAAATTGTTTATGAATCAGAGCGAAACAAAAAAGATACAATTTTTGATGTGAAAAGGAAACTACCAATTTGGTTATGTTATTTTTTTTGAAACTGGATACTTAGGTGCTAGTAAATAGTTGTACTACAAGACTTAATTAGTATGTAGTTACTACAAGTCAATATATGTCCAGTGGTTCAAATCACGCGCTACACAAAATGTGAATCTTTGACCATATGAACCAAAGCTGTAACATCTCCCTACTTGGAAGCCCAAAACTAATGGCTACGTATGTTGCAGTCATCCATAGTTATTAATCTTCGACGACCAAATACGGTGATGCTAGATACATTGATACACAGATCACAGAAATATGGAAAAATCTTAACAATTCAAAAACATATTTCCACATTCAAATCAAAACATTTCCTGTTCATTACATAATCCCACTTACGTTACCCACGTTCAGCAAAATATAATTATTACAAATATGCCAAGAGCGACATATGAAGATGCCCCCTTGGTTGATCAGAGTATATAGTAAGGCTAATAAATCCGCCTTTAAAAACAAAACACACAGCAGAAAGAAAACTCTAAATATCTATCTGCCTCCTGCACGTCTCCGGATGTTTTATTCATCAGAGAAGAAAACCTGAGAATCTTAAATCTCAAACTACTCAAAATCAATTGAGTATCCGAGAGTTTAAGGGGAAAACAAAAATATCGAGTCAGACATAAAGCCTGATATGAATAATAATCTAACATCTTAATCCTTTTTAGATATCTAGTGAGACCACACCGCTAAGCGGAATGGGTTTTTCCTTCACTAGTATGCTAAAACCTTTATAAACCCATATACTGTGCTACTGCATCCACAATGGTTAAAACTTACATTTTCAAAATATTATGAAGATATGTATACTTGAAAATAATTAGGATTTTCCATTCCCAGTTGAGTCTGCCACCCTGTCATAATTATAGTTTCTAGGGGCACTATTAACCTTTTTAGTTTTCATGGGTTCACTAATAACCTTGTTATACCTAATAGACACCTTGTCATATTCAAATTTTTTCATGGGATCACTAAGAACTTGTAGGCTCCTGTCGGTTAACTTATCTATTTATGGGTCCTCCTGAACCTATTAGTCCTTCCAATAACTAATCACCTTATCTTAGTTTTCATGGGTTGACTAGGAACCTATGGACTTATCCAGTAACTCACTTCACATCCTAGTTTTCAAGGGTTGACTAGGAACCTACGATACTTCCGTTAGCCACTTTCTTATCCTAGTTTTCATGGATTTACTAGGAACCTATTGGCTGGTGTCAATTCTTAATCTGGATATAGTTTTCATGGGTTCACTACAAACCAATCAGCTCCTGCTAACTATCCTTAATGCATAGTTTTCATAGGTTAACTATGAACCTGTTGGTTTACTCCAATAACTACTTAATCATAGTTTTCATGGGTTTACTATGAACCTTTTGGTTTCCACCAATAACTACCTTATCATAGTGTTCATGGGTTTACTATGAACCTTTTGATTACCTCCTATAATTACAAAGTTTAGGCATCCTATATTTTTGGGTCACCCAGACTCCTTGGATGCAATTCTACTCATTCAGGAGTTTAAGCAATTTATATTCACTATTGAGTTAACCTAGCTGGTTCTTCTACCCCCTTTTCTCCAAAATACAGTTATGGGTTATCATGTGAATATATTCCTATTTGAAGAAGCAAAACAACAATTTTAACTATACCACTCCTGTGAGTTTAAGGTCCTCGAAATATATTTCATAAAACATAGTTAACACCTCTAACTTATATTTTTATCCAGGCAATACTTCTTCAAAATTTCATACTTAAAACCATTACAAGCTCCTTTATATAAGCCGTGGGTTTTTCCTTTAAAAATTAGAGTATGGATTTTCAAACCTTTCGACAACATCGAAAGCTTCTACATTTAAACCCTTTGAAAGCATAGATCATTTCCTTTTAAAACAATAGGCTCCAGCCCCTTTAATACTTTAAATATTTCCTTCGAAACCTTTCGACTTTGATAAAGTATTACTATATATAAAAGTAGAACCTTTCGAAACCAATGAAACTCAAACCTTTCGGGACCATTGAAACGAAAACCTATCGAAAACTCACTGGGTTCAATTTAAAACATGTGGAAAATCTACTTTAAAACATTTCGACTTCATTGGAAGCTACCTTTCGACCCCATCGAAAGGTCTGCTTCGAAAGCTTTAAAACATCTCTTTAAAACAATAAGCTTCAGCCTTTTAAAACACCTTCTTCGAAAGCTTTGGGTTATACTTCAATTATAAAACAAGGGTAAATCATCTAAGTCGAAAGCTTTGATACCTTTCAAAAACATGGAGAAGCAGCTGGTTTTAAAACAAGTAAACCTTTCGACTTTGAAAGCAACGACTTCGAAAGGTTGGAAAAAGCAGCAATAACCTTTCGACTGTGTCGGAAGGTTCGAAACAAAGCAATAAGCGGCAGTAACCTTTCGACTGTGTCAAAAGGTTTAAAATCTTTATTTTAAATAATTAACCTGGTCGAAAGCAACCAAGTCAAAAGATCCTTTTTGAAAGCAAGCAGGTGTAAGCTTTTGGTTTATAAAACAAACATACCCCAACCTCTTTGGCAACCAACCTTTCGACTAAGTACCCTTCGAACTTGTTCAATTCATTACGCACTAAGTAACTTGATACCATATGCATTAAACTTTGACCTTGTCGAAAGCTATAATCTTCGACCTTTTCGGAAGGTCTGGATCGGAAGGTTTGATGCCTAATATGGCTGAAATATGCTAAAAGCATGATTTTCTTGCTTTTAACTTAAAAAGTTAACTTTTCAACTAACCTGCCTTTATTTGTCAAATTCTCATCGGTTGATAAATACTGAATCACAAAGACTCCTTTTGTGACCGTGCATACCACATTTACTGCATCTATTAGGCCTTGGAGGCTGCATCTCGTCCATAACGCCTTTAATTCTAGTTGACTTAGGCCTTCCTAGAGCTCGCCTTGCAGGAGGTGGAAGTACCATTTGACCTTCGTGTGGTGACCAAAACCTTTTATCTCGTACGGGATGAAATTCTCCAGAGTATGCCGCTAGGTAATTCTGAACAGAGTACCAATGTGATGCAAAATCATGATGAGCTCTGTTCGCACCATTGGCCACCGACGAACAAGCAGCCATCACATGAGCGCAGGGGAGATGCTGCAGTAATGGGATGTTGCATGTACATGAACAAGTGCTACCATCGATTATAACTTTGAATTCATATCCGAAGTAATGAATCACTTGCCATTCAATTTGACTGAAACGGACAATCCGACAACGTCTAGCTTCGCTTGCTCTCTCCGCTATTTTTGCTTCCCATTTTGGCGTGACACGAAGTGTGGAATTCTTAGCCAACTCTCTTCTTTGGCAAAAGTAATCAACGGATCGATAGAAGGTACGTGCAACAAGTGCTCTAATAGGCAAAGATCTAGCACCCCTAAGTACACCATTAAAACTTTCTGACGCATTAGTCGTCATAACATGAAAACGACCACCATCATCCTTACATAAAGCCCAATTCTCTTCCTTTCCACCCAAACTTCTCTCTATCCAGTTGTGTGCTCTTACACTGGTGATTTTAATTTCCTCACGAATCTTTATATACTCAATCTCCTCAGAGGCACATGCAGCAGCGTAGAATAAACCGGTCAATCGTTTGTCTTTGAAACCGGCTGCTTGAAAGTTAGCTTTCAAATGTCTGGCACAATATCTATGTTTATGTGCAGCTAGCCATTTGCTCTGCAACGCTGTAAGTATTCCTTTCATTCTATCAGAAATGAAAGTAATACGACGATTGTTCACGCTGTGAATGAACCTTTGCATGCATGCAAAAAACCAACCCCAACTATCACTGGATTCGGACTCAACGATGGCGAATGCCAAGGGAAATAGCTGATCATTTGCATCAACGGCTGTTGCAACAAGTAAGGTGCCTTTGTATTTTCCATATAGATGTGTACCATCTATGCAAAGCAAAGGTCGACAATGGACAAATCCCTCAATACAAGGCCCAAATGACCAAAATGCACGATCAAAAACTCCATACTCATCAGTTGTCACATGTCCTACACTTCCGGGATTTGTTTTGCATATTTCACCAAAGTATTGTCGAAGGTTGGCATATGACTCTGCCCAATCGCCGTAAATTCGTTCAATTGCCTTGCTCAATGCTCTCCATGCTTTCAGATAGCTAATTTTTATAAATAATTGTTCCTCCATTAGAACTTGCACCGTCCCGACTGTAATGTTCAAATCAGATTTCACGAAAGGCATGATCTTCGACACCATAAACGATGATGTAGCTTGCCTATGATTTGAGTTCACTGTAGGGTTAACACATGTATGATCACTAGGATATTTTTTAATAACCCACCATCCAGCCTGTGTCTTTTTTGAGTCAGTAGCATGTATTCTCCAAGGACAACTGTCATCAACGTTGCAAATGGCGGTGTATTTTTCTTTGTTCGACCTTATTGGCTTAAAGGACACCGCATGTAAGATTGACCATTCTGATAGTTATTGCAGAAATTTAGCTTTATTCTCAAACACCATGCCAACTTTGAAACCAGTTTGTACGCTGCATGATAGAAATAATTCGCTGTTGAAGTTTACATTTGCTACAATTGACTTAGCCATAATTTGTGCACTGCACAAATCATCATCCATCGGGATCTCCATTTCCGGTTCATCGTTGTCCACACAATCTACTTCTGCACCTCCAAAATCATAGTCCAGTGGATCATTGTTTACTTGCATATTTTCCACCCAGGCAGTATCAACCTCTGGTATTGACACAACAGACATACTATCAAGTGCAGGAACATCTACATCTTGTACATCTTCTTCATCTTCTACATCCATATCATCATTGCACATAGTTGAACCTGCTGGTTCATTCGGTGGTTGGACGTATGACTGTGTAGTAATGTTGTTTGCTGCGCAGCTGCAGTAAATTAATACATCAATTTTAGTTTACTGCTACAAACCAACGATTTTGCAACATATTGCAATATTTAACTTACTTTTGGCTTAAATGGTAAAATTCGGACGGAGTTGGCTGCATTCGTTCATTTGTACGACTACTCGATGCTCTAGCACTTCTTTGAGTGCAATTCTGAACTGGAGTAAAACTGGACGGGAATACAAAATAGATATAATATTAATATAAATTCAATACAACATATCTCTATGTAATCACGGCTAAACAATACCTCTGACTCATTCGTGGAAAGCTGTCCTGCGTTAAATGTGGATAGGTAAATTGGACATTTGGCTGCAAACTCATGAATGGATGAAACCCATAATACATTTGTTGTTGCCCGTATTGCGATATGTGCTGAGTCGGATTGCTAAAACTAGGTGACGGAATTCCCTGCCCAGTACTCATGTTCCCCACCATTCTAGAATATTCTTCAACGCCGAAATTTGATACAGGTGCCGGTGTTGCTTGCTCTGCAACCGATCCTTTTTTTCTCAACAAACAACTCAATAGATTTGGTCGAGGCAGCAAACATTAATTCAACATCCTCGTCGTCAACAATTTTGATTGCTTTGGATCCGGAATCTGTTGGCCAATTGCAAACTATTTCAATCTCGTACTCTTCTGGTTTTATCTTTGTTGCTTTATATACCGACTCTTTCAACTGCTCAAAAGTAGATCCTCTTCGAACTTTAGCCGGTTTGTAAGATCCATCAAGATATTTCGCACACATTAAATCGTCAATAACCAATTCACCATCAAAATAACATATAGTTGGAATAAAACTAGGAGCCATTCTACATCAAGCAAAAAAAAAATTAAGTTTGCAAACTAAATTCAGAACTTAGGGTTTCTACTGCATACCTTGATTGGATTCGACCGTATGACGTTTTTCTACGCTTGAAGTAGATCTTCGAAATCTACTACTATTGTTGAAAAATAAACGAAATTTAATTGGGTTTGGGCAAAAATTTCGAAATGTGGGCTTTGGGGTTTTTGGGTAGAGAAGTGGAAGAGATGAGAATGAGGAAGGAAGGGAGTGGGGGGCTCTGGTTATGTTGCAGAGGTCCGAATGGGCGACCTTTGGGACCAGAAGTCGCTCATATTTAAAAAAAAAAACGGGCGACTTTTGGGAAATCGCCAGTGGACGACTTCCCAAAAGTCGCCCTCGTTTTGGCAAAAAAAAAAAATACTGGCGACTTTTGAAAAGTCGCCAGTATGTTTTGGCCAGCTCGGAGCTGAGCTGGCCAAAACAAGGCTATATTCGATATTAGTTTCGAAACAGGGCTAAATACGATAATTACTTTCGAAACCAGGCCTAATCTAAAAAAAAATCCTTATCTTAATTCTGATAAGCGTTCCCAATCATGTCACGTACCTTATTTCTTCACTTAAACACCATGCTCTCTTTATGAAGGTTGGTTGTATATCAGTCCTTGTACATACTACAGCTGACCTACCAAAACCAAAAATCATATTATAGTTGTTATAGTGAATTAAATGGACTTCTCCACCTACCCTGGCCTCTACAACGTATATGAGAAGTCCAAGACACAAATAGTAACCAACCTAACTCATATCAACATTTCCTTACCATCGATTTTATTGATATCAACATATGTGTTCCTAAAACTCATCGACATTTAGTAGTACTCTATACATGACTACGTATATCATACAACATCCTAACATTATCACTCAACCGATATAAAATACCTACAACCATTTATGCAGGTCTCACGGGGAGCAGCTTCAATCTGGGTTCGATACAAACATTCAAACATCTTACTTACATATTTAACTGTTTGAACATATTTTAGAGGTCCGATCACACTGTTCAAAAGGCTGAATGTCTAAAAGGAAAAATCCCTTCAGCTCTTCAAATGTTTGGCCAAAACTTTCAGTCATCTGATCCTTGATTTCAGATGACATGACTACAATTTAAAAACGTTTGAATTTCATAAAGTGAACAGGAAATTTGTGGGCTTACATTGTAAAATTTAAAAAATCCCAATTATAAATTCAAACATTTAATTTGCTGTCAACTTTGGGTTTTAGCTGTTTTCGAAGTTTTTTGCTTGGAGTTTTGTCAATCTTTATATAGACTATATTTTTTTCTAAATATAAGTTATCTGAGCGTAATGTAATCCCTTCCATGACTATATTATCTTTTATAATACTATTTCCATGCTTAAATGTCATGCACTATAGTTATGGTCTTATCTTCTTTAATTTGTAGTTTGTTCTTCACTTTTCTGTCTTAATTCACAGTAATGGTTGTTTATCAATGTACCAATTATTCCATCTTTATATTAATTAAACCTAACTATGTCATATTCTCTTATACATTTTTCTCATCATATTTCATGCGATTTAACAGCTTAGTATCCTTTATCAAGCCCATCTTAATTCTCCAAACAATCTACCCAAGCTCACAAATTCATTTCTAATGGATTTTTACCCATTTTTCATTTTAAATTCAATATTAATATCTAAAATTAAATTTATTCCAACATCTACATCATATTAATAATGTCTGTTTGCGCCAAAATTGGTCACAAACCCTAGATGTAGTGAAAGCACCAGTGTATATATACAGATCCATAATATTCCAACACAGATCTCAAATCCAGATGAAGTAGAGAATAAAAATGAAGAAATAGAAAAATTAAAATGTGAGAAAGCAAGAAAGAACACAAGATTTATAGTGGTTCGGCTATCTTCGGCCCATGTCCACTTTGAATCAATCCTTTTATACTATAATTACAGTTACAAGCCTTTGAAATCAGTAAACAAAATGGCAGAGTTTCGCCTAGGAAAGAAGAAGAAGATCCCTTTCTAGTTGTCATAGGACTGTTATTTATAGATGTAGATCCGAAAATATCCGCCTCAAATCTTGGAAGATCTCTTCTCACACGCGGATGGGCCCACATGACCGCTCTTGAGTCGTTTGGGATCGATCCATGTATAATTTGTATCGATCCAAATTGGCTCCAATCAAACCGAGATCGATCACGAACCTTCTTGAGTGCATAAGGAAGCCTCTGTGAAAATTTCATCGCATTTGGACTTGTAGAGTGAGAGTTATGATCGATCCAAGTTGTAGTTTGCATGAAGGCTGAATCGTTCGCATTGATCTGCTCGCCTCAATCCACTTCGTATCGATTCTACCCCCATATCCATAGCCGTAGCCTTCACATCGATCCATACTTCACGCACTCTGATCCATATCCTTTGCTCCACCTCGACCGCTTCCTTAGTATCCATCGATACGAAGGACAGAGCCTTCGTATCCATCAACGCTTCGTATCCATCGGCATGTGCTGTTCGTATCCATCGACCAACCCTCCTTCGTATCCATGTTGTTCATATCGATCCAAGCTTTGTTACGGATCGATACGAACAAGACCGGCACGAACTGTGTCTTCGTATCCATTCCCCATGCATGTCCTTCGTATCGATCAATACTTGATCGATACGAGATGCTCATTCAGACTCCCTGTGACCACTGTTCCGTTCTTCATGTCGATCCCAGCTTGATTGATACGAAGTGTGTTGTCAAACTTGCGCCGTGTCCAACCAAATCGATGCGCACTGTATCGATACTAAAGCCATCGATCCGAAGTGCGTTTCCATACCCATCTTTGATCGATACGAGTTACTAAGGGTCCAAAGCCATGTGTGTTATCCATATTCGCATCCATCTAGCAGCTTCATCCTTCGTGTCGATACGATCATATCGATACGAGATACAACCATCGATCTGAAACAAAGCACCCTTCCCATATCCATACTGCCACGTGATCGATACGAACCATATCGATACGAACAAGTTTCTGTGAACCTTGATCCATCCATAACTCGAGCATACGAACTCCAATTGACCTGAAATTTGAAATGTAGTCTTTCCTAGCCTTGTTCATCATTCCCAATCGATTCCACCTTGATCTAAGTTCAGTCCAATTCTGATGGTATCGATCATAGCCATGTTTCCAATTGATCTTCAATCCAGATATCCATCCTTTCCAGCCAATTTGTTGATATCCCAGCCTTGACCAAAAGGTGGGGTAACATTTACTCCCCAAAACATGCCTTGTGGTAAGAAGGCATGTTTTGAATAGCTTCAAATATGACATCCGAAGTCCATATTCCATCCATAGCCAAGGCATCCTATCAAGTGTCATAGCCGTATCCTTATCCGAATCCGCGACCACTCTAAGCCGATATCCAATTTCGAATCCAATAGCCAAGTCCTTAGCCAATTTCATATTCATCTGAACCTGTTAGCACCAAAATTGGTCACTAACACCCAAGAAAGGATTTGTGTAGAGAGATTAATTGTGACGCCCCACCTCTATGCTCATAATAACAAAGAGTATTAAAAGAAATACTGTCTATTATTACGAAGAATAAGGCTGGATAGGAGCGGCCATCCGTAGTTGGCCTTACACTAATATTGGTTACCTCGATAGGAGTGGTATATATACTTTTCATTTTTCATCTTATTTATTTACTCCCATCGACGTACCCAATTATCAGTATAAAACAACTACGATGGTTCATAATAGTTTAGGACATTAGATATAACAATAACACAGATAATATTAATGCGGAACACAGATAAAAACAAAAGTCTCATATATATAACTGATGTCAGTTACAACATAGTTGACACAATACATATGATACAACTACTACTGTCGACTCTAGAAGTTATATATACAAGTACATTATCGACTAATATACATGAATACATATCGTTCTATACAATGACACGACTACTACAAAATGACACTGACAATTTCAGAAGATGTGAAAAGTCTTCAAATCTCGAACAGCAACTCAAAGAAGGAAATCTACAACCTGAAATAACTCGGGTCTGACCCGAGTATTACATTCAAAAGAAAATAATACACGGATCAGTCTAATTCAAACTCAGTTATTAGTGCATAGGAGCAATAATAATCAAACGTCAAATAGACGACAGTCACAGAAATCTCGTATATCCAACTCTCGATATGAGAATTGGATAACGACAAATATAACACTAAGCAGTGTAAATCAACAAATCAGAAATCTTAAAATGATCAAACACATCAAATTTCTGTGTGGCTGCAGCACACACACGCGTGCACTGCCTCGCCACACAGTACGTGAAATCATCACGACGGTGAAAACTAACAGCAATCAAAACGGTAGAAGTCAACATAAATAAACTTACAGGGTCAAACCCGGGTCTTTGAGACCGGATTCAACTCGCTGTAAAATCTCAAAAGTCAATCTGAAACAATCAAGAACCAACAACCCAAGCTCAACTAATTCCAGCAATCAAATCCAACTCAAAGAGATAGTCGACCCATAGAAGCTAGGTCAACCAGCACATGTCAAGTGATACCCAAGTGATACTAGTAAAATGAACAAGTACAGACAGGCAGAAAAGTCTGGCAATGAAAACTCAGATTTAAAACAATAACACCAAGGACAACTCTAGACTACTGCCCAAAGTATGAAAACAATGAATCAGACTTCCATCAAACAGTGCATAATGCACCGAAGATCTTGAACAAAGCTCGGGTGAAACAAGAACAATAAGTGGAACTGAACATCCAATAAATCAAATGACCAATACTCAAATACCCACTGGTGATGCAAACCAACTACAACCAAGGATTAATATGAGCAATGCATGCTACATGAAAACGGCAAACACGCTGAAATGCAGCTAACTCAATTATGATACAGTGAACTATAGGACATACAGGTATGCAGTGACAATACACAAGGTAAGATGTAAAGTCAAACTCATTGTCTTCTCACAGGAGGTAATATGAGAAGCACAAGTTACCAAAAATCACTTTCAAACAAAGCATCAAGCTAACTGCTCATGAATATGAAATCTAGTCTCATAGGCGAACAGTTCAAAATAAGCATTTTCACGTAACAGTTTTAAAACAAAGACTGTTTTTACAAAAGTATCAACTAAAAAAAACACCAATAGGTCCAGTTGAGAGACACACACCAAAGGCCAGAGTCACAAAACAGCAGGTATCAAGTTCTAACCAAATAAATGTCAAAAAGGAATTGTTTTTGAAGAATGATTCTAACAATACCATAGTGTAACAAAGTCAAAGTCGAATATGCTACAGACTAACCATGTCAACCATGGAATAACTAATCAGAGACTAGTGATGAACAAATGGTCAAAATCAAAGCATGTACACAGCAACATTCAAGTGTACAAGACAAGTATGCAAAGAGCAACATGAAGACTGGAATGAAGGACCCAAATGTTCGACTACACAGTTGCAATATCAACAAAGTAAACAAGGAAGTCAAATTGTAAAACTGCAACTACAAAGGCTATAGTAATCAAATGAACAAATATCACAAATGCAGACAGGCCAGAGTCGAAGTACACAAGTGAATCCAGATCAGGTTCCATAATGATCAACTTCACAAATGTCAAAACAAGGGCAGCAGTAAGAATCAAACCAGTTCCGATATCAACAAAGGTGGTCAGAGACTAGGCAGAAGTGATACAGTGAATGGTACGAGTGTAAATGCAAATGAGATACACTCAGGTCAAAGATCGCAGACTAGAGTTCAAGTAACTTCAGAAGTAAATGAAGCATAAATATACACATGCACATGAACTAGTAAATATGCAGCCGAGAGAACAACTGCAAGTAACCAGAATTTCAAGTGAGAGCAGAGGTGATATGCAACAGTGTATCAATGACTGTACAAACTAATGCAAACTAGAACATTATCACCACAAACCGAAGTCAAAGGAAATTACAGGAATCGAAATTTTGGTGGTCACGACGAAATTACATCGCCAAATAAATTCACTTGTAGCAGTTTCAATCCAAAGCCAAAAGTCCAAGTATTCAAACCCGAGCGAATAGAAAACATCAGAGAAAAACACACCATCGAACCAAAATTTAACAGCCGAAACTCAACTGACCAAAGTCATGTTAAGCAGCAACAAATTATACGAAGAAAAGAAATAGAAGAAACATGTAGTTCGAATTTGATGTGAGTGATATGTATCACTCACCTTTGCCTCGGAGTGCATGATTTGCTAACCAAAGCCTCGAAATCGCTGATTCGCGAAACCTTATCGAAGTCGAACTCCTTCGAAAGAAGCAGCTGAAGTGGACGAAGAGAAGTGAGCATCGATCGACCAAGTCATTCGATCGTGCTAAGCAAAGTCGGCCTCTTCGATTTTTCATTAAAGCCCTAATTGATTAATTTCTTGATCGAGCAGCCTTTGTAAAACTCGGTACCCTATTTCTTTGCTGGAGAAGACGAACGAGAGAGCCGCCATTCTCGTTTCTTTGATTAGGTTTAGGGTTACGAAAGTGAATGGAATGAACGAAAAAGGGAATGGGTTTTATATCACAGCATTCTGAAGATGTGGGCTGAGATTATAAGTTAAAGCCCTTCAACATTTACCCAACATTTTATTAGAGAATTTTACAACTTAAAAGAATTTCAATTCGATCAAAATTTCTGATAGTAATTTGTTATCAATTTCAATCGTCTAGTGACGATAACAAACTTTTACAAAAAGGATTCCGAATTGATTCAAAACTGCACTAGCAATTAACCAACTGATTAAAATCCCAATCAATTTTAACCCGAATAAATCTCAATTGCAATCAAACAATTTTCACATTTCAAATTCGATTTGAATTCCAATAACCATTATCAACTGAATTAAATCGTCATTTTGACGATAATTGAAATTACAAAAATCCCGGTTGTTACAGACTCCCCTCCTTATAAAAATTGCGTCCCCGCAATTTTCATAATTAAAGGTGTCAATACCAATCACTTTTCTAACATAAACTGGTTAAGTTAGAAAAATAAGAGTCAATAACTCAAATGCCAAAGAAATCTTTTAATTTCATATAAGAAGTTCACAAATTCTCAACAAAATCTAATTACCAAATAGATAATTAGAAAACAATCACAAATGAATAATTGCAATCATCAGCGATAATCAATTGTCAACAAGATAATTAAAATACAGAGAATCATAAAGCAACAATGTCTAATCATCGATACGATAATTAGAAAAACAACAAAAGCTAATTATCAACTGAGATGATTAGAAAGCACAATTCACAATTCGCAAAACTGCAAATATCTAGTTATCTAACGGATAAATAGAAAACACAAACTTCATAATCAGCAAATACTAACTATCAACAGTGATAGATAGAAAATGGCAATTCAATAAAATCAACATAACCTGAACTCAATTAGAGACTAGAAAATCCCTTATCCGTAAATCAGCAAACGTCCAATTATCCAAACGATAGTCAGAAAGCAAGTCAAATATCTAATTATTTCAACCGATAATCAGAAAACAAATCAACAATTATCAAATTATCAAAAACGATAATCAAATTTCAAATTCAACAAATATTCGATTATCAAAAACGATAATCAAATTTCAAATTCTACAAATATTCGATTATCAAAAACGATAATCAAATTTCAAATTCTACAAATATTCGATTATCAAAAACGATAATCAAATTTCAAATTCAACAAATATTCGATTATCAAAAACGATAATCAAATTTCTCAAATCAACAAATATTCAATTATCTCAAGCGATAATCAAATTTCTCAAATCAACAAATATTTAATTATCTCAAGCGATAATTAAATCTCAAATCAACAAATATTTAATTATCTCAAGCGATAATTAAATCTCAAATCAACAAATATTTAATTATCTCAAGCGATAATTAAATCTCAAATCAACAAATATGTAATTATCTCAAGCTATAATTAAATCTAAAATCAACAAATATTTAATTATCTCAAGCGATAATTAAATCTCAAATCAACAAATATTTAATTATCAAAGACGATAATTAAAAGCAACAATTATCCGATTATCGAAAACGATAATCAAAACTCATATCAACAAATATCTAATTATCACAAGCGATAATTAGAAACAACAAATATCCGATTATCAAAAACGATAATCAGAACTCATATCAACAAATATCTAATTATCACAAGCGATAATTAGAAACAACAAATATCCGATTATCAAAAACGATAATCAGAACTCATATCAACAAATATCCAATTACCTGCAGATAATTGGAAACAACAAATATCTAGAAATCAATTAAGAAGACTAGAAAATCAACATAAAAGCTTGGATCGATCCCATCAGATGGCGAGTTTTTAATCCGCCGCATGTGCATCAACAAATGGCCGAAGCCTACCAAGTACTCAACATAATTTTGGCGCCCATCAGATTGACCCGGAGGTCCGCAGAGTGACCCGAAGGTCTAGTACTGGTATTTGACCCGAAGGTCCGCAGAGTGGCCCGAAAGCCCAACAAATGACCCGAAGGTCCAACAAATGACCCGAAGGTCCTCATAGTGGCTCGAAAGCACACAAAATCATCAAATAGTTCAATTAACGAGTCCGGAATTAACCACAATAGCAAACACACATGTCCCATACCACGTGTTTTACTAAATCGTTTGATTCTCTTCATCGTTTCCTTGAAAGTGCAAAATTGTGTATTTTGTAAAAATACATTTCACATTCTCAAACGGACAAGTCCGGAATTAAGCGAATCAGTAAAAGAAAGGGGTCATAGTCCTCGATTTTGCTGAAACGTTTAAATCGCTTCCTTATTCTTTTGAAAGCGCAAACTGTTAAAATTTCTGAAAACAATTTTATTTATTTTGTAAAAATAACAATTCACATTCTCAACTGGACAAGTCCGGAGTTAAGCGAAACAGTAAAAGAAAGGGGTCATAATCCTCGATTTTGCTGAATCGTTTAAGTCGCTTTCTCATTCTTTTGAAAACGCAAACTGTTAAAAATTTATAAAACAATTTTCATTTTAAAACGATTTTCCAATCACGTGATTAAAGCAGCAAATCAGTAACAATTTCGATAAGGAAATTGTACTTCTCAAAATACCGTAAAAACGGTCACAAAACAGCATTGCGGAATAACCGCTAGAAAATCCACTTTTAAAACTTGACGGTTACTGAAGCCAAAGCAGCAGAAATTTTTTTTTAAACGTCAAAATCTCATCAAAATAATTTACATCAAAATGTAATATCAGTGAATTTTCACTCATCAGAAATGCCACAAAACACCGTGCTTCAAAATAGCACTGGTGTAAAAATCCCGTTATAAAAATAACGGCAACCAAATACGTATCATAACCAAGCATCGGTTCAACGTAAAATAATTGCAATAACGTGCAATTCAAATTTTTGTACGTACTACAAAATGAACAAAGAAATTATTCGAATATATCTTCAATGAAGACAAATCAAAACAGCTAAATCTAATCAATAGATGATTAGTACAAAAGAAAGCCAGCGGAAATTTCAACAAAAATCACATAACTGTAATTTCTTCGAATCCTCAATTCGGATTCGAAATTCTCAAAGAAACAAAATAATTACAGCTATGTAAACAACAAATGAAATTCATATCAATTTCGTATTTCGATTTTTAAATCAAAAAGATTATCAGTTGTACTCAGCGAAGACAGTTTCACTGTTTCCGCTGCGCACACTGATAAATAGAACACAATTTAATCCAAACAACAAAACACAATTCCACTTTTGTTTTTAAATAAAGATATTTAAAAACTTTCATCAAAATTTCAAAACTTTAGTTTTGACTCAAATCACAAATAAAACATCGACCAATAGTTGTAACATATGTTTCATCCAAGTTATGTTTTATATTATGTCCATAAACCCCAAGCTCTGATACCAACTGTGACGCCCCACCTCTATGCTCATAATAACAAAGAGTATTAAAAGAAATACTATCTATTATTACGAAGAATAAGGCTGGATAGGAGCGGCCATCCGTAGTTGGCCTTACACTAATATTGGTTACCTCGATAGGAGTGGTATATATACTTTTCATTTTTCATCTTATTTATTTACTCCCATCGACGTACCCAATTATCAGTATAAAACAACTACGATGGTTCATAATAGTTTAGGACATTAGATATAACAATAACACAGATAATATTAATGCGGAACACGGATAAAAACAAAAGTCTCATATATATAACTGATGTCAGTTACAACATAGTTGACACAATACATATGATACAACTACTACTGTCGACTCTAGAAGTTATATATACAAGTACATTATCGACTAATATACATGAATACATATCGTTCTATACAATGACACGACTACTACAAAATGACACTGACAATTTCAGAAGATGTGAACAGTCTTCAAATCTCGAACAGCAACTCAAAGAAGGAAATCTACAACCTGAAATAACTCGGGTCTGACCCGAGTATTACATTCAAAAGAAAATAATACACGGATCAGTCTAATTCAAACTCAGTTATTAGTGCATAGGAGCAATAATAATCAAACGTCAAATAGACGACAGTCACAGAAATCTTGTATATCCAACTCTCGATATGAGAATTGGATAACGACAAATATAACACTAAGCAGTGTAAATCAACAAATCAGAAATCTTAAAATGATCAAACACATCAAATTTCTGTATGGTTGCAGCACACACACGCGTGCACTGCCTCGCCACACAGTACGTGAAATCATCACGACGGTGAAAACTAACAGCAATCAAAACGGTAGAAGTCAACATAAATAAACTTACAGGGTCAAACCCGGGTCTTTGAGACCGGATTCAACTTGCTGTAAAATCTCAAAAGTCAATCTGAAACAATCAAGAACCAACAACCCAAGCTCAACTAATTCCAGCAATCAAATCCAACTCAAAGAGATAGTCGACCCATAGAAGCTAGGTCAACCAGCACATGTCAAGTGATACCCAAGTGATACTAGTAAAATGAACAAGTACAGACAGGCAGAAAAGTCTGGCAATGAAAACTCAGATTTAAAACAATAACACCAAGGACAACTCTAGACTACTGCCCAAAGTATGAAAACAATGAATCAGACTTCCATCAAACAGTGCATAATGCACCGAAGATCTTGAACAAAGCTCGGGTGAAACAAGAACAATAAGTGGAACTGAACATCCAATAAATCAAATGACCAATACTCAAATACCCACTGGTGATGCAATCCAACTAAAACCAAGGATTAATATGAGCAATGCATGCTACATGAAAACGGCAAACACGCTGAAATGCAGCTACCTCAATTATGATACAGTGAACTATAGGACATACAGGTATGCAGTGACAATACACAAGGTAAGATGTAAAGTCAAACTCATTGTCTTCTCACAGGAGGTAATATGAGAAGCACAAGTTACCAAAAATCACTTTCAAACAAAGCATCAAGCTAACTGCTCATGAATATGAAATCTAGTCTCATAGGCGAACAGTTCAAAATAAGCATTTTCACGTAACAGTTTTAAAACAAAGACTGTTTTTACAAAAGTATCAACTAAAAAAAACACCAATAGGTCCAGTGGAGAGACACACACCAAAGGCCAGAGTCACAAAACAGCAGGTATCAAGTTCTAACCAAATAAATGTCAAAAAGGAATTGTTTTTGAAGAATGATTCTAACAATACCATAGTGTAACAAAGTCAAAGTCGAATATGCTACAGACTAACCATGTCAACCATGGAATAACTAATCAGAGACTAGTGATGAACAAATGGTCAAAATCAAAGCATGTACACAGCAACATTCAAGTGTACAAGACAAGTATGCAAAGAGCAACATGAAGACTGAAATGAAGGACCCAAATGTTCGACTACACAGTTGCAATATCAACAAAGTAAACAAGGAAGTCAAATTGTAAAACTGCAACTACAAAGGCTATAGTAATCAAATGAACAAATATCACAAATGCAGACAGGCCAGAGTCGAAGTACACAAGTGAATCCAGATCAGGTTCCATAATGATCAACTTCACAAATGTCAAAACAAGGGCAGCAGTAAGAATCAAACCAGTTCCGATATCAACAAAGGTGGTCAGAGACTAGGCAGAAGTGATACAGTGAATGGTACGAGTGTAAATGCAAATGAGATACACTCAGGTCAAAGATCGCAGACTAGAGTTCAAGTAACTTCAGAAGTAAATGAAGCATAAATATACACATGCACATGAACTAGTAAATATGCAGCCGAGAGAACAACTGCAAGTAACCAGAATTTCAAGTGAGAGCAGAGGTGATATGCAACAGTGTATCAATGACTGTACAAACTAATGCAAACTAGAACATTATCACCACAAACCGAAGTCAAAGGAAATTACAGGAATCGAAATTTTGGTGGTCACGACGAAATTACATCGCCAAATAAATTCACTTGTAGCAGTTTCAATCCAAAGCCAAAAGTCCAAGTATTCAAACCCGAGCGAATAGAAAACATCAGAGAAAAACACACCATCGAACCAAAATTTAACAGCCGAAACTCAACTGACCAAAGTCATGTTAAGCAGCAACAAATTATACGAAGAAAAGAAATAGAAGAAACATGTAGTTCGAATTTGATGTGAGTGATATGTATCACTCACCTTTGCCTCGGAGTGCATGATTTGCTAACCAAAGCCTCGAAATCGCTGATTCGCGAAACCTTATCGAAGTCGAACTCCTTCGACAGAAGCAGCTGAAGTGGACGAAGAGAAGTGAGCGTCAATCGACCAAGTCATTCGATCGTGCTAAGCAAAGTCGGCCTCTTCGATTTTTCATTAAAGCCCTAATTGATTAATTTCTTGATCGAGCAGCCTTTGTAAAACTCGGTACCCTATTTCTTTGCTGGAGAAGACGAACGAGAGAGCCGCCATTCTCGTTTCTTTGATTAGGTTTAGGGTTACGAAAGTGAATGGAATGAACGAAAAAGGGAATGGGTTTTATATCACAGCATTCTGAAGATGTGGGCTGAGATTATAAGTTAAAGCCCTTCAACATTTACCCAACATTTTATTAGAGAATTTTACAACTTAAAAGAATTTCAATTCGATCAAAATTTCTGATAGTAATTTGTTATCAATTTCAATCGTCTAGTGACGATAACAAACTTTTACAAAAAGGATTCCGAATTGATTCAAAACTGCACTAGCAATTAACCAACTGATTAAAATCCCAATCAATTTTAACCCGAATAAATCTCAATTGCAATCAAACAATTTTCACATTTCAAATTCGATTTGAATTCCAATAACCATTATCAACTGAATTAAATCGTCATTTTGACGATAATTGAAATTACAAAAATCCCGGTTGTTACAGACTCCCCTCCTTATAAAAATTGCGTCCCCGCAATTTTCATAATTAAAGGTGTCAATACCAATCACTTTTCTAACATAAACTGGTTAAGTTAGAAAAATAAGAGTCAATAACTCAAATGCCAAAGAAATCTTTTAATTTCATATAAGAAGTTCACAAATTCTCAACAAAATCTAATTACCAAATAGATAATTAGAAAACAATCACAAATGAATAATTGCAATCATCAGCGATAATCAATTGTCAACAAGATAATTAAAATACAGAGAATCATAAAGCAACAATGTCTAATCATCGATACGATAATTAGAAAAACAACAAAAGCTAATTATCAACTGAGATGATTAGAAAGCACAATTCACAATTCGCAAAACTGCAAATATCTAGTTATCTAACGGATAAATAGAAAACACAAACTTCATAATCAGCAAATACTAACTATCAACAGTGATAGATAGAAAATGGCAATTCAATAAAATCAACATAACCTGAACTCAATTAGAGACTAGAAAATCCCTTATCCGTAAATCAGCAAACGTCCAATTATCCAAACGATAGTCAGAAAGCAAGTCAAATATCTAATTATTTCAACCGATAATCAGAAAACAAATCAACAATTATCAAATTATCAAAAACGATAATCAAATTTCAAATTCAACAAATATTCGATTATCAAAAACGATAATCAAATTTCAAATTCTACAAATATTCGATTATCAAAAACGATAATCAAATTTCAAATTCTACAAATATTCGATTATCAAAAACGATAATCAAATTTCAAATTCAACAAATATTCGATTATCAAAAACGATAATCAAATTTCTCAAATCAACAAATATTCAATTATCTCAAGCGATAATCAAATTTCTCAAATCAACAAATATTTAATTATCTCAAGCGATAATTAAATCTCAAATCAACAAATATTTAATTATCTCAAGCGATAATTAAATCTCAAATCAACAAATATTTAATTATCTCAAGCGATAATTAAATCTCAAATCAACAAATATGTAATTATCTCAAGCTATAATTAAATCTAAAATCACATTCTGGCGATCCATCCTATTCTTTGATGGACTAAAGTTCAAAACCACATTTCCAAAAATATGCTTTGATGGACTAAAGTTTCTTCCGGCGATCCATCCTATTCTGGGGCACGTTAAACAAAGTGCCATTGCTTGCACTAATGATGTCTATGTCTAGCACGATGCATTCGTTCATTTAGTGGAAAAAGTTTCAGAAGTCTCGGTGGAACTCCAGCATGAAATCGATCGCTTGAAACTCGAAGCTATCCACGACAAAGACATTATCAAAGCACAAGATGAAGAGCTTTCCTCATATAAATCTCAGCTTGAAGCTGCACAAAAAACCGCTAAAGACACGGCCGAAGCAATTGATCGTCTGGAAGCCGCACACAAAAAGGAAATTGATGAGGCGGTTCAACGTTGTGGCGCTTTAGCCATAGAGAAAGATTCCATCCAAAAAGAAAAGAATGCTCTCGCTCAGCGAGTTAAAGAATTGGAGGAGCTACTCCTTAAAGAAAAAGAAGAAAACACTACAGCCCAAGAAGAGTCATAACGATATTGTGACGAGATCGTTTCCATATGACTCTTAAAAGCAAAGCTTGATGAGGAGCTCTCCAAAGTTGAAGCGCTGAAGCATGTGGCCTGCAAAGAGGGCAAAAGAACGACGCTCTCGGAAATCGATTCTCGCATCGAGGCGGCCACTGAGGCTGGTAGGGAGGAAATTAAGTGCATGTTTGATCCACTCATAGCTGAGTATAACGCTTGAGTGCTCATGCATCGTGACCTTACTTTTCTCGGCAAGGGTTACCTCGAATCTTTGGCCGAAGCATGGGACACTTTAATAAAGTTAAAAGGGTCGAATTGGGAACTGAAGAGGTGGATGAGGAGTCTCTTGTGAAGGAAATACTTCGCGAGAACGAGCGCACTGACCTATCTGGGGCAAAGGCCCTTTATGGAAGGGACTCTTCCTCATCAAAAGGAAAAGATGACACTGCCGGTCCATCCAGAACCGATTCCTTAATTCCTCCTCCTATTCAGTCGTCTGTTCACCCATCACTCGATCCCTTCGAGCAGCATATTGGCTATGACCCAGAGAAGCCTGGACTTGATATTCACGCTCTATCTCCTATTCCGGAAGGTGAGACTCCCCGGACCGTTGAGAGTTAGCTAGGAACCGGTACGTAGCTTTTCCTCCCAGAGTTCAAAGGGCCATCGCTTTTGGCGAATAATAAATGTATCCTATCATTTGTCTCTTACGATTCCGTGCAGGCCATTCTAACCCCTAGCCAACTCTAAGGAGCAACACTGCCACAGAAAAGGAGGGGAAAACGGGAGAGGCAACTCAGTCTATAGAGACTACTGGACCCGACGCTCAAGTGATCGGGGCGCTCGATGAAGACAAATCTGAAAATTTATCGCTCGTGGAGGGACATGATGAAGTTGAGATTACGGGTGCCTCTGAACACACTTCAAAATCAAGCATGGCGGAGCAAATCATGGAAGAGAAGAAGAAGAAAGCTGAGATTAAGGTTGAGCCTCAGGTGGTGGAGCTTGATGATCCATTGAACAGGCCCCTGAAGGTTATACTCCCCGGTGGAACCTTGCCACAGGAAGTCCCTCTTCCTTCCCCAGGCACCATTTCCCTTGCAAGCAAGGCGTCTAGGAAAAAATGCTCGGGGGAGGAGTCTTCAGAGAAACCGAAGAAGGAGAAGAAGTCGAAGAAGTAGCTATCATGCTTCGTTCAACGCGAATAAGCTTGGATTATGTAATTATTTCTATTTATTTTCATAGTCGTTGTGAATAGATTTTTTGCTCCGAGTTCAGGAGAAAGTGTAGTGAAACCAAATCCTTGATTAGTAAATAAAATTTTGTTTTTCTGATGATGTTTGATGCTTAGCTTCACCTTCCATCTTGTGTTTGAAATCCAAAGTTATGTGGGTCATGTAAGTACTTGTTCACTTCCACGCGACTTGAAGATTTCTGAATCGTTTCAATTTTAGTCCGCACTTTGGGGAGTTAGAGATTTTTTTAAGTCGTTTATACTCCAGTCCGCACTCTGGAGACTCAGAGTACTCTAGTCCACACTCCGGGGACTTAGAGATTTTTCAAGTCGTTTATACTCTAGTACGCACTTTGGAGACTCAGAGTACTCTAGCCCGCACTCCGGGGACTTTGAGATTTTTCAAGTCATTTATACTCTAGTCCGCACACTGGAGACTCATAGTACTTTAGTCCGCACTCCAGGGATTTAGAGATTTTTCAAATCGTTTATACTCTAGTCTGCACTCTGGGGACTCAGAGTACTCTAGTCCGCACTCTGGGGACTTAGAGATTTTTCAAGTCGTTTATACTCTAGTCCGCACTCTGGGGACTCAGAGTACTCTAGCCCGCACTCTGTGGACTTAGAGATTTTTCAAGTCGTTTATACTCTAGTCCGCGCTCTGGGGACTCAGAGTACTCTAGTCCGCACTCCGGGGACTTAGAGATTTTTCAAGTCGTTTATACTCTAGTCCGTACTCTGGGGACTCAGAGTACTCTAGTCCGCACTCCGGGGACTTAGAGATTTTTCAAGTCGTTTATACTCTAGTCCACACTCTGGGGACTCAGAGTACTCTAGCTCGCACTCCGGGGACTTAGAGATTTTTCAAGTCGTTTATACTCTAGTCCGCACTCTGAGGACTCAGAATACTCTAGCCCGCACTCCGGGGAGTTAGAGATTTTTCAAGTCGGCGTGTGTGTTCATACGCCAGACATATTAATGTAACTTAATTTTTGTTATGGAATTGTAACATACGGAAACATCAATAGTTAACGAAAAAAGACGGCTTCAAGCCTTTATTGATTATAATAAATGGGAACAAACTGGAATATATTATTACATGCCAAAAACTAATAACAACAAAATGAACATACACCGGAAATAATTGCAACTAAAATGCAAAAGAAATAGACTAGGTGTAATAACGACGCAAATGCTTGCTATTCCATGCGTGAGGAAGTGTCACGCCATCTACGGTCGCTAGCTTGAAAGTTCCTTCTCCAAGCCTCTGTTCGATGACATACGGACCTTCCACTACAAGAAAAACCATTTATAGTTGCAAAAATCGGTGGCGTTTTATTGTAAATGCAACAAAAAATAGATTACCAAATAATATAAACGTGGCAAAAAATAATTCACGTTTCCCGCTTCTAAAAAAAAGAGTCCGCGCGAACTAAATAAACGTAACCTATCATTTTACTCTCGTACTTAACAAAATTCTCGTCCCTAATTTGCTTTCTTCTTTAGAAATTTTTTTTCCCTTTTTAATCGTGTTAAATTTTCATCACACTCAAGTATCATCGTCAACTCCATCGTTTCCCCCTTACTCAACATCGAGTCGCGGCAGCCAGAAGATCTAGGTATATTTAGGTATGAATCTTTTAAATCGATTAGGTATATTTAGGTATGAATCTTTTAAATCGACTTTGTGATTCTATTTGGATTTTATATGAATTTGAATGCATCTTATTTTCGTATTTATTCCTAAACTATTACTGAAATGGTTGATTTAAAGGTGGAAACGATCACTCTATATCATTTGTAGCTTGGAATCCATGGAAATAAAGAGCTCTGTACTCTGATTAATTGAATCGTTCCTAGAGGCAAAGTATCATGATATCAATAAATCACTTATTAATAATTCTGCCAAATAAGGAAATCTTAATTCCAGTTTTCATAGTTTTTGTTAGGATTATATTTTTTGTGAACTGCTATCTTTGTTCGACTGATTTTATATGGTGCATTGATATGTTTGGTATTTGTTTTCTTAAAAGAAATGGGTATATTAGATCATGCATTTTAATGTTGGTCTTTGTTTGTCAACTGATTCAATGGCTGGTGTTGTAATATTAATTTGAGTTTTCGCATTTCTTATTAAGATCTCTTTCTATAGTTACAAAACAATTGGACCAAGCATTCAGGACTCTCAATTGTTGTGGGTTCCTAATCCTACTCTCTCTCAGGCCTAAGAATCTTACTGTGGTGTAACCATGGACAAGGAATAGGGATATTTTCTCTCAAAAAATCCTTTTTAAAGGTCCATTTAAGATGAACTGTTTAATACAATAAAAATATATCATAAATGAGTATGTGATTCTTATGACTTATTAACTTCTAACTATTATTTCATATTATAATAAATTATTGGTGAACATACATTTCTAAATAAGTATAATTGCTGAATTTTGATTAAATTAGTTGTGTGGATGGAGGTAGTGAAGAGGAGGCGGTGAAGTTGACTGTTGGTTTGTACATTCTGAGGCTTTGAATTTATATGCAGTAATTCTATAATTTGCTAGACTTAGGCTTTGAATTCATGCATGGATTAATTATAAATACATGTAAATCTGAGGTTAAATGCAAAATATAAGTGTAAAATTTATATTTTTGGAAAAGTATTCTTTGCCTTTGTCTACTAAACCACCATGGTTATATGAAGTAGTGCTACAAGTATTTGTACTTCAACGTCTAGTTATTTTTTTGATTACAACAGTTAACCAATTTATACGTCAAAGATTGGAAACTTATTTGCCTTCAAATGTCGATAATGGAAAAAGGCTGGGTTTTTTTAAACAGGTGATAAAACCATGATTAACTTAATATGTATTTTGAGAATTAGAACATATAATCTAATACTAAAGCTCACTTTTTTTTTACTTTTTTCATAGAACTAGTATAGAATACCGACAAGGAGCAATGAATTTCGTGCATGCTGCAAAGAGGAATGTAAGAAGTGTAGAAAAATTTTTATGCCCTTGCAAGGATTGTCAGAATCTTAGTCGTCATGATGACCAAATCATCATTGAACATTTAATTATAAAAGGAATGGATCCTAAATACACTGACGGTGTATGGTTTAACCATGGTGAAGAGATAAATGTAGAGAATAAAAAAAATACGTTTGACGTATATGAACTATTCAAGATGATTCACTATGAAGATGAAGATTTTTTGAATTATGATTTTTTTGATGATGATAAAGACGATGTTGATTCTCGAAGAAAAGAGGATGAGTTAGTCAAGAACTTGGAAGATGCAGAAACTCCATTATATCTTGGTTGCACAGATCACACAAAATTATCTGCTATCACCGTCTTGTATAATCTTAAATGCGAGACTGGCTTGTCCGATAGTGGTTTTGATAAGCTTTTAGCTGTGCAACATCTATTTCTGCCGAAGGATAACGTGCTTCCCAAAACCTTATATGAAGTCAAGAAATTTCTTAAAGCATTCGACATGGGTTTTGAAAAGATACATGCTTGTGAGAATGATTATTGCCTTTTCAGAAAAGAATACAAAAATTTAGAAAGTTGTCCAAAATGTGGTTCCTCGAGATGGAAGAAAAATCAAGATACTGAAGAGGTTATACAAGGTGTTCCAGTTAAAGTATTGAGATATTTCCCAATCATTCCGAGGTTTAGACGAATGTATAGATCTCAAAAGATGGCTGAAGAATAAAGATGGCATTTTAATAATAAAAGTAACGATGGAAAAATGCGTCATCCCGTGGATTCTATGACATGGAAAATGGTGGATGAAAAGTATAAATCTTTTTCATCTGATCCACGCAATCTTAGGCTTGGTCTTGCTACAGATGGATTCAATCCATTTTCCATGTTGAGTTCGAAATATAGTTGCTGGCCGGTAATGCTTGTGACATACAATCTCTCGCCTATGTTGTGTATGAAGAAAGAAAATATTATGTTAACTTTACTTATTCCAGGCTCGAAGCAACCCGGGAATGATATTGATGTATATTTGGCGCCTTTGGTGGAAGACTTGCATCACTTGTGGTCTAATGGAGTTACTGCTTATGATGCATTTAGTAAAACTTTATTTAAACTGAATGCAATTTTGTTATGGACGATTAATGATTTTCCGGCTTATGGAAATCTTGCTGGATGTCGTGTGAAAGGGAAAAAAGCTTGCCCATTATGCGATGTCAATACCCATTCTCGTTGGTTGAAACATAGTCGAAAGTTCGCCTACATGGGTCATAGAAGATTTCTACCTCCTTCAGATTCACGGAGGAAACAAAAGGCATTATTTGATAATACCATAGAGACAGATGGTGCTCCTAGAATGCTTTCTGGGAGAAACATCTATGCATTATTGAAGGATTATCCAAATGATTTTGGAAAAGGAATAGAGGAGAAAAGTAAGAAGAGAAAGCATGTATATGATAAAGAAGATGAATATGATGATACTAACAGTTCTACAGAAGTAGAGCTATCAAGGTGGAAAAAACGATCAATTTTCTTTGATTTGCCTTATTGGGAGGTTAGCGGTTAATTTATTTATTTTTCATTGTTTTAATACAAGAAAAACCCAATAATGCATTATTGTTTTGGTTTTCATAGGAACTTCCATTACGTCACAATTTAGATGTGATGCATGTGGAGAAGAACATTGGTGAAAGCCTATTGGGCACAATGTTGCATGGAAATAAATCCAAAGATGGAACCAACTGTAGAAAGGATTTAGAGGATTGGGGAATTCGAAGTGAGCTTCATACAAAACCTCGTGGGAATAAAACATATCTTCCACCGGCTCCATATATGTTGTCAAAATCTGAGAGAAAAATATTTTGCAAAAGATTGTATGATTTCAAAGAACCGGATGGCTACTGTTCAAATTTAAAAAATCGGATTTCGTTGTCGGATTGAAAAATTAGTGGATTGAAGCCACATGATTACCATGTATTAATGCAACATTTATTGCCAGTAGCATCGAGAGGGTTCATGGCAAAGAAGGCAAGAAAAGCGATAATTCGCTTATGTTCTTTTTTCAACAAATTATGTCAACCTGTTCTTGATAGAGAGAAGGTAGAACAAATCAATGTTGAAATTATTGACGTTTTATGTGAGCTTGAAAATTTTTTTCCACCATCTTTCTTTGATATAATGATACATTTATCCATTCATCTTGGAAAAGAAGCACAAATGTGTGGACCTATTCATTTTCGATGGATGTACCCATTCGAAAGTTATATGAAGACACTCAAAGATTATGTCAGAAACTATGCACGACCAGAGGGATGTATTGCAGAATCGTATCTTGCAACAAAATGCATGTTGTTTTTCAATGAATTTTTAAAGAAATCAGGACATATAGAGGAGAAAGGAGCTCAAAATGAAGATTATGAAAGTAGTAGAATATTAGAGGGACGTCCAATTTCAGTATCGAAGATAATTAAATTGCCAGTTAATGAGAAAGAAAGTGCTCATTTAGCTGTGTTAATGAATATGGTCGTGGCGGAACCGTTTATAGAGTAAGTTTATGTTATATTGTTTTAAATATTTTGATGTGTTCGCAATGATATATATAACTTATAATCAATTGTTCAATACTAGTTTGCATTTGGAGGAATTAGAAAATTCAGACCAACGCATGACAAAAAATGCGACCTTACTTTGGGAAACACATACAAAAAGTTTTGTCGATTGGATTAAAAGGAAGGTTAGTTAGATTTCAAATATATTCTCATTCAACTATCAATATTACTATATAAATTTACATGCTAAATGAAATTTGTTGTAGATACCTATTACCTCCAAGGATCATAATGACATGTTAAAATGGATTGCTTATGGTCCGAAGGATGATGCCATGTCTTTCAAAGGATATATCATCAATGAGCAACGTTTTCATGTAAAAGATTTAGGGAGAGAAACTCAGAATTGTGGGGTGACTTTTGATGCAACTACTATGTGTAGAGCAAGTGCTAAAGATATGTCCCAAGTGGTTGATGTGGTCACTTATTATGGAATATTGACAGATATAATTTTATTAGATTATCATTTGTTTTATATTCCAGTTTTCAAGTGTCGTTGGACGTATAAAGGAAATGGAGTAAAAGTTGATGATGATGGGTTCACTCTTGTTAATTTACATCAAGCATCATTTTCACGAGACCCATACATACTTGCATCTCAAGAAAAACAAGTATTTTATTCAAGAGAGAACGATGTTTCTAATTGGTACGTTGTAATGAAAGCACCATCAAGAAGTTTTAATGATATAGAGGAGAACGATTACATCGAGGAAGATATTCAAGTGGTGGAAGATGAAATAACTGTAGCGGATGATGAAGATGTTTGCTATGTTAGAGAGGATTGCGAGGGCATAATTGAGTAGATTATATGTTCTACTTGAGCATAGTTGTTCATTTGCTTTAGTGATGGTTGAACTTATATATTAAATCCGGGCTATTTGGAAATTTCATTGAACTTGTATTGATTTTCTTTAGTGATTGTTGTTCATTTGCTGCACTAATGCTTTGTTTTTTTTAATGTTGCGAATGGTTGTTAGTTTGCACCATTTAATTTTCTAATCCATTGCAAATGCATGTACCATTCAAATTTTGTTCTTTGTGTTTTGATCTTTGTATACTTCCATAGACAAAGCATTATATGTTCTTATCAATTCTGTTTGCATATATTGCTTGATAATGAGTAGTGTTCTTATCAATTCTGTTTGCATTACATGTACATTTTCTCATAAAATTACAAATCTGTTCATCATCTCAAGGCTTTTAGGCCTGCTTGTTTGGTTTGCAAACTGCCACATCTCTTTTCAGCTACATGTTGATGATATTTAAGTGTTGTTTGTTAATATTTATCGCTGCTTATTGTTTACATGTGCTTATTGGTTTATACTGTGTTTTCTGTCACTTGTAGAAAAATATGTCTACAACATCTGTACGTACCCGCTTGTAGAGAAAGGCTGAAGAACAAACAGTCAAAGCGAAAACGTAAAGTTCCAGCTAGTATAAATGAAATAGAAGAACAACCAGACAATGCTAAGAAGCAAGCCACTGTTCACAATGAAGAAGACGAACAACCACTAGATGATATCCCCTCTGACCCAAATGAAGGACTCCGCTCAGAAAATGAAACTCGTCCTGAACAAACTGCTGATGTCGAGCTGGAAATTGGGAAACAAAGTGAAGCTAAAATCGGAAGTACATCTCGGAAAAGAGGCGGTAGAGGTCCAGCAAAAGCAAAAAGACTCCCGTCATGCAGTCAGGATCGAATTGAAGTTGAGTTCAATGATCTAGGTATACCAGTAGGGCAAGGGTTGGTATATTTATCCTCTTTTCTTGGACCGCTTGTGCGGGAGCAGGTTCCATACACCATTGATGATTGGAGGAATATTAGTGATGACTTAAAAGAAGTTTTGTGGCAGTCGGTTCTGGTATGAAGCAGGCATCTATTATTTAACATTCTGACTCTAATATGTTTTGAAAATGACTTCTAATATTGCATGGTCTTGCCAATTATAAATTGAAATTGCCATCTAATAACTTCTGGATAAATTGAAAAATAGTTCTTGCCAATTATAAATTGAAATTGCCCTCTAATAACTTCAGAAAACCTTTCAGATTTAATTAAATCTGTCGTATTTAAATTAAATAAATTTTACTAATATCATGTTTTGATGTATTGTTGCAGATTAGATTTAAATTGGAAGAGGAATGGAAAAGAAAAGCTATATTTCAACAAATGGGAGTACTTTGGAGATCGTCAAAAAGCAAATTAGTTTGAAATTTGCAAAAAGCGGAGAACGATGAGGAAAGACTTAAACTGAAACCTACGAAGATAAAAAGCATAACCCATTGGAGGAAGTTTGTGAAGGCGAAAACAAGTCCGGAGTTTAAGGTAAATCATTCCTACTGAACTCGTCTGGCATGTTTCTGCAAATCCATCTACATAGTTAGCAACCGATAAATTTCTTTAGAAGTAAAGTCCAAGTGTTGGTGGATGCTGAGGGTTCCTGTTTAGGTATTAGCTGCAGGAACCTATGACAGTACAAAATACAAATGCATTATGACAAGCACATGAACATTTTAAATGAAGTAAAAAAAACACTTTGCAAGTTAGTTCAATCTATAAATATTATTAGTAGATATGGAATGTTGTATATGTCACTGAGTTATCCAGCATTAATAATACCAAATAAGTATTGACCATGATGGATTGATTTTCAAATAAATTGCAATCCTCACCGTACATATTTACCCTGCATTATAAATATTAGATAGTTTTTCTTTTTATGATTTTGGTTGTTAAATTCTAGCATCTTTCAATATTTTCAGCAAAAAGTGAGAAATATTCAGCCCTTAGGTACACACAACTTCCGCATAAAACCGATCATAGGGGAATGGCTAGAAAGACCGAAGACATGGTAAGTTAATTAACTATAGCATTATTTAACATTATTTTATACATGTCAGTTTATTAATTTAATGTTATTCTATTTTTGGAAAAAAGAAAGTGCAGATCCATCGTCCATAAGTAGAGCTGATGTGTGGATTAGATCTCACATTAAAAAAAATGGTGAACCTGTGAACATGGAAGCTGCGAATACTATTGTAAAATTGTTTTTAATTTTATTGGTATATTTTTTTTGAAACTATGATATTTTTACCATTGTACATTATCTATGTGTATTTATTTATATAGGAGGAGATCAAAAAATATGGTAGCCTATCCCAATCCGGCTCGACACAGAATGATATTGGAAAAGATGCTCTTGTACATGTACTGGGACAAGATAAACCGGGACGGTTAAGGGCATTGGGTAGGGGTTGCACTTTAACCAAGCTAGCTTTGGCCCAGTCCAAAGATAAACAAGTGTCTCGGTGTCGAGAGGAAATAGCAGAATTGAAGGGAATGATATGGACTCTGATGGACCAGAAGGTAAATTTTTGGAAATTAATTTATATTCGTAAAATATTAATTTATATCCGTGCTTCGCTGCAGGGTAAAGAAAGTTCGAGAAGGAACTCACCTGATTCACCTGATTCGGTAAAAATAATATTTATATTACTTAATAAATGAAATTTATATTTTAATTTTTTAATCCAGTAATTGATTTAATTTTCGGTTGATTAATTGTAGAGCAACGACGAAGTATGTTTGCTATTGAATTGGGATGGAACCTCTGGAGTTGTTACCCATGGGAGGCTGTTGTCCATGGACCCAGATGACGTTGTCAATGGCATTCGTCTTGGACCAAATGCTGGGAGCGTTGTTAAAGATTCAGTGGATAAAGCAGATACTTATTTATGGAGGCCTACACCTGAAATGGCAGTCTTAACAGACGCTAAGAATAAGGTAGTTGCTTGGCCATCAGTTTGCATCAAGGTCCCGCTGCGAACACGGTTGAACTGTAGTGCAGCCTGTATGGTAATTTTTTTCACGTTAAGTATATTAGTGTAATATGCTGCGAGCTTATTGATGTCTAAAATGCAGCGAGCACACCCCCCATCTGAATAAAAATTTAACACATATTCGTTGTTTTTGTATAGCATACTAAAGTCTTGAATTTCACTTCTCATTTTTAGAGTACCAGCATCATCGAAGACACTTGCAAGATTTACAGTTGGACTGAGGGTGAAGGTGTAGTTGCCGAAGGAAGAATCCACGCCACTGATCCAAAATATACTGTTAATTGTATTCCACTCGGTCCGTTTGCTGTTGTGATTTGGGTGGACAAAGTAGTAAATAAAGATGCTTATTTGTGGCGACCCACATCTGATATGTCGTGCATTGGAGATGTAGTTGGTAGGAAAGTAGCATGGCCAAGATCAAAAGTAGAAGCTGATCAAGAAAAACTAGATGAGAGTCGTGATGATACTGAAAATGTTGTGAATTCTCCCATGAAATCCGCACATATGGTCATGAATAAATCGCAAAATGTAAGTATTAATTTTCAAATTTGAAGAAGTTAACTGTGTATGAAAGTTTATTTAATGTGCATGTATACATTGTGCATAATAATCTCTTTTCTTTCAGCCGATTGTAACCATGCAAAAGGATGCCAAATGCCAGTTGATCGATTTGGGTGGAGCAGACGTAGTGGCTGAAGGAAGTATTGCATCAACTGATCCGATAACGATGGTCCATTGTCGTCCATTGGGACGTAATGTTGTAAAAGTTTGGATTGAACTGGTGATAGTTCCAGATGCAGAGATATGGAGACCAACATCGGGTTTGACGTGCATGGATGATTGCTTTGGCGTTCCCATAGCTTGGCCAATGGAAAAAATCATTATTAAGTCAAAATGAAAGGTATATAATTTTTTTTATATATACATTAGGAATGCTAGCAGCTAAAGTGCAGATAGATTTTTGGTAAAATGATAAAAGTACATAAGTAGGGGTGTTATATTCGAATTGTGATTGAATGATTGTGATTGGTGGTTCAGGTTCAGGGGAGGGAAAATAATTGATGGTGAGGAGTTATGTATGGATTGTGGTGGAATGTTAGTTGAATTGACGGTGAGGAGTTATGTATGAATTGATGGTGAGCAGTACAGTGATAGTGTAGGAAGAAGTGGCAAGGTAGTTGAGTGTTGTGGCAGTGCAGAGAAGTGGTCGATTGTCGTCCATATGTTTTGTTTCAGTACATTGCTTATTTAAGCAGTTTTAAGTTCAGGTTTTGTTTTCTCACTCTTTTGTTCTGTTCTTTGTTGACAGGTAGTTCAGGTTTTGAAGACATCAGCAATGACAGGTAGTTCAGGTTTTTATGGTGGTTCAGGTTTTTCTCGGTACTTTGGTTATTTCAGACGTTTATTTCAGATGTATATGTACGATTATGACACTTATGGTAGTTTGGTTATAACACTGATGGTAGTTTGGTTGTGTATGTGTATGGGTAGCTTTTTGTCGACACCTATGTATGTGGATGTATGAATGTCTATGTATCTTGTGGATCTTCAATGTGTATACGTATTTTGTAGTTGTCTAATATATTGTGTTCAAAAGTGTATGTGCTTGCATATTCTGTTATTATATAATTGGATGCTAGATCAGGGGTAAATCTGGAGTAGCAGGTGGAGGGAAACAAACGCTACTAGATATTATTTATTTTGGTAGCGTTAAAATGTCGCTACAAAAGAGTGATTAAAAATTCAAGTACACTTATGCTGGCGTTTATTAAGCGCTACAAAAAATGTATATAACGCCATGAAAAGGTAACGTGGAGGAGAAAACCCTTTCGGTGGCGTTAAATAGGCGCTACAAAAAATTTAGATAACGCCATAAAAAAGTATCATGGAGGAGAAAACCTTTTCGGTGGCGGTAAATAGGCGCTACAATAAAGGAATTCTATGGCGTTATAAAAACGCTATCAAAAAAACAAATTTGGTGGCGTTTAAAAAAGTGCAACTAATACTCGAGGATTTTTAGTGGCATGTTTTCTCGTAACGATTATCGGAATGCCACTAAAAATACGTAGTGGCGGTTTTTAGGCGCTACAAAAAATCAGTTTTCTTGTAGTGTTCCCATGTGGGATTCAGATGTGATGGGGTTGGAAAAACTCGCTTCAAAATGAGATCACCCGCATTGAAAATTCTCGGTCGAACATTTTCATTATAATATCGAGCAACTCGGTGCCTATTTGCAGCCGCTCTTAAATCAGCTTCTTCACGTTTTCGTCAACAAAGTCCAGTGATTCCAATAGGAGATTCTGATTCGTCTTGGGGTCATAATAAGTTATCTGATGAGAAGGAACTTCAAGTTCCACGGGTATCACAGCTTCAGTGCCATATGCCAAGGTGAATGGAGTATGGCCAGTCACGGACTTGTGGGTGGTTCTGTAAGCCCAGAGCGTTGTCGGAAGCTCATCCACCCACTTGCCTCTAGCTTTCTCCAAACGTTTCTTTAATATTGACTTGATTATTTTATTTACAGCTTCAACTTGTCCATTCACTTTGGGGTGAGCGACCGTTGAAAACCTTTTCTCAATGTGATACTTTTAGCAAAATTCTTTGAACTCCCTACTTTCAAATTAAGTTCCGTTGTCCGTAATGATAGTTCATGGGAGGCTGAAATGGCATATGATGTTTCGTACAATGAAATTAATTACTTTTTTGGTGGTGATCGTAGCTAAAGGCTCTACCTCTGCCCACTTGGTAAAGTAATCAACCGCAACAATTGCAAATTTTGCACCACCTCTGGAAATTGGTAAGGAACCGATTATATCGATCCCTCAAATCGCAAATGGCCAAGGACTAACCATTTGAGTGAGTTCCGTTTGCGGAGCTCTCGGGATTTTGGCAAACTTTTGACATTTGTCGCATTTTCTTACGTAGTCTGCAGCATCCCAATTTACAGTTGGCCAATAGTATCCATAGCGGAGGATCTTTTTTGCTAGTGTCTGCCCCCAGTATGGTCGCTACATTCTCCTTCATGAACTTCCTTCAAGACTCGTTTTATCTCATCGTGGGTGATGCACCGGAGTTAGGGAACTGAGAATCCCCTCCGATACATTATTCCATCTTGCATTATATATCGTAAAGCTTTACGAATGACTTGTCGTCTTTCGTTCTTTATATCGGGCAAAGTCCCATGTAGTATGTATTGTTTGAATGGGGTCATCCATGACTCCTTTTCAATTTCTGTTTCTAGCAGAAAATCTATTTCCATCTCGTTTATACTTGGAGATTGTAAAACTTTGACGGGAACCAAGCCTATTTGCTATGCATCGCCAGTACTTGCAAATTTTGCTAATGAATCGGCTTCCATGTTTCGTTCACGCGGGATGTGCGAAATATCGTAATATTCAAGGTCTGCCAAAAGTTCTTGATCCCGAGCGAGGTATGGAGCAAGCCTCTGCCCCTTTGCTTGATAATCTCCCCGCACTTGGTACACCACCAATTGAGAGTCACAAAAGATTTCAACCGATTTTATTCCAAGCTCCCTGACAAGTTTTAAGCCAGCGAGCAGTGCTTCATACTCTGCTTCGTTGTTCGTAGCTGGGAAATTAAGCTTTAAAATAAATAGATCAGTTTTCAAGGATTACTAGAATGACTCCAGCCCTAGAGCAACGGTCATTGGGTGCCCCATCGGTGTATAGTTTCCATCTAATAGTGGGTATAACATCATCTCCGTCTGGTTCGTCGGACACGGTAAATTTCGCGATGAAGTCTGCTAGCACTTGCCCTTGTATGGCCCTTCATGGAAGGTAGGTGATGTCGAACTGACTCAACTCAACATTCCATTTTAACAATCTCCTTGAGGTTTCTAGTCGTTGGAGTACCTATCGCAAGGGTTGATCGGTATAGACACTGATTGGGAGTGCCTGAAAGTACGGACGAAGCTTGCACGATGCAAGCACCAAACAGTAAGCTAGCTTCTATATTTTAGGATAATTTCTTTCTGCCCCCGTTAAACATTTACTGACATAATACACCGGCTTTTGAACTCGGTCTTCCTCGCGAACCAAAGTCGTACTGATGGCATGTTGAGATACGGCCAAGTATACATACAATACTTCATGGTCTATGGGCTTCGACAGCACCGGGGGGCTTTCCAAATGTCTTACCAGAGCTCGAAATGTATCCTCACAGTTGGGCGTCCATTCAAAATTTCTCTTTCCTTTCTTTATTACATCAAAGAAAGGAATGCACTTGTCCATCGCTCTTGATATGAATCGACTTAGCGCGCCACTTTTCCGTTCAGGCTTTGTACTTGCTTTATGGTTCTGGGCACATGTATGTCTCGAATAGCCTGAATCTTTTCTGGGTTAGCTTCAATTCCTCGTGCGTTAATAATGATACCCAAGAACTTTCCTGACGTAACGCCAAAGGAACACTTCAAAGGATTAATTTTCATTCCGTAATGCCTGAGTATATCAAACATTTCCACCAAGTCTCGAATGTGGTCGTTTGACTGTCGTGACTTCACGAGCATGTCATCCATATAGACTTCCATCGTCCTACCGATTTGGTCTTTAAACATCTGATTCACTAGACGTTGATAAGTTGCTCCTGCATTTTTCAATCCGAAAGGCATTACTACATAACAGTACAGTCCAACGTCTGTGACAAAACTAGTATGTTCCTGATCTGGAATGTGCATCGGGATTTGATTATATCCCGAGTATGCATCCATGAATGATAATAACTCGTGCCTTGCTGTTGAGTCGACCAGCTGATCAATTCTGGGTAAAGAGAAACTATCCTTAGGGCATGCTTTGTTCAAATCTGAGTAATCAACACAGGTCCTCCACTTTCCATTCGCTTTTCTCACTAGTACAGGGTTAGAGACCCATTCTGGGTAGAGGGCGTCGTGGACAAACCCATTGGCTTGGAGTTTGTCCACCTCCTCTCTGAGAGCTACGGACCTCTTCGGGTCCATGCCTCTCCTTTTCTGCTTTACCGGCATGTATTTCGGGTCTATGTTCAACATATGACTCGCAATAACGGGAGAAATCCCGCACATATCGGAATGCGTCCAAGCAAAAACGTCTAGATTCGCTCGGAGGAAATCAGTAAGATCCTCGATCATTGTGGGGTTGAGTTGTGATCCAATCTTAAGTACCCGCGATGGGTCATCATGGCTAACCGGAATGTCAATCGTCAGTTCAGCCGGTGCTACTTTTGCCTCCTTGGGTTCCTCATCATCGTCCCTCGGATCTATGTCTCTATAGATCCGATCATGTTGCCCGAGCCAAGGCTCGGGCATTACTTGTCAATCTTCAGTGACTCGGAGGTGGACGGAGTTGTCCACAACCTTTCCTTTCTCTCTTCGCTGGGCCTCTTTCAGCTCAGCCACATAACATGCACGACCATTCGCCTGATCGTCGTGAACAACACCAACTCCTTTATCCGTCGAAAATTCAAAGTTAAACACCATGGGGCTAAAGTTGCCCTAAACTCTGCCAGGGCTGGTCGGCCCAGAAACACATTATACGAGGAATAGACATCCAAAACGATGAACGGCAGGATCCGCACCCTCCTACGTTCACCTTCTCTAAGTTCAACTGGCAATTCAACAAAACCCACTGCATCAGTAGCCGCACCATTAAAGCCATGAATGTGGGCTTTAGATGGTTTTAGATCCTTTGTTTCCATCTTCATCTGGTCATATGCCTTTTTGAAGATGATGTTAACAGAACTTCCACAGTCAATCAGTATCCTTCTCACAAACGTTGGCCCAATAGTGGCCGAGATGACCATCGGGTCAATGGTAGGTGCCTCCACCCGATCAGCATCTCTACTTCTGAACACTATATCATCCGTCATCATTCGCTGTTGCTTAGTCGGAGTTCCATCTTCCGTGTTTGAACAACATTCAAAATATGCATGTTTTAAGGAACTAGCATAGCGCTCCATTTCTTGCCTATTCTTGTCTGCAGGGTGAGGCCCACCGACTATCGTGTTTATGACTAATCTACCTCTAGTCCGAACGGGTTCCTCAAACCATCGTGGGGCCTATCCACGATTGGGGTCGGATGTCCCTTATCCGCCTTCCTGAGGGTTCTTCACAAACTCCAATAACTTTTTTTGTCGAATCAGCTTTTCAATCGCATCATGGAGGTGCCTACACTCCTCAGTGTTGTGCTCGTAGGTCTCATGGAAACGGCAATACTTCCCAGTCTTCTTTTGTTCTTCGGTGGACTCTTTTGGGCGTGGCTTTCGATATTAGAAAGTATTACAGGTCGATAGGTAAATATTTTCCAGAGATGCATTCAGAGGAGTGTATTCATTGTAAGTTGGGATCCTTGGTTTCCACTTTCCGGCTTCCCTTTTCTTTTTGGAATTTCCTCCTCCGGATCCTTTTAACTGCTCAGGCTTGTTTTGAACATTGACCTAGACTTTTCCAGAGTTGTCACCAGATTGTTTTACAGCAATTTTGCTTTGCACAGTCTCCTTGTCGGGTCCTGGTGCATTATCTCGCCTCGTCCACCTGGCTTCCTCCCTTCTTATAAATTGGTGAGCCTTTGAATAAAAACATTCCAGCGTAGCCGGAGGCTTTCCTGCCAACCAATCACCAAACTCTGATTCCGGATCTACCCCTCGCATTACGGCCATTAAAATGGCATGGTCATTCGGGTTGCTAACTTCAGTAGCAGTGACGTGGAATCTTTGTAAGTACTCCTTTAACGATTCCCCTAGGGCCTGAATTACACTAGACAAAGACATAACATCCTTGGGATGAGTGGCATGAATCCTGAACTGCTCCACAAATTTCGTCGCTAACTCATCAAAATTGGAGATCGACCGTGGAGGAAGTCAGGTAAACCACATGGTAGTGATTCCAGATAAAGTTATTGGGATACATCTACATTTAGTTGCATCATTCGACCTAGTTGAATCCATCATCCACCCATACCTCATTACATGCTGTCGGGGATCAGTCTTCCCCTCGTAGGCCGGGATAGTTGGCATATTAAACTTCCTGGGGTACTCAGCTTGTAGGATAGCATTTTTGAATGGAGTATGACTCCTAGATACGCCCCAATCATCGTTAGTTAAACCTTGATTTTCCCTCGTCAGCTCTCTGACCATGGCTGATAGGTCTGAGGTTTGTATGGAAGATGGCAAGTTGAAATCCGTCTTACGGGACCGTTCCGGTTGGTTCCTCCTCTATTGGCGATCTACCAAACGTGTATCCTAGGGACCTGCTTCATCACGACCTTGGTGAGCCAATCGTCCAGCTTCCACTCGTGCTCCAGATCCTAAGTTTACTGTTTCAGCTTGAGCGCGATTTTCCTGGTGCACTGCACCTGTTTGCATTGTCTCTGTTCTACGGCGTCTACGCTTGGGAGGTTCATCAGATGAAGCAGAGCTGTCGGACGAGGAGTAGGAAGCGGGACTTCCTCCATCATTCTAATGCTGTTGTTGAGTAAGCTGAGTCATGAGGTTGGCGTTACCTTGAATCTGCTCGTTAAATTGTCTCCTGCTTTCCATGAGTTCTCTCATCAGCTCGTTGAACTCTGTCCTGGTGACAGCTTCCGTTTGGTTTTGGGCGGTGATGGTCCCTGCACCCGGACTAGCTTGTTGATTGCTGGGTCCTACTTGTTGGATGCTAGCGGTCTCGTTGACATCTGCATTGTGGGAGGCTAATCTAGTACGCGGTCTTCCCATTGTAGAGTTATCGGTTGGAACTCTGAATAGAATTAATGGACTTCTTATGAATGAACTCGGATCTTCTTCGGGGGATTTCCTCAATCCAGTAGCAACAAAGGAGATCCTAACAGCCTGAGAATGCGTTCTCGGTGAAAGCACCAAAATGTTAGCACCAAAATTGGTCACTAACACCCAAGAAAGGATTTGTGTAGAGAGATTAATGAATATAGAAAATTAAAATAGAGGAATGTATGCAAAATCAACTGTAAAAACAAGAACAATGGAATTATAGTGGTTCGACGTAACTGCCTACATCCACTGTTAATATAAACTTTATTGCTTTCCTTTAGGACTTAAGTATAGATACAATCCATAAACCAATAGCTTGAATACAAGTTATTACTGAAAGGAAGTTAGTGTAGAAAATGGCAGAGTGTCCTCGGAGTTCTCCCAAAAAAGGTCCTTCTTTACAGTGCCCTTGCTCCTCTATTTATAGACGAAGATAGGCTGGACTTTCTTCGCAGGCCCGGGAACAAGGTACTTCAGCCCATAGTAGGTGACTTCTGCGCACCGGGCCTGGTATGATGAACGAGACACGCCGAACGGCAATTGCCGATCGAGAGATGCCAAGCGAGGCCTTGCCGAACCGAACGACTAAGGCGTCCATGTTGAGCGCCCCTTGGCCGAGCCGTGCTTTCGTGCAGAACCATGTATATAAGCCGGGCTGTGCAACCGGGTAACAGAACCCAACAACCAAGTTCTAATCCATCCATATCTAATAACCAATAATCGAATCTGGGACCTCTCCGGGTCGATATCCAAATTTGGGACCACTCTGGGTCCATAGACAAATCCTCAGCTGTTCATAGCCAATATCTGAATCCGTAACCTCTCCGGGTTCTTGTCAAGCGCAACCCGCACTCGACGACTTATGTTAAGTAATGCCTTGGTGTTCCTGGTTCAATGTCCCTGAATGCTGAGTAATGCCGTGGCTTAAGTCCTAAGCCGAATCCTGGTCGCTCCGGACCCTTGCCGAGCATAGTAAATAGTCGACGACATAAAAAACTAACTGATAGATAATATGGGGCCTAAGTCCTAGGCCGAATCCTGGTCTCTCCGGATCCTTGTCGAGCATAGTCCTTACTCCATGACCTGAATAAGCCGATTCGCCATGTTCGAACGAAGCGACTTACCCCTTGCCAGGTATAATCCATACGCGACGACCATTTGCCAAAAACCAGATAAAAATCCAATCGAAATCCAGATTAAATTAGAAAACCAAAAATCCATACCAAAAATCCAAATCAATATCCAAACCAGAAAACAAGCATCTAAACCAAAATCCAAACCAGAAAACAAACAAAACCAGGAGTTTAAACCAAACTAGAAAAAAGCAGATGTCCAAACCCGAAAAGAAAAGAAGATTTCACAAACTAGAGCGTCGCGGTTTATCATCATCTAAGAGCATGCCTAGGGGCTATCTCCATCCCCGTACATGAGTAAGTGACTTAGCTGTTTGCCCAAAGTTTGCTACTTATTCCATATCATCCCTGTCAGTCGATAACCAATCGACCATCATTCTTGGGCCTCGTGCCATCGTCGTTTGAGGTAGATGGTGGCTGCTCCTGTTCCATCGCCGCATTCTGAGTTCCAACATATTTCCATAACTGACCATTCCTTACATGCTCGTCGATTATATCCTTAAGATGCCTGTAGCTGTTGGTATCATGCTCGTCCAGATCATGAAAGAGACAGTGCCTTCCTGATGCTCTCTCATGTTCCGAGGGTTCTCTCCTTGCCGGCCTTCGGTAGGGAAGGCGATCCCGGGTTTCCACGTATATCCGCTCCAATGTTTCGTTCAATCCTATGTAAGTGGAGAATTTTGGCTCTCCCCAACATTTCCTTGCCCTACCAGAGTTGTCATCCAACTTCCTCTTTCCTTTATCCTTATCCTTACCCGAGCTTTCACCGGATGGTTCTCCATCCTTGACTGCGTTTGCTTCCTTTATCTTCATATCCAAACATGCATCTTCATGTCAAAGTAATCTTTCAGCCCCATTAAAGAACTCCTTGAGATCCGTTGGTGGATCTTGTATCAACGATATCTTGAAATCCGAGTTATCCTTGATTCCCGACACCGCCGCCATCAGAACCATTGACGGATCTAGCCGATCCACCGAAGCAACTGCTACATTGAACCGAGTTAAGAAAGCCCTGAGTGACTCTCATGTACTTTGCTTTACCAACGTTAGTGTCATTACATTTTTCGGCCTCTTGATATGAACCCGAAACTGCTTCAAAAACCTGCCCACCAATTCCGTCCATGTCCTAATAGATCCATCTTCCAACTGTCCGAACCACATAGCAGCTATATCCATCAAGTACAGAGGGAAACACTGGGCCATAACTTCCTCCGATGCCCCCAGTACTTCCATGTGTCTCGTGTATCTCATCAAGTGATCGATAGGATCAGCCCTGCTGTTGTATACCTCCAGAGTAGGTAGCTTGAACTCTGGTGGATTCCGAGCCATTCTGTTGTCATGGGTAAATGGACTCCTGTTTACTCCTTCCAGATCTCTGTTTGCTAAACCTCCGCGCATAGCTCGCCTAACAATCTCAGCTAATCCAAGGTTGTCCACCAAGGGTTGCCCCCCAAGTCCTCGTGGGAATTCTAGTACGTACTCTTCATCATGCACTCCTACATTCTTATCAGCTCCATGTTGTGCAGTGTCACCTGGAATCCCTCCATCAATTGGTCTATCATTGCATGGTAGTGTGCCCCCGAGTCTGGATCCATCCAAATTGGTAACTGTGTGCTGGTTGGGGGCTGCACCTTGTTGAGCTGCTCCATCCGATTACCTGTTAGGTCCTTCTGTTCCTGGTCCATGGATCTGAACTCCTGAAGCTCCAGCTATTCCTGCCCGTCCAAACCGTCTGAGCAGGTTCTGCATCATTTCCTCCTGCCTTTTCAACAATTCTTCCTGCATAGCTCCCATCATCATCTCCATCTCATCTCTAGTGATGAAAACTGAGGCCTGATTCGCTCCTGAGGAAGCCTCTTGACTCCCCTCTTGATGGCCCCTTTCTGGTAATATCTTTCTAGCTGATTGCCTAACCATGGTTTCTTTTAGATCTGATCCTTTAGCTTTCCAAATATGAACTCCAAATCTGATGTAGCGGGTGCTAGTCATTCTCGGTGAAAGCACCAAAGTGTTTGTGCCAAAATTGGTCACAAACTCCAGATGTAGTGAAAGCACCAGTGTATATATACAGATCCACAATATTCCAACACAGATCTCAAATCCAGATGAAGTAGAGAATAAAAATGAAGAAATAGAAAAATTAAAATGTGAGAAAGTAAGAAAGAACACAAGATTTATAGTGGTTTGGCTATCTCCGGCCTACGTCCACTTTGAATCAATCCTTGTATTTCTTTTATACTGTAATTACAGTTACAAGCCTTTGAAATCAGTAAACAAAATGGCAGAGTTTCGCCTAGGAAAGAAGAAGAAGATCTCTTTCTAGTTGCTATGGGACTGCTATTTATAGGTGTAGATCCGAAAATATCCACCTCAAATCTTGAAAGACCTCTTCTCACGCACGGATGTGCCCGCATGACCGCTCTGGAGTCGTTTGGGATAGATCCATGTACAATTCGTATCGATCCAAATTGGCTCCAATCAAGCCAAGGTTGATCACGAACCTTCTTGAGTGCATAAGGAATACTCTGTGAAAATTTAATCGCATTTGGACTTGTAGAGTGAGAGTTATGATCGATCCAATTTGTAGTTTGCATAAAGGCTGAATCGTTCGCATCGATCTGCTTGCCTCAATCCACTTCTTATCGATTCTACCCCCATATCCATAGCCGTAGCCTTCGCATCAATCCAAACTTCACGCGCTCTGATCCATATCCTTCACTCCACCTCGACCGCTTCCTTAGTATCCATCGATATGAAGGACAGAGCCTTCGTATCCATCAACGCTTCATATCCATCGGCATGTACTGTTCGTATCCATCGACTAACCCTCCTTCGTATCCATGTTGTTCATATCGATCCAAGCTTTGTTACGGATCGATACGAACAAGACCAACACGAACTGTGTCTTCGTATCCATCCCCCGTGCATGTCCTTCATATCGATCAATACTTGATCGATACGAGATGCTCATTCAGACTCCCTATGACCACTGTTCCGTTCTTCATGTCGATCCCAACTTGATCGATACGAAGTGTGTTGCCAAACTTGCGCCGTGTCCAACCAAATCGATGCGCACTGTATCGATACTAAAGCCATCGATCCGAAGTGCGTTTCCATGCCCATCCTTGATCGATACGAGTTACTAAGGGTCCGAAGCCATGTGTGTTATCCATATTCGCATCCATCCAGCACCTTCATCCTTCGTGTCGATACGAATCATATCGATATAAGATACAACCATCGATCTGAAACAAAGCACCCTTCCCATTTCCATACTGCCACGTGATCGATACAAACCATATCGATACGAACCAGTTTCTGTGAATCTTGATCCATCCATAACTCGAGCATATGAACTCTGATTGACCTGAAATTTGAAAAGTAGCCTTTCCTAGCCTTGTTCATCCTTCCTAATCGATTCCACCTTGATCGGAGTTTGGTCAAATTTTGACTGTATCGATCATAGCCATGTTTCCAATTGATCTCCGATCCTGATATCCATCCTTTCCAGCCAATTTGTTGATATCCCAGCCTTGACCAAAAGGTGGGGGTAACAATGTCCATTGTCCTATATATGATATAAACAATAAAATAAGCGCATATATGATATTATATATCTTAGTAAATAAATTCTCACTTACAATTATTTGAGAAAGCCCCAAATTCAATTAGTATCTCCTTCTACTTCGATGTTCATATTTTGCTTTACCTTTCAAACTCAATGGTCTTATTTGATATGGGTATCTACTATTTATGCTTTGAATCAATTAATTAATTAATTAATTTGATTATTCAGTTAATTTATTCAAGCCCGTTCTTTAATTAAATCAACGTCTAACTTTTAATGTAGTTTTAATTAACTTTTAGGCTTTGAATGAATAACATAAATTCCATAAGTTTAATACAACATTGTATTCATTTTATTATTAATTTGTAAAATCTATAATTCATTTTACATTGATCGAACTCAAAAATTAACTAACAACACTGTTGTCTTAACTCTCGGTTGTGAACATGATCCTTAGTCAATATTTAAACTATTTAAATACTAACATAAGTATGGACTTTGTTAAAGTATAGTATCTAGAAAAAGTTCAGTCGCTTATAGATCACTTAGGTGAAATCCAATTTCCAATCTTTATTAAGCTGCATCTAGTAACAACAATTTGAGAACGTTTTTTGTCATTACTGTATCACTATGATATCTAGAGTTTGGACTAAGATCAAAAACTATATTAATATCGCTAGTTAACTGCATAGACCACATTAAAAATCTTGGTTCAATCTAATAATATTTATCGATTAACTGGTTTACTTCAGCTAGAGATTTTGACTTTAAGTTGAATACCAATTACGGTGATACTAAAATTCTACAACGAAGGAGATGAATCCTCAATTGAGCAGTGTTTCACTTCAAGTAGTTCAACTTATATCTAACTATGGTCGTAACATGATCATGATGCCATGTGATTGACCATAATCAAAATATTGCCTAGTTACTCAAGATTAATAGTACCTTCAAGTTTGAAGAATATTACATGTCGTTACCATGAGATCTTCTATTTTGACTTAGATAAATTAAACAATAGAAGATTATTGTCAAGTCATTATGAGATTGTTCCAAACAACAATAAGTACATAAATCATTGGTGCCCATAATGGTCATCAGTACTCCACCATCCATCGTATGAAGGGCGTTACATATGTTGGAACCTGAACCATCTTGGTAGCGGGTGAAACAGGTAAATATAAAAAAATCCCTATTTGGATCTTCATGCCTCCATGGGCTTATGCAAACTATTAACTAGCATTAGATCAAACCTAATTACTACACAAAATTATTTTTTATCTAAAATTATTTTATATTTGTTAATCAATCATATTAATTAATTGAACTAAATGTTTAATTGAATGTATCATACATACATTCGGTGATATAAAAATACAACATAATGAAGTATAAATGAGAGTATAACTATATATATACATGTAGATATTGGAATTTATATCTATTATATATATATTACACTTACATATGCATATGATAATTTCATATGAATATCGGGAATATAAAAGCCTAATTATACACACACACACACACATATGTATGTATGCATGCATGCATGTTTAAATATATTATAATAAGTGTATATTGTTTGTGTACAGATAATTATTGTACCATAAATATATAGTTTACACACACATAGGCACGCACATACACACATAGATATATATGTGTGTGTGTGTGTGTGTGTGTCTGATGCTTATGTGTGTGCGTGTATGTGTATGAACAACAAATCTATATAATAAAATTAGATATCTTCAAAATAAGAGAATGCTTGATGTATAAGTGAAGATGGTAATAAAAATATACATTGGATCTAGATCTAATCAAATCAGAACAAAAAAGGAAATTGAAAATGTGATATTTTAATTGATTCCAACTTTCTCTTTTTTTAGTAAGGCTAATGGGATTGACTGGTCCCCTACTAGTTTATTGCACATCCAATGAAGAAATGAATCATAATAACATATGGTTCAAAGAGAAAAAAGAAAAACAAAGAAAACAACAAGTGAAATAGGGTGGACAAGAGGAAACCTAACACTAACAGTCACAACTAGACTCATCAAAATCATAGTTACTATCCCTAATGCCAAGTCTGATAGCTTGTAATATTTTAGATTGCAATTGCAGGTCAGATTTGATAATCCCATTGAAATTTCTTTCATTTCTTACTTTCCATATAGACTGTAGGAATTTCTTCAACACAAGCAACAAAGAGAAGTTGCTGCCATTTCTCCATCTTGTGGCCATATAGACGAGAACCCACTCAATAATACAACTCCTATTAACATTGGTTCTACTACCTTGAACATGAGCTTGTACCATTGTAACGACCTGGAATTTCAATGCTTTGATTTGCGAATATTTAAATAATTTTAAATATTCAATATATAGGTTTTATAATGAAAATAAAACTCTATTAAATGATAAATAAGGATGGTGAAATAGTTTTAAAAATTTGTTTACAAAAATATTTAGTTCGATGAAAAACAGAAAATGTGACTGGAAATTATTTTCTGAATTTTCGACGTTTCATCGTATAAGTTGCTTGAAATGTTATGACCCTGGTTTATATTTGGAAATAACATTTAAATATTTGTAAACTTCTTAGTTAAGATAAAACAAGTTTTAGGATAATATATACGTAAATATACTTAAGTTAATTAAGTTTAGAAAATAAATATAAAATGTCACATCATGGAGACAAGATGTGACATATTAGCAACTTGAAGGGGGACATGAGTATATTGGCCATGTTTTCATGTTTATGCATGAGAATTTCAAAATTTAAGAAGGGGGAGACATGGCATGGTGAGGTGGAAGCAACTGTGTGGAGGGTAAAGGACATAAGGGTAAAACGGTAATTCAACTTGTGACTTAGTATATTAGCAAATTTTCATATCTTTTCCTCGTTCTTTTTTCATTTCTTCTTTTCATTTGTAAATTTCCTAAAGATTTTGAGAAACTCTAATAGCCTTTAATGTCTTCCATTCATAATTTTAAGTTTTTAAAAATCCAAGTTTAAACTTTTAAAATGATTACAAACATGTTTAATCTCCTCCTTTTCATTTTAAAATGTTCTTCATTTTTACTCCCACTTCATTCGGTCATAACTTCCTGTAGACTCCAAATCAAGATTTTATTTTTTAAAACCTTGTTGAATGCTAGTGGCTATAATTTTTATTTACACCACTTTTTCAACTTTCGAATATTTTTAGATCAAAATTGCATTTCTTACTAACTCATTTTTGGACCCATATTATCAGGGTCGAAAATACCCCTCCTTCTTGTGACCATATCTCTATCAAAATGAAGCAAAATTGAGTGATTGTTTTTTTAAAATTGTAGGGAAAATAATTTCTTAAAACTTTTCTTTTTTCCACTTGTCCAAATTCCGAAAGTAAGATAACAAAAATCGAGGGGAAGATGACTCTTTTTCGAGTGATTTTTGTGTGGTTTTCCAAGCTTTACAAGTTCTAAAGCATTTCAAGTTTTCAAAGATTTTGGGTCAGTAAACTTTTAATTTTAGAAAAAATGTTTCCTTTGTTATATGATGGCATTTATATATGATGTTAATGTTTGGATTATGATATGGTTTGGATGTATATGTATGTGATAGTTTGTGTTTAGGCATTAGACTTGAATCGATGGATTAAAGTGATGTGTTTTGTTTTAAAGTTGGGATATTTTTTATGTGGTAGTCGTAAAAATGATGTGTGATATAAACATGTTTATATGGTGTATGCTAAATAGCATCTTGTTTGTAAAAGTGATATGAAATTTCTTATGGATACTATAGTAAATAGTTTGAAATCAAAAGCTTAGGTTTTCAAAAAAAAATTGCTTATGTTTGAAACAAAAAGTTAGTAAACTTTAAGGTGAAGTTTTAAAAGGAAAGACCAAAAAACAAGTTGAGATTACAGATATCCATAGCGATAGTCGCCATGGACACAGTTTCGCTTAAGAATATGATTTTTGCAAAATTTGGTTTTATTAACTTCAAGTGTTTTGAAAATGTTTCATTAACCTAATAAAAATGTTTTATGAAGTTAATTAAGTTTATTTTCATTAATTAAGTTTAAACAATTAATAATTAATTAAGGTATTAATTATAATCAAGTAAATGATTAGTTATTATTAATTATCTTTTAAAGATAAGATTAATTTTAATTAATTATTAATTAAGTAAGATTAATTTTTAATTAAATATAATTTAAGTATATTATTTATTTTTAATTAATTATTAATTAAGTATAAGGTTAATTATTTATAAAAAATTCAACTGTTTAGTTATTTTTAATTATTAATTAATTAAGGCTTTAATTTAAAATAAATTATTTATTTAAGGTTTAATTTATTAATTAAGTTTAATTAAAGGTTATTTTATTAATTAAATATGATTAATTAATATTTAATTATTAATGAAGGTTTAAATTATTATTTAATAATAAATAAAGGATTAATTAGGATTAAATTATCTATATAATAGTTAATTATTGTTTAATTAGTTACTAAAGGTTTAATTATTTCTTGATTTATAAATAAATTAAGTTAAGACTTAATTAAGATTAATTATGATTTAAATAAGGGTTTAACTTGTAGATAATTATTTTAAAAAGGAGTTTTAAGTTTTAAATTCTTTGTTTTCCAAGAACCAAATTGTTTTAAAGGTGCTTCTTTTTCAAAGATGGTTTTGAACTCAAGGAATTCAAATTTTGGTACTATTAAGTAGATAAATTATTGTGAATGAGTTATGATGTGATTGTTTGTGTTTGTATGGACAACTATTAGCAGAATAACACCCTGTTCTTCTATAAATTGATTATTTGATTGCATGGACATTTGATAGCAGAATAAATCCATGTTCTACTATAAATTGATTGTTTGATTGTTTGGACATGTGTTCGGTAGAATAAATTATTGTTCTGCTATAAATTGATTGAATTGTTTGGAAACCTATTTAGCATGACAAATCACCATCCTGTTATTATTGTTATTTTGACATGTATATGCCAGTTAGTTTATAATTAACATGTTATTTCCTGATTTGGATATGAAGTGTATTACCAACATGTTGACTTATGTAAGTAAATTATTGAATAGCTTGAAAGTGAAATTGAAATTAAATGGTAACTTTAACTGGTACCATTGGGATTTCTAAGCCTATTTTGAATTTATAAAGTGTGATTTTGAATTAACTTCAATCCTTTTAATCAATTTCGGGGTTTAAAGTTTATAAATGATTTTCAAGTTATATAATTATTTTATACATGAAATTATTGTGAAGGACAAAATTTCTTAGCGTTTTAGCCTCAAGGACAAACCTTCAGTATTCTAGCCTGAAGGACAACTTTCTTTAGGTATCAGTTTTTAATTATTGATAGCAGTTTTTAGGTATCAGTTTGTAGTTATCGGTAGTAGTTTTTGGGTATCAGTTTTTAGTTCGGTAGAAGTTTTGGAAGATTGTTTGTCCTTATGAATAATTTTGGAAGAATGTTTGTCCTTATGAATAATTTTTAAGAGAATGTTTGTCCTTGTGGTTAAAATATTGAGGTAGTGTCCTTGAGGCTAAAAATATACAAATTTTTTTCTTTTAAATTAATTCCCCCTTATTTTATAAAGGTATTTATAAATAATAATTTTGTTCATAAAAAAAGGGGTATTACTGAATAAAAGAGTTTATTTAAAGTGATTTTCAAAGGATGTTTAGTAAATGATATTTTGTAAAGGATTTTTCTTTAAGAAGATATATACAAAGAGTTTTTGAAGTAGGGAAATGATTTTAGAGATTTGTAACGAGGTTTTATAATTTAACTTAGAGAATTTTAAAAGTAAGTTATAAATTTATTTGGAAAATTTACAAGTTATTTGAAATCTAAAGTGAGCTTTTAAAAAGGAAAGTTTTTATAAAGGATAAGTGGATTGATTTTTATAGGAAGAAATGTTTTTAAACGGAATTTGTTTGGTCATTTGATATGGAATATGAAGAGTGGAAATCTCTTATAAAGTTTGGTAAATATACTTATACCGTTGAGATAAGTATATAAATGTTTTTTCCAAGTATAAAAGGGATGTAAGGGGTTTGGGAATAGTGTTTCATAAAGATCTTTTGATCGAATGATTATAAAATGATTTTAATTAATGAAAGATTAATTAATAAAGGCTTTGTGGATCCCAAGTGGAATTAAATCAGTGTTGAATGATTGTTAATAGTTAAATAACCGACTATCAAATCAGGACCAAAATGTAACTTTGGAAATATCTAAGATAAAGAAGTGAGTTATATGGCACAGTCATACCCAATGATACTGTAATGTGAGTATAAACCTCATTTCATTCTTCTAGGGTAAATGATAAGGAAATCCGTCCACAATGGTTAGGAAGTGAGCTTCACTCTTTATCTTTTGTTTGCTTATCTCCTAAAGAACCGGGATTGAGTTTACCAGAAATTATCGAAAGTTGTTTTCGAAGAGACCGGGATATGTTATCTAAAAACCACTTCGATTCAACTCAATCTTTTCGAACTGAAGATATCTTGAAGAGTATGGAACTGAAGATGGAGCCATTGAAGTGCAAGGGCTGCTTGCTATAATCCTGAGGATTATCCCAAAATGGATGTAGTAGAAGTAGTGCCTTTGGTTTGTTCATGTCCTGAACAACTTGTATGGATGAATGCCGGCACGGCAATGCTACTAGGAGGGCAGTGTTAGCATTCAAAATGGGAAGTGCTATATAAAAGGTAAAATGTAGCCTCAAGCCTCATCAATCGGGAATGACTAAAACAGGGGAGTTGCAACTGGGCTAAGTGGGTCGCTCCCGATTAGGGTTTGATCATCCCTATCTATAGTCGATATTATCCTTCATTTGTATGCTTCGAGGCCCATTAACAAAAGGTGACCATATTCGGTACTACTAGTCAAGTGGTAGGCTGGTTCTATGTCGGCAGGGGATTCTGGCGAGGTCCTCGGTATTATTTTATCTAGAGATGCACCGTGACGGGCGGTACCCCAGTAGCCTAGTCATTGTATGGAATCTATTCTCCAATACGACCCTTTATGGTCTTAGTTGTATACCTATTATGGTGGAATTTAATTAATGTAACAATTTTGACTATGATTAATAAGTATTTGTATCTTAGACGCTATTATAATATCAGAGAATTTCATATGAAATGGTTTGGTTACCATAAGGTAAAATCCCTTCCATGTTTACGTGCGGCATGGTCTTACGAGATTTTGATTTTAAATGGGTTTTAAACATAATAATTCAATTGTTTGAGTTTACTCACAACAGACCCATGTTTGAGCTGGAGTTTTATTTTCTTTTTCTAAAACTCTTGGGTGCTCAAATTTTTATAGAAAGCCAAGTAGTTCAGGTTTTCCCACGGTTGCATTTTGAAGGAGCTTGGAGCATGGGGCTTCATTGATAGCTAGTTATTATCTTGTTTCCATTGTATTATATGTATCTTGTATCAGTTAGGTAGGGGCAGGCTGTTATAACTGTCCAAGGGTAGAATTGAATAGTATGACTCTAATGTATCATATTTGAAATGACTTTGTAAATTATTATGTTGATTAATATATGTTATTCCATTGCATTATGAGATTATGTGATTGTTTAGTTTCTTCTTCTCTTCTATCTCATTTCTTTCCCCTAACAATCTACCTTTCCAGTACTTAGCTGTTCGGCACGTGAATACCATGGATGTATTAGTGTCGACTTCTTGGATTCAAAATGGCAAGTCGTTACAGTGTGTTATCATAGCGCAAGGTTTAGCGAAAACCTTGGCTTTGGTGGGGAAACTCATTAAGAGATAAGGTAATGAAATTCCTTATTCTGATTTTGAGTGTATATATATAAGAGCGTGTATTTGTTGGTGATATAAAAATGTTTTATATTGTGTTGATTGATCTGTTGAGTGGCTTATGGATTCTGGTCAATACGAGTAGCTAACGTTATTGATAAGGATCTCTAAACACTTGAACAAGGCCATCCGACACAGTATTGTTTTGAAATGGGGTAAATGAAATAATTTTACCTAGTATATTATATATATAAAGAATGATTTTCAAAATAGTATAGTATGTAGTTAGTTGAGATGTTGTTTGTTAGAAGATAATAATATTATATTATTATCAATTAGGATTTTGTTAGTCATGCTTGTCCAGTAGAGCATTGCCTACTATTAGTAGGTAGTTTCCCTTTCTAAGATTTGGGGTGGGTAAATAGAAATAAAGAAAACATTGAAATGAACACCTTGTGAATTAAGTTTCATAATCTAGCTATAGGGCATTCGATTGATAATGCGGGGTTAAATTGATTTAATAAAAGGATGTTTATTAAAGGTAAGTTTTTTTGCAATAAATATTTGGAAGATGATTTTATAAAAGTTGATTTATAAAATGAATTTAAAAGAAGGTGTCTTTTAATTAAAATGAATTTAAGTTAAAAACTTGAGAACTTAAATCCCAAGGCTTTTGGAAAATGTTCAAGGTTTTGAAAATATAATAGTATTTGAAAGCACTTTTGTATCAAGTATAAAATTTTGGGAGTGAAAATGTTAAGTAAGAAATGTTTTCTTTGCATTGGTTCGGGAGAGGAGTCTCGATTTTTTTTGTGATGATCTGAATAATCTTCTATGGGACAATCAGAGGTTTGCCTAGGTGAATGTTATGGTGCACTTAGTAAATTATTCTCTTTATCATTGTACAATCGAAACAATTTCAAACCCGAACGAACCCAAAGTGAGTTGGTGATAAATCTTTTGTTGGAAAATGTAAAGTATTGTTTCAAAAAAAAGATTTTGAAGTAAAAGAAATACTTTTAAGTTAACTAGTTCGAGTGGCTCGAAAATAACTTAAAATTGGAGAAGAGATGTGTTCGGATGGTAAACACTTCTCTTGAGTATTACCCTTCTTAGTAAGGGAATGTATGATACTATTTAGTAGTACCCAGTTCCTTAGTATCATTTTGAAGTTACTCAAGCTATATGTATATATTTATAGAGTTTCAATTCAAAAAGTTTTTGAAATAAGACCAGGTATTTGAATCTTGAGTTTTCTTAGGAAAATAAGTGTAAAATGGAATAGTTGAATCAAAAGGGGTATATACTTTTAGGATGTAGTGGAGTAGTATCCAAGTTGAATCTAGTTTAGTTTTATGAAATGTTTTCATAAATAATTTAGTGGAAATAGAGTTGGTATTAGTGAGAACCAATTAAATAAGTACGTAGGTTGGACGTAGATCATTTCTCGTTTCCATATAGTTTGATCTAAGATGCGAGTAAATGGCTTTAAGGTGTTTCACATCGTTCCAAATAAGGATTTATTACTCGATTTTTGATGACAAGCACTTGATGAGGATTTTTGGTATGGGACCAAAGTTTTCTGTCATAGTATATGACTATGTAAGGAGAACAGAGGTTCCTAATCAAGGAACCTGATCGGAGTCCACATTAGAGAATCGGGTGAGCAATAGTAGTTTGGAAATAAAGAAATGTATTCGAGTAGAGGTCGAATCAGATTTTCGTATAAGAATGATCTATATACATAATGCGAATTGGTATATAGTGTGAAGTGTTTTCTAGAATGGGTTGAGGTGTAATTTCAGGGACGAAATTCTTTTAAATGGGAAGAATGTAACGACCCGGAGTTCCACTACTTTGATTTGCGAATATTTAATTAATTTTAAATATTCAATATATAGGTTTTATAATAAAAATAAAACTCATTTAAATGATAAATAAGGATGGTGAAATAGATTTCAAAATTTGTTCACAAAAATATTTAGTTCGATGAAAAACAGAAAATGTAACCAGAAATTGTTTTTCGAATTTTTGACTTTTATCGTATAAATTGCTTAAAATGTTGTGACCCAAGTTTATATTTGGAAACAATATTTAAATATTTGTAAAAATTCTTAGTTAAGATAAAATAAGGTTTAGGATAATATATATGTAAATATACATAAGTAAATTAAGTTTAAAAAATAAATATAAAATGTCACATAAGGGAGACATGATGTGACATATTGGCAACTTGAAGGGGGCATGAGTATATTGGCCATCTTTTCACGTTTATGCATGAGAATTTCAAATTTTAAGAAGGGGGAGACATGGCATGGTGAGATGGAAGTAAGTGTGTGGAGGGTAAAGGACATAAGGGTAAAACGTTAATTCAACTTGTGACTTAGTTTATAAGCAAATTTTCATATCTTTTTCTCATTATTTTCTCATTAATTCTTTTCAATTGTAAATTTTCCTAAGATTTTGAGAAACTCTAATGAACTTTAAAGGCTTCATTCATAATTTTAAGTTTTAAAAAATCCACATTTAAACTTTTAAAATGATTTCAAACTTGTTTAATCTCCTCCTTTTCATTTTAAAAAATTCTCCATTTTTACTCCCACTTTATTCGGCCGTAGCTTCCTCTAGAGTACACCAAATCAAGATTTTATTTTTTTCAAACCATGTAAAATTTCAGTGGCAACAACTTTTATTTACACCACTTTTCCAAATTACGAATTTTCAGGATCAAAATTGCATTTCTTTCTGACTCATTTTTGAACCCATATTATCAAGGCCAAAAATATCACTCCTTTTTTTGACCATTTCTCCTTCAAAACGAATTGAAATTGAGTGATTATTTTTTAAAATTGTAGACAAAATAATTTTCTAAAACTTTTCCTTCTTCCACTTTTCGAAATTTCGAAAGTAAAATAGCCAAAAATTGAGGGGAAGATGACCCTTTTTCGAGTGATTTTTGTGTAGTTTTCCAAGCTTTACAAGTTCTAAAGCATTTCAAGTTTTCAAAGATTTTTGGTGAGTAAACTTCTAATTTTCAAAAAGACGTTTCCTTTGCTTATATAATGGCATTTATATATGATGTTAATGTTTGGATTATGATATGGTTTGGATGTATATGTATGTGATAGTTTGTGTTTAGGTATTAGACTTGAATCGAATGATTAAAGTGATGTGTTTGGTTTTAAAGTTGTGATCTTTTTTATGTGGTAGTCGTAAAAATAGTGTATGATATAAACATATTTATATGGTGTGTGCTAGATAACATCTTGTTTGTAACAGTGATATGGAATTTCTTATGGAATCTATAGTAAATAGTTTAAAATCAAAAGCTTAAGTTTTCAAAATTTGTTTTTCTTATGTTTGAAAAAAAGTTAGTAAACTTTAAGGTGAGCTTCAAAAGGAAAGATAAAAAAATAAGTTGAGATTACATGTATCCATAACGATAGTCGCTATGGATGCAGTTTCGCTTAAAAATCCGATTTTTCCAAAATTTGGTTTTATCAAGTGTTTTGAAAATGTTTTATAAACTTAACAATAATGTTTTCTAAAGTTAATTAAGTTTTTAATGATTAAATTTTCATTAATTAAGTTTTAAGAATTAATTAAGATTAAACAGGGTTTATTAATTATAATTAAGTAAATGATTAGTTAGTAATTAATTATCTTTTAAAGATAAGATTAATTTTAATTAATTTTAATTAAGTAAAATTAATTTTTAATTAAATATAATTTAAGCATATGATTTATTTTTAATTAATTATTAATTAAGTATAAGGTTAATTATTTATAAAAAAACCAATTGTTTAATTATTTTTAATTATTAATTAATTAAGGCTTTTATTTAAAATAAATTATTTATTTAAGGTTTAATTTATTAATTAAGTTTAATTAAAGGTTATTTTATTAATTAAATGTGATTAATTAATATTTAAATATTAATGAAGGTTTAAATTATTAATTATTAATAAATAAAGGATTAATTAGGGTTAAATTATCTATATAATAGTTAATTATTGTTTAATTAGTTACTAAAGGTTTAATTATTTCTTGATTTATAAATAAATTAAGTTAAGACTTAACTAAGATTGATTATAATTTAAATATGGTTTAACTTGTACATAATTATTTTAAAAAGGAATTTTAAGTTTTAAATTCTTTATTTTCCAAGAATCAAATTGTTTTAAGGTACTTTTTCAAAGATGGTTTTGAACTCAAGGAATTCAAATGTTGGTACTATTAAGTAGACAAATGACTGTGAATGGGTTATGATGTGATTGTTTGTGTTTGTGTGGACAACTATTAGCAGAATAAAAACATGTTCTGTTATAAATTGTTTGTTTGATTGTGTGGACATTTGATAGCAGAATAAATACTAGTTCTACTATAATTGATTGTTTGAACATGTGTTCAGTGGACTAAATTCCCGTTCTACTACAATTTGATAGAATTGTTTGGACACCTATTTAGCAAGATAAATCGTGATCCTGCTATTATTGTTATTTGGGCATGTATATGCCAGTTAGTTTATAATTGACATGTTATTTCCTGATTTGGATATGAAGTGTATTTACATATATGTTGACTTATGTAAATATATCGTTGAATGTCTTGAAAGTGAAATTGAAATTAAACGGTAACTTTAACTGGTACCATTGGGATTGCTAAGCCTCTTTTGAATTTACTTCAATTCTATAATCAATTTTGGGGTTTAACGTTTATAAATGATTTTCAAGTTATATAATTATTATACAAAGGTATTTATAAATAATAATTTTTTTCATAAAAGAAGGGACATTACTGAACAAAAGGTTTATTTAAAGTGATTTTCAATGAATGTTTTATAAATGATATTTTGTAAAGGATTTTTAAATAATTTTAGAGATTTGTAAAGAGGTTTTAAATTTAACTTGGAGAATTTCAAAAGTAAGTTATAAATTTATTTGGAAAATTTATAAGTTATTGAAATATGAAGTGAGCTTTTAAAAAGGAATCTTTTTATAAAGAATAAGTGGATTGGTTTTTATAGGAAGAAATGTTTTTAAACGGAATTTGTTTGGTCATTTAATAAGGAATATGAAGAGAGGAAATCTCTTATAAAGTTTGGTAAATATACTTATACCGTTGAGATAAGTATATAAACATTTTTTCCAAGTATAAAAGGGATGTAAGGGATTTAGGAATAGTGTTTCGTAAAGATCTTTTGATCGAATGTTTATAAAGTGATTTTAATTAATGAAAGATTAATAATAAAGTCTTTGTGGATCCCATGTGGAATTAAATCAGTGTAGAATTATTGTTAATAATCAATAACCGACTATCAAATTTGAACCAAAATGTAACTTTGGAAATATCTAGGAGAAAAAAGTGAGTTATATGGCACTGTCATCCCCAATGATGCTGTAATGTGCATATAAATCTCGTTTCATTCTTCTAGGGTAAATGATAAGGAATTCCATCCACAAACAATTAGGAGGTGAGCTCTGCTCTTTATCTTTTGTTTTCCTATTTCCTAAAGAACTGGGGTTGATTTTTCCAGAAATTATCGAAAGTTGTTTTCGAAGAGACCGGGATTAGATATGTTATCCGAAAACCACTTCAATCCAACTTAAGCATTTTGAACTGAAGATACCTTGAAGAGTATGGAACCGATGATGGAGCCATTGAAGTGCAAGGGCTGCTTGCTATTAATCCTGAGGATTATCCAGAAATGGATGTAGTAGAAGTAGTGCCTTCGGTTTATTCATGTCCTGAACAACTTGTATGGATGAATGCTAACATTGCATTGCCGCCTGGAGGGCAGTGTTAGCATTCCAAGTGGGAAGTGCTATATAAAAGGTAAAACTTAGCCTCAAGCCTCATCAACCGGGAATGACTAAAACATGGGAGATGCATCAAGGCTAAGGGGGTCGCTCCCAATTAGGGTATGATCATCCCTATCTAGAGTCGATATTATCTCTCATTTGTATGCTTTGGGGCCCATTAACTAAGGAGTGATCATATTCGGTAGTACTAGTCAAGTGGTAGGCCGGTTCTGTGTTGGCAGAGGATCCAGGCGAGGTCTTTGGTGTTATTTTATCTAGAGATGCACCATAACGGACGGTACCCTAGTAGCCTAGTCATTGTATGGAATCCATTCTCCAATACGACCCTTTATGGTCTTAGTTGTATACCTATTATGGTGGAATTTAATTAATGTAACAATTTTGACTATGATTAATAAGTATTTGTATCTTAGACACTATTATAATATCAGAGAATTTCATATGAAATGGTTTGTGTAACGATCCTGGATTTTATATAAATTTAAATTGATAATTAATTGAATTTTTGAATTAAAATTGTAAAATTAATTATCAATTGATGCGAGTTTCCCCCGATTCAATTAAAAATGTGTTAAGTCATTTGGATTTAAATTTCAAGTAAATGGTTTTAAAAATAAATATTAAAGTAAAATAATAGTAATAAATTAAGCTAGAAATAGAAATCAATAAATAAAAGATAAATATTAAGTAAACAAATAATTGCTAAAATTTTAACAACAAATTAAACTCTAGAAAATTCATCTATATTACCAAATAAAATATATATAGTTTTACATAATGTAAAATAAATATAAATCTTAATATCATAATACAAAATAATACAAATAGAATAAAACAAACAAAAATAATAAAAGAAAATTAAAATAAAATAGAATGTCATTTATATTACAAAAGAAAACTAATATACATTCAAGAATGAAACAAAAATATAAGTATGTAGACAAAGTAATAAGACTAAAGAAAGAAAAACAAGACAAACCAATTGATGCTAGCCCAAACCATATCTCATCAGCAAACAAATCTGCACAGTCAAACTAAACAACAAGATATACATATCTATAGCTTGCAAAAGAAGTATATTCAAGAATGAACCACAAAATTTGTAAATATCTATGTACAGTCGAAATGAAATTTTTTACAAATATCTATGTACAAATCAAATTGGATAAGTATAAGGGTACATGGCAATTAATGTTAGCCACCACAAACATTATCACTTCAGCCACAATATACAACATATCAGCTGCCAGGCAAGTAAATATGTATGTAGATTGTACAAGATAATTAATGCATGAAGTATTAGTACACCGCAATATTATCTTCAGCCACCAAAGTAATAAATATCAATTTAGTCAAACAGCAAATAAGAAAAAATCTCTGAACTAATTTGTACAAAATAATATTACCCTGTAAACTTCACTTTCCATATATCAATCTTCATTTCATTTTCGTTCCATCCAAGCTATGAAAACTGAAAGTAAAAATATCATTTAAACTTAAACAGTACTTCAACGAAAACAAACAAACTCAAATCAATACAACCAGATATCAAAGGAAATGGTTTCAGCAAGCTTATTTCCTTCACCAAGCTCTGTTTTCTTTCTCTGGAAACAACGCTGTAAGTAAACAACTTTAAAATTTTACCTTAACTTGATGCATGTCATAATCCTTGAGTGTTATGATATGAATATACAGTTGCATGATTGTATAAATAAGTTGAATGATATAGTTAATATACAGGTGTGCTCGTCTGAGACATCTATGTTCTTCCCTGTTTCTTGTTACATGATTTTAAAATTTTAGATCAAAATTCATTATCTCTTCTTCTGATCTCTGTTAGGATTTAGTATTCAAACAAGAAATGTTTGTTTAATCATAGATTAAGTCTTAAAAATGAAGTTAAGTAAATTTATTGGAAGTTTATCTGGAAAATGGGAAGACAGTAAAAATTCTTTTCAACATGTTAAAAATCAAACATTATAATTTGCTGTTTCAAGTGTATAACATGAATTGACTTTGTAAAATATGATTTTTAAAATAAAAATCACAATTTTTAGTTGGATTTTGAGTGAGTATTTCGGGTTTGTTCAGAAAGTAAGTTTTGGGCTTTTTCTGGTGATGGGTGGACTCGGAGTGGTCGGGACCACTGCTGGAGGTAGTGAAGGGGTTAACGATCACGACAAAAATGGCCGGAGGGTTCAATGATCATCGTGGCGGCGACGTGATGGAGTTGTAGGGTTTTATAGACTGTTGGGTTCGACATTAATTTCGAGTCGATTCCTCCGACTATGGAGCATCGGACTTGGTCAGGGTTAGTGGGAAAGAAGCGTTTGACGTTGGCGAAGCTCGGGTCAGGATGTCGGGTTTTCTGATGATCGGCGGTAGTGTGGCGAGGGGGATTTAGATGATCTCTTAGGTTCCAGTTTCTGAGTTGTATGGCTTGATTTCGAGATGGAGTTTCGAGTGTGGTTTCAGATTGATGGTCGGGTGAGAGAAGGTCGTGGGTGATGTTGAGGATGGTCGGCGACCAAAGGCGGTGATCGTCGATGACATTCGCATGCACGGCGTGCACAAATTTGTGCACAGAAGTCGAACTCGAGTTGTACTCGGGTAAACAGGGTGCTGGCTCGAGGAGGGTACCGAGTATTTGTGAATGCATACCGGGTATAAAAGGACTTAACAAAAATTTAAGTTAAAAATGAAAATTGGGGTTTGATTCGGGGGAAACTCGAAGTAAACAGGCGATTTCCTCGGGGAACACTCGGGGTTGACTCGAGTTTAGCATTTCCAGTTTTAAAAACATCAACAATTTAAGCCAATTAAATTTCTAAATCTATTCTTTTTAAAATGAAGATTGTTGTTTAATTGGAATGTGTAGATAAAGGTTTGGAAGTAAAATATTACAAATTAACTAAGTTTAAGATGTTTTAAACTTATATTTTTAAAAGAGTTTATTTTAAATGAAAAACTTAATTAAGTAATTAAGGAATTAATCAAATGTGTTTTAATTTGTTAACTTAAAAGTTAAGTTAATTTATATTGTTAATGATAATTTAATAATTAGAGATTAATTTATGGGTAAATAAAGATTGATTAACTTGTACTTAAAAATGATTAATCTAAGATTAATTACTTAGGAGAAGTAATTAAAGATTTGTTATTAGTTAATGAAGGTCATTAACTAAGATTATTTAAATAATTAATAAATGTGATTAATTTTAATAATTAATTATATTAATAAATTAGAGATAATCATTTGTGAAATTATTTAAGTAAAATTACTTAATAAAAGTAATTAAGGAATTAATTACTCATTGTAATTAGTTGAGTTAAATTTAATTTAAGATAATCACTTGATGATTTAATAAATGTAATTACTTAATGTAATTACTGAAGTATAATTACTTAGTGAAGTAATTAAGGGTTAATTACTTTTAAAAAAATAATTAATTAAATGTTTGTAATTAATTAATTATTAAAAACCCTGACTAGGAATTATCCATAGGCAAATGATCTGGTTTAGATTAATCATATATCTTAATTGATTTCACTTATGGATGACTGTATTGTATTGGATGGTTGAATTGTTTGATATCTCTGATCTGTAATGCTCTGTGATATATCATGATTTGTGTTGTGATCTGTGATCTAATCTATTATTTGTGATATATATATCTGTGATCTGTGAATGAATGATAAGCGTTATAGTTATACCGCTTATCAACTATATTTCTCTATTTTAATCTGTGATGATTGAATGTTGTTGCACTATTGTGTGAAACCCCTGGACTACACTATACACACACAAATATGGATTTCACGTGGAAATTTGATTAAGTCACAGATAATCTTAATTTGATGTTTTTGAAATTGAAATTTTAATTTCAATTGATTTTGAAATTGGAAATTGGGGTTTAATATGAAAAGCTTTTGAAAGGAGTTTTAAAATTTAAATAATTCAATTTGAATTTGAATTCAAAATAAGGAATTGAATTCTATGTTGAAAATTATGGTTTAAGAGGGTTATACAAGTTATAAATGTGTTTTTATGGGCTTGAACCATTTTAAAATATTGTTTGGGAAATTTGAATTTAACCCAAGGGTTTAACTTGTATAAATGAAATCAGATTTTTCCAAATAAAACTAATTGTTTTCAAATGATAAAAGCTTTCATATAAGAAATGAAATTCCAATTTAAGTTAAAGGAATTTCAAGTTTGAATTGAAAAAATGGTTTTCCAAGTTATAAGTGAATTCTTTTTTTGAAAGCTATAAGTTAAATCTTTGATTTAAAGATTTAACGAGTTAATCCAATTGAAATGGAAATTGATTTGGAAAATCTATGAATAGATCTTTTTGAAACTGGGTGAACTTTGTGAAATGAATCTTTTTGTATAAAAGATTAAAATGGTGATTTGTTTAAACCATTTGAAAGAAAAGTTTTGGGTAATAAGTTGTGACTTAACTGAAATCCCATTATCCATATGTTTTTAAATATTACGCTCACTATTCGGTTTAGCCGGGAGAGGACCTTTATGTCATATAACTCATTCCGAATAAGTGATACGTCGTATATGGATAGCAATTAAAGACCGGTGGTGAAGACCGAGTATTTGTGAAAACAATAGGATACCTATCGATTGTCTCTGCACCGAGTAGCGCCCGGTATAGAGATTTCCTAAGTGATGGGAAGTTCGATCGGGGTTGTGAATACCCGGATTGCAAGGGCTTCTTCGGAAGTGCCTTCGGTTCTGTTCAAACCCGGAACAGACTTGTATGGTTGTATGTCTGACACTACACTTTGAGATATAGAGCTGATTTCTTTCAAATATATTTCTGTTTGGTGGTGGAGATTTATTCTCTTAGCTTAACACCCTTCTCTGAGACGTACGAGCTAAGAGGTTATGTAGTTGAAGGTTATCAGTGATATACTCCCAATTTGGTAGTGTGGCATGCTGAGTGTTGCTGTGTGTTGATGGTCATTTGTTGATCATTTGTTAATCAAAGCATGGCTTTGTGAAAAAGCATAGCTTTGTGGACGAGACCTCATCGAGCCTCATAAACCGGAAATGGTCGAAACAGGAAAGATGTCGCAAGGTTTCAGGGGTAGCTCCCCTAGGGTATGACCATTCCTTTTGGAAAAAGGTGGTATCATGGTATGGAGCCCAGATATTTACCTATGTGGTTGCTCCAATCTCATTTTCTGTGTGGTTGTTGCTTTGTGATCGAGAGCTCTCGGATAAAGATCCCAAAGGACCAGAGGTGGCATATCTCAGGTTTACTACCCGGGAAGGGGGTAACCGGCCTTGTGTTGGAAGAGAGCCAGGTGGTTCTCGGGGCGTCCCTCCAGAGGCATTCCCATGTGGCATAGGAAGTTCCTTAGCCTGACCATTTGTTGGAAATGAAACAATACGAGCCTTATACAGTTTTAGTTGTATAACCTGCTATGGAATGTGGCGGTAACCTGCTATTGAACATAGTAGCTATAGTAGGCATACAATAATGGTTGTATGCTGTCTAAGATTAATATTATACTTTCGAAATGTTTCGTACACTATGCACTAGTAATAATATCAAAAGAGTTTTCTTGCGTAGTAAGCATGTTTGACTATCATAAGAAGAAATCTCCTCCAATTCTGCGTTTGCATTGTGTGTGTGGCGGGAGGTCTTATGGTAGTTTCATTTTCCAAAAGCATTGCGGATTTCAATTTTTAAAATTCTTTGTTATTTGTTTTAAAGTTAAACTGTTTTTGTTACTCACACCAGTCCCATGACTGACTCGGAGTTTATTGTTCTCTTCCTAAACTCTGGGTGCCCACAGTTTTCCACACGGGCAGTCTAGAGTTGGGTTTCTCAGATATTCAGGTTTAGTAGATTATCTGAAGCTAGTTCAGTTTTTGGAGATCATACGACTGCACTTGCTTAGCTTAGTGCAATGTGATGGGGGTTCGAGCTTGATGTTGGAGTTGTTGGACTCATTCTCTTTTGAAGATCATTTGGAGTTATCACTTCTGTTATTTCCGCTGTATCATTATTTATCTCTAATATTCTTGTATCATATTGATATCATTGTTATATATCCTTCTGGATATTGTATCATTTGTGATGTATATGATATCATTCATTTCTTTATTCCGCTCTGTTGTTATACTTACTGTGTTATAAGCTCCGAGGAGCCAGATTCAGCATTTGAATCTACGGCATTCGAGTACAAGTGAAGTACGGGTGCCGATTTTCGAAGGTCGAGTCCAGGATCGCTACAGTTTGGTTATCGTAAGGTAAAACCCATCTGTGTTAATGTGTGGCGTGGTCTTACGAGATTTTTATTTTAAAAGGGTTTTAAACATAATAATTCCGTTGTTTGAGTTTACTCACACCAGACCCATGTCTGACCCGGAGTTTTCTTTTCTTTTCCTAAAACTCTTAGGTGCTCAAATTTTTATGGGCAGCCGAGTAGTTCAGGTTTTTCCATGGATGCATTTTGGAGGAGCTTAGAGAAGGAGGCTTCATCGATAGCTAGTTATTATCTTGTTTCCGCTGTATTATATGTATCTTGTATCAGTTAGGTAGGGACAAGCTGTTATAACTGTCCAATGGTAGAATTGTATTAGCATGACTCTAATGTATCATTTTTGAAATGACTTTATAAAGTGTTATGTTGATTAATATATGTTATTCCATTGCGTTGTGAGATTCTGTTATTGTTTAGTTTCTTCTTATCTTCCATCTCATTTCTTTCCCCTAACAATCTGTCTTTTCGGCACTTAGTTGTTCGGCACGTGAATACCGTGGATTTATTAGTGTCGACTTCTGGGGTTCGAAAAGGTGGATCATTACAACTGTAGAGAGAAGACAACATGACAATTAGAAAACAGGTGCAAGTTATGTTCAACTTCAGCCTCACAGAAAACGCAAGCAACATCCACCGTCATACCAGTCTAGAAGATTGGCTTTGGTGTAAATGCTATTCTTCATAACCTTCCAAAGGAAAATGTTATTGGTTTCCCTATGGTTTAAGTTCCAAAGTATTATTTACAAAATCCTCTTCCACTTTTACAAATAGCCAATTAATAATAGGTTTGATATCTGTATGAAAATAACTCTGTACTTATTCATAACTAAAGTATCTTAGCTTTAATATTATAGATCTAAAAAATACATAATTGACACTATGCAGTTAAAGCGCTTAGTAGTTCCATAGCGATGGAGATGTAAAAAGTTATAGTAGGGACATAGGGGAAAATAGCGGAGGTGTAAAAAGATTCATTAGATATAAAACCAAATATTTTAAGTTAATTTATTCTCATTCTCACATCATTTGCGTAGGAAAATGAAATAGTGTTTAATCTTAGATAATAATACCGATGAATATCATGATTTATGCAATCCAAATTTGATGACTACAACAGATTTCTAACTTATATTGAGCACTTATGTCTTAAAATTAGGTCTTTATCATAACTTTGTTGCTTTAGTTCAAAAAAGAACCAGTCAAATTAACCTTTTTATATTAATGTTGTTAAGGCGGGTGCTAAAAAGCATTGATTTAGCTGGTGTAGCGAAAAATGGCGGGGATTGAAGTGGATCTACTATTTAATAGCGTTATATTTAAAAAGCATAGCGGTCGAAGAGTGCTGTGCTACAGCGGGGATTTTGCGGGGATTTAACTGCATAGAACTAATAGGTAAACAAGATTATTACAAAGCATTGTCATAATTAGTATATTGCTCAAACAACATGATTTATTTTAAAAATAGTACACACCTACACACATATACTAAAATTTAAAATTTAAATACAGATATTTGACTAGACATGAAACATTGAATATATTAATTTGAACACAAAATTAACTTAACCAAGAGATTTAACTTAACATTGGTTGGCAATCCAATTAGTTGAATATCAAATCTTTAATTATAAAATAAATTAAAATATGAAAACATATGTAGATTTTATTATAGCAAATCAAATATACATTAACAAATAACTTTAGATCCAATGAATAATAACAGTACATAAATTAAATCAAACACAAAATTCGTTTTATGATTAAAGGAAAATACATAAAAGGTTTTAAATTATATACAATAATTTGAAAATCAATATATATATATATATATATATGCAAATTTGGTCAGGTTTAACATCATGAATGAAATAAAAGGATTGAACCTAAAAATTCTTGCCCCTTATAACACCTTGATTTGAAAATTCTCTTTGGATTCCTTGAATTAACATTCAGATTTTTCTAGAATCGGATGAATTATTTTATTTTATTTGAATTGATTTGTGATAGAGAAAAATTTTAGCCATAAGAGGAATTGGCTAGGCGGTTAAAGAGAAAAAGAAATGAAATCAGGGGGTTTGTTTAAATGGGGAGAATGAAACCTTTTCAATTATCCTTCTTAAAACTTCCCTTCTTTAATTACCATTCAATTGTAAGTCATGCCACCTTATCCCCTAACAAGCTTGGCTAGCAATTCTTTCCATTGGTTGGAGAGAAGTTTCTGAAAGTTCGTTTATGTAATTATATCCAATTATACATGTTTAAATGTAAATCGATACAGTGTATCGATACGTATATATAAACTTTGATATATACATCCAAATAATTACTAGCAATGCCAAAAACATTAAATAAATAATTAATTAATATTTCTTAGGTATTAGTTAATTTAATTAATTTATAATACTTTATAAAGTAATTAAATCATGTGATTTTTCAGAGAATTCACAAATGTGATCTAAAAGATGTGAATTCAATCAACAATCAATATTGAACAGTTAAAATATTAATGTTCACATGTCACTTTAACTAGCGGTGTGATATTTTGGTGGAATATATCGATCAGACCTTTTCAACAAAAAAAATCATATTTTATATTATCTTAAGCGTTACCAACAATGACAATAATTTATACACATTCTCTTTGCCAACACTATATCATATTAGAATGTATGGAATTTAGTATTGGTCAAATCTCCAATATTATCCACATTCAAACCAATCAGCCCATAACAAAGTTTTTGGTTCAATAATAACATTTACTATTAAATAGTCTAATCCGACCAGAGATTTTGACTTTGAGTTGAATGTGAAACTAACCTCATACAACCAAGGCGATGAATTCTCTGTTGAATAGTGATTCACTTCCAGTGCTTCAACTCGAACCCAATTATAATTGCTCTATGGATCGACCTGCCATGATTTAACTATAATCAAAGTGGAATATTAACATTGAAGTTCCGCAGTATTCTTAAATCGAGGGAAATGCGTAACATCATCACATTGAGATTTCATGTTTGACATAGTTGTTATCAACCAATAAGAAACTCTCAGATGAGTCATTCCATAGTTATCCAATAATTATAAGTACGTAACCCGTCGGTGCCTCAACAACCATATGTAATACACTGACTAACATTTGAAGAGCGTTATATACTCTAGTCTCAACGGATGAGTTGATATCCATTTCTTAAAACATCTTGACCAAGAATATTAAAAGCAAAATGTCATTTTGTTTTGTGATTAAGTACTCATGAATGCAACTATTTGCAACTACAATCACATAACATTTTGTTTAATAATTTTGTTATTATATACTTTAAACTAGATACTTAATTAGTTATATCATAATATAACAAGGTATATAAAGCAAAACCAACACCAGTATTATGAATGAGATTGACTACAGAGTTAGATATATGTAACAAATTACGTTGATATTCTTAATCTCAATCCTTATCCATACATTCTAATGTACAAAACAAAATAAAAAAATGTGTAGACTAGAAAATTTATGAATTGTACACAGTAGAACTATCAAATGTGTTACTAAAATTACTTTGTCGCTTGGATCTATGCTTGCATTTCGATTGTCGTCTTCTCCTTATGTTACAATGGTTCCTCTGTGGGCTTCAAAAGTAATCGAGGGATTTCTTATATGTTTATCCTAATGATGGAGGTCTTAACTAGAATGATCACTCAGTGTGTTGCCAGTAACCTATATTCTCTCCATCCTAAATGCAGAGATCCTTTGATTACAATGTTAATGTTTGCTGATGATGTCATCCTTTTCACTAAGCCAACCGTTGAATCCATCCAATTTATTCTTCATGTGCTCAAGGAATTTCATTCCTTCTCTGGATTAAGTATCAGCCCTAAAAAATCAAGCACATGAATGGCAGGTGTTTCTAATGTCCATGCTAACTACAACAGAACTATGATAGGTCTTCAGGCTGGGTCTGATACTTCTATATACCTTGGCATCCCTCTTGCAACTACAAAAATTACCACTGCCTAGTGCCTTGAGCTTTATGAGAAAATTACTAAAACTATAAACTCCTGGTTTAATAGATTTCTTTCTCAAGCTGGTCGTCTAATTCTAATCAATTCTATCGTATTTGTTTCTCCTCTTACTGATGCAGAACTTTTATCCTACCTAAAAAATTAATGTTGATGATTAGAAGAGCAATGTGCAACTTTTTATGGACTGGAAATATGCATTCCACTAAGCTCAAACCAATAGCTTATCATAAAGTTGAGAAATGAAAACGAAACATGGTGGTTTAGGCATCATAAACATGCTCAATTGGAACAAAACAGCTTTTTGAAAATATCTTGACAACCTTCTTAATAAAAGAATAACATTTGGGTTCTTTGGACTCGAAAGCATAATGTTGGAAACAAAAATTTCTGGTTAATGGACATTTCTCAGAATTGTAGCTGGGTTTGGAGAGCCATTCTATCTCTTAGACCAACCATCTTGCCTCGTATAAGACTAATTTCAACAGCTAGTGGCAAAGCAAAATTCTGGACTGAACCATGGGCAAAACAAGGGTATATCTTGAAAAAAATATAATCTTATAATCAAATTGCTTGGTTTGGTATCCCCTTAAATGCTCGTGCTAAGGATTACATTCTTAAACATAATGTTTCTCTTCCTTATTCTAATAATCAGGAAATCATAAGGTTATGGCAAATGTTGCAGCAATCCCCTTATCCATAATCTCAAGTTGAGAAAGTGGTTTGTTCTGAAAATTGGTTTTAATTCTCCATTTCCTCAGTTTACAAATGTATAAGTGGTACCTCATGGCTTCAGAGTTTTTCCTAGAATAGAATAATATGGAATATATTGCAAAGAGAGTGAAAATTTCTTGTTATGGAAGGCCATGACAAATGCACTTAATACCAAAGGAAATTTAGTTTAGTTAGGGTTGCAAATTGATGGTCTGTGTGTTTTTTGTAACTCTAAAGTGGAGAGTAACTTGCATTTGTTTTTTAGGTGCCCTGAGTTATATCCAATGTGGCATAGTTTGGTGGTTAGGGCTAGTAGAAGGAATATTAATAGGGAAAGTGAGGTACAGTGGGCCTTAACTTGCAAAGCAACTAGATAGAAGAGTTGTCAAACCATGATAACTCTTCTTATACTCAAAATATTCATTCATGTGGTATGACTGAAAGGAATGCTAGAATTGTCAATGGGGAGTGCAAATGTAAAGTGCATATTTGGTGTGATATAATGAAAGCTATCAAGGATGGAACAATTTATAGTAATTATAGTTATGATGTTAACATATCTAGTAAATGGTGCTAAGGCACTTGTTATGTTTTTTCTCCCTATTCTTAGTTTTCTTTTCTTTTTTATTTCATGGATCATAGCCTGTTATGATTCATATTATTGTGCTTGCAATAAACTGGTAGGTTCCCAACCAACCCAGCTTAGCTTTGCTAAAAAAAATAAACCGATGATGTGTACTTAATCCTTGACTACCATTTATACACTATAAAACTGGCAAATGTGTACATTAAAAAAACTATCAAATGTACACAGTATAAACTAACAATGCGTACAAATGTTATAGACATATATTTCTAATAAGAGTAGCTTACGGGATCACTGCTCAAAATGATATTTTTTTTAACCAAATACACAAATAGTTATTTAAATATTTCTAATCCATAAATATGTAATATTCAGCTTGAGGATAACTCATTAATATATGTAACTATTGGTAGCCAACTTAGTGGGTAGACTTCTATTGCAAAACCTATGACTTCTTATAGCCATAGAAATGGGCAGACTTCTATTAAAAATGTGTTTGTGAATGCTAGTAGTTACATTGATGTTAGACTTCTTTTACAAGTTAGAAGCAACCCGTTTTGACAATAGGTGAAATGAGTGGATTTGAAGAAAAAATCGCTAATTGGATTTTAATGGGCCTATGGATTCTATTAAACAACATTAGATCCAATCTATTTATTAAATAAAATCATTTTTTAATATATTTTTATTTATTTAGTTAATCCTATTAAGTAGATATTTTTAATGTTTGTGATGAATATATATCAAATATGTTCATATATTAATGTGATATATTCATATGACATAATAATATAACAATATGTGTATGAATACACACACATACATCTTTACTATTAATAAAGATAATTCAATAAGTAGGATTTCCATGGTGTCCTTTTGAGATTCCCAAAATGCCCTACATTAATCAACGGAATCTCACCATTAGTTTGCAACCTCCATCACCATTTCTTTACCAACCACACATCAACAGAATTTTGCTGTTAGTTTATGTGAAATAAAAGTGTCGTGACTACCAAAGCTTTTGCACTTATAACACACATCCATCCATTAACTTTTTATTAAATAAAAGGTAAATACTTCTAGCTATTAAATGCACGTACGTGCGATTTACACTAATATAGATATAGGGATTTATATCTATTTTGTGTGTCTATATATATGTATGTATATGTATATGTATATGTATATGTATGTGTATATGTATATGTATGTGTATATGTATGTGTATATGTATATAACACTTACATATGCATATGATAATTTCGTATGAATGTCAATAATATAATTCCTAAGTATACATGTTTAATTATATAATAATATATGTATATTATTTGTATACGGATATTTATAGTACCATGCATATATAGTTTTAGACATACACACACACATATATCAAATATTGCCATTTATATAATTATACACACACACACATATACATATATTCAATTTAGTTGACTAAGTAAAACATACACACACACACATATAAGTTAAAATATATATTTTAATTTACATGTTCAAATTAAATTTTGACCATGTTATAAGGATTTCAAATTTAAGATTGAGATCTATTTCTAAAATATTTTAAACCAATTACGAAATAAAATCTAGAGTTCAAATTCAAAATTTTCAAATTTTTATTATATATATGGCCAATTTTTCTTGTAATAGATTTTATATATATATATATATATGTATATATATTAAATAATTTTGCATTTAAAATAAATATTACTATTAAAATTGTCTTAAGCAAAAAATATTTTTTTTTAAACATGGTCATAAGATAAAACACAATTTTTTTAACAAATCCCTGAAAATTAAAAATAATATATATATTTATAGTTGAAAATAATTACTTAAATATATAAATTATAATAAATGTAGTTAAACTTGTATATACACAAACACATGTATTATATATGGTTAATTATTGTATGCATATATTATATAAAACAATGTAATATATATAAATTTATTTTATAATTTAACAAATAAATTTATTTTAAATACCAACAATTAAATGAAATTATTTACATGTTATTAACAATATACACATATATGATTAAGGTTAAGGGCATATACAAAAATTGAGATAGAGATTATATACCTTAAAGTTCTGCACTTTTAGTAACACATTGATCAGAATTGCTCCTAGAACCCTTCGATTCACACTTTTAGCAATAGATTGTCCTTCTATAAAAGTGCTAAAAAGTGTACTAGCAGTGTTACTAGCCATTTATATTTTTCAAAAATCAAATTACGAGTTTTTGAAAACCTAGTGCTCTGATACCAAATGTGGGTTGCAGAATAATGGATCTTAAGGCTAATTTTAATACTAGAGGAGGGGTGAATATTGTTTGATAACTTATGTAAAAAAAAATTAAAATTCTTTCAGGATAAATATCAAATCATAGATTAACAACACGGATCTATACTAACAATCAGTCATAGATGCAATCATAAATGAATATTAAAGCAATAAAGTAAAAAGTAAAGAGTTAAAAAGATGACATCAAGTATTTTATATTGGTTCGGATTTCTCCTACATCCAGTCTCGTACAATTGCCTGTACATATTTCTTTTCAAGTGCCTACTTTATATGGTAGCAAGCAAACCAAATACAATGTCGATTTCAAGATTATGAGACACACCCTCCTGTATTCTGAGTCCGGGGCAAACTCACTTGATTTGAATGGGTTACAAGCACATCCACTAGATTTGAACTGGCTACTAACCACACCCACTTGATTTGAACGGGCTACAAGCACACCTACACAAATATGAGTAGAGTTGATGTTTTTCCAAAGACAAATTCTTGTACTTTGGATACAATAGATCATATAGCCTCTTTGATAGAACTTTGATCTTTGAAATGAGAGAGAGATGTTTCCAAAATAGTAAGAAAGTGGTATTGAATCAATACAATGAAGTATGAATTGGTTCTATATGATCTTGAAAAATGTAGTATATTTTTCAAGAGAATTTTTAAGAGAGTGAAGAGTGGGAGGAAAGTAACTAATTAATTAGTTAAAAATTTATTTGCATCCCTTTTATATGGTAAATGGACAGATGTATCCATTCGTGAAGAGTTGTGTCCAAAAGGCACTTCCATGCAAAATTTATAAAACAATCCAACGGCCTATATGTTGACTTGTCGACGTATAGAAACAAGTATGTCGAAATATCCTAGTAATTTTTGAAAATACTTTTTTTTTTGAAAATCTTATACTTTGTAAAATAATTTGAACATAGTTTAAATATTTTTAAACTCTTAAAAGCTTTTATAAAATATTTTTAAAAATATATTTTGAAATTTAAATAATTATTTTTATTTAAAATACTAACGATCAAAAAATGGAGATAAGGATCAGAGATTGCTATTAAGGACTTTAAAAATATATTCTAATGACTCTAAACAAAATGATAACCTTAGGATCTTCATTTCTTTGTCTTTGAACTCAGAAATCTTTATATCTTTATCTTAAGTCTTTATACTATACAGCCTTCGATACAACATCCGTGTAACATTCTGCACTATATACTAAATAACTTGGCAAAACATTAGTATCTATATTTTATACGATTGTTTCCATCAAAATATAACTAAGGTGTTAAAAAATAGTATCCATAACATTTTTAGGAGCTAAACGATTTACTAAATACATCTCAAAAATCAAATACATCAATAATTAATATTTCTTAAATATTAATTAATTTAGTTAATTTATAATCCTTTATAAACTAATTAAATCATGTGGTATTCCAAAGAGTTTACAAATGTGGTTGTGTGACACACAGGTATGAATTTAGTCAGCGATTAATATTGAATAATTCAAATATTAAGATTCATATGTCACCTTAGCTAGTGGTGTGACATTTTGGCTGAATTCATTGCTTATGATCTTTTGGTAAAATCCAATTTAGATTCCCTAAAGCAGTACCAATAGTAATAATAATTTACACACATTCTCTTCGTTAACACTATATCACTTTAGGGCATACAGAGTTTGCTATTAATCAAAACTCAACATTTTCTACATTCAACTCGATCAGTCCATAATCAAAGCCCTTGGTTTAATAATAACATTTATTATTACCCGTTCTAGTTTGGCTAGAGATATTGACTTTGACCTGAGTACAGTTAACCGTGATACTAACCTCATAAAATCAAGAAGATAAATTCTCTATTGAATAGTATCACTTCCAATGCTTCAACTCGGACCCAACTATAGTCGATCAGTGGTTGCCATGCCATGATTTAACTATAACTAAAGTGGAGTATCTACATTAAAGTTCAACAGTATTCTCAAGTCGAGAGAACTATGTAACATCATCATGGTGAGATTTCCTGTTTGACCTAGTTGTTATCAACCAACAGGAAACACTCAGGCGTATCATTCCATAGTTATCTAATAACTACGAGTATATAACCCCTTGGTGCTCCCAGAAGCCATGATAATATACTGCCCAATATTTAGAGAGCATTACATACTTTGGTCTTAAAGAATGTATCGATATCCTTTCTCAAAACATTTTGGAAATGATTATTAAAAATAAAATGTTAATATATAATGTGATTAATTACTCACAATTGCAACTATTTACAATTACAATCACAAAACATTTTATTTAAGGATTTATTTATTAATATACTTTAAATTAATCAATTAATTAATTATATCATAATATAACAAAGTATGCAAAGAAAAATGAATACTTTTGTTCTGAACAAAATTGACTGTAAAGTTAGATAATTTATAATAAATTACATAATTGCCCCATCGTCATACTGCTAACTCTCTCATTACACACTTAGCTTAATCCCACTGACATATTTATATTAACCCAATTAATAAAACTATAATATTCATTGAATTACAAGGTAATAATTACTTAGGGATAGTTATAAAAGTAAATGACCTTTTCAACATATTTACCGGGTCATTTATCATTTTTTTACTAATACAAAGTAAATACAATTTTATGTTCACATTTGAACTATTGCTTAAGGATTACTTATTCATACTACTAAGGTACGATTCAGACAATGTCAACTAAGATTCCCTTAATTGATTAAGCATAATGTTTGAACCCTAGATAGAAAAATTCCCTAAAATATATATTGATAATTATTTTAGAGTTTATTCAATTGGAATTTAAACTCCATTGGGTCATTAGTTTAATTATAATATAAAAGGTCATTAAGGAATTATTCACATTTATTTTATCCAAACAAGTTTAAATAGACTATATAATATTCCCTTAACCACTTAACATCAAATTTTCACTTAATCTTATATTATCAGTTTCTAAGGAATACTTCAATGTAATATTTAAGGGATATAATTTATTATACTAATTCCTTGTAATTAACAATTAAAATACTCAGCTTAATGAAACTTCCTAAATCACTTAACCCTTTTTAAATTTTGTTACCACAAATAAAGATGTCAAACGGTTAAAGAGAACATGTCAAAATTCAAGATTCGAAGGAAAAGCGATAGAGTATTCTGCAAGGGGTATCAAACTTCAAGCAATGGGCGAACCCAAAAGATGTTGTACATGGGCATAGCAAAGAGGTTTTCGAGCTTTTACGATGGGAAGGATATCATGTCGAAGTTCTGAATCTATAGAGGTGTCGAACAATGAAGGAACAACATATGCAAAGGTTATCGAACTTGAAGGGAGGTGTTGAGGCTCATGAATCATGAAGGTTGCCGAGCATGAAAAAGGAAAAGACATCATGTCCGCTTGATACCGAACATATAACAAGCCCAAAGTAATCTCGAATATCAACAGATGCCAAGAGGCTATAATATGAAGGATACCGAACATGAAGGCAATTAAAGGGAGATACCAATCATCACTAAGAGGTATCAAATACATAATCACAAAGAGGGTACATCAGAACTCTATAGGTATCGGGCCTTTAAATCTATATTTATTGCAAAGCCTCAATAAGTGGCAAGTGGTCTGGGGCTATATAAGCGGCAGAGGATGTCGAACTTCAAAGGGTATAAGAGATATTGAATGCTTACAGTTATCAAAAATTTCGTAAGCCATATTTGCTTAAAAGCATGTCGTAAATCATCAATGCAGCAAAGAATGTCGCAAACCATTAATAAATTAGGATACCGTAATCGTAAAGAATCAATAAAGTAGGATGCCGCATTTCATCAATGTAAAAAGGGTTGCCGCATATCAATAATATACAAAAGGTTGCTGCATATCATCAATGCAATGAATGATGCCAAGGATCAAGGGTGTCGAAGGACACATGGCGGCCAGACTGCCTACTTCAACACCTATAAATATGGATTCTATGACAACTTAGAGGGGGACTTCATCTCACCTCTTTTCTTAAATTTTTAAAAATTATAACCCTAAATTGAATTTGGGATTTTAGATGCTATTGTAAATTTGTTACTTTTGCAAATAAGGACTTGTATAATTAACTTTGCATAACATACTATAAATGAATAAAGATTCTTGACTATGATATAACCTTTGCATATGAGTCTTATGCCTTATTGCTTATGACATACACATGGCTTCTCCATTGAATATGCATACTTCTTACAAGTTAACATAAGTCTATCCAAGTCAATCTTTAACCAAGCCTTATCCACCTTGCACATTTCGGGTTAACAAAGAAATTTGTTAACATTTTGGTGCTAGAAAGATGGCCTGACCTCCAACTCCCTACAAATTTCATATTGGATTATCCTTGACCGTTATATATAAGGTATAGAGAATTTACCCCAACCTGCATATATTAAAGAAACTTTCCAGATTTGGCATAAACTTCCTTGGACAACATAATGACTATCTCGAAATAAGGATCTTCTGAACCTCATGCAGTTAGGCCAATTTATCAAGTCGCTTCTAACCCTCGGTTTCATGAGAAACAAGTGTTAAGGATGTTAGCAATACAAATCATGGAAGAAAAGAGACGAGTGATTCCTTATAATCTCGATAAGTGGAGCATAAATCCATTTCATATAGGCTCAACTCATATCCATGGTTATCATCCTCTGCTTGGAAAGGAAAACACAAAAAAGGATAGTTTGTTCCTAAAAATGAGAAGGGCTATACAATTCCAATCCAAAGGAACTATTTTTGAAAAAGAAATAACAAGAGAGTTTGACAAATTTGCCGAAAGGGGGAAGGGAATAATTGATCGTCATCCTGCACCAATCAAAACTCGAGAATCTTTAAAGAGGAAACATACAAACGATGCTAATGTACCATTCTAATACTACAAGAAAATCAAGCAGGAGCAAAGAACATAATGCTTTAGAAATTCTCAATCTCCAAGGTTTCGTTCCCTTACCACTTCACATGAGAATATCCACCTCCTAACTAAAGAGAGATTAAACTATTGGCCTTCAAAGAAGAAGCAACTAGGAAATGAAAGGAATCAAGGAGGTTCTTATAGCCTATGTCACCAAAGAAATGGACATGAAACCAATCAATGTCAAGCTCTAAAAGGAATGATTAAGAATTTCTTCAAAAAAGGAGAGCTTCAAGAATTTATTAGCGAGATTTGAGAAAAGACAAATGTATCTACAAAGAACAAGTAATAAGTAAAGAGGAATGTTTCATAAAGAGGATTTATAAAACAAAGGAAAAAGTCTTTGATTCCCCCAAGATGGCATGGTCAAAGCACCTCCTGGAGGGAGGTCGGAGTAAGCCTCTAGTCCCACCTATATGGCCTGGCCAAATCACTACAAGCCTTCGGTCCCACCTATGTGGCCTGACCTGAGCATAAGCCTTTGGTCCCACCTTCATGGCCTAAACAAAGCACCTCTTGGAAGGAGGTCAGAGAAGCATTTGGTCCCACCTAAGATGGCCTGGCCAAAGCACTACAAGCCTTCGATCCGCCTATGTGGCCTGGTTGGAGCACCTCCTAAAGGAAGAATGGAGTAAGCCTTTAGTCTCACCTAAGATAGCCTAGACAAAGCACTGAACCAGCCTTCAGTTCTGCCTATAAGGCCTGACTGAAGCACCACCTAGAGGGAGGATAGTTAAGAATTTGGTTCTGTTCAAGATAGCTAACCAAATGAACCGATTAAAACCTAAATCACCACCTAAGATGGTGATAAGGGGTTCGATCAAAGTTCAGATCATTACCTAAAGATGGTAATAAATGAAATCAATCAAAGCCTAAATCACTACCAAGAGAGTAGTAAGGGGAAAAAAAGAATCAATCAAACAAATCAAACTCTGTCCTAAAGAAGGCTCGAGGAAATCTTCTAGAGGAAGATCGATCAAATGCAAAAGAAAATCAGACTCTATCCTAAAGAAGAATCAAGGCAATCTTCTAAAGAAAGATCAATCAAACGCAAAAGAAAATCGAATTTTTTTCTAAAGAAGGATCGAGGCAATCTTTTAGAGGAAGATCGATCAAATGCAAAAGCAAATCAAACTCTATCCTAAAGAATAGATTAAACAAAATCTTCCAAAGGAAGAACAATCAAATGTGAGCTATTGTGCTCTAAAGCAAAGCAATCTTCAATTGCCAGATGGTTTTTTGGTCTTCTATTCAAGTAATGCCATATGGTTTTCTGGTCTTCTATTTAAGTAAATGCTAGATGGTTTTCTAGTCTTCTATTCAAATAAATGTCTGATGGTTTTCTGATCTCCTATCCAAGTTACTGACGGATGGATTTTTGGTTTTCTATCCAAATAATATTACTTCCAGAAGATTTCTAGTCTTCAATATTGATGAAATTATAATTACCAGACAGATTTTTGAATATCTGCTCCTTCGAGACTAAAACTTCAAGCATCAATTTCCAAAGTTCTAGGTGATAAAGCCAAAGTCGAAGTTTTTAAAAGCTTCACTCCTTAAAGGATCGAATTAGAATCTCCTAGAACGGAGTTCAAATTTTCTATGACGAGAATCTTCGTTATTTGACGAATTTCTAATTTCTTATTAAGTAAAGGAAGGGTTTTTTGAATTTTTGATTAAATAAGTTACTAATCTATTTATTGAAATCGATTTTAGGTTTTGATGACAAGGTTTATATTAAGAAGACAAACTAGTGCTCAATCAAAGGCTATATATTATATCACGTTAAATCAAAGCTTCAGAAAATAAGTTGTATATCCCAGAGAATTCAACAAATTTGAAAAGAAGAATATGTATAGTACATTTAAGGTAACCATCATTCGATTACAAATTTATTATTTGACACATTATATATAAGAATTGTAGGAATAAAAGGGTTGGATAATAAGAGAATCTAGTCAAAATTTTCGAAAAATTCTCTATTAAGAGCCAAGGCCTAGTGCCATCGTTTTCAAATCTTCAACAGCCGAAGAAGAATCGGTAATGTGACGAATCACCACATCTAGAAGTTGTTTAAGCTTCTTCTCTTTCCTTCGAATAATGTTTGCATCATCAATCGAATTAACTTGAATTTTCAATGCACGATTGAGCGTCATATTGGCTCCCTTTAAAGTCCGAACCTTACCTTTTAATTTCTTAACCTCTAGTTCAAGAGCGTATTTTTCACACTCAAGTTTCTTCATCTAAACCTGCTAATTGTTAAGATATTGAGAAATTTTATCATCTCATTGCTTGTTCAAAAATTAAATGCATTCATATCCAACTTTTTGACTCCATTGGCGATTTCGCCATCATCTAGACTCGAGGGTGGGTTCAACAACGCATAAAACTCTTCTTTGCCAATCAAAGGGGTAGGAGTAGGAAGGCTGGATTCGCCTCCTCTCATAATAAGTTCTAAGGATTGATAGGATACTTGGCTTTTCAACAAATCTACTTCAAGATCCATTACCCATTGATGTAGTCGGGCAATTTCTACATCAGCTTAGATTCCTTAGACTGAAGGTTTAGATTGGCCAATCACGTCCATTTTCTCTTTTAACTCTTGAATTACTTTATCCTTTTCTTTAATTTTTCCTCTAAGTTGGAGGCCATCTCCTTTAAACTACTAAATGTGGACTTTAATCGGTAGTATTTGTCGTGCCATTTCTGTGCATTCGGGTTATCCAAAAATGAATAGGTCGAAGTGCCTTAAGAAGAGAGCCTCTTCTCGAATTTCGACCTGAACTTAGCTTTAATAATATCCAATCAAATCACAAGACGCGAGCGTTAGTCGTTTTTACTAATAAAAATAAGTAAACGAGAAAAGGAAATCAATATGGTGGAAATGCTTTCTTTATTAACAAAAAAGAGCTACAAGCACATGCAAATTCAAATTACATCAATAATATAAGTTTTAAGCATTTAACTCTCAAAGTTTAATGATGACAGTTTGAGCCTTTCTAAGTGATCCAGTGGAAGGTAGAGTCAAAAGGAACATTAAACCCTTGGGGGTTATTAGCTAGAGGGAATCGATGGTAGTCTCATTCTCCTGCTGGGGGACTAATCTCACCACATAACAATTTAGCGTGGTTGGTTTGTATCTCGTTAGGCAATCTATCCTCTTCATCACATAATAAATCGAAGCGAAAGTGTTGAAACCATGTGTAAACTTCTTAGAAATCCCTAAGGAAGCAATATTTTGCTAACCGAGAAGTATTAAGAATTAATGATTTTTCTGTAAAGTCCCTCTTTAATTTAATAAATTTACTTACGTGTTCCATGGAAACAGAACTACCCGACGATTCCCAAATCTGTATGATCTATAAATGATAAGCTAGGTTGTAAAGAAATGAAAACACTAAATTTCATAAAACTGTTTGAACTACACATTAAAGGCAAAATTACTTGGGTTCATACAATATTGATCCTTTGTAAAATTTGGAAATAAATCTCTCTCTATTAAATTTAACTTTCTTGGGAGGAAGAGTATTTGGGGAAAGAGGATTGGTCACCACCCTGAGAAGATTCCAACACTTCCCAGGATGGGGATCAGATCCATGTTCATCCAAGTATTTACTATGAAGATGTCTATGTTACCCCCACTTTCCTTCCCTAAGAAAGAAAAGTCAATAAAAAAACTTGTACAATAAATTTTGCAGAGAAATTCCACTAAAGCATCCCTATCTTTGATAAGCATCCAGAAGAGAGTAATTAACTCTGCGTTTTCTCTTATAACTCTCTCCCATTAAAGGTAAGACTTCTTCAATAACGAGACTACTCGGTTTTCTTTGAAATTCCTTAACCGTGTGGCATAAGCAGAAAGGTGCCTATATTTCTAATATAAACTGTTGCAATCTTCAACTTCCTTCTTAATCTCTCTATTTAATTGTTGCACCTTCTTCTCACTCTTCTCATATAATCTCAAAGTATACGCCCATTTTCATCCCCTTGGCACTACTGGTGCTGTTGACGACTTCAGAATTGTCATCTTCATAAGGAAGGGTCTAATGATGGCAGAAGGAACCTTCTACTAAACTGCCTCTCCATGGAGGTTCACCCATACTACCTAAAGATGAGAGTGGATAAGTGAAAATACGAAAAGTGACTCTGTGGAGTGGTAATCCTTGATAAACAAATTGCATCATAAGGGTGCAGGTCTGATGCCGCCAATACTAGCATAAGTGGTCTTCCACACCATGGAATAAATCCAGTCGTAACTTCCCGTCTTTGGGATGACGTTGTGCCTAGTGATGCACATAATCAAATGGGAAATCGGACGTAGATTATGCATCTTCCAAACACCGACATCTTGGAAAAAGATGTACTACAAAATCTGTAAGTCGGTCACTTCAATATCATCCAAGTCCGCGTCCTTCGTGGAGGCCTCCAAAATCTCAGCAGAATCATCATTAGTCGGCTCAATAAGACAGCCTTCACCTCCGAACGAATCAAACTATTGCCTCCATTGAAAAGGAAGATAAAGAATAGAGAACATTCCCATTGGAAAGTCTCGAAGTATAGGATCAGTGCAAATCCTATCGCGACGAATAGCTCTTCCAATCCAAAAGTGGTGAAACCTTCTGCTCATTCCGGTCTAGCCAAGTAGCCTCTTGAGGGTTAAGACCATAATAGTGCGAGGAAAAACCGACAGTGCAGAGTGGTGTCTGGGGCTAAGAAGTGGTCGGAGAGAGGGAATAGGTCTTAGATCTGGAGTAGTGGTGGGGCGAGATCTAACATGCAAAACCAGCACGAGGGGGAGACGAGGCTGCTACTCCTAGGAAAAATTAATGTGCCTAGGAGAGGAACGGAAGAGAGAGGCTAATACTTGGAGGATGGAGATTGAGATCAACTGATTGAGGAAGGAGGAATGAAAGAATGCAACTGGGGAAATTCAAACTTGACTTTTATAGTCCCGTTCTAGGTTCAAATTGTGCCAAAACTCGTTAACTGGTAGACTACTCTAGGTTTATAGCTAGGTGGTCAACCACATAATGGGCTTTGGGCGTTAATTGAACCTAGACCCAATTAGTGTCAAGTTGAATAATAATAATCGTTTCGTGCCATCTCCTTCGATTCGACACGATTCAAAAAATTCCTATCATCATCACGGCAGTGCTAAGACCTACCACCTAGTCCCGAACCATGCTCCAGCAATTCACAGTAGTCCCAACAAAACTGTTGTGACCAGCAATAATTCCAAAAACCAAAAATACTCCAGCTGCAATTTTCTGTCTACTTCGCATGGAAATATTTCTTCCAATAGTTGTTGGTACAACAACACTTCAAACTACATACCCCAATATAATTGATTGTCATTCCTATTTTGTCTATACCTTAAAAATATTAAATTTAAAAACCTCGATCATATAAACCGAAAAATCACGGAGCTAAATAGATGCTCCTTTATACTTGTTTCTAAATAATAGAAACTATTCCATACCAAAACTTTCCTTGAAAATCAAAATTATATATATATATATTCTAAGATTTCGAAAAACTTAATCTTTAAAAATTTCTTAACATGACTAACTTAGTAGTATATATGTTTCTTTGAAAATTAAAATTTCAAAACTTTCCCAAAACAAAATTTACAAAATAAATCCTTAAAAAAGATATCCTTTGAAAACTCTTTATTCAAAATCTAAGGCATTTCCAAAATATAATTTATAAAAATTCTCTCACATGTGTAACGGATGGGATTTTTCGACCCTCGGAAACCGGCACTAATACGTCCACTGTATTACATACCGAGAAATTGAATGCTGAAAAGCTCGATTGTTGGGGAAAAAGAAAGAAGGAAGAAGATAAGAAGAAAACTAAACAACATAAAATTTCACATCGAAACGAATAATCTATAATATACGATAAACTTTACACAAAGTTAAACTGTAATTTATGTATATACAGACATTAATCAGAGTACACTAACCAATTTTAGCCTGGACAGTTATAATAGTCCGTCCTTACAATTGCTGATAAATACAACAACGAATACAACGGAAAAATAACCATCTACGTGAATACAACTCTGGGCCTCCAACTCGTCTCCTTAAGTTCCATAGCATCCAAACTAATCTGTAATATGCTCGGTCTGACCCGAACATTATAATTAAAAAAACACCCGAGTCAGTCTGGAAAACAAGCGTGAGAAAAACACACCTAACTGGATTTTAAGTTATATAAAAATCTTTGAAATCAAAGGTTTCTCGTAAGACCACGCTACACATAAACACAGATGAGTTTTTACCTTACAGTAACCAAAACGTTATATATAGAAAATCCATTTATATTGTAATAATGTATAAGGGTGAAAATAATAATAATCAAGTAGCTGTGATGCTCGTGAGTGTACATCACAACAATACTAGGTATATAATCAAAAACTGGTATGGCTCGTTCGCTAATTATGTAGGATTTCCATGGAGGTGCCATCAGTACTTCGAGGAACGGTCCTCCTACACAAGGATCAGAGATATCCTTTCGAAGCAACATACATCTCTAGTGATGTACCATAGGAAAAACATAGCTAGCCTCGCTAAGACCGAGTGCATCGCCCCATGCATGCATAACAACTATAAGTGACATCTAGGAGGAGAGGACTAAAGCTTATGGGTTTGCCAACCCTACTGGCAATGCCTCCTATCTCTGGTTTTAGTCATTTCCGTTGATGATGCAACGTCCGTCATTCCAGCTCACGCACCAGCATCAAAATAGATCACGGAATCCCACATGGATTCCAATACCCCAACGGGTCTTGAAATCATACATAGATTCCTACATCTCAATTAGATCTTGGAATCACACCCGAATTCCCATACCTCAATGGATTTTCGGAATCACACATGGATCCCAACATCTCAATATATCACGAAACTCCTTCATAAAACCGTATATGGTTTTCGAAGTGGTCAGGGTTTTCGAGTCATCTCTTACGAGTACACTCTTCCGCTTACCGGGTGCTTCACAAAACCAAACGTCGATTTTCTGGAATGCTTCATACCGGTTCTTTTGGAAACAATCAAACAATACACAAAAACAGGGATCACCCCCTAACCGTTTAAGTGGACAGATCTCCTTATCATTTGTCCTAGAAGAATGAAACGAGTTTATACGTATAGTATAGCACCACCAATGGTAACTATACCATATAATTCCCGTGTTTCCCCTAGATATGTCCAGAGTTAAAATCCTTCGGTGTTAAGTGGGGAATATTTCTGTACCACCAAAATTAAGAAGGATTACATATTTAGGCCAAGATTTTGAAAGTCGGTTATTTAACTATCAACAAACACACATTCAAACAAAAGTTTATTCCATAGGTGAAAACAACATCGGTTAAGCACATAGCAACCACTGGCCTCCTTTTAATAAATCCTTCATTCATTTTAAAAGCACTTTGTAAATTACTTGTACAAAATACCTTTACATGGGTATATCCGCCCATCCCTATATTTACAATACTTAAAAAATATCTATATACTTATCACAACGGTATAATTATACCCACAAAATTGAGAAAGATTTTCTTTTTATTCGATCCTCATATCATTTATAAATTCCCTTACATTTCTCCAAAACCATTTGTAAACCATTTTATAATCTCCGAAAAACCATTTATAATCCCTTTATAAAAATTCAATCACTTATAAGCTCTTTGTACATTTCAAAAATCATTTATAAACCCTTTATAAGTCCATAAAACCATTTATACAATTCCTTTTATAAATCTATATACCCATTTCTAAAATTCGTTTACAAATATCTAACCATTTATAAAACTCTTCACCTTGTAAGTAATCTTCCTTACGTCTCCAAACCATTTCATAAGCTCTTTTATAAAATCCAGATCTTTCAACTCCATTCATAGGTTTCAGAAACATGTATAAACAATTAAAATCTTTTACTCCGAAACACCATTTTATAATAATTATTATTAACACTAAACATTTAAATTAATGAAAATTATTAACTTTAAACATCTTAATAATAATTAATAATTCCAAAATATTGTTAAATAAACAATAATAATTTATCTTTACCATTTTTATAAATAGTAATAACTTATTTCCAAAACTTATTCATAATCCTTATTATAAATTTTGAAACCATAATTACCCTTGAAATAATTAACCTTTCAATTTATTTTACCTTTTATAAATTCTTAAAACCTATTAGCTATAACAAATAACTTTTAAACAATATTAAAATAATTAAATAATATTGATATGATATCATAACTTTAATATAATTTTAATATCTTTACATAACTTTAAAAGAATATTATTATAATTAAATAACCTTAAATTAATGTTATAATTAAATAACTTAAAAACAATATTAATATAATTAATGAGGTAATCCTTAAAATATTTTCAAAACCCAATTTCGGATTTTAAAATTGTTCCTTGTCTCAAAATAAATTTCTGATTTAAACAGCAATTTATAGTATTTTCAAAATACTAACTTGAGGCCAATAGCCACCCAACACTTAACCAATATCAATATCGATTTTCTATCACTTCTGGGTTTTAGTTTTCGACATATAACAATGTTATAACTATAATGTCCACAATCAGGTTTATTTTTCAATAATCCATATAAAATATATTATTGAAACAATTCAACAATAGCGAGGAACCCTGTTGGATCCCTCCAACCTGTTTCCCGCTGCATCACAAATGTTATACAATCATAAATATAAATCAACTGCTTCGAGGCGGGATTCGTACACAAAAGGCCATCCGCTCTTACACAGGAACGTAATAGTGTCTCATCCGCTCCAATAGGCGGGAATAAATCTAAACTAACTAATAAGTATAATAATTTATCCAAATAATCATTTAATAATTTTTATCAACTATAAATCATACTAGTGATCCAAAAAGGTGAGTTTAACTGACCGAAATTTCCGTTGTCGCCGAAGTGTTTCGGTTTGGAACTAAAATTGAACGACGTCCGATTTTAGCCAAATTTCAAAGGTCTCCAAATTCGTCCAAACCAGTTCCATTGCGAAACTTTTGTCGCTATGAGCGCAACGCAAAAAACCGTGCCTCGATTAGACCTCGTATAGATAAGATACACAAATTATATGCTTATGAGATTTAATGGTATAAAAATATACTAATTACAATCCTTAATTATAATTACCCCAGCTAAAACCTTCTCCCCCAAACGCCTAATTACTTTCCCTCCCAAACTCCATTCGAACCCCTCACTGTGCACGGTCGTGCCACTGACATGCCTCTCCGATCAATGAAAACAACTTTCGAGGATGCCGCCAAACTCCCCATCAGAAACTCAACCTCCAGTCCCCATAAATCAAAGCCTGAACTCCAGTAAAGTGTCGCGACCCTCACCGTCCTCCCCTTCAGCCACCATTCGATTGCAACTCCCAACCTCAACCGCGTCACACAAAATTCACCCACCAAGTGCTAAATCACCAAAACATGAAATTGAACTCCATTTCACAAATCAATGCCCCGGTAAGATAAAATCGCGAACCCTAATCAAAGACATTCTCTAACAAACTGTCGAGCCACCCCAATCGACGGCCGAACAACACCAACGCATGCCAAATTGAAGATCCCCACAAAATGGAATTTTTAAAACTGGTTTCATGATTCATCTATTTTTCTTTGATTGGATTTTTATTTATATTTTTCTTTCTTTCATTTTCTAATTTCAATGAGAGGGAAGAAACAATTTAAAAAGGAAGATGAGTATAGTTAGGGGTGTGGGCTGATATGAATAAACATGGCTGTGTAGTCAAATCCAAGTAAATATATTATTTAAAATTCAAAATATCTAACTATATAATTACGAACCCTAATCTAGACGTGCCACCTGGCGTTCTATATGTTATACCCTATTACGAACGCAATGGGACTAGTTTCGGGACCTAATTCGATTATACGCAGAAGATAGCTTTTTGAACCCAATTATTATATTAAATTTCAATATTAATTTCAATGCGTTTCCATCCCGCATGACCAAACGATATGTCCAATCATTACGAAACTTGACGGCGTATTATAATTCATTATTACGGACCCAATGACACTAGTTTCGTCAAAATTTGAGACAGTGCCCCGGAAGGCTATTTTTATATGTTATTTAAAACTAGTAAATTTCAAAAGTAGCTAAATCACTTTTAAATCAAATTTAAATTTTTTTATTATCTTCATTCTTATTAAATTGGAATTTAATAAGATTTTAAATCATTTTTATCCAAATAAAAATCCAAGATCAATTATTTAAACAATTTCAATTATTAAATTTAACAATTAAATTATCCAATAAATCACTATTTTTGAAATTCAAGTTATTTAATCTACGAAATTGACCTGTCAATATTTGAAATTAATTAAATATTCTAATTTTAAATAACTAAAATTATGGGTCCTGACATTCTTCCCCCCTTAAAAGAATTTCGTCCTCAAAATTGCCAAGGTAGGAAAAAGGCCCAAACCCATTACTTTTTAAAACAATTTAGTTGAAATATTTTGCCAAATTAATTTAAGCCCTTTACCTTTTCAAAAATCAATTTGTTGAAACCTGGTTATTACTTTTATTAAGTTTCCAAATTCTTCCATATATTCCAACTAATATTATCACATTTAATCATTTCAAGTTATAACTCACAAATCAATTTTAGTTATCAAAATTTCTTCAAAATTTCTAACTCGTTAAATTTTCAAAAAATTTCGCCAGCGTCTCCTTCACGCGGCTCGATCAGAACAACCACTAATCGCCACTACAAGCCCAAACCAGCAAAAGAAAATAAAAGCCAAGCGGCTCAACCATAAAACCATCAAATTCAAATAACAATTTAAACGTGTGCCTCTTTGTTGGGCAATCCAATTTTTCTTATGAAATCAAAGGTATCAAATTAGCTCTTGCATTTATATACCTGCACCTTATTTACCAGTGATATCCAAACATATAGTTTATAATCATATTAATTTGAAATTCCAATTTTTCAACATTTACTTTAATAAAGCCCGCACGATGTACATATATTATTCGTACGCAATATAAAATCCGATCTCTCATTCGATCACACAATTTCACTTCCAAACTAGTATCATTCACACGACCATTCTAGTGTGGACTCAGACCTGGTTCCTTGATTAGAAACCATCATTCTCCTTACATAGCCATATACCATGATAGAGAATTCCAGAATTAATCGAAAATCCATATCCAGTGTTCGCCGTCGAGAATCGAGTGAAAAATCCTAACTTGGATTGATATAAATTATCTCGAAATTTTGTACTCGAATTTAGATCAAACCGTTATGCGAATAAAATAATATACGTACAACTTACGTATTTATTTCCATTGATTTCTTAGCCATACCAAATTCTTTTATTCACATTCATTTCATTTACATTCACTTATTCACAATCACTATTCACATTGCTTTATTCACATTTATTATTAACTTAGTATATTCCTTTCAATACCAATTATCCCTTAAGAACAATTCCATCAAATTTTTATGTTTAACACATTTCACTCTATACTATATCCATTTATGAATAATAAAATTCTTCTTAAGTTTATAAACATTACATTCAACTCTTCTCATGTTTATTACCACTTCACAGCTTAAGTCATATTCGTTTTAAATTAATCCAATTTTATTTAACTCAATTCCATTGTTTAATTTCAATGTTCCAACCATATTCCAAAACCATATCCAACTCACTAATTTATTTAATTAGCTCATTTCATTAATTTATTTCAATCTCATCAAATTTATTTCAAAAATTATTGCATTTAGCCTAACTTAGGACAAATTCCCTTTCAAAATTCATTTTGTTTAACCTAACTTAAGTTAAATTCCATTTCAATTTTTGATTTTCTTAACATTCATATTCAAAAATTTAATACATTGTTTTTAACTTACTAATTCTCAAATTCATAAGTTATCAAACTTACGTTCTCATATTCTCATAAAACATTTAAATGGAAATCCCAGAGTTTAAACACCTTGTTCTTATTTATTTCAATTCATTTTTGAAATCATATATATATATATATACAAAATCCCCTTGTATATCAAATCATTCTTTTGAATTTTAAATTCAAAACTAGTTTTACCAAAACAAAACTCCAATGGTAGCAATTCCCCTCTTGGAAACTCGAAAATGAACGTCGATGATGCTGCAGTCATCCTTGAAATTATTTTCCAGCGACCGAAGTGAATTTAGTGCTTTTATTCCGTTTAAAACCCTTTTTTTTAAATATTTCCATTCAAAAATATTTCCCAAATAATATTACCATTATTATTTTCCAAAACTTCGAAAAAAAATTTCCAAAATCAACGGAATTTAAATTCTCAAATTCTAGCTTTTAAACCCTTTTTATTTACAAATCATATTTATAATATACTTCTAAAATTTCGTTTCCTTTCAATTTATAATCACATTTATAAATCATATTTATATAATTCCATTTGGTTATATAAAATTATTTATTAATTGTTAATCTTAGTATGCATTATAATAATGACAACTTTTATTAGAGCACAACAACAACAACAACAAATGATAACAACTAAATATTATCATTCCCTAGCAACCAAACACACCATATATACCATAATTTTTGAAAATTATTCCTTTATATTTAGTAAAATTATTTCATTTACCCAATTTCAAATAATACCATGTCGAATTATTCTGCAAAAATGTTTAAAGACCCCTATCAATAACGTTAATTACTCGTATTAACCAGAATCCATAAGCCACTCAACAAAACAAACAACACAATATAAAACAATTTTTATATCACTAACAAATACGTGCTCATATATACTGTAACGACCCAAAATTTTAGTTATTTGAAATTGGAATATTTAATAAATTTTTAAATATTGAAAAGTTAATTTTATAGGTTAAATAACTTAAATTTTAAATATAGCGAGTTATTGGGTAATTTGGTTGTTGAATTTAATAATTGGAAATCGTTTAAATAATTGAATCTTGGATTTTAAGTTGGGTAAAAATAATTTAAATGCTTATTTAATTTCTATTGATAAGAATGAAGGTAACAAAAACTTTTAAATTGGATTTAAAAGTGATTTAACTGATTTTGAAAGTAACTCGTTTTAAATAACATATTAAAATAGCTTTCCGGGGCACTGTCTCGGATTTCAATGAAACCAGTGTCATTGGGTCCCTAATAATGAATTATATTACGCCGCCAAATTTCGTAGCGATCAGACGTATCGTTTGGTCGTGCGAGATCGAAACGCATTGAAATTACTATCGGAAATTTAATATAATAATTGGGTTCAAAAAGCTATCTTCTGCGTACGATCGAATTAGGGCTCGAGACTAGTTCCATTGCGTTCGGAATAAGGGTATAACATAGAGAACGCCAAGCAGCACACCTCAATTGGGATCCGAAATTTATAACTAGATATTTTGAATTTTAAATAATATATTTTCTTCGATTTAACCCTACACTGCCTGACCATTGACATCAGCCATACTCTCTGCTCATTCCCGTACCCAAGCCCACACCTCCTCTTCGATACTTCACATTCTTCCTTTCTTATTTAAATGCTGCAACAAACAAAACAAAGAAAAAAATAACATACTCCCTTTAAACTTCAAAAATAATCCCTTCCAAACCATTCACAACTAGCCGAAATGATCTAAATAAAAGTTGTTCGTATCAACATCTAGTATTTTTTAATTGACGGATCGAGATTTTGTTGAGAATCAAGCTAGTTATCGTGATATAATAGCAAAGAGGGAAAATGTATTCAAAACAAAAAAAAAATCTCCCGATCTGGGAAGAATTACTCGACGCCGTAAGCATCATTAAGTTCGCATCGGAGAGTAGTATTTTTGGCATAAGTGTGGCATGATTCCACGTCGATGATGGTCGATGGTTGGAAACTAGGGTTAGTGATTTTGGTTGATTTAGTCATCGATTCTTGTTTTGGATATCATATTTGGATTCGGCATGTCGAAGGGCTTCGGAGGCATGATTTTTGGAGCTTGCGGCATTCAAATGGGGAGCGCAACAATTGGAGCAGTGAGTGGGACCCATCAGGTCGCATTATAGGGGAGAGGCACGAGTTGTAAATCATGGTGTCGAGGAGGAAGAGCTTGTGAAAAGCGAAGCGATGGCGCGAACGGTGGCGAATTTCATTGAGAAATGGGAAGGAACCATTGATTGAAATATCTGGTTTTGGGTTCCATTGCGTGCATATCATTCACCTGTGCACGTTCTTGCTAGAGGAAGAAGGTTGAGGGTATTTGTGTAATTAATTCAAAGTTGTTTTGTTTTTTATTTATTTAAATTTATCGATAACTTATAAAATTGATAACTTCTTCATACGAGGTCTGATCGAAACGAAAATTTTTGTGTTCCGCTCGTGTCGACGAAAGCTTTGCAATGGAACTTGTTTGGTCGAATTTGGAGATAGTCAAAAATTGGGCTAAAATCGAATGTCGTTCGATTTTAGTTCCAAACCGGAACGCCTCAGCGACAAAAGAAATTTTCAGTAGTTAAACTCACCTTTTTTGTTAACTATATGATATATAGTGGATAAAAACTATTGAATGATTGTTTGGATGAATTATTATATTTATTTATTGGATTGGATATATTCCCACCTATTGGAGCGGATGAGACCCTATTACGTTCCCATGTAAAAGCGGATGACCCTTTGTATACGAATCCCGCCTCGAAGTGGTTTATTTATATTTTATGATTATATAACATTTGTGATGTAGGGAAGCAGGTTGGAGGGATCCAACAGGATTCCTCGCTATTATTGAATTGTTCCATGATATTTCTTTTATATGGTTTATTGAATAATAAATATGATCATGGACACTGTGATTATAACGTCGATATATGTTTGAAAATAAAACCTAGTAGTGATAAGAGAAATCAATATTGGTTAAGTGTCGGGTGGCTATTGACGTCAAATTAGTATTTTGAAAATACTTAAAATTGCCGTTTAAGTCGGAATTGGATTTTGAGACAAGAAACGATATTTAAATCCGGAATTGAGGTTTCGAAAACATGTTGTTTAAGGATTATTTAAGTTAATTAAATATATTAATATTGTTTTAAGTTAATGAAATATATTAATATTGTTTTTAAGTTATTAAATTATAAATATTAATTTATGGTTATTTAATTATAACAATATTGTAAAGGCCCGAATTTCCGTACCCTTTGAGCCGACAATAAACCACACATGTCCAACTCAAATTGCACGAATAAACGGATCTTTAAGGGGTGAAAAAGAAAATAAAGACAGAACAGAATCTCACACGAATGGAATAATATATAACATTGAACAAATATCTTTACAGCGGAAAACTATTGAAATACATATATCAGAGTCTAACCTAAATTCAGCTTGGGCGGTTATAAACATCTGTCCTTATAATTGCTGACAAACAAAAAACAACTGCACAAAGCGGATAATAGAATACGTCCATACATAGATGAATATCTCCAGCTCTCCTCTGGAAACTCCAACCATCTTCAACTAAACCTGAAACTACTCGGATCTGACCCGAGTATTGAAAATACCCGGATCAGGCTTGATAAACCAGCGTGAGAAACTCAAAATATAAATGACAGTGTCATATATCAACCTTTGAATAAAATCCTTTATAAAGAAAGAGTATCTCATAACATCACGCCCACACATAAACAAGGACGGGTTTTTACCTTATGATAACTAAATCGCTTTATATATCAAAACATTTGATATTATTTCTAATGACATATCTTTGAAAACATTTGCAAATAAACTTATTAATCTTAGCGGAAATTGTTACATTATTAAATTCCAGCATATTAGGTTCTACAATCAAGTCCAAAGGCACTTATTGGAGAATGGATTCCATACAAATGACAAGGTAAGGGACTACCTTCCGACAATACACCTCTAAAGGGATGCACCTAGGGTCCAAATACTGAACGCCTAAACTAACACAAGACCGGCCTACCCCTCACGCTGGATAGTACCGAATATGTCATCACCCCGGTCGTTACTGACCTTTAACGGCTACCCGATTCATACATTCACCACATACTTAGACATTTGTAAAGTAAATCTAGAAGGAAAATGACATCTCCTAATTGGGAGCAACTCACTTAGCCTTGCTACTTCTACCCTGTTTCTGTCATTTCCGGGTGATGAGGCCTAAGGTAAACGATTACCTTTTCACATAGCACATCTTCTTCACTTTTAATGCCACATTGCCATTCCTTTGATAACACTATTGACTTTCACAAACATACAACCTCTGAGCTCGTACGTCTCAGAGAAGGGTGTTAAGCTAAGAGAAGTTGCCTTCTCCGCCACTAAGTAGATGTACGTTTGTAAAAGTCAACATTATGATCTTAGAAATGCAACGTCGGACATTCGTCCATATATGTTGTCCAGGAACAGGACAAACCGAAGGTACTCTCCTACTGCATTAGTGGCGAGAAGTCCTTGCATTAGAGATTTTCATAATAGAGCACTGCTGCCACCGTATAATATGGTAATTTTCACCTCGAGGGACTAGTGGAAAACGGTTCTACATCGTGAAGATCCCCATCTTCAAATTTATTTGTCTTCAACATGTTTTACTTCGAACGTAGATTGGTTCGAAGTGGTTTTCGAATAAGAGTCATCCAAATCCGACCCCGGTTCCTTCGAATCCAATTATCGATAAAAAGATGTTAAGTTCATAAGTGGATATCAATCATCAATCAATTACTTCATCTTTTATAAAATATCTTTCTTAGATATATTCTTTCCAATTTATTCCATTTTCTTTTCAATGAGTATATGGAATCATTAAGCCTCATTTATCAAATTATTTGGTTTATTTATCGATCTTTCTTTTTATCTTTGAATAATTTCAAATCATTTCATCTTTTACTTAGGAAAACGTTCCCAAATCTTTCATTAAATCTTAATCAAAGATTTCTTATATTCAAATTATAACTTTTAACTTAGGGATAATATTCCCAAATCATTCATTAAATCTAAATCAAAGATTTCTTTCTTAAATTCAAATCATATTCTTGCAAATCGAAGATTTTCATAACAGAGCATTACTGCCACCTTAAATATGGTAAATTTCACCTCGATGGACTAATGGCAAGTAATCCTACATCATGAAGATCTTTGTCTTCAATAATCTTGGTCTCCAATAAGTTTTCTTTCGAAAATTAGTTTAAAGGGGTTTTCGGATAGGAATCGCCCAAATCCGATCCCGGTTTTTTGGATAGGAATCACCCAAATCCGATCTCAGTTCCTTCGTACTAATCATCGAAAAAAAGATGTAAAGTTCATATGAAGTTTCGAAAATTTAGTTTGAAGTGATTTTTGGATAGAAATCACCCAAATTTGATCCCGGTTTTTCGAATAGGAATCACCCAAATCCAATCCCGGTTCCTTCGTACCAATCATCGAATAAAAGATGTAAAGTGGTTAACTAATATTCAAAGGATTTTTTTCTCTTTTTTTCTTGGAAAAACTTAAATATGATCTTTCAGAGCATCTAAGCTTTCCTTTCGATCTGTTCCACCCCTCGTCTAACAGATAAAGCGAAGGCCAAGTAGGTTCAGGGCACTGGTTGCTCCATTCCTAACCTTAGTTACACACCTTGTTTTACCGTTTAGCTCTCATAGGCGGGACAAATATACTAGTCATTTTCGCATACTCAATTTGTTATTATATTCAATATTCTTCACTTTTTTACTTAAGTGTTACAAACAATTTTTCTTAAACATTTATTCAAACTCTTATTAAAACTTCCAAATCATCTTTAAATTACTTAATTATTATTTTAAAATCATTTACAAAAGATTTAGGAAATAATTGTTAAGTTTAAAACTACGTTTCAAAAGTTATTAAAAACTGCTGCGAAAAGCATTGCGAAAAGTGTTGCAAATATATTTTAAAAGTTATATTCTTCAAAACGACTTTTATATCTGTTTGTACCAAAAATGGGCACAACACTCTTCGAGAGTTGTTTGAAGAGATAAAATGAAGATTGTAAATGTAAAACAGAGGTTATCTAACAAAAACTCCAACAAACAGAAATGTAAAGTGCACAGACAAGCAATTTAGAGTGGTTCGGCGTATAGCCTACGTCCACTATGAAGTTTTGATGATTTTATTGATTCTCTTTCAATGATTACAAGCGGTTACAGCCATGAACAGCGGATTATAGATTAGAATTCGAAATTGACAGCAAAAGTAGGATGCAAATCTCAATCCGGCAGAGTCTGGACGCTTCAGAGAAAAAAGATCCTTTTTCTGTTGATTTTGGGGCTCTATTTATAGGCGTAGGAGGCTCAAATCTCGCTCAAACTCCGGAAGAATTGGTCTGGCACGTGAGAGGACCCATTCGACTATTTCCAGAAAGTTTCGAGTCGATCTGTGATCGATACGAAGTCATTTCGTATCGATCAAGATTACCTCCAATTGAGCTCAAATTTGGTGGAGACGTTCCTCGGTATGTGTGCAACCTTCAGTTAAAATTTCATGGTATTTGGATCAGTGGATTGAGAGATATCATCGATACGAGGCGATGTTCTTTGCTAGGCTGTCTGGTTCGAATCCATCTCTCCGAACTGAGGGCTTCGAATCGATGGTGTCACGCGCCTCGATCCGGTCTTCACTCCGAGTCGACCGTGTCGACTCCATATATCTCGGCGCATTCGCATCGAGGGATGACGTGGTGCGCGGGCTTCGCCTCGATCCGGTTTTTTCTCCGTGTTGACTGCTTCGACTCCATGTATCTTGCCTCGTTTCCTTCGAGAGATGACACGTTATCCAAGCTGGTTGACCTGATGGATTCGAATAGGACTTCATCCATGGATTCGAACCACGGTCATTCATGGATACGAACTGATGGTCAAATGGAGACGGAGAGTCCCTTCCTTGATGGATACAAAACACGTAGCTCCTCAATGGGTACGAAGTCAAAGAACGCAAGTTGGAGCCTTTCGATGGATGCGAAGTATCGAACATCTGATGGATACGAAGTCGACATTAAGTGATCGTTACGAACCAGGTGACTTATTGATGGTTACGAACAAGTCTTTCCGGCTGAAGGTTCTATCGATACGAAGCTTATCAATGTGTGGACTTAATCATTCTAATTGACACGAGACCGATGGATGCGAAAGGAGGACCACCGATGGATACGAAATCCATCGATACAAACTCGATGTACTAGCTCCATCGAAACGAACAGATACGTTTTAATGGATACAAAATGGGGTCTGCCGATGGATACGAAAACATGCTTTTTCCTCCCACTTGTATCCATCATAACCTGTGCATATGAGCTCGGATTGACTTGAAACTTGGAACGTTGGTTTGCTTTATTTTCCCGATCATGTCTCATCAATTGGGGCTTGATCCGGACTTGGTCAAAATTCAACGATATCCATGACAAACGACATTTGGAATCCAACTCCTTGGTGTCCTGGCCTTGCCAAAAGGCGGGATAACATTTGCCCCCCAAAGTACGTCTTGTGGAAACATGACGTGCTTTGAAAAGTTGTAGGCCTTCTCTGAACAATTTGAAAGTTGTACCCTGTATTGCTGTAATCGACTGTTCTGTGATAATGGTTAGCTGACTCTTGATGACGTCGCAAGTTCGCAAGTCGTTGCCAGTTTTGCTTGTTATCGGATTTCATATTAATTCTCTCTTGAACCGATTTGAAATTCGAGCTGAAATGACGCTTGATGGTTGTTTTCGAGTAGTTCCTTCGTATCGATCCTCTCCTGGATCGACATAGGAGGTTGAATAGTAGTTTCTCATAGCGATGTAGGTCAAGTCGATGGATACGAAAATGCCGTTCGCATCGATTGACACGCATCGATGTGAGTCGATGGTTGTGAAACGGATTCTTCGAGTCGATGGGGTCTACTGCTTACAGGCGTCTTCCCTATGCACTTCGTCTCGTTGGTTCGCTGTCCGTTTCGAATCGATGAGTCGTATCGACACGAAGTGACTGGTAATAAGTTAAGGATTATTCTAAAGTCCTTAGCTTTAGATCGATACCCATTTCATTATGATCGATACGAAAGTATTGACTCGAATGCTATCGATGCAAAGCTAAGACTTTTCTGATCGATACGAACCAGACCGTAAATGATCGATGCGAAATCATGCCACCTCGATCGATACGAACCAGACCGTAAATGATCGATGCGAAATCATGCCACCTCGATCGATACAAACCAGACCGTAAATGATCGATGCGAAATCATGCCACCTCGATCGATACGAACCAGACCGCCAATGATCGATTCGAAGTAAGACGCTTGGCATCGGTTCGAACTTATAACCTGATGGATTCGAACGAGCCTCCCGGGATCGATTCGAACTTTCCCTTTGATGGATACGAAATCTTGAGCACTTGAAAACATGATTCCGACAAACTTCATTCTTGCATATCTGGACTCGATAATTAAACTATACACTTGACTCCTACGAGTTTCCGCCTTGATCAAACTCGATCATAGTACTGCGCACCTGACTGCCTTTTGAGACTCGTAGATGGAACTGTAACCCAACAAATGTAATGAACTTTAATCTGAATCAATTGTTAGTATCTGGATGGCGCGGTGGTGACGGTCAGCGATGACGGTCACTCCCACGTGAAGCTCTGCCATTTGCATGCTTTTTCTAATCCGGTAGAATTCGTTCAAGTAGCACATAGCACCGCACTGCACAACACACACTTTACACGGGGGAATGCACGGGCTTTTTATCGTCTAATGATGGTTTCTCGTGAGTTAGCCAGTTATGGAACCGTCAAGTTCACAGCAGCAAGAAACTTCCAGACTTGAGATTCCGGACATCGAGGCCGAAGTCATCGGTCCAGCTCCGGACGAGTTACCTGATGTATCTTTCATAAACAATCCACTGGACTTTGTTCCGTCCAATATCTCAGAAGATATGCTAGGGAGAATATGCTTAAGGCATGGCTTATCGTTGGACGATGTAATGTTGCCTGGGCCGGATGACAGACCACACAATCCCCCGGAGGGGTATACTGCTTTCAATCGACATGCATGCGCAGCCGGTACACTTCCTCCGTTCAATGATTACATAAGAGAAGTGTTGGCCTATCTGGATATCGCTCCGTCTCAGTTACATCCAAATGGATATGCTTCACTCAATGGCCTGTTCATCGCATTTATGGAATACCTCTACCGGCCTCCCCGCCCGACCGAGATAAGATACCTCTTCAACTTCAAGAGTCGAACTGACAGCCCATCTTTTACGTTTTTGGAGTCTGTTAGAAACTGCCAAGTTGTCACGGGGTCGTGGACTAGGCTGAGCTACTTCAAGTCAGAGTGGTTCTATGTCCATTGTCCATCGGGGTTTGCCAGAAGATGGCTGTTTAGACGTAAGCATTGCCTTTTTCTCAAGTAATCGACGGGGCAATTTTTGAATGAAATTAAACTCATATCTTCTATTCTCTTTCTTTCAGCAATAATCCAGCGACCTGAAGGCGGCTACTATAAAGAGATAGTTCGTGTCCTTCAAGAAGTCCCTAGCGAAGAAAGGGATATCGAGTTGCTACTAACGGATCAGAACCTTAGAGTTCTTGGGCTGATCGGGCGGAGGCAGAGCATAAGGCTCGATGGTGCATTAAAGACCGTCTCTAGGGAAAAGGTTAAACGGAAGAAACCCAGGGTCGTGATAATTGAAGAACCTGATTCCGAGAGAACTCATACCGACGATGAACCGTTGGTCGGACCCGCTAATGCAACCCCGGAATCTGATGCAAAGAGGAAAGGCAAAGCAGTGGCCTCAAAACAACCTAAGTCCGGGAGGCGGAAGTCTGTGTTGAAGTGTTGCTAATGACATGTCCTTTTTCTTTGATCAGTGACAGAAGTTGCACCAGTTGTGTCTTTCACCGCCCAAGCATCAGGCCAAGTGCCAGAAGCCATCATTTCCGAAGCGACCTCCATCGCGGCAATGGCACCAGTCGGAGTAACGCAGGGGAGCTCACTTTCTTTCGATGAACAGATGATAAACGAGCTCCTCGGCCGTCAGAGTGATCCTTTTGCGGACCTGCCGTTTGGCCTGGGTGGATTCTCGTCTACTTCTGACACTTCAACCCAGACTACTACAGCGCATAGCGAGGCCAGAGCGCAGCGGGAAGCGGCGATGTTGGCCGAGATTAACGCCGAGATGTCGGCTGCGGCGCATGGTGGCAGTGTAGATGGGGGAGCAGCAGCACAGTGCCCCACTCCTCTCATGATTGTGTCTCCTGGGGGCACGCTTATTGATACTAATGTACCAATCCCTCCTTCGGCTGCGGAGTCTGTTCCTCCAACTCCTCCTGTGGGAAGCATTCCCATAGAGTCCAGCTCGGACGAGGACGTCGACATTATGCCTTCACCCGAGGGGAGCCTGCCTAAGGAGAAAGGTTCCAAGCGAAAGGGTACTGGTGGTTCCAGTAGCTCCTCGAGGAAGAAGAAGTTGAGGAAGCAGAAGGATTAGACACTCCTTTCATAGGCAGTTAGGGATTTTTGTTATTTTCTCTTTTTTCCCTTTTGTAGGCCGTGTTTAGATGCGGGTTCGGCCCCTGCTAGTAGGAATATTTTGGAAAAAACTCATGTATGAACCATTGTTTTTGAGTTAGTTGAAATAAAATTTTGTCTTCCAGTTTCAGCTTATGTTCCTTTCTATGCTTGAATATTGCAGTGTTCGAACTTTGGTCCGGTGTACTTGCATTATCTTATTGTTTCAAGAATAGCTCATTTTACTTGTTAAGTATGGAAATCTCGGACTTGAGTTGTGATAGGGGATCGCATCGGAGCTGGGCATCGCATAGTTTCGGGTAATGACTAACATTTGCCTCTGCCCCCAGATCCAGGGTTAAGTTGTGATGATCAGCTTGTGATTGCATCAAGCGAGGACCGAGTGGTCGAATTACACTTGTTCTCTTATGAATCGTTTCATCCACACTCCGGGGATATATGTCATCTCGTAAGCGGTTGTTTGCACTCTGGGAACACGGAGTTGACTGATGTTTGTACTCCGTCTCGCACTCTGGGAGCACGGAGTTGGTCGTTTATACTCCGCTTCGCACTCTAGGAACACGGAGTTAGTTGTTTATACTCCGTTTTGCATTCCGGGAACACGGAGTTGATTGATGTTTATACTCCGTCTCGCACTCTGGGAATACGGAGTTGGATGTTTATACTCCGCTTCGCACTCTGGGAATGCGGAGTTGGTTGATGTTTATACTCCGTCTCGCACTCTGGGAATACGGAGTTGAATGTTAATACTCCGCTTCGCACTCTGGGAATGCGGAGTCGAATGTTTATACACCGTCTCACACTCTGGGAACACGGAGTCGGTTGTTTATACTCCGTTTCGCATTCCAGGAACACGAAGTTGATTGATGTTTATACTCCATCTCGCACTCTGGGAATACGGAGTTGGATGTTTATACTCCGCTTCGCACTCTGGGAATGCGGAGTTGGTTGATGTTTATACTCCGTCTCGCACTCTGGGAATACGGAGTTGAATGTTTATACTCCGCTTCGCACTCTGGGAATGCGGAGTCGAATGTTTATACTCCGTCTCACACTCTGGGAACACGGAGTCGAATGTTTATACTCCGCTTCGCACTCTGGGAATGCGGAGTCGAATGTTTATACTCCATCTCACACTCTGGGAGCATGGAGTCGAATGTTTATACTCCACTTCGCACTCTGGGAATATGGAGTTAATTGCAGGATTGTCGTGTGTCAACCCTATCAATATCGGTGTCATGGCTTGTCCCCGAGCTCGGGCTTCACCTAGTGAGTGGCCGGTCGTATCACAGCCACTCTCCATTTGAATAAGTCCCATTACATGATGGGATTTAGCTCTTTGTGCATCGTGATGTTGTATATCGTACTTAATGAATCACAGCTCTGGCTCGAAGAAGTGGCATTTTATTGCTGAAATAAGAAAATGCGGCAAAGTCAGTTGCCATATTACAAAATTCAAATTTCGAAATGCAGAAACAAATTGCTAAATAGAATGAAATAAATAAAGCCTGTCATATGTAATAGCGGCGGAGACTTTCGCTGTTCCAAGCCCTTGGTAAATCGAGACCGTCAACAGTCGACAGCTTGAATGTACCATCTCCGAGCTTTCGTGTAATTACATACGGTCCTCCCAGTTCGGTTTCATGTGTGAAGGAACTGGATAGATTCTCTTGAGCACGAGGTCACCGAGTTCGAAGGTTCGAGGTCGAACTTTGGTGTTGTACAGTCGGGCGACCTGGCTTCGATGTGCGGCTGCTCTCAAATCAGCCTCTTCCCGTTTTTCATCCAATAGATCCAAAGATTCAGCCAGGAGTATAGCGTTCGTTTTCGGATCGTAGTAAGTCACGCGATGAGAGAACACTTCTGTCTCGACCGGAATAACAGCCTCTGAGCCATAAGATAGGGAAAACGGAGTGTGTCCGGTCGCGGTCTTGTGGGTCGTTCGATAGGCCCATAGTGCCATAGGAAGTTCGTCGACCCACTTGCCCCCAGCCTTTTCCAATCGTTTCTTCAGGATCGATTTTATAACTTTATTGACAGCTTCAACCTGTCCATTCGCTTGGGGGTGTGCGACAGCCGAGAACTTTTTGCGAATATGAAACCGTTGACAGAAATTCTTGAATTCCGCACTCTCGAATTGGGCTCCGTTATCAGTGATGATAGTATGCGGGAGTCCAAATCGACAGATGATGTTGCGAACCACGAAATTTATCACTTTCTTTGTCGTAATGGTTGCAAGGGCTTCGGCCTCAGCCCACTTTGTGAAGTAGTCAACGGCGACGATGGCGTATTTCGCACCGCCTTTTGCTAAAGGTAAAGCGCCGATGATGTCGATGCCCCACATTGCGAATGGCCAGGGACTGACCATTTGGGTTATTTCAGTAGGCGGAGCTCTCGGAATTCGGGCATGTATCTGGCATTTATCGCACTTCCGGGCATAGTTTGCCGCATCTCGGTTCACTGTCAGCCAGTAGTACCCATATCGGAGTATCTTCTTAGCGAGAGCTTGTCCTCCAGTATGATCGCCAGACTCTCCTTCGTGCACGTCATGTAACACTCGTTTGATTTCCTCGTGGGCGATACACCTGAGGAGAGGAACGGAATAACCTCTCCTGTACATGACTCCGTTTTGGATGACGAATCGCGAAGCTTTTCGCTGAATTTGTCTCTTCTCATTTCTAGGTTCGGGCAGCGCCCCATTCTCAATGTAATTTCGATACGGAGTCATCCAAGATTCTCTACTGGGAGCGGTTTCAAATACAGAGTTCATTTCTATCCGATCGATGCTCGGGGAGGCCAAAGTTTCAACGGGGACAAGTCCCATTTGTTGCGCTTCACCTGTGCTAGCTAACTTTGCCAGTGAATCGGCTTTCTGATTGTGCTCCCGAGGCACATAATAGATGGCATAATAGTCAAACTGGTTTAGTATTTCCTGAACTCGAGCCAAGTAAGCAGCCAGTCTTCGGTCTCTTGCCTGATATTCTCCTCATACTTGACATACAACTAATTGTGAATCACAATAAATTTCCACAGCGATAATCCTCAAGTCTCTGGCAAGTCTTAAGCCAGTTAGGAGGGCTTCATATTCGGCTTCATTATTAGTTGCACGAAAGTCGAATTTAAGAGCATAACATATGGACCGGCCCTTGGGAGTCTCAAGTACAACCCCAGCGCCCGAACACCGGTCATTTGATGCACCATCAGTATACAGCTTCCAGATGTATTCGGGAGATTTATTGGTCTCGGGCAAGTCTTCTGGAACGGTGAATTCAGCTATGAAATCTGCCAGGACTTGTCCTTGAATGGCTCTCCGCGGAGCATATGCGATATCAAATTGGCTTAGCTCAATGTTCCACTTGAGTAACCTACCGGACGTCTCAGGCCGCGTGAGGACCTGTCGTAACGGCTGGTCGGTGTACACAGTAAGCGGATGAGCTTGGAAGTAAGGACGGAGCTTTCTTGAGGCAATGACCAAGCAATAGGCCAGTTTCTCCAGTCTCGGATAATTTCTTTCAGCTCCTGTTAGCCGCTTACTAACATAGTAGACCGGGTTTTGCACTTTGTCTTCTTCCCGGACTAGTGCAGCACTGATCGCATGTTCTGATACTGCCAGGTAGAGATATAGTTGCTCGTGGTCAACCGGTTTTGATAAGATCGGAGGTGTGGAGAGATGTTGAACTAATGATCGGAACGCGCCTTCACACTCCGTGGTCCATTCAAAGTTCCGTTTGCCCTTCCGGATCAGGTCGAAGAAAGGAATGCATTTATCGGTGGACTTTGAAATGAACCTGCTCAATGTTGCGACCTTCCCGTTAAGACTCTGGACTTGCTTTATAGTTCTAGGGGTTTGCAAATTTCTAATAGCCCAGATCTTCTCAGGATTCGCCTCTATTCCTCGGGCATTGACGATGAACCTAAGGAATTTTCCGGATGCAACGCCAAAGTGACACTTGAGTGGGTTGAGCTTCATTCCGTACTCCCGGAGGATGCTGAACATCGAATTCAAATCTCTGACGTGATCTGTGGAGAATCGGGACTTCACCAGCATGTCATCCACGTAAACCTCCATGGTCTTCCCGATCTGATCAGCGAACATTCGGTTGACTAAGCGTTGGTATGTTGCTCCAGCGTTCTTTAGACCAAATGGCATGACTTTGTAACAATAGAGTCCCAGATCGGTCACGAAGCTGGTATGTTCCTGATCAGGTAAATGCATGGGTATTTGGTTGTAGCCAGAATAAGCGTCCATAAAGGATAGTAGTTCATGTCCGGCCGTTGAATCCACGAGCTGATCGATTCGCGGAAGTGGGAAGCTATCTTTTGGACAGGCCTTGTTTAGGTCAGAGTAATCAACGCAGGTTCTCCACTTCCCGTTTGGTTTCCGAACTAGTACAGGGTTGGACACCCATTCTGGATACAGAGCATCTCGAATGAACCCGTTCGATTGTAGTTTATCAACTTCCTCCTTAAGGGCGGCAGATCTCTCTGGATCCATACCGCGCCTTTTCTGCTTTACTGGGGCATGTCGTGGATCTATATTCAAGGAGTGACTTGCAATGCTCGGCGAGATCCCGCACATGTCAGAATGTGTCCAGGCGAAGACGTCGAGATTCGCCCAAAGAAATTCGATCAATTCCTGCTGTGTCTGCTTGTTCAGTTGAGACCCAACTTTCAACATCTTTGAATCATCATCCTCACTGATTGGGACGTCCATAGTCAGTTCGGCTGGAGAAGCTTGACTCTCTGTTGATTCGTCTTTATCCTCGTTGTCCCTAGGGTCCAGATCTTTCAAGAACTGGTCGTGGTGCTCGGGCCAAGACCCAGGCATCAATTGTCAATTATCAATAGAGCGGACGCAGAGAGATTCCTCTACGCCCTTTCCCTTCTCTTTACGCTATGCCCCGCGCAGCTCAGCAACATAACAGGCCCTTCCTGTGGCCTGATCTCCTTGAACAACTCCAATCCCATGATCAGTGGGAAATTTCAAAGTCAGACACCATGGGGCGATCGCCGCCCTGAACTCAGCTAGGGCTGGTCGACCTAGAAATGCATTATATGGCGAATCAATTTCTAGCATAACAAATTGTAACATTCGGACCCTCCGGCGTTCTCCAACGCCTAACTCGACTGGGAGTTCAGTTATTCCGATGGGTATCGTGGCACTTCCGTTGAAACCATGGATTCTGGATAAACAGGGTTTCAAATCCTTTGTCTCCATCTTCATTAGATCGTAAGCCCGTTTAAGCAAGATATTCACAGAGCTCCCACTATCAACCAGGATCCTCTTCATCCAAGCAGGACCTACCTGGGCAGATATGACTAGTGGGTCGATCGTAGGGGCTTCGACCTTATCGGCGTCTCGGCTCCTAAACACGATATCATCGGATATTATCTTTTGTTGCTTTGCCGGGGTTCCGTCCTCGCAATTACTACAACACTCGAAGTCCGCATGCCTGATAAAACTAGCATACGACTCCATTTCCCCCCAGCTTCTGTCTGTCGGATGGGACCACCACTTATTGTGTTAATGACCAATCTCCCGCCCGCACGGGCGGGTTCCTCCTCTCTTTCCTGATTTTGTGAACGATTTTGATTCGAGGGGCCCGCTCCGCCAGACTGCGGCGCCAGTACAAACTGTTCTAGCTTCCTCTCTCTAATCAGCTTCTCGATGAGGTCCTGTAAGTGCCGACACTCATTGGTATTGTGTCCATAGCTTTCATGGAACCTACAGAATTTCCCTGTCTGAACCTGCCTCTCCGACGAGGGCTTCGGAGCAGGCTTCTTATACTGTACAGTGTTACAAGTCTGTAAGTATACGTTTTCCAATGACGTGTTTAGCGGCGTATAACTGTCAAACATCTGAGCTCTACGTCGTGGACCTCGGTTCTCGTCTCTCTTCTTATTCTGGCCATTGTTTCCTCTCTGCTGGGTTTTCTTGTTTTGTATATTCAGTTGAACTTTCCCGGAACTCTCGCCGGACTGTTTAACTGCCACATTGCTCTGTATTCCCTCAATGCTGGGCCTCGCATCGTCCTGCTTCCTAGACTGTTTTGCGTCCTCCTGCCGCAGGAATTGAGCGGCCTTGGAGTAAAAACGGTCCAACGATGCGGGCGGTTTTCCAGCTAGCCAGTTTCCGAATTCAGAATCAGGATCAATCCCCTTGGTCAGAGCCATCAAGATTGAATTATCGTTAGGATTGGTGATCTCGACGCATGCTGCGTGGAATCTCTCCAGGTAACGCCTGAGCGTTTCTCCAGGAGCTTGAGTGACGCTGGACAGGGTGTTGATGTCTTTTGGCCTAGCAACATGCATACGGAATTGCTCCACAAACCTCTTGGCCAATTGATCGAACGAAGAAATTGATCTAGGTGGTAGGCGGGTAAACCACATTGTCGCGATTCCCCCCAGAGAGATGGGGAAACTCCGACACTTCACTGCATCGTCGGCCCTTGCAGCGCTCATCGACCATTCATATTTCAGAATATGCTGGTTGGGGTCACTATTTCCTTCATACATCGGGAGAGTTGGCATTCTGAATCGCCTAGGGGGTTCAGCGTGTAACACTTCGTCTGTGAAAGGGGTATGACTACGAGAAATCCCCCAATCATCATTAGTGAGCCCCTGGCTCTCGCGGATCATCTGACGTATCATGGTCGATATATCCGACACTGGCAGATTCTGAGCGTGATGAGCTAAGGCGTGGTCGGGTTCCACGGTGCGAGTTGGGATCGGGCGCTGTCGACGATCCGTATCTCGCCTCCTTGGCTCAGCGTCTTCTGGGACATAAGGTTCAGGAGTATGTCCACGCTGTTGATTGATCGGCTCTGATTGATTTCGGGTATCAACCCTTGTCTCTGCTGCGGCGGTTGTGGCGTGGTTATTCGTGGTGTACTGTGGGGCAATAGTGTACTGTGGGGCGGTACCTCCTCGTGTTGAGGTACCCGTTTGGAAGCTGGCCGATGGTCCTACCCTCAGCTGCCCAACAGTTAAGGCGGGCTGATATTCGGCAGCTTGAGCGCGACTCCCCTCTAGCCGAGGACGAGTAGTTCGGTGGTGATAATCAGATGAAGCTGAGCTTTCGGTAGACGCTCTGGAGGCGTCATCTCTCCTGGACCTTCTGTGCCCCCGGCGGTTTAGCTGGTTGGTCAGCTCGATATTAGCGCGCAACTGTTCCGCCAACTGCTGACGGCTTTGGGTCAGCTCCTGGAGCAATACTTGAAACTCCTGTCGGGTGACTAGCCCCGTTGAGTCCGAGTGAGTGGTATTGTCTTGATTGGAAGAAGGCGGCTGTGTGGGATTCTGCCTATCTCGGCCTTCTTGCTCTGCAGCGGTAGCGCCAGTTCTTGTGCTGACCATTCTCGGTGGTGGAGTCCTCTCCTAGATTTTGAGAAAATCTGAATAGAATGGAAGGATTCCGGACTGGATATCTGGATCTTCCTCTTGGATTTGTGCAATCCGGTATCGACGGCAGATCCAATGAGCGGGAGAAAAAACCAGTTTTTTCTCGGTGAAAGCACCAAAGTGTTTGTACCAAAAATGGGCACAACACTCTTCGGGAGTTGTTTGAAGAGATAAAATGAAGATTGTAAATGTAAAACAGAGGTTATCTAACAAAAACTCCAACAAACAGAAATGTAAAGTGCACAGACAAGCAATTTAGAGTGGTTCGGCGTATAGCCTACGTCCACTATGAAGTTTTGATGATTTTATTGATTCTCTTTCAATGATTACAAGCGGTTACAGCCATGAACAGCGGATTACAGATTAGAATTCGAAATTGACAGCAAAAGTAGGATGCAAATCTCAATCCGGCAGAGTCTGGACACTTCAGAGAAAAAAGATCCTTTTTCTATTGATTCTGGGGCTCTATTTATAGGCGTAGGAGGCTCAAATCTCGCTCAAACTCCGGGAGAATTGGTCTGGCACGTGAGAGGACCCATTCGACTATTTCCAGAAAGTTTCGAGTCGATCTGTGATCGATACGAAGTCATTTCGTATCGATCAAGATTACCTCCAATTGAGCTCAAATTTGGTGGAGACGTTCCTCGGTATGTGTGCAACCTTCAGTTAAAATTTCATGGTATTTGGATCAGTGGATTGAGAGATATCATCGATACGAGGCGATGTTCTTTGCTAGGCTGTCTGGTTTGAATCCATCTCTCCGAACTGAGGGCTTCGAATCGATGGTGTCACGCGCCTCTGTGAAGACGTGGAACGCACACTTCGCCTCGATCCGGTCTTCATTCTGAGTCGACCGTGTCGACTCCATATATCTCGGCGCATTCGCATCGAGGGATGACGTGATGCGCGGGCTTCGCCTCGATCCGGTTTTTGCTCCGTGTTGACTGCTTCGACTCCATGTATCTTGCCTCGTTTCCTTCGAGAGATGACACGTTATCCAAGCTGGTTGACCTGATGGATTCGAATAGGACTTCATCCATGGATTCGAACCACGGTCATTCATGGATACGAACTGATGGTCAAATGGAGACGGAGAGTCCCTTCCTTGATGGATACAAAACACGTAGCTCCTCAATGGGTACGAAGTCAAAGAACGCAAGTTGGAGCCTTTCGATGGATGCGAAGTATCGAACATCTGATGGATACGAAGTCGACATTAAGTGATAGTTATGAACCAGGTGACTTATTGATGGATACGAACAAGTCTTTCCGGCTGAAGGTTCTATCGATACGAAGCTTATCAATGTGTGGACTTAATCATTCTAATTGACACGAGACCGATGGATGCGAAACGAGGACCACCGATGGATACGAAATCCATCGATACAAACTCGATGTACTAGCTCTATCGAAACGAACAGATACGTTTTAATGGATACGAAATGGGGTCTGCCGATGGATACGAAAACATGCTTTTTCCTCCCACTTGTATCCATCATAACCTGTGCATATGAGCTCGGATTGACTTGAAACTTGGAACGTTGGTTTGCTTTATTTTCCCGATCATGTCTCATCAATTGGGGCTTGATCCGGACTTGGTCAAAATTCAACGATATCCATGACAAACGACATTTGGAATCCAACTCCTTGGTGTCCTGGCCTTGCCAAAAGGCGGGATAACAATATCATTTAGAAATCCATCTTTTCAACTTAAATCTCTTTTAATACATTTTAAAAGTTTTCTAGAATTTATTTCATATTTTTATAACATTCAAAACATCAATTTTAAACTTTGGTCACTTTGCCACAAAAGCGCGATTTTTCTAGAAAATTGTTTTGGACATATTTAAAATATACAAGATGAAATCTTGATTTTCTTTCTTTATTTCTTTAAACTTATTTAAATGTTTATAAAACATTTCTAACTTATTTTAAAACTATTTCAAATGGTTTAAGCATTCCATATACAACATTTCATTTTCAAAAGGAAAGTGATTTCCTTTGTGCTTATCGACGTGTATTAACGTGACTTGGTAAAACAATTTAACAATCATATCAAACAATCAATACTTGATGATCAAATCATATATAAGCATCCAAAGCAATCATAACACAATATCAAACATGTATATATATAAATATAGATGTTAAATAGAGTTTCTCACCATAAACCAAAGCGATAAACTTCCTACCAACATTCTAATCAACCAACACTTCACTAACTACTCCATACTCCATTTAAACACTAGCAAACAACACTCTCTCCCTTCCAATAGCTTGGTCGAGGCTTGAGATGGAGGTTGGTTGAAAGTATAGAGAAGAAGCGGTAGAGCTTTGAACTTGAATTCCCAAGATTTTGATCCGAAAAATAGGTTATGTTGTATCTAATTTTAGTCCCTCTATATCTCAAAATTTAGAAAGGTTTTTAACTAAAGAGTTGTTAAAAATTCTTTTCTCTTGAATTTAAAAAAAATAATCATTTGAATCCAAGTTATTTTGAGGGAGATATGATAGAATGAAGAAGATGTATTGTCGGATTGACAAATATAAAGCTCGAAAATGCACTTTAAAGAATTGAGTTTCAGGTATAGCAAACTTCAAAACTTGAAAATATAATCAACATAAAAGTTATAGCCACTAGAACTTCATCTGATTTGAAAAAAATAATTTCTTAATTTGGATCATTTATGATCAAGTTATGATCAAAACAAATTGGGCTATTTTCTGTCTTAAAAACTGGGCCAGAGAATGCACTAAAAAGAAGTGGATTTTTGACATAGGTATGTTCAGAATGAGACAAATTGGTCAAAATGAAAGTTGTATCCACTGGAAAAAATACATGATTTGAAAAAAAAAAAATTTGTATTTTGGTTCTGTTTTTATGAAGTTATGGTCGAGAGAAGTGGAGGTAAAATATGGAGAAAAGAGGAGTTTGATTTAAAGAGAATGAACATTGATTTCTTTTGAATATTTTGTAAATATTTTGACATTATTTCTTTCTAATTTTTCCTATGACTTGGAAGCCATTAAAGAGAAGAGGAAGAAGATGAAGAAGCTTGAGAAAAAAAGAAGAAGAAATATGAATGAAAGTGAAGAAGGAGGTGGGTATTTATAGGAAAAGAAAGAAGTGGTAAATTTACCAAAATAATTAACCTCTTACAAAATTATCAAACTAACATTACTTCAACCTAAAGCAATCTCCACTCTTTCAATACTTAACATAATCTTTCATATCTTTACTTTATATCTTAGTCACTTAAAGATTAAGTAAAGAAAAGTAATTATTTTGTTGGATTTTGATGTGATTTGATTTGATGTTTACTTTTGACTTTTCATAAACTTACTTTTCTTAATGATGTTCTAGAAGTTTCCTAATCATAATCAGTAAAAGTAAACATGTTTAGTTATTAAAATGTGTAATATATATGTTAAAACATGTTAACAAAGGTGCGACAACGTTGCGGCAACTTATAATCGACAAAATGTTGATTTTCGACAAAACGTTTTCCGGTCACATTTTGACGTTTTTGTTAAACTATTTATTCATGTAAACCAAACTTCAAAATTGATTTATTATTATATTTAAATAATTAAAACAAGCATATTTGACTTATAAAATAATATAAAATAATATCCAAATCTATTTATAAAAATACGACATCGATTTATCGATATGCGACGAAATTTGTCAACTTTTATAGAACGGGTTTTATATATTTATCAAACCATTATAAATTAAATTACTATTATTATCAAATGAGTTAGATATCGATTATATATATATATTTAAAAGGAATTATTTATCCTTTAAACAAATTTCTCGAATATTTATCCTACTTTATTGGAATCCAACTTTTGTCAATTTTACAATGGAAATCCAAAATCTTTATTCAATATCAAAAATAAGTTTACCATTCTTATTTATCATATAAAACATGATTGTTTAAGATTGAAAATTCAACATTTGAATATTTAAAATAATTAAATATCCCATTTTTAAAGTGGAAAAATTACTGGTTGTTACAAATATTCTTTTAAAGTTATTTAATTATATTAAAATTATTTTAAAGTTATTTAATTATTTTAATATTGTTTAAAAGTTATTTGTTTATAGTTAATATGTTTTAAGAATTTATAGAAGGGTTAATAAATTGAAAGATTAATTATTTAAGAATAATTATGGTTTTAAAATTAATAATAAGGATTATTAATAAGGTTTTAAAATAACTTATTATTATTTATAAAATGGTAAAGATTGATTATTATTATTATTTCTTAAACAATATTTTGGAATGATTGATTATTATTTTAAGGTAATTAAAGTTAATGATTTCCATTTATTTATAATGTTCATTATTAATAGATATTATTATATAATAATGTTTTGAAGTAAATGATTTTAACTATTTATAAATGTTTCCGAGACTATAAATAGAGTTAAAAGACTTGCATTTTATATAAAAAAATTATAAAATGGATTGAAGACTTAAGGGAAGGTTATTTGCAAGGGAAAAGAGTTTATAAATAATTGGATATTTATAAACGAATTTTAGAAATAGGTTTATAGATTTATAAAAGAAGTTTTTATAAATGGTTTATGGATTCATAAAGGGATTTTAAGTGATTTTTGAAATGTATAAGAAGCTTATAAGGGATTGAATTTTTATAAAAGGAATTATAAATGGTTTTTGGAAGGTTTATAAAATGATTTATAAATGGTTTGGAGAATTGTAAGAAAATTTATAAATGATTTGGAGTCGAATGAAAAGAGAATCTTTCTCAGTTTTGTAAATATACTTACACTGTTGAGATAAGTATATAGATATTTTCTAAATATTGAAAATATAGGAATCAGTGGATAATCTTGTAAAAGTATTCCTATACAAGAAATTTACAAGTGGTTTTTATTCGTAAGATTTTTATAAAACGAGGCTAGTGGTCGCTTATATGCTTAACCAATGTTGGTTTTCAACATGAAATATAATCTTTATTTGAATGTTTGTTTGTTTGATAGTTAAATAACCGACTATCAAATCTTGGCCTAAATATGTAATCCTTCTTAATTTTGGTGGTATGGAAATATTCCCTACTTAACACTGAAGGATTTTAACTCTGGAAATATCTAGAGGAAACACGAGAATTATATAGTACAGTTACCATCGGTGGTGCTATATTGTACGTATAAACTCGTTTTGTTCTTCTAGGACAAATGATAAGGAAATCAGTCCACTTAAACGGTTAGGGGGTGATCCCCGTTCTTATGTATTGTTTGGTTATTTCCAAAAGAACCAGTATTGAGCATTTCGAAAATCGGTGTTTGGTTTTTTGGAGCACCCGGGAAGCGGAGAGGTGTACTCATAAGAGATGACTCGAACCCGTAACCACTCCGAAAATCATATACGGTTCTATGGAGGAGATGCATGATATATTGGAATGTTGGGATCCATGTGTGATTCCGAGACCTGTTGGGGTATGGGAATCCGGGTGTGATTCCAAGATCTAATTTAGATGTGGGAATCTATGTGTGATTCCGAGACCCATTGGGGTATTGGAATCCATGAGGGATTCCGTGATCTATTTGGTGGCGGTGCGTAAGCTGGAATGCCGGACGTAGCTCATCAGCGGGAATGACTAAAACTAGAGATAGGAGGCATGGCCAGTAGGGTTGGCAAACCCATAGGGTGTAGTCAGCTCCTCCTAGATGTCACTTATAGTTGTTATGCATGCATGGGGCGATGCACTCAGTCTTAGCGAGACCGGCTATGTTTTTCCTATGGTACATCACTAGGGATGTATGTGCTTTAGAAGGATATCTCTGATCCTTGTGAAGGAGGACTGTTCCTCGAAGTACTGAGGGCACCTCCATGGAAATCCTACACAATTAACGAACGCGCCTTATCGATTTTCAATTATATACCTAGTATTGTTGTGATGTACGCTCACGAGCATCACAACTACTTGATTATTATTATTTTCGCCTTTAGACATTATTATAATATAAATGGATTTTCTATAGAAACAGTTTTGGTTATCGTATGGAAAAACCCATCTGTGTTTATGTGCAGCGTGGTCTTACGAGATACTCTTGATTTTCAAAGGATTTTTCTTATAACTTTAAATCCAGTTGGGTGTGTTTTCTCACGCTGGTTTTCCAGACCGACTCGGGTGTTATTTTATTATAATGCTCGGGTCAAACCGAGTATATTACAGATTAGTTTGGATGCTTGGAGATTCAAGAGACGAATTGGAGGCCAGAGACGTATTCACGTAGATGATTATTTTCCGATGTATTCATTGTTGTGTTTATCAGCAATTGTGAGGACAAGCTGTTATAACTGTCCAGGCTGAAATAGGTTAGTATACTCTGATTGATGACTATATATACATATATTACAGTTTTGTTTTTGTGTAAAGATTTATGGTATATTATAGATTATTCGTTCCACTGTAAGATTATGTGTTGTTTAGCTTTCTTCTTATCTTCTTCCTTGTTTCTTTTCCCTAACAATCGGGTCTTCCGGCATTCGATTCCTCGACATGTGATACAATGGACGTATTAGTGTCAATTTTCGACGGTCGAAAAACCCGGTCGTTACATATATATACACTCAAACTCATTCTAGGGTGCTACTGACCCTATCTCTAATGATTTACCGCATCAAATCCAAGGTTCTCGCTTAACCTTCAGCTCTGATACCAAATGTAACGAACGGGGTTTTTCGACCCTCGAAAATCGGCACTAATAGGCCCACTGTATTACATGCCGAGAAATCGAATGCCATAAAGCCCGATTTTTAGGGAAAAAGAAAGAAGGAAGAAGATAAGAAGAAAACTAAACAACACAGAATCTCACAGCGGAACGAATAATCTATAATATACGATAAACTTTACACAAAGTCAAACTATAATATATGTATATACAGACATCAATCAGAGTACACTAACCTATTTTAGCCTGGACAGTTATAACAGTCTGTCCTTATAATTGCTGATACATACAACAATGAATACAACAGAAAAATAACCAACTATGTGAATACGACTCTGGGCCTCTAACTCGTCTCCTGAAGCTCCACAGCATCCAAACTAATCTGTAATATGCTCGGTCTGACCCGAGCATTATAATAAAATAACACCCGAGTTTGTCTGGAAAACCAACGTGAGAAAAACACACCCAACTGGATTTTAAGTTATATAAAAATCTTTGAAATCAAAGGTATCTCGTAAGACCACGCCGCATATAAACACAGATGGGTTTTACCTTACGGTAACCAAAACATTTTATATAGAAAATCCATTTGTATTATAATAATGTCTAAGGATGAAAATAATAATAATCAAGTAGATATGATGCTCGTGAGTGTACATCACAACAATACTAGGTATATAATTAAAAACCGAAAAGGTCGTTTGCTAATTGTGTAGGATTTCCTTAGAGGTGCCCTCTGTACTTCGAGGAATGGTCCTCTTGCACAAGGATCAGAGATATCCATCCAAAGCAGCATACATCCTAGTGATGTACCATAGGAAAAACATAGATGGTCTCTCTAAGACCGAGTGCATCGCCCCATGCATGCATAACAACTATAAGTGACATCTAGGAGGAACCGACTACACCCTATGGGTTTGCCAACCGTACTGGCCATGCCTCCTATCTCTGGTTTTAGTCATTCCCACTGATGAGGCTACGTTCGGCATTCCAGCTCTTAAAATAGAACACGGAATCCCACATGGATTCCAATACCCCAATGGGTCTCGGAATCACGCATAGATTCCCACATCTCAATTAGATCTTGGAATCACACTTGGATTCCCATACCCCAATGGGTTTTCGAAATCACACATGGATCCCAACACCTCAATATATGACGAAACTCCTCCATAGAACCGTATATGGTTTCCGAAGTGGTCATGGGTTTCAAGTCATCTCTTACGAGTACACTCTTTCTCTTACCAGGTGCTCCACAAAACCAAACGCCTATTTTTTGGAATGCTCAATACCGGTTCTTTTGGAAATAATCAGACAATACATAAGAATGGGGATCATCCCCTAATCGTTTAAGTGGACGGATCTCCTTATCATTTGTCTTATAAGAATAAAACGAGTTTATATGTACAGTATAGCACCACCAATGGTAACTATACCATATAATTCTCATGTTTCCCCTTGATATTTCCAGAGTTAAAATCCTTCGGTGTTTAGTAGGGAATATTTCCATACCACCAAAATTAAGAAGGATTGCATATTTAGGCTAAGATTTTGATAGTTCGTTATTTAACTATTAACAAACACACATTCAAACAAAAATTTATTCCATAGGTGAAAACAACATCGGTTAAGCACATAGCAACCACCGGCCTCCTTTTAATAAATCTTTCATTCATTTTAAAAGCACTTTGTAAATTACTTGTACAAAAATATCTTTACACGGGTATATCCGCCCATCCCTATATTTACAATACTTAGAAAATATCCATTTACTTATCTCTACGGTATAAGTATATCCACAAAATTGAGATAGATTTTCTTTTTATTCGATCCTCGTTTCATTTATAAATTCCCTTACGGTTCTCCAAAACCATTTATAAACCACTTTATAATCTCCGAAAAACCATTTATAATCCCTTTATAAAAATTCAATCACTTATAAGCTCTTTGTACATTTCAAAAATCATTTATAAACCCTTTATAAGTCCATAAAACCATTATAAAATGCCTTTAATAAATCTATATACGCATTTCTAAAATTCGTTTATAAATATCTAACCATTTATAAAACCCTTCACCATGTAACTAATCTTCCTTACGTCTCCAAACCATTTCATAAGCTCTTTTATAAAATCCAGATCTTTCAACTCCATTCATAGGTTTCGGAAACATTTATAAACAATTAAAATCTTTTACTCCAAAACACCATTTTTTAATAATAATTATTAACACTAAACATTTAAATTAACGAAAATTATTAACTTTAAACATCTTAATAATAATTAATAATTCCAAAATATTGTTAAATAAACAATAATAATTTATCTTTACCATTTTTATAAATAATTATAACTTATTTCCAAAACTTATTAATAATCCTTACTATAAATTTTGAAACCATAATTACCCTTGAAATAACTAACCTTTCAATTTATTTACCCCTTTATAAATTCTTAAAACCTATTAACTATAACAAATAAATTTTAAACAATATTAAAATAATTAAATAACTTTAAAATAATATTAATATGATATCATAACTTTAAAACAATTTTAATATCTTTACATAACTTTAAAAGAATATTATTATAATTAAATAACCCTAAATTAATATTATAATTAAATAACTTAAAAACAATATTAATATAATTAATGAGGTAATCCTTAAAATTATTTCTGAAACCCAATTTTGGATTTTAAAATTGTTCCTTGTCTCAAAATCAATTTTTGATTTAAACAGCAATTTATAGTATTTTTAAAATACTAACTTGAGGCCAATAGCCACCCAACACTTAACCAATATCAATATAGATTTTCTATCACTTCTAGGTTTTAGTTTTCGACATATAACAATGTTATAACTATAATGTCCACAATCAGGTTTATTTTTAATTAATCCATATAAAATACATTATTGATTCAATTCAACAATAGCGAGGAATCCTGTTGGATCCCTCCAACCTGTTTTCCCTACATAAAAAATGTTATACAATCATAAAATATAAATCAACCACTTCGAGGCGGGATTCGTATACAAAGGGTCATCCGCTCTTACACGGGAACGTAATAGGGTCTCATCCGCTCCAATAGGCGGCAATATATCCAAACCAACTAATAAATATAATAATTTATCAAAACAATCATTCAACAATTTTTATCAACTATAAATCATACTGTGATCCAAAAAGGTGAGTTTAACTCACCGAAATTTCTGTTGTCGCCGAAGCATTTTAGTTTGGAACTAAAATCGAACGACGTCCGATTTTGGCCCAAATTTCAATGGTCTCCAAATTCTTCCAAACCAGTTCCATCGCGAAGCTTTTGTCGCTACGAGTGCAACGCAAAAATCTGCGCCTCGATTAGACCTCGTATGGAAAAGATACACAAATTATATGCTTTTGAGATTTAATGATATAAAAATATACTAATTACAATCCTTAATTATAATTACCCCAGCTAAAACCTTCTCCCCCAAATTCCTAATTGCTTTCCCTCCCAAACTCCATTCGAACCCCTCATTGTGCACGGTCGTGCCACTGACTTGCCTCTCCGATCAATGAAAACAACTTTCGAGGATGCCGCCAAACTCCCCATCGGAAACTCCACCTCCCAATCCCCATAAATCGAAGCCCGAACTTCCCTAAAGCATTGCGACCCTCACCCTCCTCCCCTTCAGCCACCGTTCGATCGCAACTCCCAACCTCGACCGCGTCACACGAAATTCACCCACCAAGTGCTAAATCACCATAACATGAAATTGAACTCCATTTCACAAATCAATGCCCCAATTAGATAAAATCACAAACCCTAGTCAAAGCCATGCTCTGACAAACTATCGAGCCACCCCAATCGACGGCCAAACAATACCAACGCAAGCCCAATCGAAGATCCCCACGAAATGGAATTTTTAAAACTGGTTTCATAATCGATCTATTTTTCTTTGATTGGATTTTTCTTTTTCTTTTTTTAATTTTCTGGTTTCAATGAGAGGGAAGAAGCAATTTAAAAAGGAAGATGAGTATGGTTAGGGGTGTGGGCTGATGTGAATAAACATGGCTGTGTAGTTAAATCCAAGTAAATATATTATTTAAAATTCAAAATATCTAGCTAAATAATTATGGACCCCAATCAAGACGTGACGCTCGGCGTTCTATATGTTATACCCCTATTCCGAATGCAATGGGACTAGTTTCGGGACCTAATTCGATCTTATGTGGAAGATAGCATTTTGAACCCAATTATAATATTAAATTTAATATTAATTTCAACGCGTTTCCATCCCGCACGACCAAACGATACGTCCAATCGTTACAAAACTTGATGGCATATTATAATTTATTATTACGGACCCAATGACACTAGTTTTGTCAAAATCTGAGACAGTGCCCCGGAAGGCTATTTTTATATGTTATTTAAAACGAGTAAATTTCAAAATTAGCTAAATCACAATTAAATAAAATTTAAAAAAATTTATTATCTTCATTCTTATTAATGTAGGAATTTAATAAGCTTTTAAATCATTTTTATCCAAATAAAAGTCCAAGATTCAATTATTTAAACAATTTCAATTATTAAATTTAACAATTAAATTATCCAATAAATCGCTATTTTTGAAATTCAAGTTATTTAATCTGTGAAATTAACCTTTCAATATTTAAAATTAATTAACTATTCTAATTTTAAATAAATAAAATTCTGGGTCGTTACAGTAGGTTTAAAACTAAGGAATTGACGTTAATTATCCATGTAAAAATCTAGTTTGCAGTCAAAGAGGTGATCGATAAATGCACCCTAGCAAAAACTTGGTTCTGCACAATTGCGACATAGAGACTCTAATTTCCCGCCCATCTGGAATAAATGTGTGTCTGCGACAGGATCTCATCATCAAAATCCCAAATCACTAGGTAGCTAGAATCTCAACCATCAAGTTGAACACCCTCTAGTCTCCGGGAATCTGCCATATGTCGTAGTCATGCTCTTCATCAACAGCGCTTTGCGCATCGCCAGCACTACATATGGTACTTCGGAATTGGCATGAAAATCTTCACTCTAAAATATTTCCAACCCATAGTTGCTTTTCCCATTCCCTCGGAGTGGAACTTCAACTACTTCTATAGTTGGAATTCTTAAAATTTAACGTAAAAATATAATAATACTAGATAGGAAAGTATGAATACGTTCTCTCAATTTATCGTAATTCCTCTAATCTACAAACCTAGGCTCTGATACCAAATGTAACAACCCATAACTTAATGGGCCTAAATTTCAACAAAAATTGAAACCCAAGTCCATCAAAGCACAGATCGTTGGATTTGGTACCTGCAAATAAGCATAAGAATTATGAGAGATTGATAGAAATCTAAACTCACAGCAGAAACATTAATGGGATAAGAATACTAATTATGACTACTACCTTGGAATTAATGGTATTTGTTGGATAACAGGTTTTCACATAAGGATCGAGCATGAGAGAAAAGAAGACTTCCCTAACAACAAAGCATATCCAGCTCCAGTGTCCTGTTCCTCTAAATCTATCCTATGGGTTGTAATGAGGAGAGTTAGAACAATGTTCTGGTGACTGGAAAATCTATAAACTATCCATAACATAAATTTATACCTATTGATTTTCATTTAATTTTTATGTCTATTAAGGTTAGTAACTCTAAACTTACATTGCACACACGATTACTTACTTACCCCTTCCCAAGGTACAAAATACTGATGAAGTCTTATCAAACACCCAATACTTCCAAACCCATTTGTCACTTAATACTTCTAAATATGAAGCGGGCTTCTATAATCATCACAAAATACTTTTAAAAGAGAAATAGGTAGACTCTGTCATTAATACCTCAATCAAGGTAGACCCGATCATTTAAGACCTATTCCCAAGGTGGTTTTCTAACAATGTTGTCAATAGTCGGTGGGTCCTAGCTACAAAGACCTCTAACCACTATTTAAGGCTTCCAAGATTTAATGTCCAACTATTACTGCATCTATCGCCAATAAAATCATAGCCATGTAAGAGACAGTACCCAAGTCACTTAATACCTTTAAAAGGACTAGGCGGACTTCTAATCATTTAATACATATATTCTAAGCAGGTCCTACACCACTTAATATATATCCCCAGGCGAACTCCTCGCTGGTACTATCGTTATTACAGCCTTAGCAATGTGAGAGACTGCACCCAAACCACTTAATACCTCATTAATAAGGACTAGGCAAACCCTTGACCATTTAGCACCAATTAATAGGTAGGTCTTTGTTATTTAATACCTAACCCCAAGGCGGACTCCTCACTGGCACTGTCTAGCTGACATTGCTTGGAATCTCACTAGGTTACTTAATGCTTCTTTTTAGGAGAGAGGCGAACCCTAAAACAGTCGCTTAATACCTCAAACCCGAAACGAACCCTTACCGAGATATCCACTATTACTCTAAATTACAAATATGGAATATAATTAGGTTACTTCTTTCGGTAGGGACGTGGGCCCAAAAATCGCCACTTAATACCTCAACACTGAAGTAAATCCTTTTAGAGACATCCTTATTTATTTGGAATCAAATTAGGTTACTTAATACTTCCTTTTGGGAAAGAGACGGACCCTACAACCACTTAATACCTCAAATCAGAAGCGAACCCCTATGGAGATATCCCTCACCGCTCCTAATTCTAAATTTGGACAATTTATTACTTTTCAATTAAGAAAGCAGGCCCAATCTCTCACATCGTCATGGGTCATAGGATTAGTGATATCTCACATCAGTAGTAAGTGCACTCGACTACTAGTAGCCTCAAAGTGAAGAGCAGTCTTCCATTAAGTGAATCCACTAACCTTGCATCACTAACCTACTAAGTCTAATTAACCATCCTAAGTCTTTACTTATATTATCTTAGAAAGACATTGGACTTAGCTTACTAATTCCATTTTTATTTAAGGCAATAAGGTTTATCTTAAATGCTTAGCTACCCATAAATCCCCTTTTAATGCTCATAAATGTCAATTTGTCCATAAAATCCTAATGAACATTTCCTGATACATTTGTGTATGATTACTAATGTCAAATTAGTAACCTTTTTAACTATTCCATAGTTATTAATTCAACTTCTTTATTTATCAGTCCCATTAATCCATTTACCCTATCAAATTAAACTCTCATATTTATTGCAACTTATTTCTCATTTATTGGAGTTATAACTTTTTAAATTCCTTTCTCATTAATTAGTTATCCTAAATGTGAATATTACGTAGAGGCATCGTTATTAGCTAAGTTTTATTTTAATTATTATAAGTGCAGTAAATTACGTACAAATATCTACTTTTATCAAATATATTATAGTTATATATCTTCACTAAAAAAAATTTTCCATGTTCAATTGTTGGAATCATATCTAAAAAGATTATCCAGTTGTAATTACAAGCAATAATCATTTCTTTTGAAATTACAAGTAATAATCATTTCTTTTGAAATTAAAAGCAATAATCATATCTAAAATGTTTCCATGAATTAGTCTAATCTAAAATAGATTTAACTTTAAAATATAAAAGATTACATCGTTTGAAATCACAAGCAATAATCATTTCTTTTTATTACTGAAATAGATGGTGTAAAGTACGAATGTAAACTACAATGAATTCATACTTTACACATCTCTTGCTCTTTTTATTTGCATCCATTCCTTGGTAGATCAAACGCTGTATTTTTTCTAAAAAGGAAAGAAATCAAACTAATTTACAAATATTAAACGGATATAAATTCCAACAATCCAAACAAAGAAAAGTTTACATTCCAACAAGATTAGGGTAATAATCTAAATTCATAACATTATTATACAACTTATTTTAAGATCTGGAATAAATTTCATCTAAATCAATATTCCAAATTCATATTTTTGGAACTTATTTCCAGATCAGGCTGTAAATAATTCTATATCAATTCATAAAAAATAATATGTAGGTGATATTTATTATATTCAGATTAAATTCAATTTGTTGCCTACAACTCGTATAGAATTAACCAGTCAGGCATAATAATCAAATAAACACCAACGCGATAATTCTTATATTACAACAATCTATAAATTTTCCTAATCACCTTTTAAAAGTGATCCAAATCCTCAGATCTGAAGTAGAACCTTTGATTCATCTCCATATCCTTTTTAATCCAAGAAATATGTATAAAAAAGGTATACACATATATTAGAATTACATATCTGAGAAGAGATTTGGGATTGGGAGAGAAAATAGATACAAATATATGTAAATTACCTCAAATATGCGTATAGTTGATTCTCTTCTCTTGTCCTTTTTATTAGATTTCTATTCTTCCCCAATTTGTATGAATATAGATATAAATATCTTATTTTTATAATTTAGAAAGAAAGTGGAGAATAAGAAATGGCAGAGCTTTGCTACTGCCTCCAGAAAAATATGAGAAGAGAATGGAGGGTTTGGCCTGAATTTATAGGTGCTAGAAGCAACCAGAACCGTTAGATTGAAATATGTTAAATCCGGGCCGTTGGGCCTAGGCTAACCCTAACCACCACACATAAAGCGATCGACCGCCCCCTTCCTAGTAGTCGACCGCTCTTATATCTGGGTCGACCTATGAACCTTAGATAATTAATATATAAATGTTAATTTATCTACTCGAATTATTTTCTTTCTGAATTCGTTTTTCGTCCGTAACTTCTTCGTTTGGACTCCGATCGCAAAACTCCAAATATGAAAGTTGCTTAGAATTTCGCCACAAACCCAATGGTACAAGTTTCATAGTCTTCATTGTTATATAAATTCCATTTTTGGAACCTAATTAATTGAGTAACCAACTAACTAAATAACTAATGCCAAATTACAGGGTGTTATAGGATAAAGGAAAGAAGGTCTCGGAAGGTATGCTTCCTTACGAACAAAATTTTATGATACTTTGGATTATTGGATTTAGTAGTAGAATATTTTATTTAAGTGATTTTATGATTTGATTAAGGAAACTACATAAGACCCTGATCCAAATCCAGTAATAGAAATCCATCACGATGATAAGTGTGATGGAGTGGATTTAAGTAGAAAGATCTAGTAGCGATCAGAGTGCGCAACGGAAACTAATAGATTTATTTCTAGCTGTACTAAATTACTTATTTAAGTTTATATATAGTTGGTTGCATATTTATGGATTTTTTTGAGAATGTAGGTTTTTGAAGGAGAAGTTATCACTTATAAGAATATAAGCTATCTTAGTTCTAAATGAAGTGGCTTGAGTTGAATTATCTCTCGATGATGTTAAACTTACTTATTTAACAAAGTATAAGCTATGGTTTTCCCAAGTTAAGGCATAAGGGGATTAAAGAATATTATTTTATAAGAAACAAATAATATTGGAATTTGATTATGTTAATTTATCCGTTGTAGTTATGATTTTTGATCGTTGCACCTGACCAGTGTTATCGATTGGATTTCTAAACACTAAACCGACATATTTCAACATAACAAATATTCTGAATAAAAGATATTATTCTTAGAGAAGATTGATTGGAATTTTGTCGGAATCTATTACTGTGTGATAAGCTAATAATTACTTTTTGGTAATTCGATCGCATAGAATGAATTTTGATCCTATTTGAAGTATCATATATCAGTCCGATGTAATATTTTATAAGCTATGGAATTTCTAAAAGATTTGGTTAAATTTTAATAGCCAAAGATTTTACTAATTAGATCAATTGTGAATCTACCTTTCAGAAAACAATGAAACTCGGATTTGGTTAAATCCTTGATATTCAACCATGTGGACTGAGAATTAAGTTATAAAAAAAAGATCTTGGATTATTATTTTACTATGATCTTAAATTTAAAAGAGTATAGGATTATATTAACCAGCTTTAAGAGTTGACCACACTTGCTCGACCAAATCTAGATTAATTAGAATGATGAATCAGTTTTAGTAGACCAAATTTAAAAATTAGTAAAGCAATGATGATTTTGGAAATTTTGTAGACTCGAGTTAAGCTTGAGTTAAAAATTAGGAATATATAATAGAAGATTGAGTACCCCTAATATTGTCTACCCAAGTTAAATAAGATTTAAAGGATTAACTTTATTCCTTAAAGTAAAGTAAGAGGAATGAGGATGGTTGAGTGATACCTGATTAACTCACGAAAAGTACTCAAATCATAACAGTTCAAGTTGACTATACTGTAGAAGATTTTTATTTATATAACAATTAATATAATTGATTGACTTGTCAAGATATAATCGAGAATCTGGACAAGATTATCAAACCAAAATGAGGAGTTAAGATATAAGGATGTTTCATTTGTATAATATAAATTCAAAGGTCGAGTAACCCTAAAGATTCGAAAGATCGAAGAACTAATACCACGGACATGACCCAATTAGTTTTAACTCATTAGATGCGTTTAAAATTTAATTTGAGTCATGGTTGTTAGTTTAAATTTTTAATTGATTATTGTATGCATGGATATATAAATATAATTAAACGTCATCAAAAATAAGTCACGGTACTCTTCGATAAATTACGAGGATGCAATTTCTTTAAGAAGGGGAGTCTGTAACATCCTGTTACTTTAAGGAATATAATAATATCCAATTTGGATATTTATCGGGAATTTTAAATAAAAAATAAATTGTTGAAATTTAAAATTGAAAAGAATTCAAATTAAATGAAATTTAACTCTAGAAATATATTTTTAATTGATATAAAGTTGAAATAAACAATAAAAGAAGTTAGAAAATAATTTTGAGAATTTTTGTTGAATTTAATTCAATAAAAAGCAATTTTAGAGTTTAATTGAAATACAATAATTTAAAATTCAAATTATAAATTTGCATTGCATTTTTGAAATCCAAAAGTTGTTTGGGAATTGTTTTGTTAAAATAAATTATATTCGAAGAATTTTGAAATTATTTTATAATTGAAGAAAAATGAAAGGTATTATTTTAAAAAAAGGAAAATTGTTATATGTATAAAATAAAAAATTTCGTAAGACGCCTCGATGGAATTTTGATTGGAGATCGAACTACGGTCAGATGATAAAATAGTTAAGGGTTCGAAGTGAATTAAAAAAAGTGAAATTATATCATTCAACCACTGTACTTCATACGTAATCGGTATTATAACTCATTATAACCTTAATTCTTAATTATTAAAAGCTCAACCCTATTTAAATACATTAACTTCATGCTCATTGCTACACACTTTTTGAAAACTTCAAACTACGTAAAACACTTCGCCTTCTCCATTATCATCTTGGTCAGGAAGTTCGCCTTCATAAACAACAATAGCAAGTTCCTTTTCAAACAAATGTGAGTATAAATCTTCAGCAACCTGTTAGTAGGGAGTATAAACCTTCAGCAATCCATCAGTGAATACAATGAATATTCACCTTCTTAAAAGCTTACAGTGTCAACATGGCTTGCCTTCATCTTTATGTTCATCAATATTCCAATGTCAGTATATATATTATCCTTGAACCTTTCTTCTGATTATAAAATGGGTATCCACTTTTAATAATTGTTTTGTTCCATCTTTTTTATATATAGTCATTACATGATCATCATTTCACTCTTTTATATACTAAAATCAGTTATCAAATTCAGTAAGTTTATTGCCTCTTTATTAAGTTTAAATCTTACTAACTTATTAATGCTATGATTATTAATATCAAAAATCTACTAACCATGATTCAGTAAGTACATTGCTTGTGTACATTTGAATTTGAGCAAAGTCCACAGACCATTAATCCAAGTTTGCATTTTTATACACCTACTGTTAATAATGAACTCAACCACACGTGGAACTTTGACAATAGTTCAACCCATGCTTGCTACATTATTCTTTTAGAGAACATTATAATAAAAGTCATGCAAACTGTATGATAAACACACATTCTCTTCAAAATTTTAATCACCTATAACTCAAAATCTAAGATGAATTTGAGCATGCAACCAAAAGGTAATATGTAGAGGGAAGTGAGATGGACAAATCGACTAGCTTTAATTATATCTTCGAACGCCATGGAGATCAAAAATGACACCATCATGTCCATGTCTGTATGACAAGCAGGAGCGTTAAGGTTGGAACACAAGGTACTGATAGGATCGTATTGTATCGTTGAGTGTAACGATGCCCTCTGTTCGATTGTTGGTAGCCTGAAGTGGAAGGGCCATGGCCAAACAGTCGATAAGGAAGAAGTGAAGTTGTACACCTTCATGCATGGGAAGAAATGGAAAGTGCCAAAGTTGGGTGCCAACAAGGATTTCAGGAGGTGGTGTGGCTGATGCTGGGGTCGTAGCAGTCCAAAGCGGTAATGTTTGGCGAAGTGGGGTTGCATGGATGCAGGTAATCTTTTGGTTAGTCTAGGAAATGAAGGAAAATACAAGAAAAGAGAAGAGGACATGATACAAAAAGGAAAATAAGGTATAGTGTGTGTCTATATATATATATATATATATATATATATATAACCATAAAGGATACTCTACTTCTTTTCTTTAAAAAAGGTATGTCCACGTCCACGATGAGACATTGTGCACTATAATGATTTAATTTGAAATGTTATCTAATTCTTGAATACTTAATAGTATATGCTATGGATGATTTTTGTGCGTTGATGGTTGAAATATTTTGGAATTTAATCCATATTTTTAAAGTTTAAATTGACATTATTTATTATATTCTGGACTTAAATTTAAATCAAAGAATGAGCCTTTCTAAATAGTCCAAAATGAATTTGGCTTAAATAAGGGAATATTTTTATGGATTTAAATAATAGAGAAGCTTATTATAAAATAAAGTGAAATTATTTTTAAAAAATAATTTGAATTTGGATTTAAACTATAAGAGATAAATGGTTTAAATATATAAGAGAATTTTTGGAGACTTACTGAGATATTATTCAAAATACTTTATAAATGAATTTAAATTCATTTATTATATAAATACAAGTATTTTATTTTTGAATTGAATATTAAATGATGTTGAAAAATAGTTGGTTAAATTTAAAAGAATTTATATTATGACTTCAAAGAAAGAAAAACCAAGTATATAAGTAAATATTTTGAACATGGGTACATTGTATAAAACATGAAATATGAGTTTAAATTGGGTAAATAAAAAATTTGTTTGAATCTGATTCAAAATATCGATCGTCTAGTTTACCCATAATTTTTTGTACTCATGTTAAGTCAATGGAAACTTGCTCGATTAGAATTGAATAAATTAAATAATACTTGCCTAGAGTGTTGAGTGAAATCTATTTATATTACCAAGTATGTTAGCACCAAAATTGGTCACTAACACCCAAAGAGAGTTTTGTGTAGAGAGATTAATGAAGAAGGTAAATTAAAACTGAGGAATAACACACTGGAATGCAGTAATAACTATAAGAAAAAAGAACACCAAATTTATAGTGGTTCGGCGTAACTGCCTACGTCCACTTTGAGTTTAATCTTTATTACTTTTCCAATAATTGAATACAGATACAATCCGTACACCAACAACTTGAATACAAGTTTTAACTGAAAATGAATGAGTCTTGAAAATGGCAGAGTCTCCCTAGTGTTCTCGAAAAAAGGTCCCTTTCACTGTGCCCATGCCCTTCTATTTATAGACGAAGATGGGTTGGACTTCCCTCACGGGCCCAGGAACAAGGTATCTCGGCCCGTGGTAAATAGCTTCTGCATACCGAGCCAAGGATGCCGAACGGCAATTGCCGAGCGAGGTTGGTCGAACCAGAGAATGCCGAGCGAGGATTCCATGCCGAAAGGCACTCGTATGCCGAGCCACATATCCAGGTCAAACGGCACTCGTATGCCGAGTGACATATCTAGGTCGAACTACATTCGTATGACGAGCGAGGCCTGTGCCGAACGAGGCCTGTGCCAAACGAGGCCTGTGCCGAACGAGGCTTGGTGTGCCAAACGAGGCCTTTGCCGAATGAGGCTTGGTGTGCCGAACGAGGCCTGTGCCGAGCAACGCTTTGTGCCGAATGAGGCCTGTGCCGAGCGACACTTTGTGCCAAGCGAGGGCTTGAGCCGAGCGAATGCTTTGTGCCGAGCGAGGGCTTGTGCTGAGCGAAGGCTTTGTGCCGAGTGAGGGCTTGTGCCGAGCAATGCTTTGTGTCGAGCGATGCTTTGTGCCGAGCTGGGCTTGTGCCGAGCAAAGGCTTTGCATGCCGAACGGGAACCCTGTGCCGAGCCTCTCGTTACTGGGTCAAATAACCGGGTAACACTTGCCCCCCAAAGCATATCATGAGAGTCAATCATGATATGATTTGAACCATAAGACATCTACGCTTACCGCTCCTTCATCACACCTCCTCTTTTTCACGGCTCGGTCCATACTCGTGCGCCGGGCCATTCGATTGTCAAGTCTGGAAGTCGTTCGGCATAACTCCCACCGAACCATTAGCATAACTTGACCTGGTCCACCAGTCGATGCCTGTTCGACTTCCCTTCTTCCTATATAAGCTGATACTTCTTCTTCTTCCCCCTTTTACTTTTACCTCTGTTCTATAAGACTTCCGAACTCATCTTCCACCAGACTTCCGCTAACACTATACCCTTTCCTTTTCTTCTTGAATTTAATACATTGCCTCACATCCCCTCCCAACAACGAACCTGACCGGCTTTCAAATCCAATTCTAGAATTTTCCCCAAGCTTCAAGCCATTTCTTAGTTAATAACTTCTCTTTTAAACGCTTCACCCAGACTAGGAAGTTTTGATACGAGATTCGAGTTCGTGAATTTTCATAAGATCGAAGACAGTAGGAACCGCGTGGATGAGGAAGACGAATCGCGATTAGAACACGTCTTAGGGCTAGGTGAAGAGGAGGAAGGAAGAGGGCGTCAGAGGTGTTTAGGACATGAGTTCTTGTTGGGTTGTTGAGTGAGGGAATAGGAATGGTGGTTGGCTTAGTAGGAAGTAGCGAGGTTAGGGAGTGTAAGTTAAGTGTGGCGTGCGAGTTGGAAGAGAACTTATGGCTGTGTCTTGGCATGACTTTCATGTGTCGAACGATGAAGAGAAAGTGGAGAAGAGAAACATGAGTCATGCCGAACGGCGAAGAGAGAGCGCGAGAGAGAAGTGAGCGAGTGTTGGGTTTAGAGTGCCGAGCAATGTGGCTCGGTATTACCGCGACTCGGCATGACTCCCGCATGCCGAATAGTGAAGAGTGAGAGCAGGAGAGTAGTGAATGTTGGGCTTAGAGTGCCGAGCGTTGCGCTCGGTATTAAGCCTTTGGAGTGTGGGGGAGTCTAGGTGGTTGCTTAGTCGAGTCTTTTGAATGCCGCTTGGCATTTAGTTTTTAAAGTAGGCAATAATAGTCGAAACCATTACAACTCGAACATAATTCGTGTTGATTTGACCCACTTATTATGTCTAAATATATGACACAAACAAGGACAAGGACTTAAGCAAACAAGCATATCGTCCAATCCAGATTGATAATTCCCCTGTCTCAACAACTATAAATCTGAATTTAATTTGATAAAAAAACAAACAATATCCTTCGACATCTAATGCCAACTTCCAAGTTCAAAACTAAAAACCATCACAGGACGCTTATACTTTATTTTATCAGCTTCATAGCTTTTAATTTCCTGACACTTATTCTCAAACAATTGCACTAGTCCACACACCACATAGGGGAGCACTTTTGTCATTATGTCTAATATTGATTGTCTTTCAAGTATAGTTGAAACACGTGTTTAATCAAATTCAACATTTATTGAAGATGTCTAGAAAGTCTAGCTCCGCCACAGTTTCAGATAAACCCGGGCCGAGTACTCAACAGGAAGTGATTGGAACTTCAAATCCATCGACAACTCCTGTACAAGATATTCCGAGTCCCACGATCGCATCTGTTGACCTGACTCTCGATGCCCTAGATGCAGCGATCTTTCTAGACAATCCGGTCGATTCTCAAGCTTCGAGAATTAATGAAGGTGCCCTTCGCCGACTATGCTAGATACATGGAATTCATTTTGACGATGTACTGGTCCCATCAGGGCAAGATGGTCCCCACCTGCCCTCAGCCGGATATACTGCCTGCAACAAATTTATGTGTTGGGTTGGTAGCGTGCCACCATTCAATTCCTTCCTCCGCGACGTGCTACAATATATGGAGATCTCCCCAGCGCAGTTACATCCCAACAGTCACGCGTTTTTATATGGAACGTGCATTCTCTTCATGGGCATTCTATTCAGGCTCCCGACTCCAGGCGATATCCACTACATTTACCATTTCAAGAGGTGGTCTGACAGCCCATCCTTCGTATTCCTCGAGCCACATAGCAAGTGCCAAATCCTCACAGGGGCGTGGAGCAAATTCGCCCATTATAAGCAAGAGTGGTTTTACATGCGCTGCCCCCTGGTTTCGTGAGGAGATGGCTAGAAGGGAGTAAGTTTCTTTTCTGGATCAAAACTTATATGCAGCAGAAAGTGCATTTTTTTCTAAACCCTTTCTCGACTTTTACAGGTATCAGCCTACGTCCCGAAGGCTCTGGTTACTCTAAGGCCGTCGAAGCTATCCGAGCTGTTCCCGTGGAAGACCGGGACATCAGATCCATCATTTTCAATGAATCGCTCTCAAAATTTGGGTTGTTAGCGGAAGGTCGCCGAATAAGTCTTCCTCACAGCGTCACCACAACCGGACTTGCCTTGGATAGAGGAAAAAGGCAAGTTGGGCCTTCAGTGCCTCCGACAAGAGAAACTCCCGAGGTATCTGAGGAAGGTGAAATAAGGGAGGCTGAAGCTCCGGGTGGGAGTGTAAGTCCTGCTCTGAAACCAGCCGTTGAAGCACATGGCACTGTTGAACCACCTCCCCTTCAAAAGGGAAAAGAAACTATCTTACAAGTTGAGGAATAAAGTCGTGGGCGGAACTTCAAAAGTGACAATTACTCCGATGGAGAAAGAGTCGTCTCCACAACACTTAGTGAGTTCATTGAAAGGCCTGTCTGACCTTACAATTCTTGATGATTTTCTCAACTACGGCTTCGATGACTCGGAAACCATAAAACTTCATTCACCAGCGAGAAGCAGTGAAGGCGTTTAAGCCCATCACCAAGGAGAAAAAACTCCAATAAGTAAAGCTAAAGAAACTGGTCCGTTGGGGGGAAACACTTGGACACACACGAACACTTAAACTTTACCTTGCACTTAAACTTTAGTCGTCATGCCATTTTTGCTAACTTGTCATCACTTAACTTCTGCGCAGGTGATAAGGACGTTCTCACGGATTCAACCGCCTTTGCGGCTCTTCCATTTTCCATCCTTCCGGCCGAGACTCTGGATATGGAAAACGCCGAGATAGAGGTGACGACAGCAACAGAGATTATCACCCTCGAGATTCATCTTCTCTAAGGAAAATTCACAGTCACTCATCGTACTCCATCGATCCCCCACCTCCACTAGATCAAGGCAGGGAGAAATCAGGTCAAAGGGGGCCACAATCTGAAACTCTTTGCGACCAACACTCAGGTTCCTCAAGTACTAGGCAATCTCGGGAGGTTCATAAGAAGTCCGTAGTTTCGACTAAGCAAATCTCCTCTACTCCTGCACCTGATCCGTCGGTAGCGGAGAAACTTGCCGAGCTTAAAGCGACATTCCCAAGAATATGCTTTAACGGACTAAAATTTCTTCCAGCCATCCATCCTATTCTGGGGAATGTTAAACATAGTGCCCTTGCTTGCACCAATGATGTTTATGTTCAACATGATGCATTTGTTCACTTGGTCGAAAAAGTTTCTAAAGTTTCTATGGAACGCCAACATGAAATTGATCGTCCGAAGCTCGAGGCCATCCATGACAAAGACATCATTAGGGCCCAAGATAAAGAGCTTTCCACGTATAAATCTCAACTTGAGGCCGCTCAGAAGAACGCTAAAGATACTGCAGAGGCTGTCAGTCGCTTGGAGGCCACACACAAAAAGGAGGTCGATGAAGCTGTCCAACTCTGTGGTGCTTTAGCTTTAGAGAAAGACTCCGTTCAAAAGGAGAGAGATGCGTTCGTTCAACGAGTCAAAGTGTTGGAAGAGCTACTTCTCAAAGAGAAAGAAGAAAAGGTTGCTGCTCAAGAGGAGTCGCAACGTTATTACGACGAGATTGTCGCTACACGACTCCTGAAGGAAAAGCTAGATGAAGAACTCTCCAAGGCTGAGACGCTGAAGGATGAAGCCCGCGAAGAGGGCAAAAGAATAGCATTTACAGAGATGGACTCTCACCTTGAGGCGGCCGCCGAAGCTGGTAGGGAGGAGATCAAATGCCAATTCGATCCGCTTATAGCCGAGTACAACGCTCGAGTCCTCATGCATCGTGACTTAACATTTCTCGGCGAGGGTTACCTCGAATCTTTGGCCAAAGCATGGGAGACTTTGATCAGGATCAAAAAGGTTGAGTTGGGAACGAAAGAGATTGACGAAGATGCTTTAGTGAGGGAATTTCTTCGAGGGAATGAGCCTTTGGACTTGTCTGTGGTGAAGGCTATTTACAGCAGAGACTCTCCCATATCAAAGGGAAAAGACAACATTGACGGTCCATCCGGAACAGAGTCTCCGGTTCCTCCCCCTACTCTGCCGTCCAGTCGTCCACCACTTGACCCCTTTGAGCAACACATTGGCTATGACCCGAAGGACCCTGGACTTAATATTCATGTTTTATCTCCTATTCCAGAAGGCGAAACTCCTCGAACAGTTGAGAGTCAACCAGATACCGGTACATAACTTTTCCTCTAAAGTTCAAAGGGTCCTCACTTTAAGCGAGTGATAAATGTATTCTTACATTTGTTTCTTATGATTCTGCATAGGTCATCCTGATCCCGTACCTACTCCAAGGAGCGATGCCGCCACGAAGAAGGAGGAGAAGACGGGAGAAACAACGCAAGCGGAAGAGACTCCCGGACCTGACTCTCAAGTGATTGAGGCGCTTAACGAAGACAAATCCGACAATCCGTCGCCCATCGAGGAACATTACGAAGTTGAAATTACTGGCGCCTCCAAACACACTTCAAAACCGAGCATGAAGGAACAGGTCATTGAAGAGGGGAGAAAGAAAGCCAAAATTAAGGCCGAGCCTCAAGTGGTAGAACTCGATGACCCAATGAACAAGCCTTTGAAGATTATTCTTCCAGGTGGGACCAGGCCGTTAGAAGTTCCTCCTTCCTCTGACACCCTTTCTCTAGCGAGCAAAACGTCCAAGAGAAAACATGTGGGGGAGGAGTCGTCTGAGAAATCAAAGAAGGAGAAGAAGCCAAAGAAGTAAATATCATGCTCGTTCAACGAGAATCAGCCTGGATTATGTAATTATTTTTATCTATTTTCATAGCCGTTGTAGATAGACTTTTTGCCCCGAGTTTGGGAGAAGTTGTTGTAGGACTTCATTTTAATGAATAAAACTTCGTTCTTTGTCTTTCAAATGACTTTTGTTGTTCATCTCACTGTATAACTCGTAGTCGAAATCTGAAATCTTATGAGTTAAATAAGCCCTAGTTCACTTCCATATGACTCGAAGATTTTTTGGATCACTTATACTCTGATCCGTACTCTGGGGACTCAGAGTATTCCACTCCGCGCTCAGGGGACTTTGGAGATTTCGAAGTCATTTATACTCTAGTCCGTACTCTGGGGACTCAGAGTATTCCAGTCCGCACTCTGGGGACCTAGAGATTTTTCAAGTCGTTTATACTCTGTTCCGCACTCCGGAGACTCAGAGTACTCCAGTCTGAGCTCATGGAACTTGGAGATTTTTTTAATCATTTATACTCTAGCCCGCACTCTGGGGACTCAGAGTACTCTAGTCCGCACTCTGGGGACTTAGATATTTTTCAGGTCGTTTATACTCTAGTCTGCACTCTGGGGACTCAGAGTACTCTAGTCCGCACTTTGGGGACTTAGAGATTTTTTAGTCGTTTATACTCTAGTCCGTGCTCTGGGGACTCAGAGTACTCTAGTCCGCACTCTGGGGACTTAGAGATTTTTTAGTCATTTATACTCTAGTCAGCACTCTGGGGACTCATAGTACTCTAGTCCGCACTTTGGGGACTTAGAGATTTTTTAGTCGTTCATACTCTAGTCCGCACTCTGGGGACTTAGAGATTTTTTAGTCGTTTATACTCTAGTACGCGCTTTGGGGACTCAGAGTACTCTAGTCCGCACTTTGGGGACTTAGAGATTTTTTAAGTTTGGGTGCGCGTTCATACACCAGACAGAATAATGCAATTTAATTTTCATCACAGAATTGTTCTATATGGTAACATCAATAGTTCATGGAAAAGACGGCTTCAAGCCTTTATTGATCATAACAAATAAAAACAAACTAAATTGTCTTATTACATGCTGACAACTAAAAACAACGAAAGGAACATAAACTGGAAATAATTACAACTAAAATGCGAAATAATTGGGCTAAGTGTAATAACGGCGCAGGTGTTCGCTATTCCATGCTCGGGGGAGTGTCGCGCCATCAACGGTCACTAGCTTGAAAGTTCCTTCTCCAAGCTTCCGTTCAATGACATATGGACCTTCCCATGTGGGATACATATGTGATGGGACCGGAAAGACTCGCTTCAAAACAAGATCGCCCACATCGAAACTTCTTGGTCGGACTTTTTCATTATAATACCGAGCAACTCGGTGCCTATGTGTAGCCGCTCTTAAATCAGCTTCTTCATGTTTTTCATCAACAAAGTCCAGTGATTCCAATAAGAGATTCTGATTTGTCTTAGGGTCATAATAGGTTACCCGATGAGAAGGAACTTCAAGTTCCACGGGTATCACAGCTTCAGTGTCGTATGCCAAGGTGAATGGAGTATGGCCAGTCGCGGACTTATGGGTGGTTCTGTAAGCCCAGAGCGCTGTCGGAAGCTCATCCACCCACTTGCCTCAAGCCTTTTCCAGTCGTTTCTTTAATATTAGCTTGATTATTTTATTTACGGCTTCCACTTGCCCGTTCGCTTTAGGGTGAGCGACCGTTGAAAATCTTTTCTCAATGCGATTTTTCTGGCAAAAATCTTTGAACTCCCTACTTTCAAATTGAGTTCCGTTTTCCGTAATGATAGTTTGTGGGAGGCCAAAACGGCATATGATGTTTCGTACAACGAAATTGATGACCTTTTTCGTGGTGACTGTGGCTAAAGGCTCGGCTTCGGCCCATTTGGTAAAGTAATCAACCGCAACAATTGCGTACTTCGCACCACCTTTGGAAATAGGTAAGGAACCGATTGTATCGACCCCCCAAATTGCAAATGGCCAAGGACTAACCATTTGTGTGAGTTCTGTTGGCGGAGCTCTTAGGATTTTTGCAAACTTTTGACATTTGTCACACTTTCTCATGTAGTCGGCAGCATCCCGATTTACAGTTGGCCAATAATATCCATGGTGGAGGATCTTTTTTGTGAGTGTTTGCCCGCCAGTATGGTCGCTACATTCTCCTTCGTGCACTTCCATCAAAACTCGTTTTATCTCATCATGGGCGATGCACCGGAGTAAGGGAACCGAGAATCCCCTCCGATACATTATTCCATCTTGCATTATATATCTCGAAGCTTTACGAATGACTTGTCGTCTTTCGTTCTTTCTATCGAGCAAGGTCCCGTGTAGTATGTATTGTTTGAATGGGGTCATCCACAACTCCTTTTCAATCTTTGTTTCTAGAACTAAATCCATCTCCATTTCGTTTATACTCGGAGATTGTAAAACTTCGACGGGAACTAAGCCCATCTGTTGTGCATCGCCTGTACTTATGAATTTTGCCAATGAATCGGCTTCCCTGTTTTATTCACGCGGGACATGCAAAATATCATAATACTTAAGGTCTGCCAAAAGTTCTTGAACTCGTGCAAGGTATAGGGCGAGTCTCCGCCCCTTTTCTTGATAGTCTCCACGAACTTGGTACACTACCAATTGTGAGTCGCAAAAGATTTCAATCGATTTTATTTCGAGTTCCCTGATGAGTTTCAAGCCAGCAATCAATGCTTCATACTCAGCTTCGTTGTTTGTGGCTGGGAAATTGAGTTTTAAAGCATAACAAATTGATCGATTTTTGGGAGTCACAAGAATTATACCAGCCCCAGAACAACGGTCGTTGGATGTCCCATCAATGTACAATTTCCATCAAATAGGCGGAATGACATCATAATCGTTTGATTCGTCTGACACGGTGAATTCAGCAATGAAGTCTGCTAGCACTTGCCCTTGTATGGCCCTTTGCGGCAGGTAGGTAATATCGAACTAACTCAACTCGATATTCCATTTTAACATCCTTCCAGAGGTTTCTGGTCGCTGGAGTACCTGTCGCAAGGGTTGATCAGTATAAACACTGACCGAGTATGCCTGAAAGTACGGACATAGCTTGCGTGATGCTATCACCAAGCAGTAGGCCAATTTCTCAATTTTGGGATAATTTCTTTCTGCCCTCGTTAGACATTTACTGACATAGTACACCGGCTTTTGAACTCAATCCTCCTCGCGAACCAAAGCTGTACTGATAGCATGTTGGGTACAGCCAAGTATACATACAACACTTCATGGTCTACAGGCTTCGACAGCACCGGGGGACTTTCCAAATGCCTTACCAGAGCTCGGAATGCGTCTTCGCAGTCGGGCGTCCAAAATTTCTCTTTCCTTTCTTTATTACATCGAAGAAGGGAATACACTTATCTGTGGCCCTGGATATGAATCGACTCAACGCGGCTACTTTTCCATTCAAGCTTTATACTTGCTTTATAGTTCTGGGCACTCGTATGTCTCGAATAGCCTGACTCTTCTCCGGGTTAGCTTCGATTCCTCCTGCATTAACGATGAAACCCAGGAACTTCCCTCACGCAACGCCGAAGGAACACTTCAGAGGATTGATTTTCATTCCGTAATACCTGAGTATATCAAACATTTCCGCTAAGTCTCGAATGTGTTCGTTTGACTATCATGACTTCAAAAGCATGTTATCCACATAGACTTCCATCGTCCTGCCGATTTGGTCTTTAAACATTCGATTCACTAGACGTTGATAGATTGCTCCCGCATTCTTCAATCCAAAAGGCATCACTACGAAACAGTACAGTCCGACGTCCATGACAAAACTAGTGTGTTCCTGATCTGGGATGTTCATCGGGATTTGATTGTATCCCGACTACGCATCCATAAATGATAATAACTCATGTCTGGCCGTTGAATCGACCAGCTGGTCAATTCTGGGTAAAGGGAAACTATCCTTGGGGAAAGCCCTGTTCAAGTCTGAGTAATCAACACAGATCCTCCATTTCCCGTTCACTTTTCTCACTAACACGGGGTAAGACACCCATTCAGGGCAGAGGGCATCGCGGACGAACCCATTGGCTTTGAGTTTGTCCACCTCCTCACTGAGAGCAGCGGACCTCTCCGGGTCCATCCCACTCCTTTTTTGCTTTATTGGAACGTATTTTGGGTCTATGTTCAACATATGACTCGCAATGGCGGGAGAAATCCCACACATATCAGAATGTGTCCAAGCAAAAACATCCAGATTTGCTCGGAGAAAATCAGTGAGATCCTCGGTCATCGAGGGGTTGAGTTGTGATCCAATCTTAAGTACTCGTAATGGGTCATCTTGGCTGACCGGAATGTCAATCGTCAGTTCAGCCGGTGTTGCTTTTTCTTCCCTGGGTTCCTCATCATCATCTCTCGGATCTATGTCTTTACAGATCCGATCGTGTTGCCCGAGCTAGGGCTCAGGCATTACTTGTCAATCTTCAGCAACTCGGGTGTGGACGGAGCTGTCCACAACCTTTTCTTTCTCTCTTCGCTGGGCCTCTCTTAGCTCAGCCACATAGCATGCACGACCAGTCGCCTGATCGCCATGTACAACACCAACTCCTTTATCTGTCGGAAATTTCAAAGTTAAACACCACGGGGCCAAAACTTCCCTGAACTCTGCCAAGGCGGTCAACTCAGAAATACATTGTATGGAGAATAAACATCCAAAACTATGAAAGGTAGGATTCGCACCCTCCTACGTTCACCTTGCCCTAGTTCAACTAGCAATTCAACATAACCCACCGCATCGGTTGCTGCACCATTAAAGCCATGGATACGAGCTTTAGATGGTTTTAAATCTTTCGTCTCCATCTTCATTTGGTCATATGCTTTTTTGAAGATGATGTTAATAGAACTTCCACAATCAATCAAAATTCTTTTCACAAATGTTGGCCCGATTGTCGCGGATATGACCATCGGATCAACAGTAGGAGCCTCCACCTAATCAGCATCTCTACTCCTAAATACTATATCATCAGTCATCGTTCGCTGCTGCTTAGCCGGGGATCCATCCTCCGTATTCGAACAACATTCGAAATCTGCATGCCTTAAGGAGTTAGCATACCGCTCCATTTCCTACCAATTCTTGTCTGTAGGGTGAAGTCCACCAACTATCGTATTTATGACCAGTCTTCCTACGGTCCGAGTAGGCTCCTCAGGATGGCGTGGAGCTGGCGCACGACCGGGATTGGACGTTCCCTGTCTCCCCTCCTGAGGATCCTTCACAAACTCCTGCAACTTTTTCTGTCTAATTAGCTTTTCTATAGCATTATGGAGGTGCCTACACTCCTCGGTATTGTGCCCGTAAGTCTCATGGAAGCGGCAATACTTCCCAGTCCGCTTTTGCTCTTCAATAGACTCTTTTGGGCGTGGCTTTAGATATTGGAAAGTATTGCAAGTTGATAGGTAAATATGTTCCAGAGATGCATTCAAAGGAGTGTGTTCGTTGTAAGTTGGGATTTTTGGTTTCCACTTTCCAGCTTCCCTTTTCTTTCCGGGATTTTCCCCATCGGATCCTTTAGATTGTTCAGGCTTGTTTTGAACATTGACTTGTACCTTTCCAGAGTTGTCACCAGATTGTTTTACAGCGATGTTACTCTACACAGCCTCCTTGCCATGTGCCGGTGCATTATCTCGCCTCGTCCACCTAGCTTCCTCCCTTCTTATAAATTGATGTGCTTTTGAATAAAAACGTTCCAGTGTAGTCGGAGGCTTTCCTGCCAGCCAGTCACCAAACTTCGAATCTTGATTCACTCCTCGCATCACGGCCATTAAAATAGCATGGTCATTGGGGTTGCTAACTTCAGTTGTGGCAACGTGGGATCTTTGTAAATACTCTTTTAACGATTCCCCTGGAGCCTGAATTACAGTGGATAGAGACATAACGTCCTTGGGACGAGTGGCATGAATCCTGAACTGTTCCACAAATTTTGTCGCTAACTCCTCAAAGTTGGAGATAGTCCGCGGAGGAAGTCGGGTGAATGACATGGTAGCAATTCCAGATAAAGTTATTGGGAAGCATCTACACTTAGTTGCGTCGTTTTCCCTAGCTGAGTCCATCATCCATTCGTATCTCATCACATGCTGTCAAGGATCAGTCTTTCCTTCATAGGCCGGAATAGCCGGCATGTTAAACTTCCTGGGGTACTCGGCCTGTAAGATAGCATCTGTGAATGGAGCATGACTCCTGGATATCCCCCAATCATCATTTGACAAGCCTTGATTCTCTCTCATCAGCTGTCTGACCATAGTTGATAGGTCTGGGGTTTGTATGGAAGATGGCAGATTGGTGTCCGTCCTACGAGACTGTTCTGGTTGGTGTCTCCTCTGTTGGCGATCTACTATGCGTGTATCCTGAGGACCAGCATCATTAGGACCTTGATAAGTCGGTCGTCCAGCTTCCACTCGTGCTCCAGATCCTAAGTTTACAGTTTCAGCTTGGGCACGGTTTTCTTGATGCACTGCACCTGTTTGCGTTGTTTCAGTTCTACGGCGCCTATGCCTGGGTGGTTCATCGGATGAAGCAGAGCTGTCGGGTGAGGAGTAAGGAGCGGGGCTTCCTCTAGCATTCTGATGTTGTTGTTGAGTAAGCTAAGTCATAAGGTTGGCGTTGGTTTGGATCTGTTCGCTAAGTTGTCTCCTACTATCCATGAGTTCTCTCATTAGCTCGTTGAACTCTGTCCTAGTGACAGCTTCCATTTGGTTTTGGGCGGCCATAGTCCTCGCACCAAGATTAGCTTATTGATTGCTGGGCCCTATTTGCTGGACGCTGGCAGTCTCGTTGATGTCCGCGTTATGAGAGGCTAATCTAGTACGAGGTCTTCCCATTGTAGAGTTATTGGTAGAAACTCTGAGTAGAATCAATGGACTTCTTGTGAATGACTTGGATCTCCTTCGGGGGATTTCTTCAATCCAGTAGCTACAAAGCATATCCTAATGACCTGAGAATGCTATTCTCAGTGAAAGCACCAAAATGTTAGCACCAAAATTGGTCGCTAACACCCAAAGAGAGTTTTGTGTAGAGAGATTAATGAAGAAGGTAAATTAAAACTGAGGAATAACACAGTGGAATGCAGTAATAACTGTAAGAAACAAGAACACCAAATTTATAGTGGTTCGGCGTAACTGCCTACGCCCACTTTGAGTTTAATCTTTATTACTTTTCCAATAATTGAATACAGATACAATCCGTACACCAACAACTTGAATACAAGTTTTAACTAAAAAGAATGAGTCTTGAAAATGGTAGAGTCTCCCCAGTGTTCTCAAAAAAAGGTCCCTTTCACTGTGTCCCTGCCCTTTTATTTATAGACGAAGATGGGTTGGACTTCCCTCACGGGCCTAGGAACAAGTTATCTCGGCCTGTGGTAAATAGCTTCTACATACCGAGCCAAGGATGTCGAACGGCAATTGCCGAGCGTGGTTGGTCGAACCAGAGAATGCCGAGCGAGGATTCCATGCCGAACGGCACTCGTATACCGAGCTACATATCCAGGTCGAACGACACTCGTATTCCGAGCGACATATCCAGGTCGAACGACATTCGTATGCCGAGCAAGGCCTATGCCGAACAAGGCCTGTGCCAAACGAGTCCTGGTGTGCCGAACGAGGCTTGGTGTGTCGAACAAGGCCTGTGCCGAACGAGGCTTGGTGTGCCGAACGAGGCCTGTGTCGAGCGATGCTTTGTGCCAAACGAGGCATGTGTCGAGCGACGCTTTGTATTGAGCCAGGGCTTGTGCCGAGCGAATGCTTTGTGCCGAGCGAGGGCTTGTGCCAAGCGAAGGCTTTGTGCCGAGCGAGGGCTTGTGCCGAGCAATGCTTTGTGTCGAGCGATGCTTTGTGCCGAGCGAGGGCATGTGCCAAGCAAAGGCTTTGTGTCGAGCGATGCTTTGTGCCGAGCGAGGGCTTATGCTGAGCAAAGGCTTTGCATGCCGAACGGGAACCCTGTGCCGAGCCTCTCGTTACCGGGTCAAATAACTGGGTAACAAAGTATAATTGAAATGCATGTTTCAAATGGATGGATTTGACATTTTGATGAATTTGGATGATTTTAAATACCTGTTTAATTTTAGAAATACAAGTGTAGAATTATGATATATATTATCACCCATGTATATATTGATGCAAGTTATACCCCAGTAATATTAATTTAAATGGATGAATTTTCGTGTTTGAATTGAAATGCTTGAATGCACTATTGTGTGATAATTTAATTGTATGGACACGAAATTTATTTAGGATATAACATCATTCCAGGAATAATCATGTTTTTGGCAGCCATATGTTTCTAAAAGATAAATTCAATATTTAATGAAAATTATACAAGGTATTAACTACTAGACTGCTAGAATCCATCACTAGCGGACCGATTTGAAGATCGTAACCCAAATCGTGATTACTTTGTCCCTCGTCACAAAGTCTAACAATCTATTACATATATAATATAATGAATGGTAAGGTATCGAAGACGTGATGCCACAGGAGCCAGACTACAACACACAAAATCTATGCGTCTTTAGAAGTCAGAAGGGCAGTGCAACCAAGGAATCATGTGAAGTGCACTCACAACTAGTCGTAAACAACGGGTGAAAAAGACGGCACAGGCTTGTCGAGGCAGTTAGTCTATGTAGAGGGTGAATTCGAAAGGGGTTCCAACAAGTACTCGTGTTGGGAACTCAAAAAAGAGAGTAAAGATATGACTCTCCTTCTTATTTATCGACCTAGTAAAATATATAGACATTGTTTAGATATGCGGGTGAAAAGGTCCGCACTATGGTAAACATGAATTTGTATAACTAATATTTGTTTAGATATGCAGGTGAAAAAGACCGTACTATGGTCAATAATAAAATCAGACTCGGCAGATCTGAAAATAGTATACTTGAATTAAACTGAAAGCAGCTCGTATAATATGAATATATTATGATATCCTAGTTGATTATATTTGGATTTGTGAGTCACAATGATTAAAGCAGTGACACTTGTGTTAAAACCATTTTAATGAAATATAGATGGGATGTTGTTTGGTGTGAGTAACGTCATTATATTTAATTGGTTTGTTACGCATTTATACCCGACACCACACTTTTATGTTAGTCTTGTGCATTACTCACAGCTAGATTTTTAGCCTAACCCAAGGTTTGTTATGTATAAGAAAACGCTTTAGGTCAGACTGAGGTGTTGTATTTTTAGGTTAGCCTCCATTGGACGTTAGTTTGTTTTGTATAGCGAATCGTCCTTAGGATATGTATATTATTTTGGAGTTCTATGAGGTCCGAGTTCAGCAACCATTGTTTGGAAATCAAGATCTACAACACTATCCAGTTTATTTAGAGATATGATGAAGATGAGGTTATTCAAGCAGCTCTGGACATATTTGAAGATTGGTTGCAAGAAGAGACATTACATAGGCAATTGAAGTTGATAGTTTCTGGAGCGTACATAGTTTGTCGGTTCTAAGTGATTTATATTAGGTAGTCCATGTATCAAACAAGTTGTGACATATAATATTTCCATAGTGATATCGATGCCGGTGTTAATCTTTACTTACATATGTCCTGATATGTGAGTTATTAAGTTATAGAACTCGTGTATATTTTATTGTGTCGATATAACATATGTACTATTTCAGATGTATTTAGGTATTGAAACGTATCCGTGTTGACCCAAAGTATTTTTATATAAGAGATCGCTCCTTTCTATGCCCATTAATCCGAGCTATCGGATGATAAACTCTCTCTGATATTTCGATCATTGGAGCCAGGGCGTCATAGTGATTTTGGAAACTTTGAATTTATATAAATAAATATAGTATATTAAATAAAAATTGTTTACTTATACTTATGAAAATATTTAATTAAAATGTTTTATTATATATTTATTATTTCCTTTTATATGATTGATTTTAGATATATAAATGATTCACCATTGATATTGATTTGAGTAATATTTTGATATGATATGGTGATGACTCCTTTATATGATTTCATAGTACTTAATTCTACGTGATGAGGAATTTGAATAAACGGAGTTACAATACCGTCTGGTATCAGACTTCGATAATATTTCTCTGGTTATTCTTTAAACTCATTATAGAGATTGAGTGTAATTTATGAGTAGTAAATAAATGTTTGAGTATTACGTAGTGATATGGGACACTATTGTGATATTTATTCGATTATTCATTATAAGTAGATGACACTCATGTGACTGAAATAGTATGATGAGATTGTACTTACATGAGGTGATGCTCATAGGTGTGAGTAAGGTTGGTTGTAACAACCTGAATTGAAAGTAATAATTAATTGAAGTTAATAATAGTAATTTAATTGCTTAAAATAGAATTTGAAGATTAATGGAATAAATTGGTTTAGAAATTATTCAATAAAAGGATTTAGCTTGAGAAAATAGGATATTTAAATTAAAATAAGTTAAAATGTGAAGATAATATTTTATAAAAGTGATGTCATTGAAATGTAATATTAGTTTGGAAAAGAAGTGATTTTGAAATATAATTTGTATTTACTTAAATTAATTAGAATCTAGTTTTATAAATAAAAGAAATATATATATATATATATATTCATTTTAAATATTTTCTTGGCCTAAGCCCAAACTATTTCCAGATTTCTCTATTTCGAGATTTTTCTTCGTTCACCAATTTTTACTTTACGTATCCATTCCTTTGTTAATTTACACTTCTTGATACTTCCTTCTCAATAATCATCTTCCCCTAATTTCAATAATAAATCTTATAAATTATCAAATCCAAATATATGCATCTCAATACTCGTATTTATCTATGGCAAGAAGCAAATTGAGTTGCGTTGCTATGGTGTTGTGATGTATGCGTGCGTTAGAAGAGGAGGAAGGAGGAGCAATGTACAGATGAGTTTCTATGCTCATGAAACCTATATAGAATATATAATTCTCTTTGTGTGTGCTTGAATTGGGATAATATGTGGATGATGGCTATTGTGTGAAATGAGTGTGTCGAAATAGGCGAGGTGAAGGTGGCCAATATGCTGGAAGATGATCGGGGAAGGAGCAAAATTGCTCCAGGCATGGTCAACCTACTAGTTCTACCGATCGACCGTGACCGGTCGACCGCTACATGTGCATGTTTAAAGAAAATTATTATAAAATTTAAATTAAAATATAATAAAATTATATTAATTTAAATCTATTATAAGTGAACGAGTTAATGGTGTTATGAGAAGTAGTATGTGATTTAATGATGTAATATATAATTTACTTATTTAATGAAATTAATTAAATAAAAGGGAATTTAAAATACTTGATTAGAAACTTGTTTTAAAATTAAAGATACATTTTAAGAATAAGAATTATAATTTAATTAATTTTTTAAGTATTTCAAAATAAATTTCGTGAGTTATAAATCTTATATAGAAGAAAGATGTATGTTTATATATTTAACAATTTAAAGCTGATTGAATGTTTAATTTGATTCTAAAAGTGGATATTATTAATTTCTAATGTTCTTCGTCCATGTTATTACTAGTTGAATGTTGGGAATGATTGTTATTTTGATAGCTTGTATAATTTAAATATAAGAATTATAAAGCAATATTTTATCCTAAAATTGGAATAATAATTTATTACAAGTGAGTAGCCAGGTTTTAAAGTGTTCATTTAAAAGTTAATATTTAATATAATACTTAGAAAGTAAATAACAATCACTAATTGAGGTTTCAAGTATTTTACAGCATTGTATAAATTTAATTAACTTAGATAAGAATATATTCTATTTATATTAAGATATATTTGATTGATGTGATACATATCATTTCTGATTTCTTATCTTCTCTATACCGATTTCAATGTTATAAGTGATTCACCGTTGACATAGATTTGATCGATGACTTAAGATGATACAGTGATGACACTCTTGGTATGATTTTGTTGTATTTAATTCTTTATGATAAGAAATCTGAATAAAAGGATTTATAATACCATTTGTTATAGGACTTTTGGTAATATTTCTTCGGATATTCTTTGGACTCGTTATATAGAATAGTGTGTAGGCTGAGTGTAGTTTATAAGCAGTGAATAAATGCTTAAGTATCACGTAGTGGTATATGATGTTGTTGTGATATTTAGTCGATTATTCATTTCAAGTAGATGACACTCGCGTGATGGGAATAGTGATATGAGTGTAAGGTGATACACATAGTGATGAGTATAGCTTCGTGCTTATATTAAGCAAGTAAGGCTACATGCCTGATGATGAGTATGACTTCGTGTCTATATTCAGCGAGTATGGCTACGTGCCTAATGTTGAGCATGACTTCATGTCTATATTTATTAGTTCTATATGCCATTATTATGATGTACTCCTTTTTATTGACGTTGGAGAGAACCGGATGGCTAGAATCTACCCTAGTGGACTAGTCATGGGGTCGCGCCCTAGTTCTATGACATCCTATATTTATATAGCTACATGCATTCGCCACTAGGTCAAATAGGCTAGCAGTCTATTACCTATAGGGGGCTAGAGTCGGGTCATGACTGTTGAGTCTTTGCGTTGACAAGCACATCAATGGATATGTGTCACGATATCGTGAAGGTAATCAAGGCTGTAGAGACTTCGTGACTTTGTAGCTTGCTTCGTGCAATCAGTCTCCGTTCTGGAACTGACAGAGTAGTATTTTTTCATATACTATTGATACACCTCACTTTAGCATAGATATAGGTTAGGCAACCACATATTGTTATATATAAATGACTCTACTTGGGAATTCATGTCTATCGTACAGTCATTTCTCGTCACGATATATTCAGATAGTTTATATATGAGAAGATGAGATTATACCTATGACAGATGTCCAGAGTATGGTAGATTCTCATACTATTATTATATGGATATGCAGTCTATCCTATCTTTCATATATTGATGATGTTCTATTTATTGAGAGATATATTTAGGCATTGCTACATGTTGGCCTGATTTTACTTGGTGATATCTTACGTATTGATTTCTCTAAATTTATATGATGATTTCTAGATATGTGTGATGCACCCATTTGTATTGATTTTGTGATTGCGAATTTGATGTGTTTTTATATGGATGATGTCATCTTTATGCATGGTCTTGAATTATTCGAGTGATGTGATGCTTTAATGATTATCTATGATGTTATGCTTATATTCCATGCATACATTTCCATATATATGTATGTATGTATGTATGTATGTATGGACATACTGACTGTTGACTTGAGTATCTCTGGTAGTGTTATCATATTATTATTCCTAGTTTGTACCATGTTTACATATATCTAGATCCTTTATTTAGACATAGTCTGACCATGTGTTATTTATGCAATATTCGAGTCAGTTCGAGATATTTTTGGTACAGGGACAATATGACCAGCAAGTGTTTTAGTGGGCTAAGGGGAGACTATACAAGGATTGTTGTGTGATATTTGTATGACATTGATTCATTGTGTGTGTGTACTACTAAATTGTATATTGTTTATTCATTGCATTACATTGAGATAGTTGACATTTGTGATGATTTGTATCCTTACAGTATCATATATTATATATTATATCTTATCGTCGTGATTCTGACTCTGTGTTCTCTGTTGTCTACAGTATTTTGTGTATTGTTCAATCCTGGGGGCACTCATGATTATTTCTTTGTACTGATATTGTGTGTGTATAGGTGAGATATTTATTTGATGTTTTAATACATACCAGTGTTAGTCCAAGGAAATATTCACATGCGTACCCCACATAGCCTTATTCTCCGTATTATCTGACAGTATTACTCGATAATACTCTTGGATAGTATGGATAGAGAGGTGGGGTGTTTCATTTTGGTATCAAAGCAAGGTTTAGAACAATACATCATATATTAGAGACATGAGTCGAGACCTTATATGAGATTTTGAGTCCCTGACCCATGGGTGTGTTGGGTAATTCCCTATAATAATAAATAGTAGATATATATATATGTGTGTGTGTGTATGGGGTATGGTTAATAGGATTATCATCAAGGGATGTATATGATATTTTAAAATTTTATAACTACTTTTCATTTATTTCTTTTGAGTATGTGATATTAACGGTTGGAGTAGCAAGGACGAAAGGAGTTAGTCCAACCAGTAGTATTTAGATTTTTGTTGAATAATATAGTTTGGGTGGTTTAGTATGGTACTGTTATGTTTTGGCTTGGCATTGTGTTGTTATGTTTTGATTGATTTTAATCAAAGTGCATAGTGGGAAACTAAAAAATATTTCCGCTGGGTGCATTGATTGTAGTCTCATATGTTTCTCTGGTTATTGAAAATTATTGGCATTAAATTCAATTTTGAATATTTGTATGTATTTACAAAATTTAAAATGAATTCAAATATTGATTTATCATTTTATTATAAATGAATATGAATGGTGTTTGTTTAATGTTATATAATGTCTATCGAAATGGTTTATTGACTAGTATATTTATTTCTATGTGTGTGTTTAAAGGATGTTTGAAAATGTTTTGAAGTTACTAAGTGTTTGATAGTAATAAAGACTCTTAATATATACAAATGTAGTTTATTATTATTAAATGAATTTGGAAGCCAAACGAATATTCTAATTAGAAATCTTTTGAAAATATACATTATAAGTACAGTACTAAGTTCAGATTTAAAATAAATTAATATAAGTTTCATTGAAGTAAGTATATTGAATAGTAATTTAAAAATATACCTATAATTTTTTTTGAAATGAAATTGTGTTAACTTGTCCATTGAGTATGTTAAGGATTTCGGTTGATGTGAGTGCACACATATTTGATAAAGATTCTTAAATACTAGAATGAGATATTTGGACATAATGTTTTTAAAGATATAAATAATTTGCGGACAATTGAAGTATTTTTAAAAAGGGTTGAATACTTTAAACGAGAATCTAAAAGAAGTAAGTTATTCTGGTTAAGTGATGATTGAAATCTATATTTGTAAAGGCTTTGGAAATAAGAGGTTATATTTATTATTTTAGCAAATGTTTAGCAACAGATATTATTGTGTTTGTATGTATTTAAGTGATGTTTGCTAAAATTGGACTTTAATGGATAGCTGAGACCATTGGCGAGGCATTATTGATTGCTTAATCAATATTGCAGCCGGTTGATATTAGTAAACATTATAATAAATGGCAAGGCAAAATTGTTATATTTTATAGTGTTTGAGAATTTGTGAATATAAGTGTGTGTATTTGATAACTTTTTGATATAATTAGAAATGTGTAAATGCTATAGAGTTTTGGGATTTTTGAGATGTAAGAATGAATGTAATTCAAAGATCTACTACTTTGAAATGTTTAATGGCATGAATTCGCTAATGAATGTATGAAATTTTGGGTGAATTAATTTTAAATTATTGATAAAAGATGATGAAAGGAATATAGTAGATGTCAAAATGATTAAATGTATGAGATTATGAAGAATGTTTCAAAGAAGTAATATTATAAGTTATTTGAGGAATTAAACAATATACTGGAAGGTATTTTATTAAACAGATAAATGAGATTTATTAGGAATTTTGTGATAAGATCTTGGTTTTTGTTAAAATAGTATAAATGTTATTCAAAGGAAATTTGAATTTGAATTGAATTTGAGTTAAAATGAAATGGAACTTTCATATATATATATATATATATATATATATATATATATATCCATGTGTGTGTGAGATATATTGAAAAGGAATTATTTACATGAAGTATTTAGCAATTCTATAAAGTAATTTTCACTTTTGGTAAGTGTTTGTATTTAAAATAAAATTGGATATGATATGGATAAGTTTGGTGATTATAGGCTAGTTATAGATTTTTCCTTACCGGAAATTGCATGGGTGCAATTTTCCTAAGAGGGGAAGTCTGTCCCAACCCGAATTTAAAGTAATAGTTAATTAAAGTCGAAAATTATGATTTAATTGATTAAAATTGAATTTGAAGATTTATTGGTAAGAAAATAGGATATTAAAATTAAAAGAAGTTGAAATGTGAATATAATATTTTATAAAAGTGATGTAATTGAAATGTAATATTGGTTTGGAAAAGAAGTGATTTTGAAATGTAATTTGTATTTATTTAAATTAATAAGAATCTAGTTTTATAAATAAAATAAAATAAATATATAGTTGTTCATTTTAAATATTTTTTTATCCCAAGCCCAAACTATTTCCAGAGTTCTCTGCTTCGAGATTTTTCTTCGTTCATCAGTTTTTACTTTACATCCACATTCCTTTGTTGATTCACTACTTCCTGATACTTCCTTCTCAATAATCCTCTTCCCAAAATTCAATAATAAATCTTATAAATTATTAAATCCAAATATATGCATCTCGATACTCATATACATCTATGGAAAAAAAGAAATCTAGTTGCGTTGCTGCGGTATTGTGCTGTATGCATGCGTTTGAAGAGGAGGAAGGAAGAGCAGTGTATAGGTGAGTTTCTATGCTCAAAAAATATATGTCTGATATATAATTCTCTTTTGATATGCTTGAATTAGGATGATATGTGGATTATGGATGTTGTGTGAAATGTGTGACGAAATAGGTGAGGTGAAGGTGGCCAATACGCTGGAAGAAGATAGGGAAGGAGCAAAATTGCTCCAAGCACAGTCAACCTGCTAGGTCTACCGCTCAACCGTGACCGGTCGACCGCTGGCTATGCATGTTTAAAAGAATTATTATAAAATTTAAATAAAAATATAATAAATTCATATAAATTTAAATCTATCACAACTGAATGAATTAAAGGTGTTATGAGAAGTAGTATGTGATTTATTAATGTAATATATAATTTGCTTATTTAAAGAAATTAGTTAAACAAAAGGGAATTTAAAATACCTGATCAGAAAATTATTTTAAAATTAAAGATACATTTTAAGAATAAGAACTATAATTTGATTAATATTTTAAGTATTTCAAAATAAATTTCATGAGCAATAAATCTTATATAGAAGAATGTTGTATATTTATATATTTAATAATTTAAAGCTGATTGAATGTCTAATTTGATTCTGAAAGTGGATATTATGAAGTTCTGATTTTTTTCCATCCATGTTATTATGAGTTGAATGTTGGGAATGATGGTTAATTTGGTAGCTTGTATAATTTAAATGTAAGAATTATAAAGAAATATTTTATCCTAAAATTGGAATAATAATTTATTAAAAGTGAGTAGCCAGGTATTAAAGTGTTCATTTAAAAGTTATATATTTAATATAATATTTAGAAAGATAATAACTATCACTAATTTAGGTTTCAAGTATTTTATAGCATTGCATAAATTTCATAAACTTAGATAAGAATATTTTCTATTTATATTAAGATATATATGCTGATGCAATTCTATATATAATTTTTTATTTCTCATCTTCTCTATACTGATTTCAATGTTATGAATGATTCACCGTTGACATAGATTTGATCGATGATAAGATGATGACATCCTTGATATGATTTGGTGTATTTAATTCTGTGTGACGATAAATCTGAATAAACGGAGTTATAATACCGTTTAGTATGGGAATTTCGGTAATATTTCTCCGGATATTCTTTGGACTCATTATATATAATAGCGCATAGACTTGGTATAGTTTATAAGTAGTGAATAAACACTTGAGTATCACATAGTGGTATGGGGCACTATTGTGATATTTATTTGATTATTCATTATAAGTAGATGACACTCACATGAAGGGAACAGTGCTATGAATATGAGGTGATGCACGTAGTGATGAGTATAGCTTCATGCTTATATTCAGCGAGTAAGGATACATGCCTAATGTAAGTATGACTTCGACTCTATATTCAGCGAGTATGGCTACGTGCCTAATGTTGAGCATGACTTCGTGTCTGTATTTATTAGTTTTATACGCCACTATTATGATGTACACCTTTTTATTGACGTTGGAGAGGACCGAATGGCTAGAATCCATCCTAGCAACTTGGTCATGGGGTCGCAGCCCAGATCTGTAAACCCTATATTTATATAGCTACGTGCTTTCGTTACGTGTGTTCGCCCCTATGTCACAGGCCAGCAGTCCGTTACTTATAGAGGCTAGAGTCGGGTTAGGACTATTAAGTCCTCGTGTTGACGAGCACATCGGTGGATACGTGTCATGATACCATGAAGGTAACCTAGACTGTAAGACTCAGGAGCTTGCTTCGTGCAATCAGTCTTCCTTCTAGAACTGACGAAGTATTAGTTTGGCATATACTATTGATACACCTCACTTTGGTATAGATATGGGTTAGGCGACCCACATATTGTTATATATACATGACTCTCCTTGGGACTTCATGTCTGTCTTACGGTCATTTTCCATCATGATATATTCTGATAATTTATATATGAGAAGATGAGATTACCTATGAGAGATGTTTCAGAGTATGGTAGATTCTCATATTATTATTACATTGATAGGAAATTTATCCTATCTTTCATATAGTGATTATGATGTTCTATTTATTGAGATTGAGAGATATATTTAAGCAATGTTACGTGCTAACCTGATTATACTTAGTAATATCTCACGTATCGATATTCTCTAAATTTAGATGATGATTTCTAGATATGTGTGATTTACCCATTTGTATTGATTCTTTGATTACGGATTTGATGTGTTTTTATATGGGTGATGACATCTTTATGCATGATTTTGAGTTAATTGAGTGATGTGATGCTTTAATGATTATCTATGGTATTATACTTATAGTCCATGCATACATTTCCATATATATATACATATTGACTGTTGACTTGAGTATCTCTGGTAGTGTTATCATATTATTATTCCTAGTTTGTACTGTGTTATCTATAACTATATATCCTTGATTTAGACATAGTCTGACTCGTGTGTTATTTATGTAATACCCGGGTCAGTCCAAGACATTCTAGTACAGGGAGAATATGACCAACAAGTGTTTTAGTGGGCTTAAGGGAGACGATATAAGGATTACTATATGATATTTGTATGACATTGATTTATTGTATATATATACTACTGAGTTGTATATTGTTTATTCGTTGCATTACATTAAGACAGTTGACATTTGTGATGATTTGTATCCTTATAATATCATATATTATATGTTATCGCTGCGATTCTGACTTTGTGTTCTCTATTATCTACTGTATATTGTGTATTATTCTATCTTGGAGGCACACGTATTTATTGCTTTGTACTAATACCGTAAACATATAGGTGAGATATTTATTTGATGTTTTAATACGTACCAGTGTTAGTCTAAGGGAATATTCACGTGTGTACCCTACATGGCCTCATTCACCATATTATATGACAGTATTACTCAGTAATACTCTTGGATAGTATGGATATAGAGGTAGGGTGTTCCATAGGTGGCCTTATATTTATTGTTATTGTGTGCCACTATCATGATGTACTCCTATTATTAGAGTTGGAGAGAACATATGGCTATAATCCACCCTAGCGGCCTGATCTTGGGGTGATGCACTAGATATGTGACACCTTTATTGGATATTTTATTATATATTCATCATGGGATTCGGGTTTGTTGACCTATAGGGTAGGTGCTTTATAGCCCATTGTTCAATGGGCTAGAAGTCTATTACTTATAGGGGTAAAGCGGGGTCATGACTGAGTCTATGTATAGAAAAGCCATTGGTAGATATGTGTCATGATGTCCATCGAGGCAACTGAAGATTGTAGGAACGGGTCCGGTTAGATGACCCTAAGCTCCTAAAGCGGGCATACAGCCATCAGTCTCCCTTCTGGTTCTAACAGAGTGGTAAATTGGCATATACTATTGAAACACCTCACTTAAGTATAGATATGGCTTAGGCGACCTAGGGTTAGGTGACCTACGTATTGATGTATATGACTTTACTTGGGACTTCATGTATGTCATACAGTCATTCACCTATCATGAATTATTCTAATTTATATATAAGGAGATGAGATTATATCTGGATAGGTGTCCAAAGTATAGTGGATTCTCATATCTTTTATTGTGTATGATTTCTATGTAAGAGGCTATATTTATATTGATGATTGGTATTCTATCACTCGAAATTGAGAGATATACTTGGGCATTTGTTGTGACCTAGCCTAACTATTGTAACAACCTAGTTAATAATTATCTAATTCATAATTTATTAATAAATTTTAATTATGAATTTAAAATTTTAATTGAGAAGTTAAATTTTAAATTTGAAAAATTGATTTGGGTTTATTAATTTTAAAAAGGAAAGTTATTCAAAAATTTAGATATTATTATAATATCAATAAAAGTCGAATTTAAAATTTCTTGAAATAATGTATTCTTTGAAAATTTGTTTGAAATAATGTATTCTTTGAAAATTTGAATTCTTGTTTGAAATTAAAATTAGTTAATCCTTAGGCAAGGTGAAATAAAGGAATTGATTATTTTTATTATTTTTTTATTTGGGCCTTAGTAATTTCAAGCCTAATAGCCTAAGAAGATAATTATTTCTTAACCTAATTCCTTAGCCTAAATCCTAATCCAGCTACTGAATGTCATAATTTCCATCGTTTGTTCTTTAGGAGCCTAAGCAAAAGAAAAGGGGGGAAAGTCAATTTCAGCCCTAATTTAAATTATGGGAATTTAAAGAATATTCTACAAATCATAACGAGATAAAGTATGGAACTCTCATCTTCTATTCTATGTTCTTATGTAATCAAGTTAGGGTTTTGAGTAGTTATTAAATCTTTGAAATTATAAATTTAAAGGTATTGTTTGAGTCTTGGAGATTTAAGCAGAGTAGAGGAAGAGTAGTAGTTATTTTAGCTTAATCACGTTAGCCCATTTCTTCCTTTTGATCTAAGGTGAGATAATAATCTCACACGCCTATATCTATACTTACTGATATTTTTGAAATAATTTATTATTTTGGATTAATTGCAAAATCGATGCATTGATCAGTTAAAATGAATTAGTAAAATCTCAACTTCTGAAGCTATGAAGTGTTTATTTGGTTTGAGCACAAACACATGTAAGCAAATATATGGGTGTTTATTGAATTGAGGTTGTTAGTAAGACCTGATATTGTCTATATTACATTCTGCAACTCGTCAGAATCGACCAAAGTTGATCATCTGAATAGAATCGACGATCACATAGGCAAATGATTGTTTGGGAAATCGCGACAACCGATCGACCGGTGAGGCTAAAAACTGGGCATTAAGCCCATTTTTAATGTTATTTATTTTTATTTTTATTTGCTTTGCTTTGTGAATTTTTAAGCTTGTTATTTATTATGTATTTTTTTATTATGAGCGACAATTAGTCTTTTAAAACTTGCAATTTCTTTTGATATCTAATTTAAAGAAAATATATCTAATTTATGTATAAAAAGTTTTATTTTAAAAGAATTGAAAAATAAGGTTTTAAAGTGGATAGCATTTTATGAAAAGTAAATATGTAGTTTTTAAAAATAAAGTAAGCTATTATTTGTGAAAAACATTGGTTTAATTCCTAATTTTAATAAAGAAATTCTATTTTTAAAATAAAATCCTTTAACTCTTTTCTTTTAAATTACAAGTGGATAAGCTTGATTTTATTTCTATTGGATTTCATGCTTTTCTATGAAACAAAGAATTTTAATAAACGATTGAATTGTCGGATTGGTATGGGATATTTCATACAATTCTTTCGCTTATTATCATAAATTGCTAAATAGAGTTCGAGTGGAATTCACTAACTTTTAGTAAATACTAGAATTTCACTATTTGGTATGGGACAGTAGTTAAATTTTAGTAGTTACTATAGCAAAAGTAATTTACACTTTAGAGTTGTATTATCTTAAGGTGTTCGGATTTCAGGCCGATAGATCCCTGAGAGAAGATGACTCATTTTCATTGACATTCGATACCATTCTTAGATTTGGGTAGGAAAACCTATATTTGAGTGTTAGGTTTGTTATGGTGTAACACGGCTGCCCTTTTGTTTCTTGGACTGGTGTTTACATGCAAGATTAATCTATTGACCGGATGACTAAAACCTACCAGTTTATTTTTGTATATAGTTAGACGATGTTTGCCTATTTCTTTGCATTAGGAAAATTCGCATAGTTAGTCTATTTTTATCCGTTAGACTATTACACTATGTGGCAAGGTCTATTTTGTTTCAGTTAGACTTTGTGTCGCTGTATTAAACTGATAGTTGAACCATTATTATTTCGTTAGTGATGATTGTTTCTTCAGTGATTTGGGATGGTTATTTACTATTTTTTGGCTTTAGAGAAATTTTGAATTGTTATCACTATGTTTTTTTATGATAGTCCATTTGAGACATGATATGGATTTATGAAATGGTGATTTTGACTGATATGTCTTATTATGATTTTGGCTTAGACATATTTTTATTATGGCTTATTTATTGTTAAGTCATATATTTAGAATATTAGTATCTCACCTTTTTATTTGATATAGTCTGACTCGTTTATTTTTAAAATACTCGGTCAGGCCGAGACTCTATAGGTACAGGGACTCGCTGACTTTTGGATTTTATGCTAGCACTAAAGGGGACTATTTTGACCTTTTTGGTTTACTTCATGGTTGTATATATAGATACTTAAGACGACATGTTATGTATATTATTTAGTAGTTATCCTGTACCTGATACGATATCATGTATGTGTTGTAGATATTTATGTAGGTCTAGTACTGATATTTTGTAGACTCAAATTTTATTATGTATAGATGTATATTATTCTGCTGTGATCTATGGCTCTAATTATGATTTACTTATATTATATATTGTTCCAAATAATATAAATTTGTGTGTCTATTAATTTGTATTGATATTGTACACGTTAAAATTTTCAGTTCAGATCCTCAAAAATGTAATAAAGACATGTCAGTGTTAGTCCAAAGATATAATCACATTAGGTTACCCTTAACTAGCCATATTCTCCATGTTATTAGATGACATTACTTGTAATGTTCTTTAATAATATGGGTATAGCGATGGGGTCTTTACAGCTTGGTATCAAAGCGGTGATCAGAACATTAGAGAATATAATTGACAGAGTCAAGATCTGAACCTAGACGACCTAGAGTCCCGTCCCTTGGGTATGCGATAGCTAGTAATTTATTAACTATTAAGGATAGGAATATAGAATGATTATTAGGATAATCATTGGATCGTATTTCAAAATCTCTTTAAGTACAAATATATTATATATATTACAGGAGTAAGTCTCAAATCTAGAAATTAAAAGCGCAGTTTTGAGTTATGGCTGGAAGTAGACCTCCTGGAGCTACTACAGAATAGACTAGCGACCCTAGTATAGGAAGGGTGGTTTTGACTACCGAGCAGATTGCAGAGATGGTTAGGACTGCTCAAACTCAGGCTCTTGGTGCCGATCCCGTTCATTCCGATTTTGCTTGTCTTTGCACTGATTTTAGACGGTTGAGGGGTAAACCATTTAAGGTGACCAAATCTATTGGAGAAGTTCAGGCTCTTGCTCAGACTCAAAGAGTTCGAGTTGTAGCCAGTCAGTTGCAGGGAAGGGCCTGAGATTGGTATGATCTATTAGAGGCGGATGTTGCTGAGGAATAGCTTACATAGGCTCTGTTCATATAGCGATTTGAGCTGAAGTTTTTACCAGAGGATGAGCGAGAGGCTATGGCAAGGAGATTCATCGATCTCAGGCAGGATCATATGTTAGTCATGGAGTATGTAGCAATGTTTGAGGCATTGTCCAAGTATAGCTTCGATTTTATTAATACTCTGAGAAAGAAGAATCAGAAGTTTATATATGGATTGAATACGCCATTGAGGAAGGCTTTGTTGCTTCAGTTAGATGTATCCTTCGAATCTCTAGTTGATTCAGCACTTCGCCTTGAGGAGGCAGAAAAGGATAGTGATGGAAGTAAAGCTACTTGAGCTCAATCAAGTTCTTTTCAGAAAAGGAAGTAGCCTTGGAATAAAGCCAAGAAGAGTTTTCAAGCCAAGAAAGGGAAGAGTGGTGGTTCAGGTTCTAGTTCTGGAAAGGGTGCATGCTACAACTGGGTAGAGCAGGGTCATTTTTCCAAAGATTGTAGTAAGCCCCATAAGACACCTTCTGTATCTTCTAGTGCAACATGTTGCTATTGCAGGAAGTTGGGGCACATGATTTCATCTTGTCCAGTATTAGAGTGAAGAGGGAAAGGTCGGATGAATGCATTTGGTTCAGCATGTGGCACATCTTAGTAGCAACAGCAACGAGGTATATCTCCTTCTATTTTAAAGGGCGTTATTTAGAAGTTTACAAATACGGGTTCCCTTCGATACGGGTGCCTCGCATTCATTTGTATCAAAGGATCATGTAGATACTACTTTATTGAATTCTGTTTGTCTTGTCACTTCTCTAAGGATTGCAAATCCTATTGGGGGATTTTCAACTCTAGTTTGCTTTGTGAGCATGTGAAAATTTTCTTGAATGGCGTATCTTTCTTTGCTAATCTTCATGTTATTTAGTTTTTGGGCTTCGGTATGATATTGGGGATGGATTGGTTATCTTAATATGGGACTCATATTTTATGTCCTGAAAGAACCATACTTCTTCGACATCCACAGTTTGGAGAGTGAATCGCTGTAGCCCTCAACGAAGCTATTTAGAATCCATCTATTTCTTTATATGCTGTAGAATTTTTAGTTGAGGAAGAGATTCCTCGGATTCCAGTTGTTTCTGATTTTCCCGATGTCTTTGACCCTATCTCAGGATTGCCACTAAAAAGGGCTATCGAGTTTAGGATCGATCTTGTTCCTCGAGCTTGACCTTTTAGTCGTCCTCCTACTAGAATGTTAGCTAAGGAAAATGAAGAGTTGATCAAATAGTTGATAGAACTAAAGTCCAAGCAATTGAATTAGTCTAGCAGTTCTTCATGGGCACCACCGTAGTATTTTAAAAGAAGGCGGATGGTACTCTTCGCTTTGTATTGATTATCAGAAACTGAACGAGCTTACTATTACAAATCGTTATCCTCTGCCCAGGATCGATGATATGTTCGATCAGTTATGCGGTTCTAGTGTTTTTTCTCAACTTGACCTAGCTACCGATTTCCATCGGCTCAGGGTGGCAAAGGATAGCATTTCTCTCACAACTTTCCATACTAGAAATAGGTCTTACGAATGGCTGGTGATGCCTTTCGGGTTGATGAATGGGCCTACATATTTCATTGGCCTGATGAATCGAGTCTTTCAAGAGTATCTCGATAAGTTTGTACTGGTATTTATTGATGATATTCTAGTATATTCCAAATCTGAGGAGGAGCATGTTGAACACCTTAGAATTGTTTTAGAGATATTGCAGAAGAATGGGTTGAAGACGAAACTCTCGAAATGTCATTTTTGGCAGAAGCAAGTGAAGTTTTTTGGGCATGTAGTTTCTGGTGAAGGTATTTCAGTCGATCCCTCTAAGATTGAAACAATCTAGAACTGGAAGAGACTGGAGTGCGTTATTGAGATAAGAAGTTTTCTTAGATTGGCATGTTATTACCATCGATTTATTAGGGATTTCTCGAAAGTAGTTCTCCTTCTCACAACCTTGACCAGAAAGAACGTGAAATACCAGTGGACAAATAATTGTAAATCGGCTTTTCATAAGCTGAAGGATCTTCTCACTCATGCACCTGTTCTTATTATACCTAGTAGGAATTAGGATTTAGTGGTTTATGCTGATGCTTATGAATAGGGACTGGGAGCGGTTCTTATGCAGAGAGATAGAGTTGTTGCCTATGCTTCCAAACAGCTTAGACCAAGTGAAATTCGGTATGCTACTCAAGATCTAGAGCTGGCAGCTATAGTTTTTGCACTTAAGGTCTGGCGTCACTACTTTTTAGGAGATAAATTCATCTTATATACAGATCACAAGTCGTTAAAATATATTTTTTCTCGGAAGGATCTAAATATGAGACAGCATAGGTGGCTGGAGTTTTCAGCTACATATGATGGGGAGATTCAGTATGCTCCCGGAAAGGGGAATCGAGTAGTTGATGCTCTTAGCTGTAAACATCTAGCATTTGTTTCTATGATGATGCTAGAGTGGAAGGATCTAGAGATTTTATCTATCCGTGATATATGAGATAGAAGCCCAGATTTAAGATCAGATTTGGTGCTCACTAGTTTAGAAGCGCTTTCATCTATATTAGACTGCATAGAGATGCTCAAAAGCATTATTCTTCTCTGACTGATATTTTCTAGATATGTTATAGAGGCAGTCAAGAGATGACTGAGTATGTAGTTGATAGTAAAGGATGTATTCGGAGGCATGGTAAATTAGTAGTGCCGAAATCTGATATACTTCGGAAGGATATCATGGAGGATTCCAACGATCTAAATATACTATCCACCCATGTAGCAGCAAGATGTAAGCTAATATGAAAGGGCTGTATTTTTGGGAAGGATAAAGGGTGATGTGAGGAACTTTGTAAAGCACTGCATGACATGCCAGCTTGTCAAAGCGGAACAGCAGAGGCCTGGTGGACTTTTACAGCCTTTAGAGGTTCCATTGTGGAAGTGGGATCGGGTAAATGTGAACTTAGAATTAAATTGAGTTCATATTTATTGCCAATGTAAATTGATCTAGTAATGATCAAATAAATTTCAATTGTAAGTATCCATGGATTGTGTGGATGGATTACCTCGTTCGAGGAGTGGACATGATAATCTTTGGGTTATTGCTGATAGGTTGACTAAATCGGCCCATTTCATTCCGGTGAAGTCAACTAGCACGGCACCTTATCTGGAAAAGCTGTATATTAAGGAAGTGGTCAGACTATATGGCATTCTCAGTGCCATTATGAGTGACGGGATCCGTTATTCAACAGTGGATTCTAGAAGAGTCTTCAGATTATGGGTACGAAGATGAACCTTAGTGCTGCCTAGCATCCTCAAACGGATGGTCGGACGAAGTGAGTTAATAAATTTGTTGAGGATTTTCTCTGCGCTTTCATACTGATTTTGGGGGTAGTTGGGAGGATCATACCTATTTAGTGGAGTTCGCTTACAACAATAGCTATCAGTCGAGCATCAGTGTGCCTCCTTTCGAAGCATTATATGGTAAGTTGTGCTATTCTCCATCTTGTTGGTTAAAGGCAGGAGACAGATATGTACTTGGGCCAGATTCTATTCAATAAGCTTCAGAGAAAATAGAAGTTATTAGACAAAGGATGAAGGAAGCCCATAGCTGGCAGAAGTCCTATGTGGATCAGAGAAGAAATGACTTGAAGTTTGCTATCGGAGATCTTGTTTTTGTGTGAGTATCTCCATTGAAGGGAGTAATGTGATTCAGTAGATCAGGGAAGTTAGCTCCATGGTTCATTGGGCTGTATCATATTACTGAGCGTATTGGTGCTGTGGCACATTGTGTTGTTTTACCTGATCATTTATCCAGAATACACGGGTGTTCCATGTATCTCAACTCCGCAAATGTCTTAGAGATACCGAGTCATTTTTAGATTCACAACAGATAGAGGAACTCGAGATTTCACCTGACCTGACTTATGCTCAGATGCCAGTACAGATAGTGGCAATAGAGGTTAGACGGCTCAGAAACAAGGGAGTTCCACTGGTAAAGGTGCAGTGGTCCGGGAATCCTAAGGATTGTACTAGGAGACTCGCGAGTATATGCAGCGGATATACCCTAAGTTATTTTCAAAGGCATGAGTCGGATAAATTCTTTTCTCTCTTTGATAATTGGCTTAAACTTTTAATTAGATTGATTATTAATGTTAAGGCTTGCTAAAGACTTCTTTTGAATAAGGATTGCGAGGACGTAATTTTCTTGAGGGGGGACTCTGTAACAACCCTGTAAATAATTATTTAATTAATAATTTATTAATAAATTTTAATTATGAATTTAAAGATTTAATTGAGAACTTAAATTTTAAATTTGAATAATTGATTTGGGTTTATTAATTATAAGAAGGAAAGTTATTCAAAAATTTAGATATTATTATAATATTAATCAAAGTTGAATTTAAATTTTTTTGAAATAAAGTGTTCTTTGAAAATTTGAAAAATTACAATTTGAATTCTTGTTTGAAATTTAAATTAGTTAATCCTTAGTCAAAGTGAAATAAAGGAATTGATTTTTTTTTAACTTTTATTTGGGCCTTAGTAATTTCAAGCCCGATAGCCTAAGAAGATAATTATTTCTTAACCTAATTCCTTAGCCTAAATCCTAATCCAACTATCGAACATCATAATTTCCATCGTTTGTTCTTTAGGAGCCTAAGCAAAATAAAATAGGGGAAAGTCAATTTCAGCCTTAGTTTAAGTCATAGGAATTCAAAGAAAATTCTGCAAATTGTAAGGAAATAAGGTATAGAACCCTCATCCTCTATTCGATGTTCTTATGTAATCAAGTTAGGGTTTTGAGTAGTTATTAAATCTATGAAATTCTGAATTTAAAGGTAATGTTTGAATCTTGGAGAACTTACAGAGTAGAGGAAGAGTAGCAGTTGTTTCAGCTTAATCACTTCATCCTATTTCTACATTTTGATCTAACATGAGAAAATAAACTCACACATCTATACCTATAATTACGGATATCTCTGAAATGATTTATCGTTTAGGATTAATTGCAAATGGATGGATTGAACAGTTAAAATGAATTAGTAAAATCTTAACTTCTGAAACTGTGAATTGTTTATTTGATTAGAGCACAAACACACACAATAAGAACATATATGGGAGTTTGTTGATTTGAGGTTGTTAGTCAGACCTGATATTGTCTCTATTACATTAAGCAACTCACCAGAATCGACCAAAGTCGATCATCTGAGTAGAATTGACGATCACCTGGGCAAACGACTGCCTAGGAAATCTCGACGACCGGTCGACCAGTCAATCATCACCGGTCGATCGATGAGACTAAAAACTGGGCATTAAGCCCAGTTTCTAATGTTATATGTTTTTATTTTTATTTGCTTTGCTTTATGAATTTTTTGAGCTTGTTATTTACTGTTATCTTCTGATTATGAGCAGCAATTGATTTTTTAAAACTTGCAATATCTTTTGATATCTAATTTAATGAAAATATATCTAATTTATGTATAAAAGTTATATTTTAAAAGAATTGACAAATAAGGTTTTAAAGTGGATAATATTTTATGAAAAGTAAATATATATATTTATATAGGTTTTAAAAATAAAGTATGTTATTATTTATAAACAACATTGGTTTGATTCCTAATTTTAGTAAAGAAATTCTATTTTTGAAATAAAATCTTTTAACTCTTTTCTTTTAAATTACAAGTGAATAAACTTGATTTTATTTTTATTGGATTTCCTTATTTTCTACGAAACAAAGAATTTTAATAAACGATTGAATTGTCGAATTGGTATGGGACATTTCGTACAATTCTTTCGCTTATTATTATAATTTGTTAAATACAGTTTGAGTGGAATTTACTAGCTTTTAGTAAATACTAGAATTTCACCATCTAGTATGGGACAGTAGTTAAATTTTAGCAGTTACTATAGCAAAAGTAATTTACACTTTAGAATTGTATTATCTTAGGGTGTTCGAATTTCAGACCGATAGATCCCTAAGAGAAGATGACTCATTTTCATCGACCTGAGAGTCAATACCATTCTTAGATTTGGGCAGGCAGATCTATATTGGAATGTTAGGTTTGTTATGGTGTAACAAGGCTGTCCTTTTGTTTCTTGGACAGGTGTTTGCATGCATGATTAGTCTATTGATCGGATGACTAATGCATATCAGTTTACTTTTGATATACAGTTAGACGATGTTTGTCTATTTTGTTTTCGTTAGGCAAATTCGCATAGTTGGTCGATTTTGATCCGTTAGACTATTACACTATGTAGCGGGGTCTATTTGGTTTTGGTTAGACTCTGTGTCACTGTATTAAACTGATAGTTGACTACCATTATTATTTCGTTAGTGATGATTGTTTCTTCAGAGAGTTTGGATGGATATTTAGTAACTTTTAGCTCTGGATAAATTTTGAATTTTTATCACCATATTTTTTATGATAGTCCATTTGAGACTTGATATGGATTTATGAAATGGTGATTTTGACTGATATGTCTTATTATGATTTTAGCTCGGACATATTTTTATTATGGCTTATTTTATTGTTAAGTCATATATTTAGAATATAAATATCTCGCCTTTTTATTAGATATAGTCTAACTCGTTTATTTTAATGAAATACTCTGGTCAGGCCGAGACTCTATAGGTACAGGGACTCGCTACCTTTTGGATTTTATGCTAGCACCGGAGTAGCCTACCTTTTTAGTTTACTTCATCATTGTATATATAGATACTTAAGACACCCTATTATGTATATTATTATCCTGTACTTGATATGATATCATGTATGTGTTGTGGATATTTATATGGGTCTAGTACTAATATTTTGTAGACTCACATTTTATTATGTATATGATGTATATTATTCCACTATGATATGTGGCTCTAATTCTGATTTATTTATATAATATACTATTCTAAATAATTTAAACCCATGTGTCTATTACTTTGTATTGATACTGTACACATCAAAATTTTCAGTTCAGATCATCAAAAAGGTAATAAAGACGTATCAATGTTAGTTTAAAGATATAGTCACATTAGGTCGCCCTTGACATGCTGTATTATCTGTGTTATTAGATGATATTACTTGTAACATTCTTTAGTAATATGGGTATAGCGGTGGAGTCGTTACAACTATACTTGATGATATCTTATTAGTGATGATTTCTGGATTTTGATGATTATTTCTAGATATAGATGATTCACCCATTTGATATTGATTCCGTGATTAATGATTTGATCAATTTCAATATTGGTGATGACATCTTTATGCATGGTTTTGTGATATTTGATGTTATGTGATGCATTTGCGATTGAATATGATATTTTAATTATATACCACGCATATGTTACCACATATTTATTATTGACATTATGGATGTTATCATATTATTATTCCCTTCATATATTAAGATACATAAGTATATGAACCCTTGGTTTAGACATAGTCTGATCCGTGTGTTATTTACGTAATACTCGGGTTAGTACAAGACGTTTCAGGTACATGGACGATGTGACCAGCTCACATGTTTTCTAGGCATAGAGGTGACTAGTATACTGTATTATTGTATTTATTTTGAGAATTATATAGTTTCATGTATGTACATCCTTATGTTGTATATTGGACATACCATGTATATTTAGTATTATATACTGTCATTGCACCTTGACTATGTATTCTCTATTATTTACTATATACCATGTATTGTTCTATTCTAAAGGTACATGTATTTATTGATTTGTGCTGATACTGTGTACATATTATGGTGAGTTGTATATAATGTTTAAATACGTACTAATGTTAGCCTAAAGGAATATACACGTGTGTACCCCCATATAGCCTCATTCTTTGTGTTTTCTGATAGTATTACTTAGTAATACTCTTGGATAGCATGGGTACAAAGGTGGTGCTTAGAATATTCCTAGTCAAGATGTTTCGAGATGGGATATTGATTCATTCATTGAGACTGGAGTACGTAATGCTCTTCAAATGTTGGGCAGTTATTACTCATGGCTGTTGGGGGCCCCAAGGGACTACGTACTGGTAGTTATTGACTATGGAACAACTTACTGGATAGTTTTCTATTGGTTAATATGACTAAGGACAAACAAAGAATATTAAAATGACAATATTACACAGTTCTTTTAACTAGTAAATACTGTTAAACTTCAATGTGGAAACTCCACTTTGATTATAACTAAACAATGGCACGGCGTCCATCGAATAACTACAGTTAGGTCTAAGTTGAAGCATTGGAAGTGAAACACTATTCAACGAAGAATTCATCTCCTTGGTTATATGTGGTTAACATCATAGTCAGTTGTAGTAACTCAAGTTAAAGTCTCTGACCAGAGCAGTTCGAATAATAATTGTTATTATTGAAAAGAACTTTATGTCTAGAATATACAAGCTGAATATGGACAATATTGGTATTTTGACCAACACCGAATTCGATAAGTCCAAATGTGATATAGTTTGACCAAGAGAATTGGTGTAAATAATCATATGACCAAGGACTGGTTAAAACAGTATAACTGGATTTTACCAAAATTGTGTAAGCAATAAATTCAACCAAACTGTCGCACCACTAGCTAAGGTGACATGTAAACGTTATTAATTTGAATTATTCGATATTAACCGTTGATTGAATTTACACCTATGAGTAGCACAACCGAAATGTTGAATTCTCCGAAATACCACATGATTTAATTAAATTATAATTGTTATAAATTAATTAATATTTGTGAATATTAATTATAAAATTTAATGTAATTTAATTGATATTTAATAAAGTGTTTATAAAAAAGTTATATACGTATGTATCGATATACGATATCGATAAACACTTGAATTGAATTATATTAATATTAATTGGATTTGGAAATGTTTCTGGATCCATTAGCCCATCATTGTAATTGGTGAAACAAGGAGAGAAGTAGTGGAGATATTCGCTAGAAATATATGTTTTGAATTGGTAAGAAGAGGATGTAAATAAGGAGATCTAGATCCCTTCATTTACTCTCTCCCATTGCCTATTTAAACTAATCATCCCCATTCATTTATACTTTGCTTTTGCCTCCTCCTTGAACCCTATTTGGCTACAAGTAATTGCAACCCTCCTCCTCTTTGTTTACAAACAAATAAAATCTAGTTCAAAGGTGTGGTGGTCTCTTTAGTTAGCGGATTTTCTAGAAGAGAATGGATTAGATCTAAGGAGTTATAGGATTAAACATTCAAGATGAAAGGCCAAGGCCACGGTATTCATAATATCTTATTTATATTTTGTTATACATGTGCTTATTTATGTCAATACGTATCTATATATTAGAATCTTATTTTGTCATGAATTTATATATTTATTGGATGTTAAATTTACATACATATCCAAACACAATAAAAATAGAATAAAATAAAATAAAATAAAATAAAATAAATATATATACATATGTGTATAACTACCGTTCGGCCACTTTAAAAAAACTCAAAAATAAAACTAATTTCAAAATAATTTTGAATTAAATTTTGAATTTTTAATTAGTAGATATATGTGTATATTCATATAAATTAATATATTTATTCTTATTCATATGTACATATATATTTATGCATATTTCAAAAAATTATTATATATATTTATAATATAATTTGAAATTTAATATATATTTATGTATATATAATTTTTAAAGCCTTTTTAAATTAATATGCATTAAATATATATTTGCATATATTTTCATAAATATAAGTTTCATATGGAAATTGTAGTTTAAAAAATTTCTTTGAAATCCATACGAATTTTACAATTATTTAAAAAAAATATGTTTTAAAACCCCATGGATTTAAAATTAAAAATAAATTTATTTTTGTTTAAAACAATTTCAATCGAAAGATAAAAAAAATTAGTTTCTAACATACTATTGTTTATATTTACGAATTAATATTTTATAAATAAATGTTTAAAACATACATATAGATATATTTTCAAAAGTTTAAAAAACATATATTAAAATATATCAATATTTGAAATTGGATTTTAAAATTTTGAATGGATTTTTATCCTAGATCTGGATTTATTTTTAATTTAAATCTATCTTAAGATTTTTTAGATATCAAATTGAATTATTTTTAATTAGTCAATATCTTTTAAATAATCGATATTATATATATGAGTATTTTTATACACACACACATACACACACATGTGTGTGTGCGTAAATGTATATAATAATAAATTAATTATCGAAAACAAATATTTATATAACGAGGTAATTATGTCCATTGTAGTGTAAATCCCAACACTTATATACAGGCACATTAAATAATGTACGCATCTATATGTTTCACGTTCATTTTACATGTATGTGTGTATTTGAAACACATATATATTATATACTATATATATAAATAATAAAATCAAATCTTCATATAAATTAATTAAATAAAATAAAGACTTTATTTAAAAGTATTTAGATTGGATAAAATTAATTTAGATTTCATAAGCCCAAAAAGATCTAAAATAGAATTTTTTTTTAAATTCACTTATTTAACCCGCTGCGTTCTAGCCCAGTTTCATCAATGGTATCGAAGCTCAATAGCCTTTGCGGTCTAAATTAGTAATATAAGGTCTAACTTGTTGAGCCTGGCCATTTAGTAGTGTGTCTAGAAAAGTAATATAAGGTCTAACTTGGCTACCGGCCTGGCCCAAAAGGCAAAGTAAGCTCAAAAGTTATCCATAATAAATTTATGGTTTAAAATTTTTTTTTCAATAAATTATCTTGGGTTTTAGATACTGGATCTGGACCTCATATCTGTAACATGTTACGGGAACTTAGCAACAAACGTCATATGGCAAAGGGTGAGACGAGACTTCAAGTTGTTGATGAATCTTTAGTAGATGCAACTGCAGTTGGAGCTATCACTTGACTTTGCCTAATGGATTGATTTGAATTTTGAATAATTGCTATTATGTTAAAAAAAATTATATGTTATTAATTCTAATTATTGTGCTATGAATAATGCTTCTAATGTTGATATTAACAATAATTATCTATGACATTATAAGCTAGTCATATAAGTGAGAAATGACTACACAAACTGAAAATCGAAAGTTATAAACCATTATTTGATTTTGAATCATTTGATACGTGTGAGTCATGTCTTAAAGGAAAAATGACCAAGCACTCCTTTAGTGGGTGCAATGAAATAGTTAATGAACTCTTGGGTCTCGTACATACTGATGTATATGGCTCAATGCCTATATTTAGCAAAGATAAATCTTCGTATTTTGTAACTTTTACTGATGATTTCTCGAGACTGGTATGTGTATGTTATGAAGAACAAATCCAATGTCCATGATAATTTTAAAGAGTATAAGATTGAGGTTGAAAATCAAACAAACTATAAGATTAAAATACTTTGGTCTGATCGAAGAGGTGCGTATGTTGGACAATAGCTCCAGCGGTACTTAAAATACAATGGGATTGTCTCTTAGGTCAATCCACCCTATGCTCCGCGGCACAACGGTGTTTCGAAAAGAAACAATCGAACCGTATTAGATATGGTTCATTCCATAATAAGTAAAGTTGAGTTACCTCTTTCCTATTGGGGATATGCATGAGAAACTGTAGTGCATATGTTGAATTCGATGTCTACTAAATATGTGCCTACGATGCCATATGATATGTAATGTGGGAAGAAACCTTAACTTAAATATTTGAAGGTGTGGGGTTGTCTAGCCTATGTTGAGAATGTTGGCCCTAATGAACTTGAGGCAAGATTGGCACTCTTTAGATATCCTATAAATTTAGTGGGATTTATTTTCTACAATACCGAGGAACAAAAGGTTATTGTTTCTCAGCATGCTGTTTTTATAGAATTTCTGCCAAAAATAAATTAACGGTTAAGTTGTAGACTTAGATAAGATCCAATAAATTAACATAGAGGCTGAACTAGTGCATGAAACAAATTCACCAACATAAAAAAACACACAACTTATTAGAAAATGTAATAGGGAATCCCATGTACCAAAGAGATAATATGGTTTTCTCGTGGACGACGAGGAGGAGGACTGTGTCTTATAAGACAACACTTCTCTCTCATTCTAACAAGCACTATAAAGTAATAACTCCACACTTTGGTTTGGAGCTATGAAATTCAAAATGGATTCCATATATGAAAAAAAAGTATGGACTTTGGCTGACATACCCGAAGGAATAAAACCCATCGGTTGCAAATGGATTTTTAAGAAAAAGCTAAATATAGATGGATAAGTAGAGACTTACAAAGCTAGGCTAGTTGCGAAATGATTTCTTCGAATTCAAGGTATTGAAAATGATGAAACGTTTTCACCTATAGCAATGCTTAAGTCCATTCGGAAAATGTTGGCTATTGCTGCATTTTACGACTATGAAATATGGAAAATGGGCATGAAAATGGCGATTTTAAATGGTGATTTAGAAGATGTCATTTACATATCATAACCCAAGGGTTTAAGGTCAGTAAGGGTGAGGGCAAGATTTGCAAGTCGTTAAGATCCATTTATGTTCTCAAACAAGCTTCAAGAAGTTGAAATAAGTGTTTCGATAAAGTAATCAAACAGTTTAGTTTTTATTAGAACATAGAGGAAGCGTACGTATATCGAAAAGAACAAAGAAGTGCTATAGTTTTCTTATATGTCAATGATTTGTTACTAATTGGCAACATTGCGTTGTTGCAATTTGTTAAAGCTTAGTTATACAGGAATTTCTCCATGAAGGATTTAGGAGAAGTGGCATGTATACTAGGTATAAAGATCTATAGAGATAGATGTAAGAGGCTGCTGGGATTGTCCCAATCCCTATACATGGATACCATACTGAAAAGGTTTGGTATAGAGAATCTCATGCGTGGAAATATTCCGATGCAATCTGGAACCATCCTTTCCAAGAAGGACGATCCTCATACCGATAAGAAGAAAAAGCATATGAAGAGGATACAATATGCATTGGAAATTGGCTCCATAATGTACATCATCCAATGTACTAAACCAGATGTGGGTTACACATTAGGATGCATAAGCTGATACTAGTCTAATCCTGCTTAAAAACATTGGACTTCTATAAAATATATACTTAGGTATTTAAGAAATACAAAGGACCTATTCCTCATATTTGGAAATGGAGACCTCTTTATGAAGGGGTGTAAAGACTCCAGCTTTCAAAGTGATATCGATGACAGTAAGTTAGTATCAGGTTACATTTTTACTTTAAACAGTAGGGTCATTAGTTGGAAAAGTTCCAATAAGAAACATTAGCTGATTCCACAACGGAGGCTAACTACATCGCCCACAACGAAGCAGCTAAAGAAACGGTCTAGACGCACAAGGTGAGCTAGGGGTGATTCTCATCACGGAAGGTCCAATGACATTGTTTTGTGACAATAATGCAGCAACGAAAATTGAAAAGAAACCTACAGCATACAAGAAATCGAGACACGTTCTACAAAAGTTCCACCTCATTAGAGAATTTGTCGAGAAGAAGGAAGTCACAATACAAAGAGTAGATACAAAGGACGACTTAGCAGATCACAAAAGACCTGTCTCGATCAGTTCTCAGCAAATTGATCAAAGGGGCGGGATTGAGATTCCATAATTGGACTCAAGTGCAAGTGGGATATTGATATAACTAGGGGTATGCCTTAGGGGTAATTCTATAATTTATTTTAAATTATTAACTCTGTAATAAAATCTCGTTCAAAATAAAAGGTGTTTTTCTTTCTATTATATATGTTCCATAATGTGTTGTGTTAGTTATTTATTTAATTTAAGTATATTTAATATAAAATGCCTAAATGGCATATTATGTGGTAGTAATTACTATGTGTTGTAATCAAGAGAAATTATCGTAATAAAAATAGCATATCGTTTTGAATATTCCTAGTCAAGGTGTGTCAAGATGAGATATTGATTCATCCGTTTAGACTTGAGTACGTTAGCTCTCAAAATGTTGAGTAGTATAATACTCATGGCTATTGGGGGCACCAAGGAGTTATGTACTAATAGTTACCGAATGACTATGGAATGACTCACTCAATAGTTTTCTATTGGTTAATATAATTAAGGTTAAACAGAGATATCAAAATGATGATATTACATAGTTCTTTCAACCTGAGAATACTGTTAAACTTTAATGTCGACGCTCCATTTTTATTATAGTTAAGTCATGGCACGATTTCTATCAAACAAGTATAGTTAGGTCTGAGTTGAAGCGTTGGAAGTGAAACGCTATTCAGTAAAGAATCTGTCACCTCGATTATATGAGTTTAGAATATGGTCAACTGTAGTCAATCCAAGTCAAAATCTCTGACCAGAGCGGTTCGGTTCAATAATAATTGTTATTATTGAACCAAGGACTTTGTGTTTGGATTATAGTATTATACAAGTTGAATATAGAAGATACTAAAACTTTGACCAAAACCAAATTTCATTAGTCCTAGTGTTATATAGTTTTGATGAAGAGAATTAGTATAAATAATCAATACGACCAGGGACCAATTAAAATAGTAAAATTGGATCTTGCCAAAATTGTATAAGTGATAAATTCGGCCAAAGTGACACAACACTAACTAAGGTGATGTGTAAACATAATATTCAAATTGTTCGGTATTAATCGATGACTAAATTTTCACCTATGAGTCGCACAACCAAAACATTGAATACTCTGAAATACCACATGATTTAATCAAATCATAATTGTTATAAATTAATTGATTTAATTAATATTTGTGAAATATTAATATAAAATTTTATTTGATTTGACTGAATCGGTATTTAATAAAATGCGTATATAAAAGTTATGTATGTATGTATAGATATACGATATTGATAAACATTTAAATCGGATTTAAAGTGTATAAATATTGATCAGATTTAATGTTTGTAGGTCCTTTAACATATCATTGTGGCCGGCTAAATAAGGAGGAAAAGGCTGGAGATATTTGCTAGAAATATTTTTTTTGAATTGGTAAGAAGAGGAGGTAAACAATGAAATCTAGATCCCCTCATTTTACTCTCTTCTATTATCAATTTAAACTAACCATCCACATTCATGTGTACTTTGCATTTGTCTCCTCCTTGAACCCCTTTTGACCGCAAGTAGCAGGAGCCCTTTATTTCTAAATAAAATAAAATAAAATCTAGTCCAAAGCTGTAGTGATATTTTAAGTTAGCTACTTTTTTGGAAGTGGATAGATTAGATCCAAGGAGTTACTGGATTCGACATTCAAGGTGTAAGTTCAATGCCACGGTATTGGTAATATCTTTTATATTCTATTATATACATATTTATTTATGTCAATACACATGTATAGATTAGAACTTTACTTTATCACGAATTTATATATTTATTTTTATCAAATTTACATACATATTCACACATTTAAAATTAAATTAAATAACTGTGACGCCCCACCTCAATACCCACGCTAGCCAAGGACACTACGATGTAGTGCTGTCAACTAGCACGGAGAATAAGGCTGTTGAGGAGCGACCATCCATGTAATTGATTATCACACGGTGGCTATAAAATGATCTTCGGAAACAAACATAGAAATAAACATAACACAAAGCAGTCACAGACATCCATATCACAAAGGCGGAAGAAGATATGAATATATAACTAACACATGAAAGTGTACATCAGAGTAGTGGTCAAAAAGTTCCACAATAATACAAAAGAATAGCAACCTGTGCTATACAAAAAGAATACAACTATGAGTCCATATCTCAAGTGTATACAACAAAAAACTGCTAAACTAAATAGTCAGCCAAAAGTCAGAGTAGCAAATCCCGGAAGGAAGTCAAGCAGAAGCACCTGTAACATCTCGGTCTGACCCGAGTATTATTTAAGAAAATAATAAACGGATCAGTCTAACTATAAGTATCATATGACATGATATATAATAAAAGACATGGCATAAACATAGAATATCCATACTGACATACTACTATAAGTATGAAAATGATGATCAACAGGAGATCAACCGATGAGAAATGATCAATATCACGAGAATCTTCTCAAAGATCCAAAGAGGGCATCATACCCTAAACTTGTACTCATAACAAGTCAATGACATAAAAATCCAGAAATCAAACAAGAAATCCAGAAATCATAAAAAAGAGAAAGAGGCCTATCACATGATGGTCCGAAGACCATGGGGAGCTACCCCATATGTGTGAGTCGGAATCACACTAATTGAGGCCTAGGCTAACCAAAAAGCAAAAAGGTATGTGTGAATGGAATCACACAAGTGGTGTCTAGCCTAACCTCGCAAACAAAAAGATATGTGTGAGTCGGAATCACACTACTGCGGCCTAGACTAACCTTGCGGACAAAGAGATGTGTGTGAGTCGGAATCACACTACTGCGGTCTAGTCTTACCTTGCAAACAAAGAGACATCGCACAATTGCTAGTCTAAATCATAAAATGATCATCATGATCAGCGAGAAGTGTCAATCACACCAAGCTAGTAAATATATGAGTTTAGCTTCATGTCCCATAACCACTTGCTTAACTTAAATATTTACGAACAAGCTGTAAATATTCACTAGGAAATTGTCACGAAAAGGGTTCAATCGAACAAGTCCGAGAGCTAACCGACGAAGTGAACGCAAGCGTTTCATACCACCCGTTTTACTAAGTCGTTTAAGTCGATTTCTCGTTCGAGTGAAGTAAAGGCTTGTATATACTAGTAGATTGAAAATCGGTTTGAGAAAACGAACTTTTGATATTTAAAATAGTGTTGAAATCGCTTTGATGAAAGAGTTTTGATATTTACTATTAGTATTGAAACCTTCATATATCTTTAAAGTGACAAGTCATAAAACGATTGTTGAAACAATCTATCACAAAAATTCACATTCGGAGACGTGAATAAAATCCAAGGAAATCAGCTTACAATGCATCAAAGTGGAAGTTCTGATGAATGCTTTTCAGAAAAGATTGCCTACGCAGAGTAATACGGGGTTCGACCTGCCCGGTCAGGTCGCGGGGGTCCAGGGGGCAGCGCCCACGGCGGGGTGCGGGGCAGCGCCCACGGCGGGGTGCGGGGCAGCGCCCCGTCACGGTACGACCTAGTGGAGGCAAGCTGGTCAAGCGACCTAAGGAAAAGTAGGTCATACGACCTAAGGAAAATCGCGACCTAAAAAGACCAAGTGTAAGGTCGGCGACGACCTAACTTGAACGACTTAACTGGGGGATAAGTCGGAGACGACCTACGAGATATACTGGCCGACCTAACTCGACCGACTTAAAGACTTAGCAGGGTCGAGCGACTTACGAGCTACGACCTAAGGTGACGAGGGCGTTAGGTCGGAGACGACCTAACACTTGACTCGCGAACGACTTATGGAAAAAGAAGCTTAGGTCGGAGACGACCTACGAGATGAGCCAGTGCGAGCGACCTAAAGTTTGCCTGGGGGATTATAGGTCGGCAACGACCTAACGTTTTGCCTGGAAATTATAGGTCGGCAACGACCTAAGACTTAACAAAATTCGAGCGACTTAGTGGTTTGCCTTGGAATTTTAGGTCGGCAACGACCTAACGTTTTGCCTGGAAGTTATAGGTCGGCAACGACCTAAGACTTAACAAAATTCGAGCGACTTAGTGGTTTGCCTTGGAATTTTAGGTCGGCAACGACCTAACGTTTTGCCTGGAAGTTATAGGTCGGCAACGACCTAAGACTTAACAAAATTCGAGCGACTTAGTGGTTTGCCTTGGAATTTTAGGTCGGCAACGACCTAACGTTTTGCCTGGAAGTTATAGGTCGGCAACGACCTAAGACTTAAGAGCGAAGACCTAACACTTCGCCTGGGAGTTATAGGTCGGCAACGACCTAGGACTTAAGATAGTGGTGATTTTTCAACGCGTGAGCTAGCAGCCTGGACGACCTAACCTAGGCAGAACGACTTAAGGCTGGAAATTCACCAAAAACGCTAAAAAGTGGAGCTTTTTGCCAATCCAATCCAAACCAAATGCCAATGTGCATGTAAAAGTGATAGGGAATCATTCCCAACAGTCCAATGACAATCATAGGCAAGATGTGAGATCAAAAATCTCACCTTTTCCACGAAATTGATGTTGGAGAGCTTAAGAGCAAAGCAAGAATCAGCCCCTAGCTTGAATCTATGTTCTTCACCTTGAATTCGGAGTTTGATGTTGAATTTACTAAAGATCTCGAGCTTGGAATTTTAATTTCTCTTTCCCTCCACCATTTTTGAAGAAGCTTGGACTGTTTGATGAAGTGATGAAGAGAAGAGGGGGTTGGGCTGAGTTAAGAAGGTGCAGTCCCAACCAAAGTCACAAGTGGGAAAAGTGACGAAAATTTCACTATCTCCAAACATATCGAAGTTTACACTCAAAAAGATCGCAAACATCATTTTGAACTCAATGGGGGTGGTCTCGAGTCCTAATTTGACCGTATGCAAAAAGTAGCTTTTCGGACTAACATCCGACTAACGATAAAATATTTAAATATAAAATCGATAGATATGCGGGTTGTTACAATAACACACACACACATACGTGCATAGTTACCTTAAGGCCACTTAAAAAAATTCAAAAAGTAAAATTTATTTTAAAATAATTTTAAATACATTTTTTTATTTGTAGATATATGCATATATTTATAAATTAAAATTTTATATATTTTTATGATAAAAATTAAAATTACATATATATATATAAAAACCATTTCTAAGTTATTGTGCGTTAAATGTATTTTTTTATATTTTGATAAATATAAGTTTCATGCAGAGATTATAATTAAAGAAAATTCTTCGATTATATGGTTGTTACAATTTTATAAAATATTATTTTAAATCCGCTCGGATTTAAAATAAAAAAAGAATTAATTTTGTTAAAAATAGAGTTCGGCTGGAAGATTAAAAAAATTTAACATATTATTTACACTTACAAATTAATATTTTATAAATAAATTTTAAAATATACATATAGATATATTTTAGAAATTTATATATATAAACACACACACACACACATGTATTTAAATATACCAAATTCTAAATTTCTAGTAGATTTTTATTCTAGAATTAGATCTATTTTTAAATTTAAATCTATCTTAAGATATTAATTTGAATTAGTTAATATTTTAAATAATCGCTATTAAATATGTAAGAGTTTATATATATATAGGGAAAGTCTATTTGGACATAAAATGTTGACATAAGTGGTGACACAATGGATCTCCACCATTGGATTGCCCCTTGATTTCCACCTCCTATACAAGGACAAAAAGATCCAACGATGCAGATCTCTTGTGCCATCAATTGTGTCTAATTTTATGTCTAAATAGCCGGCTCCATATACATATACATATACATATACATATACATATACATATACATATACATATACATATACATATACATATATGGCAAAGATCCTCTATACCTCATTCTTGTTACACATCCATTCCTTTCTGATTTCAACCACACATTCTGACTTAAATAATACAATGAGGTTGCTAGAGAGAGAAAGTATGTAAATATGTGTGTGTAAACGCGTGTGTATATATGTATATGTGTATATATGTATGTATGTGCATGTGTGTATACATAAATGTATATAATAATAAATTAATCATGGACAGCAAATATGTATATAAAGGGGCAAACGTGTCTGTTGTATTGTAAATCCCAACTTTTATATATGGGCGCATTAAATCATGTACATGTCTATATATTGCATGTGCACTTTACACGTATGTGTGTGATTTATTCACTCATGTATATGTATGTGTGTATAATCTGTAAAATTCTTTATTAGGCTTGTCCAATCCAAAAGTTGATCAGCCCGTGGCCAAATACAAAATATTGCAACAGTACAAAATTATATTTTAAACAAGTACATTCAATTTTTTTGCTACGGTTTCTAGATCTAAAACTTCGCATACCAAATCTAACTCCATTTTCATTCTTCTCTCTTTTATGCAGGCTGATAACTACTTGGGTTTTCTACCGCTTCCCGCCTCAGATCCGCTTCTCTATATACACACACTAAAATCAAATCTTTATATAAATTAATTAAATAAAATAAAGTTTTATTTAAAATTAATTAGATTAGATCTAAATTAATTTACACTTCATGGGCCCAATAAGATCTAAAATGAAAAAAATTGAAATGTATTGATTTAACATATTGCTCGGTTCCATCAGTTAATGCTCAGCATCAGTTAATGCCTAGAGACTGATGAAAACTTTTTCATCTTTTGCTTCATTTTTTCCGGTCCCTATTGTTGCAGCTTCGGCAGCGGCAAAACTTCAAGCCATCGCACCTGCCGCTCTCGACCGTAAAATATCATGCCACGACCGCCAATCAACTCCTTGCGGTAAGACGCATATGATGTTACCCGTAGCTCAACTCCAATGCTAGTTCAATAAAGTCAACTCCCGAACTCAACTTTGACCGTCGATTGCTCTAAGTTTCGATCAATTTAGCCACCACGATCAATGACATGGACTCGGTATACAAAAAAGACTTATCTAACTCGATTTTCATCCAGAGCTCAACTTAGCCTACCATCGCCGCTGCGAGCCACTAAGAGACAAACTAAGACCACCACTGTACTTTTCATCGTCATTCGAGTTTAGCTATGCCCAGACTCCAACTCTGGTGCTCACTAACTAACCTGACCCGATAGCATCATTCTCCTGCCCAGGCCACTCACTACAACAAAAAAGACCTTTCACAGCATTTTTAAAAACGTTGTCTAACAACAAGTTGTGATAAGGTGAGGACATATCGCAGCATTTTTGGAACACTGTAAAAAAAGTATCATATTGCAAAGTTTTACTTTTTTGCAGCGTTTCAAAAAAATATTGCGATATGTCCTCACCCTATTACAGCTTGTTGTTAAACAACGTTCTTCAAAACGTTGCAAAAGTGTTTTGTAACATTTTAAAAATGCTGCAAAAGGTTTTTTTACAACATACATGAAACGCTCTAGACGTATATTGCTTTATTGATTTTCTATAACACGTTAATTATGTTGTAATATCATAGAAATATCTTTATTAATATGTTTTAATTAGCCAATATATAAAACATATTCAAATAAAACTCAAACAATAATCATGTAAACAAATTTAAATAGTTCAACGCATTATATATAATAAACATATCCAGGTTTGCATAATATCCGTAAACCAAGTTAGCATAATATCCATAAGTCAAATTACACAAATACCACTCCAAGACAAAATGCATGAAGCCAAAAAAATTACATGCTTACTATGCCAAAAGGACTTCAAACACTTCGATTGTGCAACATCATGCTAATTTTTTGCTCCAAAAGTCTTTAGTTGCCTATAATAAAGAAATTCATCGATCAACGACTAAAATATAAAATGAAATGTTGCTATGTGTAATAACAATTTGAGTATGTAACTATAAGGACTTGATTCTTCGACTTCCGAATATCGACATCAATACGTCCACTGTATCGACTGCCGAGCCATCGAATGCTTGAAAACCGAATACTTAGGGTTTAAGAAAGAAGAGGTAGAAGAAAAGATAGAAGAAAAAGAAAGAAGAACAACAGAACAACAACAGAAACAGAAACAATATCAGAATCTCACATTCGCAGCGGAACAATATATAATAAATAATCACTAGTCTTTTAAAACAAAGAACTATATCAGTTTATGCATACATCAATCAGAGTCAATATACAACTCAATACAACACAGCACATCAATGGACAGTTATATAAACTTGTCCTCATACAGAATACACAGCGGAATAAATAAACAAGTACGGATGATACGTTTCGCCATCCAGCTTGCTTCCAAAGCTCCAGAATATCCTGATAATATAACTCTAGGATGCCCGTGTGGAAAATAATAGGCACCCAGAGTTTAGGAAGGAAACAATAAACTCCGAGTCAGTCATGGTGACTGGTGTGAGATCGTAAAACAGTTTATCTGTAAAACATTAATAGAATAATTTTAAAGTCAATTCGAAATGCTTTTGGAAAATGAAACTACCATAAGACCTCCCGCCACACACACAATGCAAACGCAGAATTGGAGGAGATTTCTTCTTATGATAGTCAAAGATGCTTACTACGCAAAACAAATAATTTGATTTGATATTATTATTAGTGCATAGTGGAAAACATTTCGAAAGTAGAATATAAATCTTAGCCAGCATAGGTACCATTATAGTATGCTTACTATAGCTACCATATTAAATGGCAGGTTCTACAACTAAAACCGTACAAGTCTCGTATTGTTTCTTTGGATTTCCAATAAATGGTCAGGCCAAGGAACTTCCCATTGCCACATGGAAACGCCTCTGGAAAGACGTCCCGAGAAATAACCTAACATTACGGTTAGATCTCTGCCAACACAAGGTCGGGTTACCTCTACAAAATCAACTTAATCAAGATCAAATCTCTTATCCTTAATCACAAAGCTAAGGTGAATAATGACTACATCTCATTTTCTAATTGTTTTCGGTTTTAAGATGAATATGAAGTATTTTGCATGATTATGCCATGTTTTTGAATGATTAAATATTTATATATGCTTGTTGATGATTTATGCTTGTTCATAAAGATTTTATGATATGTTTTAATGTGAAAACCCAATTTAATGACATCCAAATGCCTTGCGATTTTAGATATAGGTCAGAAATGATATTTTAGGGATGGGTTTCAATTTTTATAATTTTTTGAATTAATGTGGATTTTATATTAATTTTCTAGTAAAGGAAATGATTAATTGGGCTTAAAATTATTTACGGTAAAATAATATATGATTTAGGTCTGAAATTAATATATGTTAGAAAACATATTAAAAATGATTTTTTGGAATTTTTGTAAAATTTTCCTAAGTGTTTTGATGAATATATAAAATTATTTAACGTATGGGACTTAAATGTTTTATATATTTATAAAAGGAGAAAGGGTATTTTGTAAATGATTTAAATTGTTTATTTTTGAAATATTGGCAGTGCTTTTAGAAAAGAAAATTTGCAACCAATAAGATTTTGACAAACAAGGTAGGTTAGTTAAAAAGGTTACTTTAAAAGGTTAAAAATCAGTTTTACCTGCAAATTGCATGTTCCGCCACTTTCGGCACCCTGCTTCCGTTTTAGGTGGCTTTCGACTTAGTTCCTCTGCCTCCATTACCATCGAAACCAATACGCATGGCATCAAAGACTTGGTGCGCAGCGAATTGGAAAGAAGGTGGAAGGTATGAGGTCGAAACCAGGGGTTCCGAAGGGGTCGAAGCGTTGCATTGTTTTAAATGAAAATGCGCCTACTTTGCTTTCGATAGTATAGCTTTTGACTTGGTTTGCTTTCGACTAGGTCAATGGTTTTAGGAGGTTGCACCTTTGTTTTAAGTATATGCTTTCAACTAGGTCGAAGCCCTTAGCTGTCGCTTTTCTACCTTTCGAAGTCAATGGTTTTGGAAGGTATACTTTGTTTTTAAGTCTTGGCCACTTCTCCAATGCTTTCGGAAGGTTGGTTTCGACACCATCACTTCTTTACTTAGGAATTGCTTTCGAAAGGGTGCTTTCGACTTAAATAGTTTTAATGACCCTTTTGCTCGGTTGAAGGTAGAACCCAAATGGTTTCAAAAGAGATTAAAGGTGTTTCCACGTGTTTTAAATTGAACCCAATGCTTTCGAAAGGTTTGTTGTTTACAAAGGTTTTGATGCTTTCAAAAGGTTTTAAATGAAGGTTTCGAAGGGGTGGTTTCCCAATGGTTTCAAAAGGTTTGAAAGGAATAGTTTTCCAATGTTTTCGAAAGGCGATTTAAAGTGTTTTAAAGATAGGATGTCTAAGGTTTTATAGCTTTCGAATGAAAGGTTTTTCAAGTGTTTTCGAAGGGAAGATTGAATGGTTTTGAAAGGAATGTTTTGGCCTTTCGGCCTAGGTGAAAGAAGGGTTTTACTTGGATTCGAAAGGGGTACTTTCAAAGGTTTAAATGTTTTCATCAACAAAGATTTGTGTAAATTATATATATAACATGGCAAGGTGATTTCGAGTAAAGCATATAGTATATGTATTTTCCTTGTTTAAGTTTGGTTTAAAGGTTTTAAATGAATTTTAGATGAAAAGGTTTTCAAGGAAAATTAAGGGAAGATTACCCTAAGTAAAATGACTCAGATATTAAAATACCAGATAGGATTGGTATAGGGTCAGGCCCTATACATTAGCTATTAGCCCCAGCTAATTTAGTCCAACATTTCAGTGTGTGGGGCTTTGTCACAGGTAAGACTAAAATGATGATTACACACAAAAGAGAATATATATATTTGTATACAGATAGATTATTAGTGAGCCCACAAAACTATTAGGATCAGGTGACCTTGAGAGAAGATAAGTTAGGGACAGACCGTCTAGAAGAGGAGTATTTAACAGATAAGTTAGGGACAGACCATCCAGAAGAGGATTGTCTAATAGGTGTTAAATTATTATTTTTATAATGTCTGGTAGGCATGATTCAGCCAAAGGTTAGTAGTTAGCCAAACAAAACTATAGTGTTTGGACAGTTTTAACCAGTTTTGGTTGCAGGATAAAGGTTTGCAAAAGATATGTTTTAAAAGGATATTAGTGAGGGGAAACCCGTTCCGCTAAGTGGCGTGGTCTCACTTAAAATCAAATAACCGAGATGTATAGTATTATTCATACCAGGCTTTATGTCTAACTCGAAGTTTATGTTTTTCCCCTTAAACTCTCGGATGCTCAAAATTGATTTGAGTAGGCTGAGGGTTGAGGTTTACAAGTTATTAGTAGGTAGGCGACTAAAGCTTCTGGAGACAAGCAGGTGGATGACGGATAGCTATTTTTGCTCTTTTATTTTGTTGATTCCACTGTGCTGTATTAAGTCGATTATAACTATATAGTACTCTGGTCAACCAAGGGGGCATCTTCATATGTCGCTCTTGGTGATTTATGTAATAATTATATTTCATCTGAACTTGGGAAACGAATGAGATTATGTAACTTAGATATGGAAACATGATTTGAAATGTAATAAAGAATGTTGTTTTTGAAATCTATGATTTTATTTCATATTCAAGTGCTTTTGATATTATGGATACCATTAACATTACCGTAGGTGGTCATCGGAAGTTAATACCATGGATGACTGCAGCATCTGTAGCGCTTAGCTTCGGGCCTCCAGATATGGGATGTTACACCATATGTAATATTATTTGTACCATTTATAACATTTTTCTATCAAATAAATAAATTATTCTACTATTTTCAGTGCGTACCCGGAGGGATCAATATTATGCATACCATATATTCATGTGACGGAGAACTGATACATGCTATTGTATTGTAAAACCCATGTTAAACATAATATTGGTATTCAATTTCGCAGCAAATACTTCTGTAAATCATGAAAATATTCTATGCATAAAACACATGTTAAAACATTATATTGCACCATCTCTATAGTATCATGTGTTGTTATCTTTATATTTCTATGTCTATGGGGCATAACTAAACAATTTTGATAATTGCGGTTGTAATGGCATCAGCTGCACTTATTTCCACAACAGAGCCTTGGGAGGATCACAAGGTACATGGTTCATACTTCATAACACTGTTATGTAGAAACATGTTGAAGACATGAACACATTTGCGTGATTTGATGAATGACACAGAACATATTTCAAACACTTTAGTTTATTTCAGAACAGATGTTAAGAAGAATGAACAAAATGAGATTACAATGAAATCAAATAATTCTTTATATAACCTAAAATAAAACTTGCAGAAAATAAAATCTTTCACCTTGATTTATAGTACTAACGGCCATGCTAGGGCCTACGGACCTTGCTTTGGGCTACGACGGCATTGCCATGGGCTGCGACCGCCTTGCTAGGGGTTGCGAAAGGAGGATGTTACTTTGCCAGGGAAGCAGGAAGACAAAGGGAGGGCAGTGAACTTTTTTTGTGATTTAGGGATTTGGTTCTATTTTTGTGTGTATTGAGAGTCAGGGCCGGCCCAAGGGTAAGGCGAGCAAGACGGCCGCCTAGGGCAACCGATCCGGCAGGGACAACAATTCCGATGGTAACTTGGTTATGTATTATGATTACTAAAATATGTTTGTATGTGAACTTTTACAATTCAAGCTGTAGCTTAGTGGTTGTGTTTCCTTTCCTTGTCTGGGGCAACCCAAGTTCGATCCTGGCAAGATACCTCTAATTTTTGTCTGGGGCAACAGTTGTGTTTGGGCCGGCACTATTGAGAGTGAGAGGGAGAGGTCGGGATCGGTGTTAACTAGGGGAGGAGTTTTGAAAGGAGGGAAGATGAGGATGAAATTGAGGAGGGTAATGGGAAATAATTAGAAAAGAGGCGGCCCAGAAATAATTCGTGCTCCCGCTCTCTATAATGTTGTACATATATTTTTCTATTTGGTAAAATTAAGGATAATCAAAGACAGCACTTTGCACTAAAACACTGTTATTTAAGGTAGTCAAAAGCAATTTTTCTTGTGGTGGCTGCCTCATCCAGCTCCAGCTCTTATGACCACCTCTAAAAGAATTTGCATCACCAAACACACCTAGCGATGCCATCCATTACAACTCCGGTGATCATTGCCTGATCTTGAAACTCATCCACTGCTTCTTACCATCTCAAACTACATAGTGGACTGCAACCAATATCAACTACCTCTGCTCGTGACCCCGAGTTCAACCATACCAAGTTGCCTCATTTCATGCTTATATGGGATGTTCTAAGGCGCTTGAAGAAAGGGTATTTGGATGAAATATATTTTTGTTTATTTAGTTTATTATGTATGTATATATCTCATCTTGAGCTGAAGTTTGAAAAATGTATTTACCGGGTCACTGGATATGTGAGAGATGGAGTTTGTATAAATGGATCAAGATGTCTTATTTATCGTATAGGCCATTTTTCATTTTAGTCTCTCGACATTTATAATTTGCACAAAATTACGCTTTTTTTATTCAAAACAGGTGTTTGCAATTCAGGCAACTGCATTACCGTATGCTTTGTGAATGAACACGTTCATATATATGTGTGTTGTGTAAAAGAATATTGGGTATTTATTTAAGCATGTTCATTTGTTCGTATCCGTATTCGAAAAACAGATAAATACCCGATATTTGAAAAAAGGATAAGAATGTGCATACGAAAGCATCTGCATTCGAAAATTATCCATCTGGTTTTCTTTGATATTATATTTGTATTATGTGTACTTTGGTACAATAAAAGATATATATGTATTGTTTTATTGAGTTGGCAGTTTATATTATACGCATTTAATACATATTAACTACTCAGAACTATTTGTTATCGTCATATTTGTTTATTTTTCGTACTTTATAATTAATGAGATTAAAAAAATTATGTTAAACCAAAATTACTACTTTCTTGATTTATCGATTGTAAGCGGAAAAGATAATTATTCGATATCCGTTTGAATCAGTGGATGTGGATAGTTAATATGCAGAAATAATTTTGGATGCGGATGACAATATGGCACTATCGGATGCGGATGCCGATATGTATGGATATGGGTCCATTTAAGGATCCATTCAGTGGATGCGACATCCATTTTCATACTTCCGCTTTTTAATACAAAATTACAAGTTTGCTGAACTCAGTGTCCTGATACTGAATTTACATAGTTTATTTCAATTTACCAATTTTTAATATTTCGTCAAACACATATACGTCGAATAGAAAATAACCTTATTTTAATGAATAAAAATATTGACAAAATCCGATAAAATATGATTAAAAATGGGTCGTTACAATGAAATCATTATATTAATCAACTACATCAAATCTAATACAAATTTTTGACTACTCAAAATCCACAAATTTGATAGATATGTATTAATGATTATGCTATTACAAAAATCCACTAAATGTTATGTACAAATAGCATTATTAACTGATAAAAACATTTGCTTAATGAAATGGAAAATCGTTTTTGATGGGTGTCTTTTTTAATTTTTAAGGAAAATTGCGTGGAGGTGTAAATAAAAATTTGCTCCCCTTAACAAAAAAAAAATCTGAAATTATCATCTATTTTTCAGTGATCAATCGCCATTTTTTCATACTTTTTTCGACATGACCCCACCGAAAATATATTTTGATGAACTATCGTTGATTTCTTTTTTCATTTTTCGATGGATGATTGTCGAAGTTTGGTTTAGATGAAGGGTAACCTTTTAGATCATTTTATTTGGATAGAGTATCGATAACAGTTTTTTAAGCGGAGTCTTCGAAAATGGCTACCTTTAACAACGCCTTCCATAATTTATAATAGCATAGTTCGTTGATGAGCTTGTCTACTTTTCCAATTTGGTACCACTCATCCTTTTGCTCCAAATCTGAACGACTTAACAACCGCTCCTCCTCGCATCGTCGCTGCTCTCAATACCGTTGCTCCAACCTAGGCCTTACCATTGTTGCCTTCATCCTCATCTCATCCTTTTAGCATTAGCATACCCTAACAATTTGTTGGTTTCTATCCTTCTAAGCTGATATTACCCAATAACACCGATGCGGAACAATAGAATCTAATATAAAATGACAAAACAATCAAATAAAATTATTAGGTTGTTCTCCTTTAAAGAAAAAGTGAAAATTGCCAATTAATTATAAATGAAAAGGTCCTAGCTTTCTATCCCTTTGGATATCCATACCCAAAATCTTCCTTGCTTCCCTAAGGTCTTTCATCTCAAATTCCGTATTTAGCTTCGTCTTCAAACTATCAATTCCGGCTTTATCCTTAGAAGCAGTCAACATGTCATCCACATACAAAAGTAAATACACCCAACTACTGCTCTCAAAATGCTTGAAGTACACACATGCATTTTTGATACTACGATCAAAACCAAGTGAAAGCATAAAAGAGTCAAATCTTCTGTACCATTGTCTAGGCGACTGCTTGAGTCCATAAAGTGTTTTTTTAACTTGCAAACTCATTTCTCTTTTCCACTTACAACAAATCCTTCTGGTTGCTTCATGTAAATGGTCTACACCAAGTCACCATGTAAGAAAGCGGTCTTCACATCGAGTTGCTCCAACTCCAAGTCATGAGTAGCAACAAATAGCAAGCAAAATACAGATGGAGGTATGCCTCACTACAGGAGAAAATATCTCATCATACTCAACTCCCTTCCTCTGTGAAAACCCTTTAGCAACTAATCAGCCTAGTATCTCCCATCACCCTTCAACTTGAATACCTATTTGAAACCTATGACTCGGCTTCCTTGAGGAGGTGGTACCAAATCCTAAGTCATGTTCTTTCTCAACGACTCTAACTCCTCTTCCATAACACACATCCATTTCGAGCTATCACTCGACTTCATCGCTTCTTCAATGTCAAATGGCTCATTATGAACCACATGTAGGACACAATCAAACTGATCACCAAGGTTAAGGTTTGCATACTGCCAATTATTGTACCTCTTAGGTGGTCTAATAATCCTACGACTGACCCGCATAGGTATAACTTCGCCTAAACTCCTTTCAGCTCCACCTTGAACTGAAATTTCTCTAGTCTCATGCATATCACTCACACTACTAGAAGAAACCTGTGGACTATTCTGTGATGTCTCATCAACTGCATCTACATCTCCTACAGCAACAACTATACTACTAAGCTGAAATATGGAAACCTCTTCCAACTCCTTAGGCTTATCAGACTCATTTGGTGTGGTAGGTAAGTCCTCCTTGGGATTGAACATTGCAGACTCATCAAAAGTAACACGTCTGGGGTGCACAATCTTTTTATCAAAAGGGTTCAAAATGCGATACCCTTTGGTACCACCCATGTATCCCATAAATATGCCCTTGTATGCTCTAGCTTCCAGCTTATCATCACCTGTATGGTGAATATACGCAGGACAACCGAAAATACAAAAGTAACCAAGATACACTGCTTTACCTCTCCACTTCTCCTTTGGAGTCTTCCCATCTATCACTACACATGGAATTAGATTTATAATATGCACTGTAGTTGATAAAGCTTTAGCCTAAAAGCCTCTAGACAAGCCCGCTATCAATCTCAAACAATGTGTCTTCTAAAGTAGAGTCGGATTCATCCTCTCAGCAACCACATTGGATTGCGGATCTCCTAGTGTATTGAACTGTCTTCGAATACCAGGCTACTTACAAAATTAAGGAACTCTTTAGAAAAAATTTACCATCATTATCAGATCTAAGCACCTTCAACTTACAACCAGATTGGTTCTCAACTAGCGCTTTCCAAGCTTTAAACTTCTCAAAGATTTTTGATTTGGCATTCATCATATACACCCAAAAAATTTAAGAAAAGTCATCAATATAGGAAATAAAATACTTTTCTCCCCCAATGGAAGCAGTAGCTACTAGTCTTCAAACATCTGTATGCGCATAATCAAGCACTCTCTCTGATCTATGAAGTCTAACTCCAAAAGATATATTCGTCTGCTTTCCCAATACACATTCTTGGCAAAATTACAACTTGTCGAAGCTTCCTCTTTTGATTATCTTTCGACTGCGAAGAAACTCTAAGCCCTTCTTTGAAATACGACACAATCTTAGATACCAGAGTCTAGTTGCATCTAAAGCACGAGAACTATCCACTTCAACATAGGATTTACCAAGAACTGTGGTTCCCTTTAGCAGATACAGATTTGAAAACACATCTCCCTTCATCAAAACAAGTGCACCCCTAGAAACCTTTAAATCCTTCTCCATAGTCACTTTGCATCCTATGGATGCCAACTGCCCTAAAGAAATCAACGACTTCCAAAGACCTGGAACATAATGGACACCCGGCCCGTTAAAGTGCATATCACTCCATCAAACATCATAATCTGAATTGTACCCTCTTTCATGCCTTTATAGCTAGTATCATTTTCCATAAGGATTGCACTTCCCTCTTTTCCAACAAAAGAGCTGAAATAATCCTTGTTCGACGTCATATGGAACGACACCCCTGAGTTAAGCACCCAATGGTCTGATACATCAGATACTGCTGCAGTCAACACATCGTCGGATACAGTCTTCTCCACCGCAATCGATGAAGATCCATCCTTAGCCTTTTTCTTCAAATCCAGACAGTCACTCTTTCAATGGCCTGGTTTCTTGCAATTGCGGCACTTTCCATCTCTATACTTTCCTCTCCAACCATTTTTGGGCTTCCTAGACTTGGAACGCCCCCTAGGATTCTAACTCTTCTTCTCCTCTCTTCTTCTCTCAACAAATAGACCCTGACTGCTACTCCCTTCTCTTCTTTCACTCATCTCCTTCATCTGATCCCTCAAATCTGAAGATAGTAGACCCGACTTCGCATCATCTATAGTCAAAGTATCTCTTCCATAAATCAGACCGTAAGCGAAATCTGTGTAACGCTTCGGAAGGGAACACAAAAGAATCATCGCCTTCTACTCTTCATCCACCTTCAAATTCACAATCTTCATCTTTATTACAAGATCATCGAAGAAACTAAGATGTTCCTTTACTGAAGCACCCTCTTTCATCTTCATGGTGAAAAACGTCTTCAGTAGAATCAAACGGTTAGTGAGTGGTTTCTTCAGATAGAGATTCTTTAGCTTGGTCTAAATTCCTTTAGCATTGGTTTCTATGCTAACTTTTGAGATAACACTTTCTCATATGATTAGCTGTAGAGTAGTAAACACCCATTCTTCTATCTCCTTCTTCACGGCAGAAATTTCAAGCGGTAACTCCTCAATGTCAAAAACTACATGATGAACCATATTCCTTTTTAGAATAGCCTTCATCCTCCATAGCCACTTCTCGGAATCTTTATCCCCGTTCCACCTTTTCATTACCAACTTAGATCAAATGCAATATAAGAACCTCTGACATAAGCTCTTGTTACAACAAGGGTAGCCCCGTCTTCTGTCATACTTCTTTGCACCTTCTATAAACCAACCTAGATGCACTGGTACCAGATGTTGGGGTCTATCCTTCCTAGCTAATATTACCTAACAACATAGATGCGGAACAATATGATCAAATATAGAATAACGAAACAATTAAATAAAATTATTGGGTTATTCTCCTTAAAAGAAAAGGTGAAAATTACCAATTAATTATAAATAAAACGGAGAAGAGTTTTTATTAATAATTTGAGAGAGAAGATTAGAGAGATCGGTACAAGTTATTTCTATTCCATAGGCTCTTTTATATAAGGCTTTGGAATTAAGGTTTGAATTTATTTCACAATGTGGGACTAAACAAAATAACAAAACTCAATATTGTATCATATTTTTCAGACACAATTCTCAATCCCAACCATCGCATCACCTCGTCCATCACTAGAATCAATAGCGATCGGTTATCATATCGACCTCGTCAAAAGTGAATACCTTAATTTTCAAGTTTGAATAGGATCGGCTTTGGAAATATAATTGAATTTTTGGATAATTTTAAAGAATACCTTGGAACTAATTTTGGTATTTTTAGACAAACATTTCCTTTAAGTTGTTCCAGAGTCGATCTTCCCCGTCTTTATAATATGTTTTGAAAAACTAGTTAAATCCACGATAAATTTGTGTCAAATATCTAAAATAAGCTTAATCTTAAAACTGCCAATGATTTGTAACAAAAAGGCAACCACCAGAAGATTTGACCTTAAATCACTTGCTATTACTATTATCAAAGAACCACTTATGGTTATAAAACAAATCGATATTGTGAAAAACTTTTAGTATCGATTTTAATCTGGTAGACGTAACTTTTAAAATTTAATTTGAAGGACACTGAATGGTATATTGATATAGCATCACATAAAACAGAATATTATATTAAATTGGCATTAGGTAAATAGAATAATAAATTAAACTAGCATCAGATAAGCTATACAAGATGAACTAAAATAGCATTTATTTTCACGGTTAAAAAAATTCCAATTTAATATATCATTGCACATATATAATGATAAGTTCATATAGCATTACACATGTATAATGCTAAGTTCGTATATATATGCAGTTAAAGCTCCGCTAAAACCTCGTTAAATCTTTGTTAAAGCGCATAGCGCTTTTCGACCGCTACGTTTTTTCATTTTAGCGCTATTAAACAGTAAATCAACTTAAAGCCTCAATATATTCTGTTATACCCACAAAATCAATGGTGTTTAGCACTCACTTTAGCAAAATTAATACAAAAAGTTAAATTTGATTTATTCTCTTTTAAACCAAATCAACAAAGTTACGGTAAAGACCTAAAATTAAGGCCTAATTTTTCAACATAAGAATGCATAAATAATGTTATCCTCTGTTTTGTTATCTAAGATTAAAAAATATTTCTTTTCCCTATACGAAAGATGTGAGAACAAGAACAAATTAACTTTGGGGATTTAATTTTATTTTCAATAAAGTTTTTTGCACCTCCGTTATTTTCTGCTATAATTTTTTACACCTTCACACTATAGTACCGTTAAACGTTTTAACTGTATAGGTTTGTATAACATTCGTTTTCATAGTTCATATTGCATATGTTTATCTGATGCTATATTAATATAGCAGATACTAATACAGTAGTCGGTTTCCTTCAGACTAAATTTTAAAACGTGTGTTCTATATTCAAAAACGTGGTTACGGTTTTTCTTTCTTTCTAGTTTTCAGTTTATTATTTATACACAATTAATTACAATGATTTGCTAATGAGAGATTATCCTCATCTCATATCACACGTGGATATTTTGAACGCTATCATGTGATGTTTGGAATGGTGGGAAGTAAACTTGGTTTTGATGCCACACGAGAGAACCAATTATTAACAGAAAACAACTGATGATGTGAAAAATGTTCTTAATATTTATAAAGTTCTAGTTATATTATTTTCCAAGGTGAGACTGTTTTGTGATAATATTACCCATCACATCCAAACTAACGTGTTAAGATACATGTTAATGGTAATTATGTATCTAAAAACTAATATACAAATATTAAGGGGCCGTTCGCAGCAATAAAATGGCACGTTACCGTCACCAACGTGTCCGACGCGTCGGATGCTCCAACGTTTTTAATGTGCCATTTGGACCGTTCAGCCGGTTAGAGGGAATAGATATGTTTGTATCCGATGCGTCGTGTCGTTTCCCACAACGGCTACTTCTTTTCCTCTTTCCTTCCCTTATATAATCAACCCCCCACCCATCCTCTCCTCAAACCAGCACCAAACAACCCAACCTCCACCTCCACCCCCTCTCCTCATTTACTACCGGAACGGAGCCTTTTTTTTCCTTTTTATGTTTACTTTTTTCCTATCTATAATATATATTTTTCTGTGATTTTTGTGCTATATTTTGTAATTTTCATTTTTTAGCATGGTGCAACTATCTTCTGGTTCTGCTATTGCTACTGCATATGCTTCCTCCCAACCTATTGATTTATGGTCACCCGAAAGAGAGGAAGTTTTCATAGATCTGTGCGTGCATTTTCTGCCGGAGAGAAGGAATTCAGTCAGCGGATTTTATGCATCGATGTCAAATGCATTTAACGGTAGATTGAACATTGACTGGCCTTACACACAGATGAAGAACAAATGTGACAACCTGAAGCGTTATTGGACTGACTGAGACAAACGTCTATAGCTAGAAGGAGGGATTTGGGATCACGAGAATGATTGCTTGGACGGTTCTGAGAAGTGGTGGAATACTACTGCACGAAGATATAAGAGATTTAGAAAAAAATCCCCCTTCAAATTCAAAGAGTTGGATCAGCTTTTTGGAGGCTGCATAGAAAAGACACTTGCAATATCTGATGCCTCCTACTCTACCCGTCCAGCCTTTCGCTGCTGCCGATACTGATTATTACTCCAATTGGGCGGCCGATGACACTACACCCGTTCAGTCTAGACGCAGTAGACATACCGAGCAGGACAGCTCAAGCAGACATCACATTGGACGGTCCATTGTTCATTCGAAGCGTTTCAGCAACGTCGTGTAACGTTTTTATAGCATACTATCTCCTGTAATATCTATTGAGCTGTGGAAGCTTATGTTGATTTTTCGCAAACTTGGATATTATGGAAATATTGCCTGAAGCAGAAGTAGCAGGATTTATGACGTAGCAAGTGAATTTATTGCATCGTCGTGTGTATATATATGTATGACTGTTGTTCTGTGTTCTGTTGTATTTGTTGTTGTTATATTTTGTTCTGATAGATCCATTAAACACGGTAGTTTTGTGTTAAACATTTATTGAGTATGTCGATCCATTTAAGAAAGACAAAAAATAAAAATAAAAAATAAAAAAATTTAGAGCACCCAATCGACGAATTCAATACTTATTTAAGATAAATCTTACGGATGATCGCTCCTAACCAGTCATATTCTCTGCATTAATAGACAGTATTACTCTGTAATGCTCTTTGTTAATATTGGCCTTGGGGTGGGACGTCTTAGCTTGTTTTAGTTTATTTTTGAGTGTTTGGATTTTAAACTATATTAATTTGTTTAATGAAATGTCATGGTTTAATTTTTTATTATTTGCAATTTTTAAATACATATTACACAATAAAAATAAATAATTAATTAACTATAAATCAATTAAATTAAAAATCATAATTTAAATACTCTGCTCAAATACCCCGCTTGCATAGCCAAACGCATTCCTCATTCAACCAGCTTTCCCATTCAAATACCCAGATTTCTCGCTCAAATGCCCCATTATCGTTCATTGAGAACGCACCCTAAAAAACCATCCCTCCTATCATCAAATAATTTTGGACTAGTAAATAATTTCTAAATATTTGCAAACAAACGCAAGATTCTGCTATATTTCTACAACTGCCGTTTTTTTTTCCCTCGGTAAATATATATTAAAAAGGGCCAAATTCAGTACGTGCTCTTTTAAGTTACGCAAACAAATACCTTAGCATCTTCCCTCTGGCATCTGTTGTATAACATTGTTCAAAGATTCAGACTAATGTTCCATTCTTTCCCCTCTTTTCTCTCTAACAATCATTATGAAATATGTGGGTGAATAACCAAGCCTAATATAGTCTTCCCAACATAAAAGTTTAGGATGATTCTTTACTTTTATAGCGTTTCTGGCAACTATATGTCAGCAGGCAGCCAAGTACCAATACAAATTTGTTTACAAACACAATCAAGTTGAATGTAGTTGATTCTTCAACCTCTAATAAATCATACATAGTTCAACCAACGCTAGCAGGAATATCAGCAAAGCTCACTATAAACAGTGCTCAAATCAAATAATATACAATATTCTCACATCAATCCTTCGAATGTCTACTTATTACTGGAAAAAACAAATAGAATAATGACATAGGCTCATCCTAAACTGCAACTCTATTTCTATAAGAGCAGTAAACGACATCTTGGAAGCTTCATCATGGCAAGCTGTTCTGCAGGTAACAACATATAAGTCAAATTAGTTTCTGGTCATTTTAATTGCCGTAATTTGATATGTTTGACCATCAATAAAAGACAAATATTACATTATTGCAGGTGATGGATGATACATGCCTATACATGTTGGTTGTTAACATTCTGAGATTATTACTCTTTCAGTGGAAGATAATACCAATCAATCAATTAGAATTTCACTATTACATGGTACATTATGAAGAAACTTCACCCAAAACATAGATAGTAAAGATAAACATCAAACTGAAGAAAACCAATTTCTAATATTCAGTCCAATCTAAACAATCAAATGCCGTATAAAAGAGATAATAGAGCTCTATGGATAATGATTGTTTCACGCATTACACACATCCACGATGGCAGACTTCTTCAATGCTGAACAAGAATGATCAACCACGGTTAATTGCTGTGTTGGCCCTCACATATAATCAACAACCCTCATGTATAAAGTAACCAAAAACGTTAACATAGTCACTTATGCTATATAAATTTGAAGATATAACACGTAATTTAATTGTTGATTTATATTTAGATCAAAATTGTTCAAGTTTCACATCAAAATTTGGTTGGTTGGAGGTGAATTTGTTTGTAAAGGGTGACAATCCATGTACAATTTTATTTGTATGAAAGCTTTGATGAGAAAAAACAGCATCAAGTACTGAATGTTAAATGCAAGAAATGTACTGGACGTAAAAAGTGTTGCATATCACAAATTCACAAAAATCCAGCACAAATTGACTGTGTGTAGGAACATGATGAGAGACTATTTTTTATCAACCAAGAAAAACAATGGCATGCGTTATAAAAGTTTCTAACCATTGAAAGTAGATTATACAAACAAAGAAGAAAATTTTACTTGGTTCTCATATGAGCGTGAGTTCAAGCTTCGGCCTATTTGGTTGCGGCTCCACCACTTCCATGTGAATTTTCACTGTTTGCAAGATCCTATAACAGGCGTTTGTTGACTCTTTCTTAACTAACTGCTGCACTTCATCTATCACCCAGTCACCTGCTTTCTCTCCCTTAGCCATCAAATATATGGGACCTTCTATGCCAAACCTGAATGATAAGGAATATGCATCTTCAATATTTTGTAACCATCAGAACAGATTCATGTAAATAAACAGATCCAGTCTTAAAGTTTAAAAATAAAGACTTTTACTGTAACCTAATTCTTTGAATTTGTGTCATTAAGGTTTCTAACTTTTTGAGTGATATTATTTTTGAAGACTCCGGTTAATTATAAATAAAAAAAATCATAAATTCTGAGAGTAGGAAAGAATTAACTTAAATTAGTTAGGCTGAGATGAATAAAAATGAATGAAAGCACAAGGATTAATATTTGAACAGTTGAACTTACTGAATAAACAGTTCAATGTCAGAAATATTAACAAGTCCTGGTCACAACTATTACTGACAAAACTTGGCATATCACTTTTATTGCTAAATGCTAACCTTAACCAACAATTGTACATATGCATCTCTCTGAAGAGAAGCAAGATGCTTATGCAAAGAGTAAATGCACATTTGGAAGGAACAAACACCGCAACTTAATATTTGCATGTTCAATAGCCTAGTTAACCAATCACAAAGAATTGTAGTACTCATTCATCCTTCTAACGAGCAGTGTCATAGCAGCATTGCTCGGAGACAAATAATTAACTTCCATAGATTGTCATTAATAACCAAAAATAAAATATTATTGGGCAATACAGCAAGTGTCATATTCTATATTTTTTACTATGCACATGCATACCTAAAGCAATTGATTTATGCATGAAAATTGATGTGAAAGCTAGAGTATAATGCATTTGCGTGTAAGCAAAAACAAGAAAGTAGTATAGGTTGGAAATTTTTATGTAAGAGAAAAGGATCATACTTGGGAATAAATACAATAAAACCGTTGGACTTTATCTTCACTATTCTGGCTTCTGTGTCAGTAGGCCTGTCATACAAAAAAAAGCATAAATCCCCCAACTATGCTACCAAACAAGAAAGATAAGTATTAAAAGTATACATAGAATTAAAACTACCTCTTCCTAAAATATATTAGCGTGTGTAATTCAACTGAGGCTCTACTGGCCATTTGGGCATTTCTATGGCGGTAATTCAAATCTAAAATGTGATACGAATAGTTTTAGATGCAATTTAAATGAGAAACAGAACGAATGAACAAAAAATGTAAATTCATTTACTGTCTGCGATGTCAGTGAGTTTTGTTCGATCCAGAAATATTGGTGGAAGCATTGCTATTCCAAGAGCTGCAGCAAGCAATCTGTGAACAATCACATCTGCATTCAAGATCATTGTATCAGTTCCCAATATATGAGAGGGAGAATTAGTTTTTTTTTCTTTTATTTTTTGGAGGTGCCCGGGGGTGGGGGGGCGGTGTTGACCTGTTTTTTTATTTATATCAAAATGAGTTCATAAGCTCACTTCAGTCTGTTAAAATCAACTAAACTCGCCAATGAAGTTGATAGAAATTACTCAGTTATTTCAGTTAAATTGCATTATTAAAAGTTTTCTCAATTTTGTATCACACTAATTTCAGTCATTGATTTGATCCCAAGGGAAAGAACATCTTCAATACAATATGTTACAAGCCATGGTTTTTTTGTACCTTAATTTATGTGTGTGAAACTATATCTATTATGTAAACGTAAGTATATCGTGAAATTTAGGATTTATAGAACAATTAAACTCTAAGTCTATTTTAAGTGTCCTCAAATATCTTCAGTCATCGAGGTATCATCATCAATAATAGACATATCATATAACATGTGAACTTTATTTGCAGTGAAGGGCAGAAAATGTTGTGGAAATTTATCAAAGTCCAAACTGAAACTTCTAGATTTTAACCCAAAAAGAGTAATATCAACTCTTAAAAATCCATAACTTTATAACATGTGTGTGTGTGTGTGTGTGTGTGTGTTGGTTGGCAAACATTCTTTTCCGGTATATATCAGATCACTTTCATATTTAATATGATTAATCAGGTAAACAAGTACTGGAATATAGTACACAGGTTATAATCTTATCCACAAATTCTACCACCAGAGCATTGTAGTTTTCAAGTTCAATCAAAATTATGTTTTCCAAAGTGCAACCAAGTCTAAGAGTCCAAGTCAACCTCGGTTAACGATGGCATGTTAGCACAGGTTATTCAAACTAATTGATGACTTGTAACTAATAAACTTCATATATATCCACCAATCAACTTAGTGCTATTTGCTGTGATGGAAACGTGAATCTTGAATTATGTGAAATGATTTACTACGAAAACTCCTAGCACAAATACATCATTAAGATCATATTTAGTAGCATCTGTAACTATCAAGCGGGAACCTGTTGGAAGTGGTGAAAGAGCCGGCAAACCCGAAACGAAATACACTATGGATGGATGCACGTCGGTTAACTTAAAGCTAATGTTCATGTACATGTATGTTTGTTTACTTGTGCATAAGCAACACTTGCACATTCTCATGTTATGACTTCTAAAGTATCTACATAAATGTATTTAACATGTAGCAGCAAAAGTGAAAATGTTAACCTGCATATCTCCGAATAGGCGAAGTGAAATGAGTATATAGAGGCGAAGCAAGCCCATAGTGATGAAATTCAGATGGAGTTAGATCACCACTGGAGAAATATACAGCCTGGTGTATATAAAAACTTAATCAGCTTGAAATATTAGAAACTTAATGGTTGACCTTAACAAGGACATCAAGCATGAAGCCATACCTGGGTCATGCATCTGGTAGCCAAAATGCGTATCAACTTATTAAAGTATGGATCGTCACCCTGTAGATAATGAGAAATGCATCGATATAAATACAGAATGTTTATTATCAATGATAAAGTTTAGTCTTGGATAATGCACTAGCAAAAACTGTGACAACAGCATATTAAGTATAAACTGAAAAGTGATTCCATAAAAATACCACTGCAGCATCAAGAGATTCAGCTAGTGCTTTTGAAGATGAGACATCCAGACTTAAGCCAATGGCACGAGTCGTACGCAATAATGGTTCAAGCATCTCATTTGTTGGAGTAGGATGACGCCTAATTCCACCCAAAAAAATGTTATGTAAGAACTACCCAAAAAAAAAAACTGCTCTTTTTAACACAAAAAACCGCTCTTTTTAACACAAAAAACCATGTGGATCAATATAACTCTATCCATGTCAATAACCACTAACTCTGGCGGTAAGGTCTCTAGAGCGTGGTTCTGGAGAACTTGGGTTCAACTCTCAAGACATCAAAATGACATGCCTATGAAGAAAGGACCAATCTTACTTCACAAAATAAAACTCCGTCAACAACCTGGTAAACTTAATTATATTTTAGTTGGAAACGTTTTCATACTCATGCAGCAATATGTGTCAGGATGTTTATGACAAAAACTACGTTTTTGAATCATTGAGAGATAATGTGATTGCACAGCCAAGTTTTCATAATGCAATGCATGGTTGCATACAAAGAAGTGCCAAAATAATGCATTTCATGATAAATGATAGGATACAAAACGAGATATTACTATAAACAGAGAAGGTAAAAATCTCTCATGAATATCATTGGACAACACATCACACGTGTTGGTGTATAATGAATGAGAAGGTTTTGTTTGAATGTTGGGAGGGATAATGAACTAATTTTTCCGCAGATTCTCCCATCATGTGGTTGGACTAAAATAAATTTAAAAGTTGAAATTTACTAGAGATGCTGCTAAAATTTAGTTGTGAATCTAATTTTCAAATGCAAGATGCGAATATAGACATGAAGCTTAGGAGATATTTGTCCAAAAGATGTAGGTAAAAAATTTGGTTTTAGATTACACGTAATCAGAAGCCAAATTAGTATATATATAAAAATATGTTTATTGTTTTTTTAGTATCAACATATTACAAATATACCTCAATAAGGAGCACAATGGGTAATGTTTCAAGATCTTTTCTGCAACAGAAACATTAGCAGCAAGCATAAACTCTTCAATCATTTGATTTGCCTCGCGGATTTGATACATACCTGCACATGTTTATTGTTTGACAATTATAGCTTTTACACTCAAAAGAAGGTACAAGTAAATCTGTTAAAATAAGCATATATACCAATATCCATAGGATCATGGGTTTCGGTGTCAATCTGAAATTTGACTTCTGCCGACGCAAGAGTAAGAGCACCTCTATCAATACGTCTTTGTCTCATTATCTACAAATAGTCAAACATATTTATTATGAGGAAAAATATAATTTATTAACTGTAGGCACTAAGTGCATGCTAACCTTTGCTAAGGAGTTCAAATTTCGCAAGTCGGTTGTTAATGGATCAACTAAGCGACTGCAAAGATCAAACCAAAAATAATATTGTGCTGGTGCTAATATGCACTGAACAAACAAATGATAAGATTTGTATGCAGAAAGAATAAATAAAACAATACTGCATTCATATAACAGAATAAGATTTGAATTAGTAAGAGTAGGAACTGTTTTCCTAAAATCTTAGTTGTAATAAAATAAGGGCGTTGTCAAAGGGACTCCACTTTTGGATAAGTGGAGGTTTTCAACGGGCATGGTCATCGAATTTGAGTGGGTTTTTTGGTGTGGGTCACTGAGCGTAGTGTTTTTCTTTTTTTCTTTTCGATGGGGTCTGACAGAATTTTAATGTTAAATGATCTTTTTAGCTTTTAATGTTCAAAATAGAATATATATTTAAATAAATATGTGTAATGGTATTAAATATTTTATTTTGTTTTTAAAAATAGAAAGCTGTAATTATTTATAAAAAATGTTCATATTTCCTATCTAACCTTCAAAATTTATAAAGTCTAATCAAATTATATAATTCTCATTATTTTGCAGAATGTCCGGTGTCACGTTTTTTACGTGAATAAGAACTTCCAAAAATAATATTAATTTGAAATGAGAATGTCAAATAAAACTAATAAATTCAAAAAGAGCAAAGTAATAAAAAAAGGATAATAAATCATTTAATACAAAAAGATTAATAAAATTCAAAATGGAAAGAAAAAAGCTGGCTATAAAATCAAAGTGAAATTACAATTGATTCAACTACAATAAAAAGTTAAAAGAATGTTTCATAAGTAATCATCTAACAAATTACCATGTTTCTAAAAAACATAGAATAAAAGATGAAAATAATTTTCTATTCAATTAAAAAACTCATGTTTTGTTATAAATTCAATTTTGTTAAACAGTCGAGCAATTTAACAACTGCAATTATATCTCTTATTTACATGTTGTAAAAAAAATAGCAGATATATCTAAAAATTTATTCTATATTCATAAATATTTTTTATGCCTATGCTTTTAATAAACACACGTATCACACGTGTCAAAGCCTTCGTGATTATGGTTCATGTGTACAAACTATCATAACATTATAATGTGGTGTATGCGTAAGGATTTATGAAGCAAGGTTTTAGGAAAAAGTTATTGATTCCTGCACGGAACAAACTTCAACATAAAATACACCAAAGAAAGCATCCATGTAAACACACGTATATTCATCGCAATAAAAGCAATGCCAGAGCACAAGATCAGCACATTTAAGTACCTATCATCCATTCTAGCTTGAGCTTCCACATAAGACATTGCAGCACAAGACTTAATGACACTCTTAGTGTATTTTGTAGATATAATTTCTGCATTTGGTGTCATTTCCTGTAGATTAGAGAAAGTGATAAAAGATGATATGCTACTACATGAGAAAATAATAATATTTTTATCTGGTATCTGCGCACATCTCCTATGAAAACTATACTGATATGATTAAAACACACACACACACACACACACACGCATTCTCTTATTTTATCTCAATCCCTATCTCTTTACTTACTATAAAATGATATCAAATTATCAAATAAAATAAATATATATATCATGATCCAGTGCAGATACATATTTCGCCTTAAATCGGATTATCAAATTATATCATGTGTGTTCCACGTGGTAAAACCTAGCATTATAATATGTATATTTTAAACGGATAACGGTTTCGAATAACATAACCATACAATTGCATTTGGAAATGAATATATATATGTTTTAACATAACATTTTTAGCAGGAAAAAAAATTATAATTGTGTATGCATAGTGTATCATTGTTAACATATAAGTCAATAAAGAAAACCATCCATAACATTGTCATGTAAGTAAAGTTAACAAAACTCTTAGAATATGGACTAGAATTCAGAGGCAAGTACCCAAATTACAGAAAAAGCCAGCCTCTCAACATCAGAACGAAGAGAACAAACATCTGCAAAATAATAGTAATAAAGTTAGGTAATTGTGTACATTGCTAAAAGCTAATCCAATATTGAACAGTTAAATATTAGGTGTGAGATCCAGAAAATTAATGAACAAAGAAAGAAGAAAAAGAAATACCTTCAGTTAGGGGTTTTGGAAGCATGTCGATTCTACGTTCGACAAGATAAACAGATGTTCCTCTTTGTGAAGCCTCATCATCAAGAGGAGTTCCCGGATGAACAAAATTTGTTACATCAGCAATATTTGATCAATATTATTAAGGACTTTTAAACTACTTGTAGAAGGGAAAATAAATATGTCGTATTTAGTATGTACAGATATATGGATCTTAAATCAAATAAGAGTAGATAAACGATGCAAGGATATGAACTCCAACTTCAAAATTTCCATCAGGAAGATGTGTACAGTGTAATGCATCATCAATGTCCTTGCAACCTGAGATAAAATAAGGTATTATGGTTCTGTACGCAAAAATAGCATGCATCATCTTCGATGAGTAAATCTACCTGGTGGATCCACACTAAAGACTCTCACATGCCGTAGATCAAGTCTATCAGGGTTAGCCAGATCTTCAGAAGACAAAGACCATGGCAAGGATGGCAAACAAGCAAGAACTTGTGTAGAAAAAGGTCTTGAATTTATGTCATTCTCAATCAACACCACCTGTTGATGTAGCAAAAACATATTGACATTTTAAACCAAACAAAGGAAAAAAGCTTGAATTTAAACCAAATTCAGAATTGAAAAACTTTCCTCAGTTTCAGTATCTCTATCACCAATATCTCCTATGGTTCGTACATAATGTCCTGATGGATAACGAGATGAACAATCCCAAGAATCTACTGTGACAACGATTCTCTTATCAAGAAGATTCCCAAGCTGGCGAGTTTGAATTCTAATTTTAGGAATTCTGCGATCTTTAGAGACAAATAAGGCATGAGCAACTCCACCATTTCCAGCTGGCATAGGCATCGGATCCAACGAACCACAATAACTACAAGAAAGTTAATGCAAGCCAAAAGTTAATTATTATACTACTTTGTATTTTAATCATATAATGATGGCACTTGAAGAATGCCCTGGGAACTAGGGAAAGGTTTGCTTGTTTCTAGAGAGGCAAAAAGATTCCCCTCCAAAACCCAAATTATTCAGTTAAACTACAAAAGACTTTCTGTATGTCCCAAGAGCTGAAAAAGGTTAGCCACAAGGATTCCCCTTTAAAACCAAGAACGTTCAATAAAATATAAATGACAGCGTCTTTATTCATTTATTTAAACCTGATCCAACCAACTGAAGTCCTAAGTAAAGAATAGTAAGTTTGCAATGTAACAAAGGAAGATCAAGGCTTCGAGTAACTAGTGCATAATAAGATAAAGATATTCGACTGAATGTAGAGAAAGTATAGGGGAAAAAAATCAAGAACAAAAGAATGAATGCACGATACCACTGGTAGGTTTCGCATGGAAGACCAGCAAAGCAAATCTTTACTTTTTAGCAACATAAATACAGCCATTAGATTTCTACAACCATTTTATAATTTGAAATATAGTAAACCAGAACATGTCATATTATAACAAAGGTATTGAACCACAGTCAACTAACATTTTCCAGCTATTATGTGATTATAAATGTTTAATATGATGTCCAGATAGACAAATTTGTTCAATCTTCATCGCATCTAGTCCAGGTAACTCAAAAAATGGTATACAGCATTACATGAGGGGGGGGGGGATGTAGGAATGTAAAAACAAACTTACGAGTGCCAATTCCGCTTTATAATGCCAATGACCCTTCCAAGTGGACGACTGGAAAGAGAACCCGTGGATGCAGAAGTACTCTGTACTTGCTTTGTATTTCTTGGAGCGTCATCAACGCTGTTTGGAGCTAAATGAAAGTCATCGTCTTCATCATCGTCTGCAAACGTAAACAATATCATATCAAGACTCGTGAAAAATGGATTTCTCTGGTAGACAGATCATCAAAATACCCTCATCAGCAATGGTTGATGACTCGTTGTCATATTGTTGTTCTTGAGGCAATAGTTCTACAGCAACAATGTCTCCATCAAATGCCCTATTCATGTTAGAGCGTGTGCGAATAACTATTTCATCACCAATACTCTCACTGCCGACATAACCTTCAAATGGGTTGTATCGATTGACTCTTAGTTTTCCTTGATGATATATTCCACATAACAGACCTTTGGTGATCTCTGACATTGGTTTATGCTGCATAATTACGAAGTTATTAATATAGCATAATAACAGTATCGCTAAGCATCGAGAAAGACATAAAAAAAATTGCTTGAGTTAAAGATAATTTACTTCGCTGTATATAATTTTTCTTTTTGATGGTCTCGGGTCTTCAACTTCTTCCATGATCGTGTCTCCAGAAGACGGCTGAACAAGCAGATCCAACAGACTGGGATTCCCAAGTGATTGCACAAATGACTCAACTAAATGTAAACTGTGTGTCAGATCGGATTCCTAATGCAAGTGTGTAACCACTATAGCCCATGTGGTTATTAGCGATGTACCTGTTTCTGCAGAAAGTCCCTCTGCGATGGCCTTTTTTTTATTCTCTCTATCATTGGTAATAAGTAATACCTGACATTTTCCATCCAAGTGAGCTTGATACCATTGTGCAGCCACTCGAATTGCTGATATAAGCATTGAATGATATCAGTAACTACAGAGAAGGAGGAATGCATATCATATTGAAATAGCTTTGTAAAAGTGTCACTCAACAAAAATGTAAGGACTGGACCAGTGATTTACTGGATGATGAATGTTTGCAGTGAAAGTGATAAAAAGTCAAACTTAAACACCAAACGTGTCCAACCATCTTAACAATAGAGATCTCAAGAGGTATTTTTTGGAATTTAGGACTACAATTGTAACATATGAGCGATTTTTATTTCAAGTACACCTTAGAAATTAGAAGAAAGATGCGCAAAGTTAGAAAAAAAAACATACAGCATTAATAGCACTACCATTGTACCATGGACGATGATCGGAATACACACATACATATAGGGCAAGGATCGGCTACACCTCAATTTCACTACACTTCTAATCCCCCTGATTTCCATCGCACATTTCGAATTAAATAATATTACTTTCTCTCTCTATCCACTAACTATGTTATTTAATTCGGAAGGTGCGGTGGAAATCAAGGGGGATTAGAGGTGTAGCGAAATTGAGATGTAGCCGATCATTGCCCTGTCTCTGTGTGTGTGTTATTGTATCTTGTAAGGTCATTATCAATCTTGAGCCTTGATCATAGTGGCAATTTCACTCTAATTGATGATCTAGTTTTAATCTTAACCCTAACTTTAACTCAAATCCATGTTAAGAGCATTTTTAAATGTTTTTAATATAAAAACCACCAATTAAATTTAAATTTTAAGTTTAGATCATTACTGCCACCTATCATAGTCATCTATTTTATATCACTTTTCTTACATGTGACGTATGATCTTTTAAAAATGATATTAAACGCACGATTTAAAGAGGAAAATGTATCTTTATTTTGACTTTTCTATAAAGGAAAAATATTTGACTAAAGCTATTCATGTATGTCTCATTTAATTGATATAACTGAAAGAAAAAAAAGATTTAATAATTGTTAAATGATTTATTTAATTATTATATATTTTTATAGTCTATGTTTAAACTTCATTGTTTTACATTTAAAAATCATAAGTCAAACCTAAGTTTTAGAATTAAATTTTTTGGTTATCTATCTTTTTATGACATGCCTCTCTTTATATATGAAAAACTCATTTTTAGATCATTTTGATTAATTTTAATTCTGAAACAAGAGGTACAAAGACTACAACAATATGTTGGATTATGCATCGCTTTGGCTAGAAAAACTAAAGTGCTTGACAAAATTCAAGAAATTCCTATTGCGATGATATGATATTCTAACTAAATGCATACAATTCTGTTTGGGTTATGACGATGAGGTGGAGCCTTGGCGCAACAGTTAGGTCACCCGTATAGTGATCTGAGCGTCTAGATTCGAGTTCGAAAACAGCCTCTTCACAATGCAAGGGAAAGGCTGCGTACATTATCGACTTCTTCAGGGTCTGTTATCGTGTGAGAGCCTCGTGCACTGGGTTCCACCTTTTTTAGAACCAAAAAGGACCATTCAAGTTGTACTTTTTGAAAAATAAAATTCGAATATTACACTAAATCCTAAAATATCAACATTGTTTCAAATCTCGATTGAGATCTCATTTTACACTTGAGTTCGATGAAATCATGTTTGAATCTTATCTCGTTTCCAAGCTTTCAATCTCGGATTTCATACAAAATCTCGGATTTACTTCTCGGGTTGAGATCTTAAGCTCTCGAGTAAGATGAATGTCACCAATTAAAAGTCGTGTTTGAAATCTCGTCTAGATATCAAGCGAGATGAAGAAAACTTTGCTCATTTGAGATTACCTTTGACGGCATCGTGCAATTTTACATCACATGAATTTCTTTTTTTTAAACGGGTCAATTATATACTAATAAAAGTGGAAATTAGCCACTAGGACATCTTTAGCAAGTGGAATTAGTTTCTAGAACACACAACTGAAATAATTATTTTCAAAGACAAAACGTAAAATAATTAGTTTCTAGAACCTAAAAACCTATGAAATTATGTCTTTGAAAGTAATTGAACTGCTGACTTTGTCCTTGAAAGTAATTATTCTGCTGATTTTGACTTTGAAAGTAATTTCTTTGAATGTGTGTCCTAGAAACTAATTGGACTGCAAAGTTTGTCCTTCTGGTGAAATGCCCCCTAATAAAATGACTGATTATACTGGTCCTATTTTTCAACGCTACACTAGTACTTCTCCCAAGTAACAATGCTTCCTATTCTTTCTATATTTTTTACCTTGATCTCCAAATTTATCCAATCACGCTAACAAACTCGAAGTATTAATCCTCTCTCCATCAAAACATCATTTGTTGTGGAATCGCAACTCATGGGGAACATTTTATTGAAATTTATGAAAAAAATTCTTTTCCTTTTTTTTTGAAAGACGCGTTTTCATATGAAATAGAAATACATGCCCTTTGATTATTGTGAATGTTATAGGATTAGCATCTACTTAATTCTCTTCCTTTTATAACTCTAATGTCTTATGTTATGTCCAAGGTTATCAAGTGGAACCTACACGCATGCATAGGATAAAAAAGACTTAAGACGTCACATCTACACTTCTCTACCTTTAAAAGCTCACATATCAATAAAGACATACAAAAGAATATATTTTTTGAAAATACTAAAAAAGTGCAAAATGTGATCATATTGACATTTTTATTTATAACAAGATTGATATTTTCTTCAAGCAAAACACTCATTATGATGTCTTATGGACTCGAAACTCATAACCTTTAAAACTTTTGTCTAAAGCGTCGTACCTTCAACCATATGAGTTATAGGCCCTTGACGGTCATATTGACACTTCAAATTTCTTATATCATTTTTCATTCATTTCTATTTTTTACCCCATTCTTCTGGAATTCATTTTCTTTTATCCGGAAATGTTATGATTAAAGCAAGTTCATTCCTTGTTATTGATCTGATCGAATTTTATTTCCAATTCAAAAATTCATGCCTATACTTTATTTTATTTTCATAATATTAACTTTATGTTTTTTAGTGTTATTAGTATCTATTATAATGAATTCCCAAGTTTTACCCTAGTTCAAAATGTTACTGATCTAGAATGTTATCTCAACACATAAATATTGTCTATCCATGAAAAAATAATGGGTAGGCATAGCAATTGAACTTTCTATTTAGAATGTGATTCCTATTATAATAAAATTCTAGATTTTACATTGATTCCAAATGAAACTAATTACTGGTTCGGAATTCATAAAATTATCATGGTATAATTCTAAATTTGAAACTTTAAGAAAATATTTATACATAATCAACATAAAAAATGCTAAATGACCAGCCATGAAAAAGATTAATCGATAGGCATAATTTTCTATTTAGAATGTCTGTTATGATAAAATTCTAAAATTCACAGAGATTCCAAATGTCAATAATTACTGATTCAAAATTTATTATCATAGTATAATTCTAAATTTGAATTCTTGAACATTTACCCAAAATCAACACAAAATTTACTAAATTTTGGCTAGCATAAAAAGATTAATGTGTAGGCTTAACAGATTAAATTTTTAGTTTCATTCAAATAAGAGCGCGCTTAGGTGCGAGATGCAAAAAAAAACTCAAGGCTAAGATTTGCAGTAGTGATTTTTTGAATTGGCTACCTTGGTTATGTTCATATGCATTTTAAAATCTTTGGTCTATTAATTGAACTTTATACTTAATTTTTAAACATGGTTTGTAACTGATGGTATAATTATATATTTTACTAGTTTATCATTTTGTCTAGTAATGTAAAAGCCAAGAGTACAAAAATGTGTTTTGCAAAATAAAATGGTTTATTATTTTGTTTAGTTAACGCAATAGACAAAATACATAAACGTTGTGTTTGGAATTTTAGTCATACATATTTTATAATTTCAAATTTCCCAACTTTGTCGCTTTTATAAAAGATAGGATGTGGTTAACTTATTATAATGTTATTCAACAATCTTTGTATATTTTGCAAGGAGATCAAGTAAAGCGTCAAAAAATGAAAATAGAGACGTCTATGAAATGATATGCTTTATGTTTACTTCATCCTGATTTAACACTATATATCATATAATCATGAATCCTCAAAATGTATTTGCATACCGACTCAGACACAGTCTGGATGTGTTCTTGAACTACTAACGACGACAAGGGCATGATTTATACAAATCAAGTATATTAAAATTATTATTTTAAACTTGATAAGTATTTTAGTAGCATATGTAATAAATTTTGGATATAAAATATACTACGAGATAGTCCTAAAATGAACTTAGGTTTCGATATATAAATCCATGATGAGCGTCCACAATATACCCATCTCGTTCATAATTTTATCTGATACATATCAAGTTTGTAAAATCTTTAAAACAAGATGCAATTAAATTTCAAGATTTAAAACCTTAATGTTCAAATATAAATTTAATCATAATCATGTATGTATTAATTGTTTCACTCACCTATGTATTAACGCTAATCCAAGCCACCGCAACTATGGGGTAAAAATTGGCAAGAAAATTCCATTATTCGAAGGTCAAAAAATTCAACTTTGACGGTTTCAATGACTACAAGAACTATCTGATTGTACATAGGATGTAAAGAGATATTTATTAGAGTTTACGTTTGTAAAAAAAATATGTTAGAAAAAATATTATTCTTTACCAATTGAGTTAATTAGCTACATATCCATATTTTAATGCATTACAAAGAATGAAATATATATTAATATAAAGTGTTCATGGACATATCACAGTATCTCGAGTCTTATGCCATAACATTTCTCGATTAATAACCTTCACATCAATCAAGTAACTTTCAAGCATTCATTTAGTCATATCCAAAGTTATGATCATGGCACAAGGCCCGGACGTGGCGATTGCACCTTTTTGCTCTATGACGCACAGGTCATGAAAAGGCACACTAAATGGCGCATATGGCGCAATAATGCAAAAGACACAAGACGCGAAAAAGGCATTCTTTTTAAATTTATCACTATTTTTATTAAAACTATTTCTTTTTTTGCGATCCAAAAATACATATAATTAACATTCATAATTTAATCATGTTTACAAATTGATTTGTTTTTCATGTTTTAAAACATGTTTTTTTTCTAATTTTCATTGCTTAAAGGCAAACACATGCAGTTATTGACATGAAAAAACATATATTTTATGTAGTATATTTGAAGTTGTAATATAACATTGATTATGCATGCATGAACTAATATTGATGTTCGAATGTACTAATATTTATTCGTACAATACAATGATATGATAAATTGACATAAAATCAAAATATAAACTTTTATAGTTAGATGTGATCAAAATATACGAACTAAATATTAAAATAAGTATAATGTATATAAAATAAGCATATCAGAGTAACACGAAACAAAATAAATTTACCAAAATAATACCGCACAAAGCAAAAAACAATAAAACATCATATCTCTTCATTTTTTTCTCACTTAAGACATAAAAAATAAATTATAGGCTTATATGTGAAATTTAATTGATAAACAATGGTTATAAGTTTTTAATTAAAATTTAAGTTCTAAACAAATGATTAAACATTGAACGACGTAATATAATTGAATGATAATCTATGTTCTAAACAAATGATTAAACATTGAACGACGTAATATAATTGAATGATAATCTATGTTCAAGACATTATGTTGTATGATATTTTGTGAAATGATTAAAATAAATCACTTTTATCTCTATTGGCAAGAAAACATATATTAGTCTTTTTTTAATTAATTAGTGTATAATAAAAAAAATTACTTCATAAGCAGGAGTTCCAAAAGGCATACGTCATTTGTCATATCATACACCAAGACTCCAAAAAGGTTTTGCATGTTTTTACATCGTGTGTTGTTAATAGCTATGGTTGTATCCAATTCATATCATTAAATTTTGCTATAAACAAAAACACAATGTTTAATATAAAACAATTGTGTATTGAACATACACATTGTTAATGTAAAACAAATAGAATAGAAAATTGTTGCACAAAATTAATAAGAATTTTTAGCATTTATACGGCTAATTTGTGTATACAGTGGTTGCTAAGATCTTGAAGAGCACTATAGAGCCATAGAGTTACATCCTAATAAAGACTTCTAAAATCATTGTATAAGCATTATTCACGATGCATGGTTCCATCTCTAATAAAGCATTGGTATTCTCCATGTTTTATATATTAATAGTTTAACTACTACTGTCTCTAATCATTAGGAAATGGAGTTATGTACAATTCAAGTATAAAATTTAATCCAAAGGAAACAACAACATACCTCTGTCATTACGATCATTGACAGTCTCCCCCTTCATCTGAAGAACATTTGTATCTCTAAATTGTCGATGCAAAAATCTATGTTAAATTTATCTCTAACAATGTTACAATATGTCCATTCAACAAACACACAAACCTAAAATTTTCGTTGGCAAAGACATAAAATTTCCTAGCTTTGTTAGTACACAGAGCACTAAGCCTGTTGTAAATTGCTAAATTTCTATTCTTCACTTCATTCAACACAATCAATAGCACAACCACCTCATCAATTGCCTCATTCTCCAGCAAATCAATCTATTAATAAAACAAACCACGCCATAAATAAACAACACAAATAACCAATAACACCCTGAAACAGATAGGGGAAAAAAAACAATTACTTGATTGAGGACGACGTTGGTATCAACAACAAGAACGGTGGATGCTCCATCAAGGCGAGCTGAAGTGGCATCACATGTGGTGCACGAGCGGCACCCGCAGTAAATATCGTCTCTCAAGTAGTTCTCTCGCACTAGCTGGAAAAAAAAGTCGGGAAAAAAAGGAAAACAGGTAGGGTTTAGAAATGAAGAATATTTTAAGGAAGAATGAATTGAACGTACCTTTTTAATTTTGCCGCTTCTCAGTTTGACATTAAAGGATTTGTTCTGGAGCATGGCGTCTCTAGGTTTTGTGAAAAGAGAGGAAGAAACGAATTTTATTTTATTTTCCGCCAGCCTTCACGTTCTACTTCCGTAAGAGGAAGAATGGGGTGGATGGCTGGATTCAGCTATAATTCAAAGTTGGACGCCTAATAGAGGGATTAAGGATGCAGCAAAGGCTAGAAAGCCCGAGTTTGATGAAAGAAATCAGGCCCGAAGATGATCTGTAGGCTGAAATCGGGTCAAAAGCTTCAAATACATGGCCCTCCCTAATTTCCACCTATCCCGACCCCTTTGCTTTCGGGGCTTCTAGCAAAACTCTCGAGGATGCTCGGATTAAGGCGTGTACGCAGCATTTATTAATCCCGTTCAACTAAATGGTTTCAAAATTGGCAGTTGGATTGGCGTGGAGATGAAGAATCATTGTAGTCTTGTGTTTGATGTCAATGGCAAATCTCCTTTTAAATTCATTAACCATTCTTCTTCTCCTCTTTTACATTCAAACAATGTCCGCTAATTCTTTGACCAAAATAAAAAAGATATTCAATTTCTAGCATTTAAAGTATGATAATTGAAAGAACATTCAGAATATAAAAGAGAAAATTTACGATCTTAAATAATATGTTGATTTTTCAATTTTTGATTCAAGTAAAAGTGGTTATTGCTACAATGGCTATTCACAACTTAATATGAAAACACAACGGTCTTTATGTCATTTGACAATGATCATGATCTTATTTCGGATGAATACCTTGCAGAATACTACAAAATTCAAGTTAATGGTGAGAAAGAGCATGAATCAATTCAAGGAATTGTAGAAATTAATATGAGTCGATTCAATATAACATAAGGGATGACCTAGTTGCTGCAAGATTCGCTTATGTATTGTATTGAATAAAAAAGTATTTTCGATTTTGCACTACTATATCTGTTCCAATGTATTTGTTATACAAACTATTCTATCTTTATTATTGTATATCTCAATCATGTTCATATTAATTAATTTTATAGCAATCACCGTAACAATATTTATTACAACACAATTCTCATAAAAATACCTCTTCCAAATACCCATTTCGTAAAGAAAAACGCATTCTTCTTTTGTTAACTTAAACTTTTCAGAATACCAGTTTCACTTAACAAAAAAATACACCCTAAGTGGAAAGGAACTACAATAGTCCAATTATTTTTACGTATCAAACGCCCAAAAGGTCTCGAGAATGAAAGTAAAGGCCCAAATCTATGCGCAAAGAAGGGATTGAAAGTTCAAAGAATATATAAAACAAACATTTATAAAACAAAAAATTAAGAACAATGGAAAGTAAACCATTATCAAAAGAAACTCGAGAGTTATAAATAAATGAAAAAAATAAGTAATATTATATATGGTAGATGTCAAATCTTTCTTTATTCACCTTAAATCGCATACGAGGAATCCCCAAGGTAAGTTTGAGGTGTTTTCAAGATCAATTGTATATTTCCTTCTGAAATTCATGCTAGAAAATTATTGCGGGATGTATTAAATTCACGTATCTTTTTAATCATAGACTAACCATTCGTCAATGTTGGATACCATGTATTAAATTCATAAGGGATCTTATTATATCTATACCCTTATGGGTTAGGTTTTCTCGATCTAGAATCGTAAAATGATGAACCTGTTAGTGTTGTTGCAAGTATGTCAAGGAAATATATGGAACTTGATGCACACACATTGTAACGACGTATGTTTTTATGTATCAGCGAATATCATTTTCATAACCAAATTGGGTCCAATTAAATTGTAACTTTGGTGCATGCTAAATATTGATATTTTCGACCCTTAGAATTAGTTGTGGGCGGTTTCAACCATGAAAACTTGTAAAAGTTATAACTTTTGGTATAAACCAAATTAGAGGTTTGAAACTACTTTTAAATGAAAGATATGATGGTTTCTCGTTCCATAGAGTGGTCATAATAAAAATTTTGACTTTATGATTTAGAATATTTGGTTGTTTTAAGTTAGTAAACATATTCGTAGGTAACTAACTCAAGTCCATAATTAGGTCTGCTAATGATTTCAAGATTATGGTTAATTGCAGCATCTCCAATAGGCATTAATCACTTTTGTTCCTCCTAAAAACATTTTTTAACCTCCATTAAGTCTGCTATTAGCAAAAACCATTTCAAATCTTTATTAAAACTTGTTTAATTAAGCAACTAAGAGGGGATTAGCATATAGACTAGCGGGGGCTTTTGAATTTCAAAATTTTATGCCTTGGGATTCGTGCTTCACTATCTGAATTAGATCTAGCAGCTTTTTTTGGTGATTTTAGTTGATTCTACATCGAAAGGTGAGAGATTTATCATCTCGCAGCCGTTTTAATGCTTTTATATGTTTAAAATGTGTTTTTGAAACCTCTTTTTAAGTTAAAAACGAGATATTTGATTGATTTGGATTTATAAATGTTTTGTAAATGAATTTAAAAGATTTTAAATGGATATTACATGCATTTTCATATCATAGTCAATTGTATGGATTCTAGGATAGTATATGGATGTTATATCTCGTTATTTGCTATGATATGATGCTTGATGATTGTTGTTTTGTATGTTTGTATGCTTAGAATAGAAATAAGTATATCGATGTGCATTTTTGGATATAGATTAATTCAGTAGATGAAGACGTATCGATGTAGAGTGGAGTCTGCATTCAGATATGAGCAGAAATTCAGATCATGATTGATGCAAAAGGCCAGAGAATGACTTAGATGAATTTTTGGAAAAAATGAATTAACATGTACCAATCCATATCGGTCGGCACCAATTGATCGTACTTGCTCCAAATTAAGTTTCGATGGATGATATGTGAGTTACGGCCAAATACTAATCGATCGCATGTCTTGATGGATTGAAGTGCTGAGTTTATAAAGGCACGTAGAAGATTGAAGGCGATTTTGGGTCTGGAGGCTTGGAACTCGTAGTGGACTTCAATCCACCATCGATCGTCCCTCGAAGCTTATGTACTTAGCCAAATTTAGGCTAACTACAAAGCTAGATGGGTAGGTACCAATCCTATAAAGACTCATAAATTAATAATCAATCAATTAAGGTATTAATTATAAAAATAAAGGTTAACTAATTTAACTAAGGAATTAAGTAGGAGAACGAATGAATTAAACAAAGTAAACATATAAGGGACATTTATTTATTTTGTGAGTATGGGATTAAATGAAAATGCAGGGCATCTAATTAAATGAGATGTAATTAAATTTGGTCATGAATAATGAAAATCAATTAAATGGTAACTAAGGGCAGTTATATATAAATAAATTCGACTGTAAATATGTAAGAAGAAGATTTAATATTTGAACAAAGGATATCTTATATCAAAGGTAACTAAATTGGGCCGTATGAATAAAAGAAAAATAAACATTTGAATGAAGGATATCTTTATTAAGAAAAACAAATTAGGTGAAGGATGACTAAATATAGGAGATCTTATAGTAAAAGTAAGTGCATATAATTAATTTTGGCTGTATATAATGGGAATTAATTAATCCCTAAACAAGGAGGATTTAACATTAAGGGAAAACAAATTAATATAATGAGGAAAAGGAGGATGTCTAAATCACTATGTATATAGGCCACTAAACGTATTCTTCTACACACATATTCATTCTCTCTTCAAATTAGAACAAAGTAAAATCCTACCGGCCGCCATTGCTAAAAAAATAAAATTAGAAAAGAAGAAGGAAAGGAGAAAAAGGCTAAGGAAATCTGTAACGACCCGCCTTTTCGACCACCAAATACATCTAATCGCCGGAAAGGCGGATTGTTAGAGTAAAATAAAAAGAAAAGAACAATGAACATGGAAATTAGAATCTCACACCTGAACCAACAGCATATAATATAACAAAGATGGTGAAAACTGTCACTCCAAAATACAGAGTACATCAGAGTTAAAAACAAACTTTATCAGCTGAACATTTATAAAATTCTGACCTTACAATTGTTGATAGGTATACAATATAATACGATAGAAAATAAAACACTATGATATGTGAGCATCCAACTCTTCTCCAATAACTCCATATCACCAAAGCCAACCTGGGAAAAACTCGGTCTGACCCTAGCATTATAATAAAATAACACCCGGGTCAGTCTGGAAAACCAACGTGAGAAAACTCAAGTAGTATGATGAACATATCAAAAAATTCTGTGAGACCATGCCGCTAACGCGGAACAATTTTTTACCTCACAAGAACAACATCTATAAATGAAGAAATGGGAAATAAATCAGAACAACAATCCAATCAAGAAAGAATAGAAATAAACAATAGTAACAATCCAAATAAAAGGATGTGTACTAATAAGAACAAATCTCATACTAAATGAATGTGTATAAACAATATCAAATTCTAGACTTGAAAGACTGGTCGCAAATAATTGAACATAGAGAAGAGCACAAGGTAGTTTTCTATGCAATTAAGGAAACAATTCAAAGATTTGAATTAACGACAAGAGAAAAAGAGGAGTTTTTCCAATAATAACTAGGAGAGTGCGCCCCCCTTACCGAAAGTATACCTCTAGAAATATACTTAAGAGGGTCATATACTCTATGACACCTCTCGGACACATCCAAGCCGGACCCCGCTAACCTTACCGAGAATTCGAGCATTTCACATCATAATGGGCAAACCGAATCTAATGTAGAGTGGAGGTGAAAATACCCTAATGGAAGCAACCCCACATAGCTTGGCTTCCACTCACGCTTTGGTTTTAGTCATTTTCCGGCAAAGGATATCAAAGCTCGAAAAAGCAACAAATTGTCTTGAATAGACGAAACACAAAGAAGAAAGCAGAATCAAAGTCGTTGGTCTATGAATCAAGTATCGGGAATGATAAGATGGTTATTTTCACTTGCGCTTGATTTTCACATCACAATACTTTCAAAGACTCCTCAAAATATTCCTTTTAAAGGGGCACATTATATTTTTTAAGTGTATTAAACCAAGGTCAAAACCAATGTCAAAACATTGTTTATTATAAACCCAAAACAATTTACACTTAGCTTTATTTGAAACAATTATTTTTAAAAGATCTTCTTGTTTGTAAACTATTATTTATAAATTTTAATACAATATTTATTATCCTAAAAGATAATAAATCAATTAAATTACTTTTACAAATTTTAAATCAAAGGTTAATCATCCCAAAGGATAATTGATATAACCTTTTTATAACTTTTAAAACCACATCAATTTTCCTAAACAAAATAAGGCAAATTAAAAATCCCTTTTATAAATTTAAACCAATATTAATTATCCCGAAAGATAATTAATCACATTTATGATCTTTTATAATTTTAGAAATAATTTGAATTACCCCGAAGGATAATAAATCAATTCTATAATCTCTTTTAATAAATCGATCATTTATCTTTATTTAAACAGTAAATTATTTCTAAAACGCTTTTACTTAAATTAGTATATTAACTTTAAAACACTAAATCAGTTAATTCGCTTTAAAACACTTTCATTAAATTACCTTTAATCACTTTTATTAAATCAATTAATTAACTTAAATACCTTTGTCAGATTAATTAATTAACTTTAAATATCATTAGTTAAAATGATTAATTACATTCAAATATCTTAATTAGAATGAGTACTTCAATTTTAAATATCATTGCTTAAAATGATTAACTAAATTCAAATATCATTAATTAAAATTATAAATTATATTTAAACATTGTTAATTAAATTGATTTACTACATTTAAAACATCATTAATTGAAATGATTTATTAAACTCTAACATCATTAATTAAAATGATTTATTAATTTAAAATATGATCAATTAAAATGATTAATTGAATTTAAACATCTTTAGTTTAAATGATTTACTAACTTAAAACATCATCACTTAAAATGATTAACTAAATTCAAATATCGTTAATTAAAACAATTTATTAAATTCAAATAATCATTAATTAAAATGATTAATTAAATTAAAATATCATTAATTAAAATGATTAATGAATTCTAAACATCTAATTTTGTGAAAATACAAGCTCAAGTTAAACATGCACAAAAGGTTTAGGAGATGATATTCAATAATTGACGATATAGCGAAAATTGCTATAACGACACTTAAACAATTTAAATAGAATATTATGATTAATTACAAGTAAACATCAATATAAGCAGCATAAGAAATTAAATAACAATTATTGCCGAGAAACCCCCTAGGGTCTCTCTACAAATATTCCCTGCAAAACAATGGTTACAGACAATATATAATCATATGGGTACACAACAATTAAATTAATATGTCATACGTTTTTCAAAATAGGATTTCAACCAAACAATCAATCAAACAACAACAATAATATCTAAACTATCAACCAAGTATTTAACAACAAATTTATAACATCACAGATATTATATAGCTAATTTAAAGGTGAGTAAACTCACAGAAATACCAGTTATCACTGAAGCGTTCCGGTTTGGTCTTAAATCGAACAACGTCGATTTTAGCCTGAAATTCAATCAGCTCCAATTTCAACCAATCCAATTCCATTGCGAAGATATCGTTGATACAAGCACACGACTGAGCACGTCAGAATCTGACCTCGTATGTAATAGATATTAAATTTATAGGTTTTGAGAATTAATTTTAATAATTAATTACTAAACACACTTTAATTATAATATTACCCTCATCTATTTCTTCCCCAAAATCATAAATCAATTCCCACCACCTGACACTTGAACACCGTGCACCTTCTACATGTACGTGCACGCGATGATTTCGCCTTTGCTTGATGGAAAAGAAATTTGACAACTCTGATGAACTCCTCGTCACTCAAGCTGTCGATCCCCCACCATAACCTGCAATACACCCCAATCCTCCAAGATCCGACCTAGAAACCATGTGCAACAAAAGAAATGTCACTTCGTCCACGGAAGGCCAAGCTCCACCAAAATACGACCATAACTGCTCCTCAACACCACCAATCCCAGACCAAGCTCCGATTCACTTCTCGATGCCTCAAACTCCAACCCCATCTAGCCCTAGTTCGGCCACTGAATATCGAACTCCAACCCCATCTAGCCCTAGTTAGGCCACTGAATATCGAACTCCACCCAAGGATGCCAAACACTACAAACAACACATAGAATCGAAGCCTAGGCTCAAACGAATTCAACAGGACAAGTATTGGGATTTTTAATGGATTATAGTTGGAGATATTAATTTTTTTGAAGGCTACAGTCAATATATTGCTTACTGGAAGATGAAGTGGAAGATGAAAGAATGAACAAGAGCAAGGACGAAATGTGAAAGTGATTAATATGTTGAGTTCATTTGATTTTATAACTAAAAAATAAACAAAAACACAATGATTATGCTTATCCACATTTCCTGGCAGCAAGAAAACATGTTTGTGTTCGGTGTGTACTTATGTGTTTGTTTTTAAATAAAAGGTTTTGGGGTACGATGCTACACAATATCACGTTCGCGTATGGACCGCGAATGATAGAAATAAAAATACGATCGCGCACAACATTGTGACACGATCTCAAAATAACAATAAAATAGACAAGTTATCTTATTTGGGAATTTTCAAAAAAAATACCATCGTTTGCCGAAATATCGTCAAACGACAATTTAAATATTTTCCAAATTAAAAATTACAGAGAAATTTTTATAAATTATATTAAAAACAGTACAATAAAAATCAAATCATTTTATTAACAAATAAATTTTTAGTTATTATTATTCGAACCATTTATTATTGTAAATAATTTATAAAATTATTTCACAACTATTATTAGTTAATTAAAAGGAGTTAAATAATTACTATTAAATCCATTAAATTAATATTTAATTCACAAATTCAAATATTTAAACAATCACTATATTTGAATTCAAGTTATTAAATTCCAAAATGAAATTATTTAAATATTTAATTAATTAAATATTTAAAATCCAATGATCAAAATTTTGAGTTGTTACATTCCCCCCCTAAAGAATTTTGTTCCCGAAATTCCTAAAGTAGGAAAAATGCCTCGAGACCCTTAAGGTTTAAAAACTTATTAATTAAAATGAGTTATTAAACTTATTACTTAATTAATTCTCAAATATTACGGAAAATTTCTGCAGCACTTTCTTTGCGCGGCTCAATCGAAAAAACTACGAATTGCCATTACGGGCCCCAAACCAATCAAAAGAAAACAAAAGCTAAGTGGTCTTCCATATCTGAGGCATAAAATCATCAACCAATTTAAATTTCTTAATCTACTACATACCTTTTTGCATTTAATTTTTAAATTTTTGCAAGCAACTTATTATCTTGATGCAAATGCAAGTGCACAAAAATCAAATAGAAATCTCTTACTTACTTGTACTTACACAATCCAAGAGAGAGTCAGGCTGATAAAAAGTAATACACTAACTATCTCTGTCATAAGCTCCGCATAAACAATGTAATAATCACATGCAACAAAATACAGAAAATATTCTGCAATAAATGCTATGCATCCAATATTTTCAAACCATAAATTTAGAACCAAATGTTCGGGTCTTATATTCACAATATTTTCAATTTCATCCAAAAGAAATATATTAAAACTAAAATCAATTATTACAAGGAGAGGGTTCTCCCTACCGAAGCATGGTATAACTCTAGAATCAAACAACATGGAGCATCCAATGGTATTCGGTTCCTCCTAAAACAACAACTAGAGTAAATAAATATATCTGGCTAGTCTTTCGAATCGGAAAACCTCTAATTGCCCAAATTTAGTCATAACAAAACATTTGGAAAATCACTTCAAAAATATACTTTTCAAACGTTCTGAAATAATAACGCTTCACTAATATATATATATATATATATAGATATTTCAAAATAATATTTTTATTATTTCTTTCATAATTTCTTTCGAAACTATTTTTTTAAAAGCATCGGGATTTAAGTCCTAATAAACAACAATTCAAAAACTTTTGTTTGTAAATTCAAACTTTATAAACTATGGTATACATAAATCATCCATACGTTATATTTGATATGATCACTTGCTCGGTTACATAGACTTCCAAACTAGTATTGCTCACTTGACCCCTCTATGTCAGACTTGGATCAGATTCCTCAATTAGAAACTTTCGTTCTCCATGCATAGCCATAAATTATGATAGATAACTTCTATATCATATCGAGAATCCGAATCAAGTGTTCGCTAACAAGGATCAAGCAAGAAACCTTTTTTCGGACTGGTGGGAATTACCCAAAGTTATGTATTCGAATTCTAAATCAAGAATCGTGCGAATAAAATAATCCACGTATAATCTACATACTTAAATTGGTTTCTTAGTTCTACCAATCTCTTTCTAAATCACTCCTATTTTCCATTTAGTTTTATTCAACACTAAAATTATTTTGTGAATCGCTTCATAAATTTTGACCTAAGTTTATAAATATTTTACTAAGACAATTCTTTATAAACAACAAATAAAAGCTCACTCTATTTTATTTACTTGTAATACTCTTCTAGATCCTAAGAGTATACACAAAACACCAATTTTATTTATTTGTTATTTACTTTTATTTTTCTCAAAATCTAATTGGTAGTCCAAACACAATATGGGTCTTTAAAACCGAGTCAACCCTTCAACCTCTTATCTTAGAGTGCTCTAAGGAAAAATGTTCATGGGTTGGCTCAATATCACTAAATAATTTACACAACTTATATGATTAACAAAACTATGGTTTTAATTAAATAAATTAACCACACCTTTCTATCCAATTTAACCCATTTAAAACTTGAGTTAAATTATTTCTTTTCTATCCAAGAGTTTTAAAATTTCCATGTTTCAAATTATTATTCAAAATAACTTTTATTTTAAACCAGTTTCCTTTAAGGAAATTTAAGAATAATTACCCAGTTTTTATTTCAAATCTCCTTTTTGAAAACACTCCATAAGTATTTGTATATGAAATAACTTCAACAATTTATTTATTAAAACTCACTTTAGGTTCATCCGGATTTTGAACTCATTTCGATTGCATGGTGAAAAGAAGAATAATTTATTAAGTGCCCCACAATGTTCGCTTAAGCAAACATCTGATCGTCACTTAGAAGATTATTCAGATTACCACAAAACTAATCGAGACGATTTCCTCCGAATTACCCTAAAGAAAATGCATTCCATTTAAAATTTCACTTCCAAAATATTTTTATTTATAAATACACCCAAATAATATTACAATTATTTTTCTCAAAATCTTTTTGAATATATTTTCAAACAACTCCGGGATTTAAATTCAAAAATCATTTTTTAAACACCTTTTATAAATCAAATTTATATAAAATTACCTTTATATGGAATCATTTCATATTATAATAATTCTCCTTTATTATAATAAAATTTCCCTAAGTGTTTTATTCCCTAGATGTCTTATCCTATCATTTAGATTATTTTAAATAATTTTTATTTAAAGTTTACTTTTAACCCAACATTATAATCGAACACCTTATAGTCAAACTGTGAAAATTAATTCACAAGGTGTTCGTTTATGAATTTAAACAACAAATGCTTATAAATAAGCTGAACACCAATAATTAGCAATCAACAAATGACAATCAATGCTCCTAAATTAATCAAGCATGACTGATCAAACAATAATGGTAATAAATAAATATTATCACTTTCAAACAAACAAACATACTCTATAACTATATAGAATTTTGAAAATTATTCATTTATATATATATAATAGAGGTAAAATATTTCATTTACCAATTTTCAAAAATCAATATCATGTTTGTTTACCTTGTACAAGTGTATAGAAATCCCTATCGACACCGTGGCGTCCCACGTCTCGACCAGAATTCATAAACAACTCAACAGACCAATTAACACAATACGTTTTTATAACATTAACAAATACGTAATACTCTCATCTCATTCTAGGGTATTATTAACCCTATCTCTAATGAGCCATACCTTAACAAAGCCAAGGATTTTGCTTAACCTTCAGCTCTTAACAAATTGTAGCGACCCGCCTTTCGACTATCGAAAGTTGACACCGATCACATTCACGGTATTCAAATACCGAACATCAAATCATTGGAAAGATAGATTGTTAGGGTACTAGTAAGAATAAATAATATAACAAAGAACAAGAAAATCAGAATCTCACAGCGGAATCGACAACATATAATATAACAAGGATAGTGAAAACTGTCACTCCAAAATACAGAGTACATCAGAGCTAAAAACAAACCTTATCAGCTGGACAGTTATAAAATTTCAACCTTACAATTGCTGATAGGTATACAATATAATATAGTGGAAAATAAAACACTACGATAGGTGAACATCCAGCTCTTCTCTAATAACTCCATATCACCAAAGCCAACCTGGGAAAAACTCGGTCTGACCCGAGCATTATAATAGAATAACACCCACGCTAGTTTGAAAAAACCAACGTGAAAAAACTCAAGTAATATGATGGATATATGAAAAAATTCCATGAGACCACGCCGCTAACACGGAATGGGTTTTTACCTCACAAAAACAACATCCATAAATGAAGAAATGGGAAATAAATCAAAACAACGATCCAATCAAGAAAGAATGGAAATAAACAACAGAAACAATCCAAATAAAAAGGGTGGATACTAGTAAGAACAAATCCCATACTGAATGAATGGGCATAAACAATATCAAATTCCAAACTTGAAAGAATGGTCACAAATAATTGAACATAGAGAAAAGCACAAGGCGGTTCTCCATGCCATTAAGGAAACAATTCAAAGATTTGAATTAACAACAAGGGAAAAAGAGAAGTTTTTCCAACAATGACTAGGAGGGTGCGCCCCCTTTACCGAAAGTATACCTTTGGAAATATACTTGAGAGGGTCATATACTCTATGACACCTCTTGGACTCATCCAAGCCGGACCCGCCAACCTTATCGAGAATCCGAGCATTTCACATCATAATGCGCAATACCGAATCCAATCTAGAGTGGATGTGAAAATACCCTAACGGGAGAAACCCCACATATCCCGTCTTCCGCTCGCGCTTTGGTTTTAGTCATTTTCCGATAAAGGATATCAAAGCTTAAAAAAGCAATAAATCATCTTGAATAAACGAAACATGAAGAAGAAAGCGGAATCAAAGTCTATAGTCGATAAATCAACTATCGGGAATGATAAGATGGTTGTTTCGCTTGCGCTTGATTTTCACATCACAATACTTTTAAAGAAACTTTTAAAATACTCTTTAAAATATTCTTTTTAAAGGGGCAAATTATATTTTCTAAGTGTATTAAAACCAAGGTCAAAACCAATGTTAAAACATTGTTTATTATAAATCCAAAACAATTTACACATAGTTTTATTTGAAGTAATTTTTTTTAAAAAATCTTCTTGTTTATAAACTATTTTTTATAAATTTTAACACAATATTTAGTATCCCAAAGGATAATAAATCAATTAAATTACTTTTATAAATTTTAAATCAAAGGTTAATCATCCCAAAGGATAATTGATATAACCTTTTTATAACTTTTAAAACCACGTCAGTTTTCCCAAACAAAATAAGGCAAATTAAAAATCCCTTTTATAAATTTAAACCAACATTAATTATCCCGAAAGATAATTAATCACATTTATAATCTTTCAATTTTAGAAATAATATGAATTATCCCGAAAGATAATAAATCAAATCTATAACCTTTTTTAATAAATCGATCAATTATCTTTATTTAAACAGTAAATTATTTATGAAACACTTTTACTTAAATCAGTAGATTAAGTTTAAAACACTAAATCAGTTAATTCGCCTTAAAACACTTTCATTAAATTACCTTTAATCACTTTTATTAAATCAATTAATTAACTTAAATACCTTTGTCAAGTTAATTAATTAACTTTAAATATCATTAGTTAAACTAATTAATTACATTCAAATATCTTAGTTAGAATGAGTACTTAAATTTCAAATATCATTGCTTAAAATGATTAAATAAATTCAAATATCATTAATTAAAATGATAAATTATATTTAAACATTGTTAATTAAATTGAATTACTACATTTAAAACATCATTAATTAAAATGATTATTAAATTCGAGCATCATTAATTAAAATGATTTATTAATTTCAAATATCATCAATTAAAATGATTAATTAATTTAAACATCTTTAGTTAAAATGATTTATTAACTTAAAACATCATCACTTAAAATGGTTAACTAAATTCACATATCATTAATTAAAACAATTTATTAAATTTAAATAATCATTAATTAAAATGATTAATTAAAATTAAAATATCATTAGTTAAAATAGTTAATGAATTTTAAACATCTAATTTTATTAAAATACAAGCTCAAGTTCAACATACGCAAAGGGTTTAGGAGATGATATTCAATAATTGACGATATAGCGAAAATTGTTATAACGACACTTAAACAATTTAAATAGAATATCACGATTAATTACAACTAAACATCAATATAAGCAGCATAAGAAAATAAATAATTATTATTGGCAAGAAACCCCTTAGGTTCTCTCTATAAATGCTCCCTATAAAATAATGTTACGGACAATATATATAATCATATGGGTACACAACAATTAAATTAATATGTCATCCGTTTTCCAAACGGGATTTCAACCAAACAATCAATCAAACAACAACAACATCTAAACTATCAACCAAACATTTAACAATAAATCTATAGCATCATAGATATTATATAGCTAATTTAAAGGTGAGTAAACTCACAGAAATTCCAGTTATCGTCGAAGCATTCCGGTTTGGTCATAAATCGAATAACGTTTGATTTTAGTCCAAAATTCAGTCAGCTCCAATTTCAACCAATCCAATTCCATTGCAAAGAAATCGTTGATACGAGTTCAATGCGATTGATCGTGTCAAAATCTGTCCTCGTATGAAATAGATATTAAATTTATAAGTTTTGAGGATTAATTTTAATAATTAATTATTACTAAACACACTTTAATTACAAAATTACCCTCATCTATTTCTTCCCCAAATCATAAATCAGTTCCCCCCACCTGACACTTGAACACCATGCACCTTCTGTATGTACACGCATGTGATAACTTCACCTTCGCTCAACGGAAATGAAATCCGACAATTCCGATAAACTCCTCATCACTCGAGCCGTCGATCCCTCACTATCACTTGTAGTACGCCCCACTTCTTTGAGATCCGACCGGGCAACCGTGTGCGACAAAAGAAATGTCGCACTCGTCTACGGAAGGCCAAGCTTTAACAAAACTCGACCATAGCTACCCCTCGACGCCACCAATCCCAGATCAAGCTCCGATTCACTTCTCGATGCCTTAAACTCCAATCCTATCCAGCCCTAGTTCGGCCATTAAAGATCAAATTCCACCCAAGGATGCCGAACACTACAAATAGTGCACATAATCAAAGCCTAGGCCTAAACGAATTCATGGGACAAGTATTAGGATTTTTAATGGAGTGTAGTTGGAGATATTAATTTTTTTGAAGGCAATGACCATTATATTGCTTATTAGAAGATGAAAGAATGAACAAGGACGAAAAGTGAAAGTGATTCCTGTGTTGAGTTCATTTGATTTTATAACTTAAAAAAACACAATGATTATGCTTATCCACATTTCCTGGCATCAAGAAAACTTGTTTGTGTGTGGTGCATACTTATGTGTTTTTTTTAAATAAAAGGTTTTGGGGTACGACGCTACACAATATCACGTTCGCGTATGGACCGCAAATGATAGAAATAAAAATACGATCGTGCACAACAATGTGACGCGATCCCAAAACCATAATAAGATAGACAAGTTATTTTATTTTGGGAGGTTTCAGAAAAAATACATCGTTTGCCGAAATAACGTCAAACGACAATTTAAATATTTTTCAAATTAAAGATTATGGAGAATTTTTATAAATTATATTAAAAATACTACAATAAAAATCAAATCTTTTATTAGCAAATAAATTTTTGGTTATTATTATTCAAACCATTTATTACTGTAAATAAATTTACAAAATTATTTCACAGCTATTATTAGTTAATTAAAAGGAGTTAAATAATTACTATTAAATCCATTAAATTAATATTTAATTCATAAATTCAAATATTTAAACAATCACTATATTTGAATTCAAGTTATTAAATTCCAAAATTAAATTATTTAAATATTTAAAATTAATTAAATATTTAAAATCCAATAATCAAATTTTCGGGTTGTTACAAAATCCAACAAGATTAAAGATCAAGTAAATCCAAAGACTTAGGTAAGTCATGTCATTCCCTTTTTTTTACCATTTTAATCTAAGCTAGATGCGGTTTTGATTTATTTGATAAAGTTAACGTGTGTTAATGCATTTATAAATGATTGACATTTTGGTTTGCAATACCTTTCTAGATAATGTTTAGCCATAGTTTCCTATCCTAATATTTTTGAAATAAAGTGAAAATTTAATATGTTGTAAGAAATAAATTTCTAGAGAAGTTTTCATCTACGTACTTAATAAATAAGTGAAATTGATTTAAAAATATAAATTTTGGTAAAATAAGCTAAAGAATTTTATTTATTTATTGAATTTTATACGTATTTTCCTATCCTTAAATAATCATTTCTGAAAGATAAATATGAATGCCAAAACTAAATATTAAGGTAACTGAGACATAGTTGTACATGAAAATTTAATGATCAAGTAATAAGGGATATGGTCCCATAAAAGTGCTGTAAAAATAAACAAATGACACTGCCACTATAAAAAGAGGAGGCATAACGAATAAGATGGCGACACGTGAAATGCAATGCGTAAACGTGTAGATGTGAGTAGTTTGTATTGCAGGCTTTATGACGTGGACCGAAGGTGTTATGATAGGGGTATAACATCTGAAACCTAAAATGAACTAAGAACTACTAAGAGAAGTTCTAAGTAAATGAACTAAGTAAGATTATAGTCGAAGGAGATGGTCGAAGGTTCCAGATGTGAATTCCCGATGAAGGTGTTCATAACGAGACTGTTTAAACTAGGATTCCCTAGGATAAGACTTGAAGGTAGTGATTCGATAGCCGAGACCTATTGACCTTTAAGGAGAGTCAATACCAAGATCTATTAGCTTTCGGATGAAAGAAAATACCGAAACTTAAGGCTTGAGATGGTCGAAGGTAGTGTTTAGAGTTTTCTAAAGCGTATTGTGTAGTGGAAGTTATCCTATGGTTTAAAATAACCAAATTAGGAGGGCTAGGATCCTAATGAAGCTTAATGTATAGCTAAAGTTGAGACCTTATAAATGAATAATTAGATGAAGTATAGAAAATTAAGGAGAACTAAGAAGCAAGTGAGAACCTACAAATAAAGCGGGTTTGGAAGGGATGTTGATGTCGAGTGGAGACGTTTACTCGAATGCACATACTTTAAGAGGTAGGGTTCAACATTCAACTTCCAAAGTGACGTGGGGCATACAAGCAAGTTGTACGCTTTTGCAAGAGTAGATATAACCCTCTTATGAAGTTCAAGCTTAAGAAAAAGATAAAGAACTGTTTGGGGTTGTACCTTGCAGTATAAAACCAAAAGAACCGAAACTGCATAGAGTTGTACTTTGCAATATAAAGAAAAGATAAGAAATTGCTTAGGGTTGTACCCAACAGTATAAAATATAATGAACCGAGACTGCTTAGGGTTGTACTTCACGGTATAAAGGAAAGACAAAGAAACTGTTTGGGGATGTACCTTGTAGAATAAACAAAAGATAAAGATTAACCAAAACTGCTTGGGGTTGTGCCTTGTAGTATAAAGCTTAACAAATAAGTTACCGAGACCGAAAAGGGTTGTAACTTATGGTATAAGAGATAAACTAATGGTAGTTCCGAAAATAGTATTGCTGAAACATGAATATAACACCAGGTTAGGTATTGTTTTGAGACCTTAAACCGAAGATAGTTTCAGGTATAGTTTTATTGTGATATGATATGTACATTTAAGTTAACATAGTTTTTTGTGACCTATGACTTATAACAATCTTATATTGATTTGTGTAACTAAGGCTAGTGTGGGGGAAAACCCATTCTATACTTTAGTGGCATGGTCCTACTAATGGAGAAATTTAGATGGGAAATGATATTATTTATTCCGAACTTATGTCTGACCTACGTGTTTACCGTTTTTTCCTCTATAAACTCATGGATGCATCATTATGTATCACATGGAGGAGTGACTTTTGAGACTGAATCTTTACTCATTTTTAGGTACAGTCGAAACCCTTTCCAATATTCTTACTCGTTCGATCAAATCAAATCATTTATATCGCATGTTATTTTATTTACTTCTGTTTTATACTCAATGAGTTTACCATAGACATACTACATGTGTATCAAATGCATATTCCATGTTAGTGAAACTCAACAAGTTTACCATAGGCATACCCCTAACTCTATCAGCATGCACACAGAGTACCATTGACACAATTTTCATTTTGAGAAACTGATCATTCTTGTTACAGATCAAGAACGAGCCGGCAAATAAGAAACAGTATGAGGAATTCCATCTCCGGAGTTGAGGAAGGAGCGAGCTTGTAACGACCTGCCCTTTTTGGACGTTTTAAGCAGACACGCATGTTGGACTCAAACCATTCAAACAGGCAGATTATTATGGGGTAAATAAGAAAAAGAGAAAGAAATAAAACAAATACAGAATCTCGCAGCGGAATGATAAAATATAATAATCAAACAAACAGTTCATGAAGCTGTTTTATAAATACATTTGATTATTCTTTTACAACACAAAATCAAAGCTACAGAAAACAAGAATAAATATATACATGCAGCAAAACAACATGATGCAATGGAGTAAATATAATAAATAATACTAGTACAAATATTCGTCTTCGTCCTCTAGAAATAAGGTCTTCAGCCCTGAAATTCTCAAGCTGACCCGAGCGAATTGAAAAGACAAAACACTCAAGTCTGAACTAAAAGATCTTATGTAAGTTAAATCGACAGTAAATAAATATGAGTGTAACGGCGTCAGAGATGTTTACGGGGTTTGACATCTCCTATCCAGTGTCTAACATGAGCGCAATAACTTAAGAGATGTTCGGGATTTACATCTCCAAAGGATCTGTTAAACTATCTACTATGTAGTACAATACGTTATTATAATATGTCTACAGTAAAGTAAAAGTATTAAAATAGCATTAAGGCGTTACCCATATCCCTCTTAACACATTTTTATATATTCCCATAGTCTATACAGTGCCGTAATTCCTCCGTAAATTGGAGGGCTATCAGAGGGCACTCCATATATAGGTATGGTATAAACCAAACTCGTAGAAGGCACGCTAGGGCATGTGAACACGGCACTCGAGGCAATGCCAGGGTAGATATACCAATTACGGATCCGGACTGGTGGTAACGCATAGCAGCTACTACCGCCCACCTCGAAACACACTCCCAAATAAAAATCAAAGAGTGTCCACCAAATCATCACAAAGTCATAATATGGTATCGAAGAAATGTGTCCGATCGGAGGTGCGATCTCACTTAGCCCGGCATGGCTCCTGTTTTAGTCACATCTAAGCTGACTCACGGGAGTTAGGGTCACGTCATACCTCATACAGAAATCATTCGCCAAACCATCCTACTTCATTTCTGGAATCTCCACCACATACATAGTTGTTAAAGTGGTTTTCGGTATTGGTAGAGAGTATGACAATATCTGATCCCGGTCTCTTTAACTACCAAATGCTTATTTCATACCAGATGGTTCTTTTACATTTCAAAAGTCAGTTTGCAATTTATATCAAAATATTATATTCTCAAACCATATCATTTTCAAATCATATTCACTTTCAAAATCAATTTACTCAAATATTTCATTTCACAAAAGGTATCAATTCCAAATTTCAACTTAGGTTGTATCGTCATCAAGGATTTAGATATAAATACTTCAACTTTACACAGTCTGATATTTAGAAAATAGTTTAGGTAATTATAAATAGTTTATATAGTTTTAAAATAGTTTAAATAGATTTAAAATAGTTTAAAGAAATAAAAATAGTTTAAATAGATTTAAATTTATTTAATTAGATTTTTAAAATGATCTATATAGATTTAAAATAGATTAAATAGATTTAAATGATATTAAATAGATTTTTAAATAGATTAAATATATTTAAAATAGATTAAATAGATTCAAATTATATTAAATAAATTTAATTTGTTTAAAATTGGTAAAATAGATAAATTGGATTAAATAGGTTATAATTGATTAAGATAAATTAAAATAGTTTAAATTGATTAAAATAGTTAATTTAATAAAAATAGTTTAAATTAGTTTAAAATAGATTTCAAAGTTACATCCAAACATTTCAATAACTCAATCCCAATAAATTCATTCATATTCGACACTTTAACCTTGAAATTCCAATTTAAATCCTTTGAACAATTCATTAAATCAATTCCAATTTCAGCATTAACACTTGTATTATCGAAAATAGTTCAGTTTATATAAATCAAATTTCTATTTCAAAATTCCTGTTAACTGAATTCAAATCACTTAATTTAACCAAATTCAGTGTCCGTATATAATTTTCTACCCTAGGGTCAAGTGATACAGATATTTATCATTTCAATCCGCAATTTAAAATTTTACGGTTATATATCATTTCAAACCGCAATCCCGAATTAAATAAAATCAATAAAATCGCTCGAGTTTATCATTTCAACCCATAACGATTTTTCCCTAATCTATAGATCGTTCGGGTATGTATCATTTCAATCCATAGGGAACTTGCAGTGTTATAACAATATAAAAATACAACATCCAGTCATCCAATATCAACAATCAAACATACATCACAATCATCATCCAAATCAATCAATGCACATCAATAGATAACTGAAAATCAATACAGGTATTAAATTGGCAATTTAAAATTCAATATTTAATTAAACGATGATTATATGCAATAAAAGTCAAATTTAACTAGTTAGACAATTTAAATATACCAAACATCGATCAATAACTTCCTAATCACATCATAAATTTAATTTAACTAACATAAGACAGTTTAGTAATTGAGAGGGGGTCAAAACACTCACCTTCGATTTTAAATCGATTTAAAATCCAAATTAAGGCCCAAAATTGAACAGTCTTAGAATTCATCCAAACCAGCATCAAAATGTCCGAAATTTCGATACGATCCCAGCGAAATAAACCGCACGTGAATCCGAGTTCGTATGCAAAATTTATGGACATTAGAACATTAAACGATCTAAATAAATAAATAAATAAATAACAATCACTCACAGCCACGTGCTTTCATCGTATGCGAACCCTACGTCTCAACCCTGAACACGATCGAAGCCGCCGCCACCTTTGAATCGAATTTTGCCACCCCATACAACCGATTTCATCGCGATCAAATAGCATCACCGTGATGCTCGTCCAAAGCCGACCCATCCAAAGGGTCGCGGCCATCTCCGGTATGCCATGCTCGTCGCGCCACCGTGAAGAACACGACACCTTCCAAGCTAATATCTGACAGACCCACAGACGAACTCAACCAACTAATGGCATGGATCGAAGCCTCTCGACGTCCTCTACAGTGCAACACAACCCGATCGTTCCATCGACGAAGATTTACCGTCGAATCCAACAACCACCTATGGACGGCCGTGGATAAATGGTCAATTTTCGGTCAAACCATGATCTGAATCGAAAAACGGACAACAAATTTGAGTTGCACTCTTCGAGAGCTTCCCAACAATATATAATATGATATTGTTCGCGGAGTTTAAATTTTTGATTTGATTTGCAATTTGAATTTGGAATTGGTTTTAGTTTGTCTGCCATTTGAAAGAGGGAAGCAGATAGAATTGTACGTACAGACAAATGGAATAAGAAATAGCTAGGGTTTATAACGGGCTATGTATAGGCTGATCAGGAATAGAAATGAATGGACTAGATTGATTTGCAAGTTGAACGATAAACGACCCGAAAAGCCCGTTTCGTTCGCGAAACGGAAATGGATCATCCCATATATCAAAATAGATGTTTTCGATATATTTAAATTCAATGGAATAGGTTTCAAGTCCAAATTCCATCGTATGAAGAAGTTAGCTTAAAATCAGCTTATTTCAAATTGATTTCAATTAAATTGATTTCTAGGTGTTTCGAGTCTGATTGCTACGAAACTTGAAATCCTACAATAATTCACCGTTACGGATCCGATGAAACTGGTTTCATCGAAATTCGAGAGAGTGGCAAAAATGGCTATTTTCACGTTAATTAAATAAATTAAAAATTAAATTAGTTAATCACTTTTTAATTCAAATTTTATAATTTACAAATTTCTATCACTTTAGATTACTTAGTAATTCATAATCCCTTAAAACAAATTTCTTTATCAATTCAATATGCAATATTGCACAAATTACAGTATTGATTTCAATTTCAATAAATTCAGTAATTATAAATTAAATTTCCAATAAATCCATTTGTTTGACATTTCAATCTTGTTATTCAATCAATTATTTCCCTAAGGATATAATTTAACATTAGTTTATCTCTTACCACATTAATATTTTACAATTTCATCTTAATTCCCATTAACGTAGTATTTAATTACATTTAATTGCAATAAATCCATTTATTATAGCTTAAATTCCAATAAATTGATCAACCTTGATTTCAATTCTTTTTATTCAATCAACTATCATATTATGAATAAAATTTACATTGGTTACAATTGATTTCCAATTAAATTTAACAGGCTAAATATAATAATTGTCACCATTAACTTTTAGTCACATTTGTATGTTTATTATCCATAACAAGTGTTATAATTTCTACTACAACCCTAATTTTTCAATTACAGTTTATTACACATTATTTCATTAATTAATCAACATCTTATCAATTGCTCTTTTAATCAAATTCCCATTAATACATACATTACTATAATTTATTTACAATCTATCTCAATTGTAACTCTTTAATCCTTTTAATTAATTGGAATTACATTGGAAGCAGTTATCAAAATTAATACTATTACATTTTTATTCCAGTTATATTCTTATTATTAAATCACAAATTTTATTTCTTCCAGCATTAAATCACAAAACTTCATTTAATTAACTATTTTTAATTATCGAAATTACGGATCGTTACAGAGCTTGGAGGCTGCTAACCCTTACTTGAAAGCTATGTTCAACGCGATGATGGCGAACATGTTGTAAAATGCCCAAGCGGCCGCTCCAAATGTTGTCTTTGGTGGTGGTGCTCAAGGGCTGGCACCAAGAGATGTCTTTGCTAAGTTATGAAAAGATTACTCTACCTTGGGAGGCAAACCATTCCTTAGAACAGAGTTGGCTATTGAAGTGCAGGATTTGTTGGACACCTACGAGCATATCTTTGGTGATATGGAGATAGATGACGCCATGAAGAGGAAGATGCCTCTAGACGGCTTCAAGAGTGGGCCATGAATTGGTGGAATGCCATTACCATCATTACACCCGAGGATCGGTTCACTTGGGATGAGTTCAAGGTTAGCTTTGAAGAGAAGTTCGTTTCGACCGCTCAGAAGTCGGTGCTATTCATGAATTTTGCTGATTTAAAGAAGAGAGACATGTCTATCTCCAAATATATTGCTGAATTTGATGCTTTGTCAAAGTACGGGATGTCTTTCATCGATACTCCATTGAAAAAGAATGAGAAATTTATTACAGGTTTGGACGGCTACTTGGGGGAGAAGTTGGTTAGTCATATCGATGAGCCATTCGAAAGACTTGTCGAGAAAGCTCTTCGTCAGGAGAGTTTATAACTCAAGTTCAAATCACTCGTTGTTGCTAAGGAAGAGCCAAAACCACAACAAAGCAGTGGAGGCAAGAAGAAATGGAATGGAAGAGAAAGCAGTCTCAGGGAAAGAACGCTCAAAAGAAAGCTAAAATAGGATCCTATTTGTTATGGCTGTAGAGACAAGGGTCCCTAATCAGTGACTACAAATCTGATGGGAAGAAGAAGTGTTATAACTATGGCGAACTTGGATATATACTGAAGAATTGTCCGGAACCACCGCAGCTGAAACAGGTTGTGAAGGCATATGCTTTGGACGTCGTTCCGACTCGTCGAGTTCTCCCTCGGCGAAAGAGAAAGGGAAAGGCTTTGTTATTCAATGTATGCTTTTTATTTACGATATTCTCATACATGTTTTATTTGATACCGGGGCTTCACATTCCTTCATATCTAGTGATTTGGTAGATAGGCTGGGATTGAAACCTAAAATAGTTGACCGACCGTTGATTGTGACGAACCTAGTTGGAGGCTCCACTAGCCTATGTATGCTTTATCGTGGTTTGGTCTTATCGAGTCATAGATGCTCTTTTGTTTATGATTGCTTTATCTTGAATTTCGTTGGGTTTGGGATTACCTTAGGAATGGACCGGCTAAGGAAGTATGTGGTACTAGTGGTTTGCAAGAGGCTATTGGTGATGATTGGGGCTGTGGAGGGGTGGACGGTAGTGATTGGCTGCTTGCTAGAGGATGAGGTTATGGTTAGCTTTTTATATTCGCTTGAGACTCCATAGGATGGATTGTCATCTATGCCTATCGTCAGAGAGTATCTAGATGTGTTTGAGGAAGTGACTAGATTACCACCGCATAGAGAGATTTAGTTTCAGATAAACTTAGTGAAAGATGTTAGGCCGATAGTTATGCTTTTGAGGCATATGATACTTAGAGAGAAAAAGGAGTTGGAGGTGCAAGTAAATGACCTACTAAATAAGGGGTTCATTTGTAGGAGTATATTTGAGTTGGATGTACCTGTTGATTTGCCACTAAGGTAGATGGCTCTCTAAGGTTGTGTGTAGATTACCATGAGCTAAATAAAGCGATGAAAAAGAACAAGTATCCACTCCCACGTATTGATGACTTGTTCAATCAGTTCCATGGTATGAAGGTGTTCTCTCAATTAGATCTTGCGACAGGATTTCACCAGTTGAGAGTAGCAAAGGAGAGTGTGCCGATCACCGCGTTTCATACATCGTTTGGTTTTTATGAGTAGTTGGTTATGCCGTACAAGCTAACCAATGCTCCGACATATTTTGTTGATCTCATGAACTGTGTCTTCATGGATCACCTAAACAAGTTCGTGCTTGGGTTCGTAGATGATATTTTGATCTATTATAGGATAGAGGAAGAACACGAGACACACTTAAGGATTGTGCTTAAAGCGTTGAGTAAGCACAAGTTGAAAGCGAAGTTTTCAAAATGTCACTTTTGGAGGAGGGAAGTGAGATTCTTAGGTCATGTCGTCTCGGAGCAGGGCATCACGGTAGATCCTGCTAAGGTCAACAGTTCAGTGTTGGAACCAATCTAAGAATGCTATGGATTTGAGGAGTTTCCTAGGATTGGCGGGAAATTATAGACGTTTTATCAAGGACTTCTCAAAGATAGCAGCACCGTTGACCAATTTGACAAAGAAGAATCAGATTTTTGTTTGGGACGTGAAGTGTGAGCTTGCATTTGAAAGTCTGAAAGAAAGGTTAACGACTGCACCGGTATTGACCATTTCGAGCAGGAATAAGGAGATGACAGTATACATTAGCGCCTGTGGTACTGGATTAGGTGTGGTGTTGATGCATAAGGGAAAAGTTTTCACCTTTGCTAGTCGACGGCTGAAATAGCACAAGAGGAAGTATCCAACTCATGATTTGGAGTTGGCGGCTATAGTGTTTTCTTTGAAGATTTGGAGGTATTACCGATTAGGAGAAAGGTTCGAAGTGTTCATGGATCATAAATCCTTAAAGTACATTTTCTCCTAGAAGGATCTCAACCTTCGCCAGCAGCGATGGTTGGAATTCTTGGTCTTCTATTATTTGAGCATTTCTTATACACCTGGTAAAGGAAATGCGATCACCGATGCATTGAGTAAAAGACTTGCTTGTTTGGGAGCAATGTTTATGGAGTGGAAACAGTTAGAGTATATTGCTGGCTACGACTTCAAACCCTATTGCGTGTAAGGACCAGAGATGTCGGCGAATTTGACTATCAGGCCTACTTTGATTGAGCGGATTGATACTACTCAATGGTGAGATGCTAGACTAGCAGAGATCAAGAAAATAGAAGGAGGAGTAGAGTCTGAAGATATGAAGCAATACAGAATCGACCGAGAAGGTTGGCTCCGTAAGGATAGGAGACTGTTTGTTCCTGATATTGATGGATTACGAGATGAGGTCCTACGAGAGTGCCACCATTCTAGGTTGACTAAACATCTCGACAGTAATAAGATGTACTGTGATATGAAGAAAACCTATTATTGGGAGGGGATGAAGAAGGATGTCGGGACATTCATCTTGAAATGTATATATTACCAATTGGTGAAGGCAGCGCAAAAGAAGCCAAGGGGTTGTTGCAACCGCTTAAAATTCCCAAATGGAAGTGGGAGCAGGTATCGATGGACTTTATTCATGAACTGCCGAGGACTCGAGTGGGATACGACATCATTTGGTCATAGTCGATCGATTGACCAAAAGCGCTCGATTTATATCCATTAAATCAAGTAGGACAGAAGCAAACTGGTCGAGTTGTATGTGAAAAGGGTCATATGATTTCATGGTGTGCCGAAGATCATTATGAGCGGCCGAGACCCGTTGTTCACTAGTGGGTTCTGGAAGAGCTTACAAGAGGTGTTCGGTACCGAGCTGCATCTCAGTACAGCTTATCATCCACAAATGGATGGGCATACCAAGAGAGTGAATCAAATATTGGAGGATCTCCTATGGGCTTGCATACTTGATTTCGGACGCTCGTGAGATAATCATCTGCATTTGGCGAAGTTCACATACAACAATAACTACCAATCTAGTATCGGTATGGCACCGTATAAAGCATTATATAGCCAACCGTGTAACGCCGCTTTGTGTTGGTGGGAAGCGGGTGAGAAGCTGATACTTGAGCCAGCTATGATCAGAGAAACCTCAAAGAAGATAGAGACTATTTGATAGCTAATGAAAGCTGCTCAGGATAGGCAGAAGAGCTACGTCGATAGGAAAAGCAGAGATTTGAAATTCTCCGTCGGTGATATGGTGTTTGTAAAGATTTCTCCTTTGAAGAATCCATTCAATTTGGGTAGTAAGGGGAAGTTGGCATCGAGATTCGTAGGTTATTTTTCGGTAATAGAGAGGATTGGGAACCTAGCATATAGGGTAGACTTACCTCAGAAGATAGCTGGTGTGCACAATGTCTTTCATGTTTTTCACTTACGGAAGTTTGTGCATGACTCAGGCGTAACGATTACACTAGATCAACTAGATGATATCGAGATTGAACTAGAAGCTTCGAGACCTTGTATGCCAGTTTATATTGTCGAACACAATACAAAACAGCTTAGGAGGAAGACAGTGGAGTTAGTAAAGGTTCAACGGGGGCGAGAGTGAAGGCGATTGCATGTGGGAACCCGAAAAGAGCACGAAGGCCACATATACGGAGCTCTTTACATGGTAAGGCCTACTGTTGATCGTATTTACTTTCACCTTTGATGTCATATAGGGTAGTGTAGTATCTTGAATGTTAGGATAGGTTTGCTTATGTTATTGATTGCATGACTACTTATTTGATATGTTTGATGCGAGGTTTTAAATCTCGCTCATCTCGACCGAGATCTCATTTTCGAACCAGAGCGATTCGAAACAAGTTGTTTCATTGTAATCTTGCCTGATGTATATCCCGGTCGATATTATCGTATCTCGCCCGACATCTCGGACGAGATTTGAATATGAGATATCGGCCAATTTTCAGAATTTTGTTAAATTAACTCTTTTTCCTATTGGGTTGGCCCATGGCTTAACCCAAATTTAAGCCTTTCTTGTTATACTTTATTAGCCCTTGCTTCTCATATCTATGCCATTCATTTTCGCTCTCTTATTTTGTGGCTACGACGAGTGTAAGGGGATAAAAAGCTACGTTGATTTTGGTAAGTAACACGTTTTTTGATTTTCATCTAATTTTTTAATTCAGATAAATTTCAGATCCGTTGTTCTTTTTCTACCGATGCTTGATGTTTCCTCCAATTTTTTTCCTGTACCTAATTTTTTTTGCTACTTTAATTTTTGGGTTCAACTGTACTGATTTATGCTAGTGCTTTTCTTTCAATGTCAATACATATTTTAAAATCGTTTGTACTATGTATGCTAGTTTTTACTTTTCGTAAGTTTGTTAATGTGCTTTTGTTTGCTAGTAGTTTAAAACAATAATTGTTTCTACTTTTTAGAATATTTTACTTCTAATGGTAGACTTTGTACTTGAAGATGGATAATTATGGTTACGCTTTCAAATTATATAGATCATCAAAGGTGGACAGGACATTGTAGACTTTATATTTTTGGTACATATCTATAATCTAGATCATTATATTTTAGTACAGATGCATGTGCAACAATAGTACTAAAGCGCCTTTCTTTAAACAAATTCAGTAAGCCATGCACTTCTTCTTTCTACTACCGTGTTTGAATTACAAACTAAAAGTTTTCTTTCTAAACTTCATTAAGTTTCATGTATATTAGCAAACATCATGGATTCTTGTGTTAGCCTATTGATATAAGCTTCTTGACTTCTATAAAATAAGAATGATAGTGTACCAATAAACTAATGATATAAAAAACATTTATGTAAATTTTAGAATGAACTCATCATCGGGAGCATCAAATGCACCCACTGCAGCCGAAACAAGTATTATAACAAGAAGCGATCCATTTTGGGTGCATGGAACAAAGATTAATGGCGGAAAGCGTCCTAAATGCTTCTTTTGCAACAAAGAGCTTAGCGGTGGAATTACCTGATTGAAGCAACATCTTGTCGGCATACAAGGTGATTGTGAGCGATGTTTAAAAGTTTCAGCGGAGATTAAGCAAAAGGCAAAAGACTCAATAAACTTAATAAAAGCAAAAAAAGAAACAAAAGAAGCTGCACGACAAGCAATCATTAGCAATGTATCAATTGGAGTTAATGAAGGTATAGATGAGCATCGGTACTTTGATATTTCTAGAGGTAGCAGCTCAAATGCTAAAGGACCTATGGACATATTTGTATATCCTTCTCCTCGTGAAGCGGGAAAAGCTATGGTTCAATCAGATCTTAGTGTAATGAAAAAGAGAGAGAGATGAAACTTGTGCTTATATTGCTAGGTTTCTTTTTGAAGCGGGTATAGCTTTTAATGTTGTTAATTGAACTTCATTTAAAGAAATGGTGAAAGCAATTGGTTTACATAGTCTAAATTTAAAACTGCCATCAATGCATGAGATTAGTGAAAATTTTCTTCCACTTGAAAAGATTAAAATGGAAGAAAGTTTGAGATCATTTAAAGAAACTTGTAGAATTCAAGGTTGTAGCTTAATGACGGATGCTTGGACAGACCATGGAGGAAGAAACATCATGAATTTGGTATTCAATTGTAATTCAAAACTAATTTTATGAATTCCAAGAATGCTTCGGCAGATATTCATAACGCCTGATATATATTTGTGATTTTATCATAGACGGAGTCAAAAAAATTAGTGAAGATAATGTTGTTCAAATTGTAACCGACAATGCATCTAGTAACATGGCGGTTGCCAAATTATTATCTTTATACTATCCAAGAATATTTTGGACGAGTTGCATGACACATACTATAAATCTTACGTTGAAAGACATTAGATCGATTAAACCTATTAGAAGTGCAATTGTAAATTCAAGATGTGTAACCGTGTATATTTATAGGAATACAAAAATTATTAATTATATGAGGACATGCACAAATCATAGTGAGTTAATAAGGCCTGGGCTTATAAGGTTTGCAACATCGTTTCTTTCTTTGCAAAATCTATCTGAGAAGAAAATAGATTTGAGGAAAATTGTCGTATCAGTAGAATGGAGTTTATTTCCTCGATCAAAATCAATAGAGCACAAATAGTTAATGGTATAGTTTTAATATATATGTTTGTGCACACTTAGGCTATGTTTTGGTAGTAAATTGCTTTATGATTTAATTAGACTTGTAATTTAGATGAATAGATGTAAATTGAAAAATTGTATAATTGAACTATTCGAATTAATTGTAAAATTATAGGCTACAGGAATCATTATTAGCTCCAAATTTTAGGATCAAGTTGAGATTGCAGTTAAAGTTTTTGTACCATTGGTGAAAGTACTCCGAAGCAGATGGTGACATACCTTCAATGGGATGGTTGTATGGTGATTTGGATAATGAAAAAAATAAGATCGTAGAAACACTTAATTTCAATGAAAAAAATATCGAGCAATTTAGGCTATAATTGAAAAAAGATGGAGTAATAAGCTAAATGATGATTTGCATTTGATAGAATATTTTTTTGAATCCTTTGCATTATTATAGTAAAAGAGAAAAAATTGAGGATAAACAAGAATTTATGGATGGATTCTCCTCTTGTCTTTTCAAGATGTATAAGAAAAACCATATCATTCAAGACAATATCACTAGAGAGTTGTGTGTTTATCAAAATTAAGAAGGGACTTTCGACTCCGAGCCTACTATACGACGAAGAAAAAGTACTTCTTTCAGCCCTGTTATAACACACTTCCTTAATTTATTTATTTGTGTTTTTGTAGAGCTTGTTTCTTTTATTGCTAGAACTATTTTTATTCTTTAGTCGCTTGGTAGAAATTGCATGGTGGATCAACGCCAGATTTGAAGAAAATGGTTGTTCAAGTTTTAAGTTTAACTACTAGTTCATCAGGATGCAAGAGAGCGTGGAGTACATTTGAAATGGTATCATATACTCGCTTTACAAACATGTTTTATACCTTGTTATTACTTAGTTAATAACAACTGTTATATTTTGGTTAAAGTAAATAACTATTGTTATTTTTGCTACTGTTATCACTTAATCAATATCTATTATTACATAATATTGTTATTACTTAATAAATAGGCAAAATGAAAAGAAAAAATAATAATAACAGAAAGCTATTAATAATTAATGGCTACCGTTAATTTTTGTTACTTATTAACAACTAAATGTTGTTAATTTTTGTTAAAGTATATGGCTGCTACAAAATAAATAATAGCTATTATTATTTTTTCGTTTCATATAGCAAAGAGTATTGAATTGTTAATAAATAAGAAGTTGATGACATAAAGATTATTTATAGCCACTGTTACTTGAAAGTTGAAATGCACATATTCTAATTTAGGCAGTAAATAAGAAGAATAGAAATGCTTTTGTGTTTAGTTACTATTATTTTTTAACATGACCAAAGAAGTTAATGATAACAAATAAAGCAGCAAAACAATAAAATTTAATGGCTATTACAAAATAGGACTACAAAGCAATAAAACAATAAACTAGTTATTGTTATTGTTTGTTTAAGGTAAAAAGCTACTACAAAGTAATCAAAGGTACTGTTATTCTTTTTTCTACATATAACAAAGAATATTTTCTTGTTAATAAATAGGAAGTTGTTGACAATAAATAACAAATTAATGACATAAAGAGTAATAATGGCTACTTTTATCTGAAATGCACGTATAAGAATTTACAGTAATAAGAAGAATACAAATTCTTTTGTGTTTGATTGCTGTTATTTTTTAACATGGCCAAATAACTTAATGGCAATAAATAAAGCAATAAATTTTGATTATTATTATTATTAAAATGACTGTGGATGTTGCTTAATGCTTTAGTGTTTGACAGTAAATAAGAGCACATAAGATTACTGGTGTTTGCGCCAAAATTGGTCACAAACCATGAATGTCGTGAAAGCACCAGTGTATGAACACAAATCAGCAGTATATAATCACAAATCACAGATCTAAGTAATGTAGAGGATAAAAAGTGAAGAATAATGAACTTAAAACGGAAAGAAATAGACAGAGACACAAGATTTATAGTGGTTCGGCTATCTCCGGCCTACGTCCACTGCAAAAGTTAATCTTTTATTGATGTTCTTCGCTGATTGTAGCAGATTACAGCAGTAATTTTCGAGTACAAACAATAAAGTTGAGTTCAATCTTGATTTTGGCAGAGTCTGGACGTTGCTGGATCCAAAAGTCCCTATTCCGTATGCTCTAGGGTGCTATTTATAGGCGCTCCATGCAAATATCTGGCTCAAACTTCGGGAGACTTCTTTTAGCACGTGAGTGGGCCCACACGACCAAGCCCATGAAGTTTCGGCTCGATCCGCGATCAATACGAATGAATTTCGTATCAATCAAGATTGCGTCCAATGGAGTCGAAATTTGGTGTGAACATTCTCTAGCATGCACGTAAGCTTCTGTGAAAATTTCATAGCATTTGGACTTATGATTTGCGAGATACGATCGATACAAGTTCGTGTTTTCTTTAGGCTGTTTCATTCGACTCGATCCTCTTTGCATCGCTCCTGTTCGTATCGATACATTTCGTATCGATCTGTTCGACTCGATCTTGAGCACGTGCAGGCAAGATGACGCAGATCGAGATTCTCGGATCGATCCACTTTTTGTGCCGAAGTGGTCGAATCATCCCAAAGCGTTCACCTTGCTCGCAGTGATTGATGCAATCTTCTTGTTCGTATCGAGGGAATTCGTCTTGTTCGCGTCGATCATCATGTCGCTATTCGCATCGGCCACTTATAGGGGAATGACGCACTGTTTGCATCGATCGATCTTGGTTCTGTTCGTATCCATCAACTATTACTGATCGATACGAACTAGTGGTCGTAGATCGATACGAACAGTAAATGTTCGATCGATTCGAACAGATCGATACGGACAGTGAATGTTCGATCGATTCGAACAGATCGATACGGACAGTGAATGTTCGATCGATTCGAACAGATCGATACGAACAGTGAATGTTCGATCAATTCGAACAGATCGACACGAACTGTGTAGTTCTTGGAGGAGTGTGAACTGGACCGATGCAAACAGAACTGATGTGATGACTCTTTGGATCGATTCGAACGGAACCGATACGAAGGACTCCCTGGATCGATTCGAACATGATGGATTCAAAGTCAGATGTTCCTTAATGGATATGAACAGGGCGTACGGATCGATTCGAACGGCGTGTTTCCCTCCTCTTGAATCGATCATATCTCGATCATACGAATTCCAATTGACCTGAAATTTGGAGCGTTATCCTTCAGGGCTTTGCTTGTCATGCCTTGTCAGTTGTAGCTCATTTTGGACTCGGATAAAATTCGTCGACATCCATAGTGAACCTGTGATGTATAATCGATATCTGGGATGAATAATCATCGATTTTCAGTTAATTTCTTGATATCTCGACTTTGCTACAAAGTGGGATAACATTTTGCCCCCCAAAATATGCCTTTTGGTAAAAAGGCGTGTTTTGAATAGCTTCAAATCAGATGCTGTGAGCTCATGTTTTATTGGTAGCTATAGTATTGTTAATCAAGTTTATGGCTGATCGAAGCCGAATCAGTATCCATTTCTATTTGTGGAAGTCAGTAATCAAAGTCTATAGCTTCTTTGGACTATCAATGGTTACTCCGGGCCCTTGCTAAGTCCATTCCAGACCTAACGATCGAATAGAAGATCATGTTGCGCTCCGGCGTTGCTCTCTATCCCCTCTACTCTGGCCCCAGTGAGGGCATATAGCGATGTCTTGTGTAACGACCCGATATTTTGGACCATTCACATCCATTATAAGTGTATAGGTAGACACTCATGCCGGAGTTGAATTGCTCAAAATACCACGTTGTTAATTTAAATTGGCAAAACTGAACATATACAGTAAATAAAATAATCATAGATCACAGACACAGAGTAATAAATTGCAGTGGAAATAAAAGAGATGGTAGTTCATGAAGCTACTATATGAATATATAAAATACATCAGAGTTTACAACAGAAGAGTAATACGATACATCAGATACAAATCAGAATACATCACTGGAATCATCGAATACTGAAAGCAGAATAGATGGCTGGATCTTCAAGCAAAGCTCCAACTCCAAAGGTGAGTCTCGAATACTGGTACACTCAGTCTGACCCGAGCGTAAAGCAAAACACAAGACACTCGAGTCAGGATTAACATTCTTATATTAATAAATCCAACTCAAGTGAAATAGCAATTGAAATACAAGTAACTCAAAGGATGTTTGGAATAACCATCCTTTAAGGATCCGTTAAACTATCTACTAGGTAGTACTGTACGCTAAGTAGATAATGTCTATCAGTAATATAAAAAAGATATCAAAATAGTGTTAAGTCATGGCCCATTCCACCCTTAACACATTTTTATTCCCAAAAACATATACAAGACCGTAGTTTCCCCAAAACTGGAAGTCACCAGAGGGCAATCCATATACTAAAGGTACAAATCAAAATCGTAGTGGTCGCGTATAAATGGAATACAAGTATGACAAGGCACATGAGGCAATACCCAAGGTAGTGATACTACCGTTCGCCTGATCCGGACTGGTGAGAACGCAACGCCGCAGCGCCCGCAACACCGTGAAACAACACTCCCAAAATCAAGGGTGCACCAATCGACAACAAGCAATGAGTAGTTCGAAGAAGTGTGTCCACTTGAGGTAGCTAATCCTCCATTGGCCAGGCACAGCTCCTGTTTTAGTCATTTCCAATTTGACACAAGTGTCAAGGCTATCCATTATCGTTCTCTTTCTTTAGTCATCACGTACATCATTCCAACCACTTCATTCTGGATCATCACTCCGCGTATAGTTATTAAAGTGGTTTCGGTTCAGATAGAGAGTATATCCATTACCGATCCCGGTCTCTTTAATAACTTTCGTAATTATTACACCGATTGGTCGTTTATATATTTCAAAACCAAAACAATTACAATTTCAATTAGAATTTGTAAACCAACATTTCATTTGCCTTTCGAAATCAATTTTCAAAATTTACGTTTCAAAACTTCCAAATTCATAATTTCAAAGTCTTATAATTCAATTAAAATCTTTATTTAAAACAATTCAAATATTGATTCAAGTTCGCAAACAAGTTTCATTCTGAAATCATTTAAATAAATTTAATTTAACACTCAAATCAATTTAAACTCATTTATCAATTTCATTCAATATTCGTTAAGTTACTTTATCATTCAAAACAATTTCTATTAAATTTCCAATTCATTAAGTCAATTCTTAAGTTCAACTTCATTAAATCAAACTTTACAATTTTGAATTTAAACTAAATTCATCAAATCAAATCCTTTAATTTTCAAGTCTTACATTAATTTCAATAAATCACATTTTATTTCTTGTTAAAGAAATTCAATTTCACTTATTTACTTACTTAAATAATTTTCCAAAACTTAATTAATAACGAAAACTCAATTCCAATTATTTACGGAGTAAATTCACTTATTCAAAAGTTCAATTTTCTTAATTAAAAATCCAATTTAATTTAATCATTAAATAATTCAATCTTATTTAATTATTAAATAATTCAAAACTTAATTTTTAAATAATTTCAAAGTTTAATAATTTCGAACTTAATTATAATTTCAAACTTAATTATTAAATCATTTCAAACTTAATTCAATCCTTTCTCAAATTAAACATCGTTCTTTCATCAATTACATCGTTAATATTTGTTTCAGATTATTTAATATTAACATTTTCCTTTCATTAAAATTTCAAATTTCAACTTCATTTCAAAACCATATTATTTATTCAAATAAAATCTTCGCTTATTTTTAAATCAAATTATTGACCAATCGGGTTTTTATTTAATTCTCTATCCTAGGTCAAAGTTCAATTTGGGTATTTATCATTTCAACCCGATTCCAATTCAATTCAAAATCAAAGCATAGCAAAGGGAACTTGCAGTGTGATAACTGGGATGGTGTCAAAGTAAATAAACAAGCAATAACAACAATCAATATCATCAATCCAATAATCAATTCAAATAGTCTCGAAATAATCGTATTAATTCGCATTGTTATTTGTACGAATTAATATAATTATTTCTAGAATCTACACTATCATTTCATGTAGATTAAAGATTATTACACTAATATTTATTCGGTTTTTCACTTGTCATTCAATTTCAATTTTAAACTACAACAATTAACCCAATATATGTCGATGGTTCAAAGTGTAATTATCACTATTCAACATGTCAATTAATTTAACAATTAAAAGGGGTCATATTCAACTAATCAAATTTAACATATAAATTAGTTTTAAAATCGTCAACTATCCTATATCCATTTCAATTTGGCATACTATTTATCATTTAACACCAACAATTTAACGTCCAATATAAATATCAACAATCAATCAATTATCAGCCAAACAGTATTATCATTGCATAAATAATTAACAGATAATGGTGTCAGATGTCATAGGTGAACTGATACAGGTAATAGCATATATAACAGTATAAATAACTAACAACAGCATATTTCAATTGTCGTTTCAATTGAAATCAAATTTAATAAATAAAAGAACGTTAATCGTGAGTGATTGCTCACCTTTCGAGGCTAGAGAGAACAGGAGATGACATTGATACGCACACTGATACGGATACTGAATTAGAATTGTGAATCCAAGCAAACAAAAACGGCACGAATTCGACGGACCAGCTGATCAATAGGAATAGACGAAATCAAATCAGAATTGGATCGTTGGGTATAATTGGTATGAGTGAATTCATATATCACTATATATAACAATTTATATAAAGAAATCATATCTCAAACATATATTAAATAAAATAAACCTTTATGGTATATTTGAAAAATCAACATTAACAAAAATCAAAATCTATATCACTTCTCTAATCAATACAGATAATAAATAATAAAATAAAATCTTATACAACTAACTGTATAAATATTTATAACTAACATGAGTATACTTTAACATATCATAGTTATTATTCTATATATATATAAATAACCGGTCATAACATATCTATAACTTTTTTTTTACACTAACGTACAATGAAAATATAATTGATGGTAGTAGTAAAGCATCAAAAGGTGTACCACTTTTATAATGTAGCTGTATCATCTAAAGAAGTATCTCTGCCACTTAGCTTACTTAAAATATGTTCCACTATGTTATAATACAATTCAATATAATATATATAAAACATACTTTTTCTTTCTCAGCAAAGCCAGATTGTAAATGTATAATTACATACCTAATCAGTAAAGAAGAGGTAATATATAAACAAAAGAATCCAAATCTAACCACTCATATACATTTATATACATAACGTATAATGTATAATACTCACTTATACCATTAAAACATATATATATATATATATATATATATATATATATAATACTATACTTCATAAGCTACAACACGTATCCCCAGATACAAACTTTTATATATAGAACTTATATATTATAACTCATATATATTCACTATATGAACAATGGGTGCTGAAGTGATGGTTAGGCAGCAAGGTTATATTACTCATATATAATCACTATATAACTTATATATTATAACTCATGTATACCCCAAATGAAAGATACATGCCGAGCAACGAGGTTAGGCCACGAGTGTGAGGTGGAAAAAATGGCACGGTGGGCACACGAGGTCGAGCATGGAAGGTGGCGGGGTGGATGGGATTTGGGCAGAGGCGGAGGAGATGTACTAGGCAGGGGCCGGTCGCATGGGCGAAGCTTTGGTGGGCTGTCAGGTTTGAGGGTGGAGGTGTGTCGTGGGTGGCATGGCTGAAGGTGGTGGGTGTGGATGCGTGGAGACGCAGCAGGCAGCCAGGTGGGGTGATGTGGCGGGGTCGGTGAGGAAGGAGAGCGAAGGAAAACGAGGGCTGAGGAGGTGGGGTACTGGGTTGTTCGCCTGGTGATGGTCAGCTGCAGCCTTGCATGGCTATGGGGTAGGTTTGGTGAAGGGTCTGGATTCGCGTGAGGTAGGGGTTTGTAGTGTAGAAGTGGGATAGCGAACATGGTGGGGCGGCCGCGAACGAGAAGATGAAGAATGCGGGGAAGATGGTGGGTTGCAGAGAGGAGATAAATATCGGTGAATAGGCTAAAGGTTAAAACAAATACAATAAAATAAAACGTTATATTGGTTGTAATATCACAAGCATAAAAAAAATGAGAAGGCAAAGGAACCGACTAGGAATGCAATTTGAAATGGTGGGATATAAATGGTCAAGAGCTGAAATAAAATTTGTTAATGAGTGTTTGATTTCGTGAATAAATGAAAAGCCACATAATCAAAAAGTGCCAGGAAAAAGAGAAAGTTGAATAGCTTTTAATTAAACAACAGTGCACGTGCCTTCTGTGTTGAAAAAAATGGAATGCAATGAATTAGCAACGGTCAAGCTTTGATTTCGGGGAGAATGTATTAAAGCAATAAATCAAATTGCTTGGGCTACACGTTCAAGTGTGAAAGCCAAAGGAAAGCTAAAAGTCACCATTTATGGTACCGGTACGACGTATCGTTTTATCGTTCCCGTCGCGTACCGGACCTCAAAATATAGAAATGAATATACCGCAGAGATCAGCACGACGGGACGATCAAAACGTTATACAAATATTAGTGGTACGATCATCCGATCAAAAATCGATATCGGTACCAAAAATACTGCTATTTCGTCGAAAATAAGACCGACGGAGCAATAGATGACCGAATTTGGAAAAACGACAAACTGACATCTTGCTCAGAAGATGGTTTAGAATTTTTCTATGTAAAAATATTTAGGTTTCAAAAACATTTTATTTTCATCGCTTTTTAACTGATTAAATTGAAGTGAATTTACGCGCGAAATAAACTTTCATATTTTCGGACGAAAATTTACCAGTTGCTATGTTTAACTAGACGTATTCCAAATATTAAATTTATATTTCAAAATTTTATCGTTTAAAATTTCATAAAATTTCAACTAATTACGTTATTAAAACCGTTGAAATTTACGGGTCGTTACATCTTGGTCTCTCTAGATCGATCATAGCCTCTCCGGGCTCTTGTTGAATCCCATCCTATCACTCTCCGGTGAAGGGGAAACAACGTCGAGTGAGCCGATCCTGTCGCTCTTTGGCGAAGCGACAACACCCCCTACACTCCGGTTCAGTATCTCTGAACATTAAGCGATGTCTTGGCCTAAATCCTAGGCCGATCACAGCCACTCCGAGCTCTTATCGAACCCCGATCCAATCACTCTCCGGTGAATGGGGAACGACGTTAAGTGAGTCGATCCTGTTGCTCTCCGGCGAAGCAACTCACTTCCTGCACTCCGGACCCCGCCTCTCCGGGTAGAGTCATAAAGCGATCATTTTCAAGATGGTTTTCAATATTCATACTTTAACTCTCCGGTCAAAGGTTTTATCTTATAAAATTCAAGTTCATTTATTAAATTCAAGTTCCAGTGTTCAATCGCAAACAAAGGAAAAATCTAAATATTGCCTCTCCGGGCGGAGCGGTCTATTACCATCTCAGAGCATGCCTGGGGATCTCTTCGGTTCCTGTACATGTGTAAGTGGAATAGCCGTTTAATTTTGAAATCAAATCTAAGGAATCTAATCGACCATAGTCCAAATCCTGAACTTGGCCCTTGCCATCATGATCAATTGATGACAAGTCGTGATCTTGATCCAGGATTAGTTCTGTTAGGTGGAGGCAGTAGTTGCTCGGGTCCTACGGCTGCTGTCTGATCTCTGGTGTATTGTGGCAATCTACCACTTCTGATATGCTCTTCCACTTCATCATTCAGATGGCGGGATTCATCGGTAGTATGCCCTTCCAGCTCATGGAATAGGCAGTACTTTCCACTTCTACGCTCCCGTTCTGTGGGATCTCTCCTGGGTGGTTTTCGATAGGGGAGCTGCCCCCTAGTCTCTGTGTAAATCCGTTCCAGGCCAGCTGTCAAGTCTGTGTATTGTCTGAATCTGGGTTCTCGAAATTTCTTCCGTTTATCAGGACCATCATATATGCCATCATGCTTCCGCTTTCCTTTGTCCGCTTCAGACTATTCTTTGGACGTTCCTTCGCCTTGCATAGCGTTTGTTTCCCGTCTCTCGACGCGTGAGTCCTCTAGCCGAATGAATCTCTCAGCCTCATGATAGAATTCTCCGAGATCTTGTGGTTGATCCCTTGCCAAAGAATCCTTAAACTTTGTGCCTTCAACAACCCTAGCTACCGCCGCCATCAAAATCATCGATGGATCCGAGCGATCCACTGAAGCCACCGTCGCATTGAATCATAGAAAAAATCTCTTATGGACTCTCCGGTCCTTTGCTTTATCGAAGCTAAGGTCATCACACTCTTGGGTCGCATCACGTGGACCCTAAACTGTCTCATGAAGCATTCCACTAGCTCACCCCATGTTCTGATAGATCCGTTCTCTAGCTGTCTAAACCAAAGCGCAGCCAAATCTGATAAAAATAAAGGGAAACATCATGCCATCACTTCCTCGGATGCTCCTAGCACTTCCATATGTTTGATATATCTGGTAATATGCATGGTCGGGTCCGACTTCCCATCATAAGGTTCCAGCATGGGTATCTTGAATTTTGGAGGATTACTCGCATTTATGATATTCAGAGTGAACGAACTCCGACTAACTTCCTCTAAGCCTCCGCTTAACAATCCTCCTCTCATAATTCGTCGTACTAATCCAGCCATTCTTTCATCTCCATCCAGGGGTTGTCTCCTTAGCATGTTTCCATCCTGCCCCCTAGGTCTTGAAGGGTATTTTGGGTAATATTCCTCATGTGGCTTGTTAACGTTAACGTTGGCTCTAGCCTGTTGGGCTCCATCTATGGGTCTCCCAATGTCAGATCCAGATGGTCTGCCCCCAGGTCCTTGTTGATTGCCTTCAGGTTCTGCATTCCGGTCTTAAATCTGACCTCCAGTGGTTTCTGCAACTCTAGATCCTTGTCCTACGCTTGCAGCCGCTGTAATCGGTCCAAGGTTCTGTGCTCCAGCCGCTCTCATCTGCTCAAAGAAGCTTTGCATCATATCCTGTTGACTCTTCAATAATCTTTCATGTATTGAATCTGCCATAGATTCATAGCTTCCATCTCATCCCTAGTGATGTAGATCGAAGCTTGACCTTCTCCAGCTCCAGAGGATGCCTCTTGACTTCCCCCTTGCTGGCTTCTTTCTCCTCTTTGCCTTCTTGTAGATTGTCGCGTCATCGTCTTTCAAATCTGAATTCTTCAAGCTTTCAAATCTGGTATAGCGGGTGCTAGTTCAACTCTCAGTGAAAGCACCAAAGTGTTGCGCCAAAATTGGTCACAAACCCTGAATGTCATGAAAGCACTAGTGTATGAACATAAATCAACAGTATATAATCATAAATCACAGATCTAAGTAATGTAGAGGATAAAAAGTGAAGAATAATGAACTTAAAACAAAAAGAAATAGACAGAGACACAATATTTATAGTGGTTCGACTATCTCCGGCCTACGTCCACTGTAAAAGTTAACCTTTTATTGATGTTCTTCGCTGATTGCAGTGGATTACAGCAGTAATTTTCGAGTACAAACAATAAAGTTGAGTTCAATCTTGATTTTGGCAGAGTCTGGACGTTGTTGGATCCAAAAGTCCCTTTTCCGTATGCTCTAGGGTGCTATTTATAGGCGCTCCACGCAAATATCTGGCTCGAACTTTAGGAGACTTCTTCTAGCACGTAAGTGGGCCCACGCGACCAAGCCCGTGAAGTTTTGGCTCGATCCGTGATCGATACGAATGAATTTTGTATCGATCAAGATTGCGTCCAATGGAATCGAAATTTGGTGTGAACATTCTCTAGCATGCATGTAATCTTCTGTGAAAATTTCATAGCATTTGGGCTTATGGTTTGCGAGATACAATCGATACAAGTTCGTGTTTTCTTTAGGCTATTTCATTCAGCTCGATCCTCTTTGCGTCGCTCCTGTTCATATCAATACATTTCGTATCGATCTGTTCGACTCGAGCTTGAGCATGTGTAGGCAAGATGACGCGGATCGAGATTTTAGGATCGATCCACTTTTTTTGCCGAAGTGGTCGAATCACCCCGAAGCTTTCGCCTTGCTCGCAATGATTGATGCAATCTTCTTGTTCGTATCGAGGGAATTTGTCCTGTTCGCGTCGATCATCATGGCGCTATTCGCATCGGTCACTTATAGGGGAATGACGCACTGTTTGCATTGATCAATCTTGGTTTTGTTCTTATCCATCAACTATTACTAATCGATACGAACTAGTGGTCGTAGATCGATACGAACAGTGAATGTTCGATCGATTCGAACATATCGACACGAACAGTGTAGTTCTTGGAGGAGTGTGAACATGATCGATGCGAACAGAACTGATGTGACGACTCTTTGGATCGATTCGAACGGAACCGATACGAATAGGACTCCCTGGATCGATTCGAACATGATGGATTCGAAGTCAGATGTTCCTTGATGGATACGAACAGGGCGTACGGATCGATTCGAACGACGTGTTTCCCTCCTCTTGAATCGATCATATCTCGATCATATGAATTCCGATTGACTTGAAATTTGGAACGTTATCCTTCATGGCTTTGCTTGTCATGTCTTGTCAGTTGTAGCTCATTTTAGACTCGGATAAAATTCGTCGACATCCATAGTGAACCTGTGATGTATAATCGGTATCTGGGATGAATAATCATCGATTTTCAGTTAATTTCTTGATATCTCGACTTTACTACAAAGTGGGATAACAACTGGTATTTTGAATGAGAAGCACAAAAGTAAATAAGAAGCATACTTGTAGTTTGATCTAACTTGTACAAGTAGCTACTATTAGGAAAAACATAAATTTTTAGTACTCTATCTCTTTTTAATTAAAGATATTTGCACACTAGTAGTTTGATACTGACTTGTAGTAGCTGTTTTATGACATACAAACTTTTGTCTTCTTTACATACGATGATTTGCCTAATTTTCTAAATGGCTGCAGGTTCACCATAAAAAGAGAAATCGACTGTGCATAGATAAACCAAGAGATCTAGTTTTTGTCAATTTTAACTCACAACTCAAATCAAAGTTTGGTACTAAAACAAGAGATGCTATCTTGACACCTAACTATAATGAAGGATGGTAGATGAGTAGATGGACAATTTTAAAGGATTGAACAACGATGACATAATTTCAAACGATGATGGGAATGAAGAAGTATTTCCAAGTGATGCTCTTTCATGGGCTGACGTTGCTAAAGCTATGGGTAGTGAGGTGTATACAAGGTCTAAAAGAGAGAAGAAAAAAGCTAAAACATCTTGGAGAAAGGGAAAAGGGATCATAGTTGAAGTGGATGATACAAATATATTGGATGGAGATACTACTTCAACAACGGATTCAGAATCCAAAAATGAAAAATAAGCTTTGACTTCTACATGTATAGAAGCTTTTGTAGCTAAAAATTTGACTTCCACTTATTTAGAAGCTTTTGTAACTACGATATAACTATGACTCTTTTAAAGCTTTGTATGTAAAATATAACTTTAACTTCTACTTGTTTAGAAGATTTTGTAATTAAAAGTCTAAATTATAACCCGTGAAAAACTTGGTTTTGTTTTAACCAAGCATCATAGTCTTATACATGTGTTTTTTGAATGTCTATTGTTTGAATGTTTGTTCATGTTTACATCTAGTCATTTTCCCCCTAAAAATAAATGATGTAGCTCGCTTTGTGATGGTTTGTTTCATGTATATTGTCACATTAATATTATATTGAACATTATTCACAAATTCTCACTATTTATTTGCATTAATATGAGTGACTTTTTCGATACTGAATTACCAATGATAAGCATGTGATAAATTCAAAATAAAAGTGTAAAGTTTTCATTTAGGTAGTGACTAATATTTATAAATTTCGGTGTATGAAGACTAATTTCGACATGACATATGCTACGAGATTGCTCCAAAATAAATTATAGGAACCGAGATGTAAATCCGATATGGATGATGGAGATGGACTTATCTCGTCCGAGATCTTCTCTGCGAGATCGAGTCTCTAAAATCACCGAGACGAAACGTGACCAAAATCCAAGATTTAAAACCTTGGTTTGATGATCGCACGTAATTGATAGGTATACAAGTTAACTATGGTTGACTATCCCCTGATATATTAGGGATTTCAAGGGCGAAATTCCTAAAGGGGAGAGAGTGTAACGACCCGTATTTTACATATCGAAGGATCGTGAAATATTTTTATTTTATTCATATAAGGTCGTATGACTCTAAAATTTTAGAAAGTGACTATTAGGGACATTTTCCACGTCTACGATTTTTACTGAATTTTTATATGACCATTTCATAAAAAAATTATTTGGACTATAACTTTTGATAGGAGCCAAATTAGTGTCTCAAACCACTTCCATTGCTTTAGGATGATGGTTTCACATTCCAAAATGACTTATTGTTTGAAAGTTATAACTGTTTTAAGTTTTGGTTGCTGCTGGCCAATTTGAATGGATAATTAATTATGTCCATGCTTAGGCCCATTAACCCATCTTGAACATTATGCTAAAAGGAGGTAGTAGGAACTGATCTAAGTCATTTTCATCTTCCACAAAATTGCTCTAAACCTTTATTAACCCCGATTTTATCAAAAATCACACCTTTTCCTTACTATCTCAGCCAAATCATTGATTAAAGAGATGATTAGCATAGAAAAGCTTTAGATTATCATTTTTGCTGATTTGGGTTCTCCTTTGCTGTCAACTTTAGATCTAAGGAAAAAAATTGGTGTTTTGGGTATTTGGTGAGTGATTCTTGCCCTTTCACTCTACTACGCAAATTTATATAGTTAAAAATGATGATTTTGACATGATTTTGACCCTAAAACATTTTCTAACCTTAACTATAATTTTATATATGTTTATGGACAAATTATAAAGGCTTAAAAATGGTTTTGCAATCCCTTGTATTCATATGCATATGCTAGTGTAAAAGCTAGATTTAGATTAAGATTTGCTTGATTATCACATTCTTATGTATTACTTCTATGAATGGATGTATATGCATAGTTTTCTATGATTGTATGTTATGCTTTGATGTTGTTTATTAGTGTTTTAGGTAGTTGGAGAATAAGTTGGCGAATTCGACAAATTAAAAGCAAAGATGGTTAGAATTGGATGAAACTTGGAGGAGTGGTTCTAGAGTATGGGTGAAACCCAAGCTACAAGTCGTAGTAAAATTAGGGTTAAGGACATAAGTCGGTACCGAGTTATTATAGTTCGGTACCAAGTTATTTTTGCTAGCCAAAATAGTTCGGTGAGTTGATGGCTCGGTGAGGAAGGTCTAGAGGAGATGGACCAGAGCAAGATGCAGGAAAATGGCTAAGGATTGGTACTATGCCCAACTATTTCTAGAACTTGGAAACCGTTAACCCAAAAAATGGATCAACACCCTGGGTTGAGTGTGAAATTACTAGCCCTGTTTCTCAGAACAAACTATATAGAGAATAAATATAAAAAGAGCATAAATAGTAAAGAGACAAGAAGATTTTTATAGTGGTTCGACTGTTAATGAAGCCTACGTCCACGTTATAGCTTCTATTAGCTGACGGCTATTACAAGATTGATTTGGTTTACAATATGATTGAATCACCTAAGTTAGATCTAAATTGCAAGTACTTGGAGGCAACCGAAGGATATCAGTTGCTCATTTATGACTATTGTGTGGGAGAAGATGAGTGAAGAATAGTAATGGAAGAGTTGCAGCAGGTAGTCCAGAGATCCCTTTCATGTTGCAGATAGGATGGTATTTATAGGGGTTGGAGAGCACTTGGGCCAAAACCACTTTGCCAAAAGCCTATAGTCGTCATGTAGAGGAAGCCCAAGAGGTTTGGAGTTTATCAGAGCAAACTATTTGGATCGGTACTAATCCAATTGGATCAGATCGATACCGATCCAAATAGTTAAGAATTTTTTATGCTTCGACTACTTGACTGCCTTTCTTACTTCGTTTTTATGCTCTTCATGTGATTTCGTAGCTTGTTGACTTATTTTTATGATGATTCACCTGTAGGCTAGATTGAACTGTATTTTGAGTCAGATGAACCTTCACCCCTTAAGCTTGGATGTTTGGAGTGCTACCAAATTTGTTAAGTGAGCTTAGTAGAGGCATAGAGTCACAATGCAAAAGGAATTGGCCATATATGAGCAACTAATTCGGATCGGTGCCGATCCGAATGCTACCAAATTTGTTAAGTGAGCTTAGTGAGGCATAGAGTCACAATGCAAAAGGAATGGGACATATATGTCATGATTATGCTCTTCTTGGTCCACTATTTATGGTACGACCTCCACCCCATGGGGTAATCGGGGTAAATGCATTGATTTAACTCTATTTATTGGCCCAACTCATAGTTGCCTCATCCATCCTTTCGGAATAGGGTCGCAACTACTTATATAATTGGAATTTACAAAGTTTGGCTTATTATTATATACATACATACATATTTATAGGTAAAAATGCAAATATGTTCTCTCAGCGTATCCTAATTCCTATGATCGACTAACCTAAGCTCCGATATCAAATGTAACAACCTGCACCTTAATTAACCCAAATTTCGAGTAGATCAAAACCCAAGTCCATTAGGGTACAAATCGTTAGTATTGGTACCTACAATAAACATAAATGTATCAGAGCACTATCTTCATAATCTCATAGTGGAATAGAAAGATATAATAGAACATACGTACTGACTAAGGCTACTACATTGGAATCAATATTATTCCTTGAGTATTTGTTTGCCTTGCCAGCGCCGAGCATGAATGAGAATATTTCACCATCTACCGCAACCGCTTTGCACTAGTAGCATGTCCCTCTAAATCTATCATGTGGGTTGTGTTGGAACTAGACCAGCCCGCAGCAGAAGTTATGGGTGAATTTCAAAAAATTACCCTATTGGATCTTTATTGGGTCTATGAAGTCTAATTGAATTAGAAAATTTCTAAATTTTTATTTAAATAAAATCATTTATTTTATTTAAATTCAAACATATTAAAATATGAAATTAATTTTATTTGATTTAGTTTATACATAAATGTATCATATACATATATGTGTGAGTGCACCTGTAACATAATAATCCATGAAAGGTATAATATGCCCATATGTAGATGTTGGAATTTACATCACAACAAATATATTTGCTCATTTTGTATGTCATGTATATTGTCCAAATATGTGCATGTATATGTGTTACAAATACACACACACACATGTATGTATAAATATATTATATATAATATATGAACATAAAACATTTATATATAGATAAATATATATATAGAAAGTGAGTGAACAATTATTAAAAATTATTTATAATTCAAAATTAACTTAGTTTTGCAAACATAATAATTTTAGTATTTTAATTTGTATATATTATGAATAAAATAATGTTTTCATCCATAAATAATTAACATAAAATAATCTATTGATGAAAATTAAAGTTTTAGAATTTTTGAAAATCTAGGATCATAAAATAGAGCTTAGAAAAAATATGGAGATTTTCAAAGTTGAAATATTATTTTTAAAAACAAATACATTGATTTCGGCAATAATTATTTAATATAAAATAATATTTTATTAAAAATTCAAATTTTAAAATTTCAAAAATTCTAGGATCGTGAATGAAAGGTTACAAAAGATTTTGAAGAATTTTCAGTCAAATTATTATTTTTAATAAATCATAAACAGTTTTTCCAAAATAATATTAATTATTAAAAATAATAAACTTTAATGAAAAAATTCTAAATTTTTTTTGTACTTTTTTGGAAAGATATAATATTTTAAAAAATATATAATTGAATTTTTAACGTAATAATTATTTTATATATAATAAACAATTCAAAATTCAATAAATGTTAATTTGAAAATATGAATATATGTATGATAATTAATATTCGAATTTTTAAATTCATATTATATATAAATAAGTGTACTAATTTTTTTAAATTATATATATATATATCTTATATATATGCGTATATGCTATTATGAGAGAGAAATATACACTAATACACACACACACACATATATATATGAATTTATTAATAAATATATATATATAAAAAATTATTAATGACAAAAATTGATTTTGTAAAAGCATTTGTCTATAATAAACCAAATAGTATAACAAAAAATTATGCACATAACCAAACTGATTTGTGACAACTGCATCTACTTACAAAATCTCACCAAACTAAACATATATTAGCAATATATTTAAATAGATATGAAATTGCTAATTATAGGATCATAGAATATAATTTAATTACTGTAATATGAATTAAAATTACCAATTTAATGATGCCTTCGATTGAATCCACGTTGAAGCAATGACTTCCCTTCCTTTTACTGTTCTTGATTCATCAGATTGCAAGTCCAGAATCACCGACCTCTAACTATCGAATATTATTATTTTAATTTAAAATATATTTGAGAATTTGGAGTGGATTGAAAGCTATGTTTTAACCAACAATGTAGAAGGTAATGGCAGCCAAAAAAGGTTAGTTATTATTTTAGAGATACATACATACATATATGTATGTATATATATGTAGGGTTGTATTAGAGAGAAACAAGGAAAACCTTTTTACCCATTCTGACTTGATCTCAACCCATTATCTCCAAGCCAATTCCCTATGTTTTAGCCACCCCTAGACCTTCCCAAAACCTAAATTTTGCAGCCCTAATAATGGGCCTTAAACCCATCTAAGCCCAAGCCAAAATACTATGCAATTAAATCTAATTTAATCGCTTGTCGATATTGTATATCGATCGATATATTTCTAACTGTTATAAATATATAACATTGTTTATTTCTCAAATCATATTCAAATTTTATAATAAATATTTCATAAATATTAATTAATTTAATTAATTTATAACAATTATAAACTAATTATTTCTGTCTTAAGGGAATTCATCATTTCGGCTGTGTAACTCTTGGGTGTAAATTTGGTCATCGATTAACATCGAACTATTCTAATATTAATATTCACACGTCACTTAGCAGGTGGTGTGACATTACAGCCAAATTTATCGTATTACTCATTTTCAGTAAAATCCAATTTTATTTTGATAAGCGTTACCTAGTTGTGACATTTGTTTACACCAATTCTCTTCGTCAAAACTATATCACTTTGGACTTATGGAATTTGGTAATGGCCAAAATTCCAACCTCATCCACATTCAACTTTATAGTCCAAATACAAAGTCCTTGGTTCAATAATAACAATTATTATTAACCAAAATGCTCTGGCCAGAGACTTTGACTTTGAGTTGACTTGAGTTGGTCGTGATACAAACCGCGTATAACTGAGGAGACGAATCCTCTCTTGAATAGTGCTTCACTTCCAATACTTCCACTCGACCCAACTATAGTCACTCGATGGATGCCATGCCATGATTTGGCTATAATCAAAGCGAAGCTTTCATGTTGAAGATCCACAGTATTCTCAAGTCGAGAGAACTATGTAAATCAGTCACATCAATATTTTTCTGTTTGACCTTAATTATATTAACCAACAAAAAACTATCGAGTGAGTCGTTCCATAGTTATCCAATAATTATTAGTACGTAACCCCAAGGTTCGCCCAACAGTCATGAGTAATACACTGTCCAACATTTGGAGAGCGTTACGTACTCCAGTCTCAACGGATACATCGATATCCAGTCTCGATGCATCTTGACTAGGAACATTTAAAATGACATATTTGTTTCGTTGTGATAAATTACACACGGTTACAACACTTTGTAACTACTATCACAAAATATTTCATTTATGGATTTTTCTATTAAATATACTTTTAATTAAGTTAATTAATTAATATAATCACATTATATCAAGTATATAATAGGAAGAAAATACCTTTTATTTTGAACAAGATTGGTCAACGAGTTAGATATATGTAACAAATTACATAATTGCCCCTAAGGCATACCCCTAACTCTATCGATCTCTCACTTGCACTTGGGGTCAATTATGGAATCTAATTCCAACTTCTCCAATCAGTTTTCTCAAAACCAATTAGGTCAGTCCCTTAGTGAATGGGTATGTTATTATGTTTTAATTATCTACTTTGTCGATTAACTCTCTCTGACACTGATAAACTGCCTTTATCATGTAGAACAATTCGAAGTATGTCTTTCGACTTCTAGTGAACCTTAAGTTCTATCATGACCAATTTCATGACATTTTTATCTTATAACAATATTATGAGATTCTCAACATTTGGAATCACTTTTGGCTCAATTATAAATTTGTGCATTTATATCTATATACATTGGATTATTGTAGCACTATTCAAGTTAATATTCTCAACATTTCGTTGAATCGACCACAATCACCTTTATTTTGAAACATTTTCAAATTAAAGATTTTAACTTGAATTTTATCATTGACATGTTATACTCAACATCACTTATAAAAGTTTGTGTTCAAACGTTCCATCATAACGAGTTCGTTGTTTCTATAAACAATTCACTAGTATTTCATAAATACGTGAGAACACCTCAAACAACCATTTAGTGATCAAATACGTAAACAAAACACAGTATCATACACAACATAACCTGTATGATAATTCCTATTGCTAATGCATAAGGAATCCAACTTACATGTTCTCTTTTCAATAGGGTGTTCTTGTATATCGTTTTGGGACAATCCCTATATGTTTTATACTCACCATAAAAGACATCATTTACAATCCAAAATTGAGTATTAAAACAACTAAAGTTGATCTTAATACAAGCATATTGTTAAAGTCAACAACGTGTTGTTTACTTATAGTTTAGAAATATCAATGTACCTTTTAACGTTCTTTCTTATGAACACACGCTTCCTTTGCACTTTGATTGAAAATCAAACTATTTGATATTTCTATCAAAATACTTATTCAATCTTGATGCTTATAAAATGATACATTCGTATCATTTCTTGGATCATATCCAAAGACTCACAAACCCAATATCGCTCCCACTGACTTTGAGGCATTTTTTTAGTATGTGTAAATGGCTTACTCTAAATCATTATCTAAAATTTTCTGTTTCAAAACATCAGTACCAAACACTAAGTCTTATCGAGCGATAATTTTGTGAGTAAATCTGAATTAACATGTTGAATACCGAATCTGTTATGCTAATTTCAATAATTGAAATTTGCGATATTATTATATCAACATTGCTCATTTAATTCCAACCACATTAGTCTTTCCAATAAAGACACAATCTCGGCCGATGGATCACATCTCTTTGGTTACGACCACACCAAAATAATATTTTAATAGTGTACTAAGAATTCTTTCAGATTTGCGCATCATACCATATAGAGTCAGCAATTGAAATGACCCTCTCTTTTTTTCACCTTAATTTGTAAGGAATTTTTTTTACATAGAGATATATATATTTATATATATTTCTGGAGCCTAGAGTCATTTTTTTTTCTTATCTAAACAAATTATCCAGGATCATAATTTTTACCAATATAATTATATCAGTATATTCAAAAAAAACATGCACATACATGTGAGGATGTATATGCCTCTCTTGTTTGGATCAGAGTTCTGGCAAACAAGAGGATATTTGATTGATTAAGTTTAATCAATCCACACATAGTTCAGTTCAAATATATATATAATAAAGCAACCATCCATGTATGTATATATATATATATATATATTTAAACTCCTGATTCCTTGCTAAATTCTCTATGGAGTATAAATTCTTGAAACCAGATAATTGTAATATGGTTATCTATAAATTAATGGTGTTGTGTTTTTGCTCTGGATAATGATATAAGCTTCTATCATTACCTATGTTTGATTTTCTTATAAAAATCTGTTTAGAGTTCTAACTAATTTTCTGGAACATTTTTGAGTGAGATATCATATTACAAAAGCTTAATTCTTTGATGCTAGGATGCTAAGCTAAAACAAATGCAAACATGAGCAGGTTTTCTGAGAACCACAATATCTGAAACATGGTTTAACTAGACTCCTTGCTCTGGTATAACCCATAGGATCAGTAGAATGCATTTTGATCAAACTTTGGTAAAAAGGGATTCAAATCTATGTTACAAATATAAGGATAAATGAGGAGTTAATTTTTGAACAAAATATATTTAGATGTGTACTGGTGCAACTACCCTGGTCATGACTTCCACTCCTATATCACAGATTCTTTCTTTATCAAAAACAAGGTATATAAACATTTAGGTGAAACAAATTAAATATGTAAACATTACAGATACATAATACATACTCCCTAATTCTTATCATTTCTTGTATACATGTGTCATGGTGGAAAAATAAAAACCATTTAATTTACTGAGACTCACTATCCAGATTTTTCAAAACTTATCCCTTTTCAAAGACTCAAGATTGACTAATACATTTATAAAATGTAACCATCTTTTTCATAGTATTTTTACTCAATTTTCTCACAAGATTTAGATTAACTTCTTCAACATATCAGATAATATCCAACTTCATGAATCCCAGTTACAAATCAATTTCTTAGCAAAATACTTAGCAAAGTATTCATCCAATATTCAATACTTAATACAGGTAGCAACTTAAAATATCAATACATGCAAATTCCATCATTTAGGCTCTTATCTAACTAAGTTTAGCATGCTATAATCCTCTTCTCAAAGCCTTGCTCCTACTCCTACTTAGTTGCTGCAGTCCCTGAAAATGCATTTGAAGCTGCCCCATTTTAAATGAGACACCCCATATGCCATTAGCACACTAGGGTCAGACATATGTCTGGTATGAGAAAATCCACTAAAACAATTTATAAATCAAGTTAAAGTTAAAACATGAATATATTTATATAAGCCTGCCTTTTGCAAACAATAAATTCATGTATGCATATTCTGTGTCAGTGTGCAGGTGCACACTTAAATCTGCCTTTTCAGAAACCTCAAGAAAACATGGTACATTCATACATTCATATAATTCATTCATGAATCAGGTAAACATCCATACAAACAAGGAAATCACCCAAAATGAATTAAATCATTTATTCACTATCCAGATTTCATTCTAGGAAAACTCTAGTTCCTCTTTATATCAAATTCTCTTACCTTGATATATTTATCTACCTTGGTTTCATCTGCAATTAATTTGAATCAATGGACACACTGTAATGGACTAATTCACTCCATTACACAAAGATCTCAGGACTTAAACAAGCCATGTGTCAACTTGTATTACTCAAGAAAACAAGTCATTCCTGCAGTGCTCTTGACCCCCATTTCCTAATCAGGTTTAAGTTAATAATAACTCTTTTGATTTTTTTTTTCATGACTAAACTATTCAGTGATTCACTTCACTAGCTTAAACATCCATGTCATGGCATCTCATATTGTTCATAACCAAACAGAGACAAACAAGCAAGCAACCATTGGTGTTTAATTAAATAAGATTCTACACATATCTATATGTGTTCTGGTATTTTAAAAGGGGTATAGGCAACTAACATTGGCTTATGGCTTTTGAGAGGGTTTTACCTTTTGCAAACATTTGTGCTTGAGTTAAACTCAGAATAACCAAGTTTCACTGAATCACAAAATTCATTTGCTATGTGTATGAATATTTATACATTTTCATTGAATCAGGAGCATCAGCACATAGGCAACCCTATTGCACCCCTAATTCCTTTCAGTCTCAAGCCTCAGCACTTATACATAAGTATATTGCAGCTCTACATGTTTACATTTTTCTGGATTGAGCCAAAACCAATACTACTTGCCTATATTTAACATTTTATTTTCTGGGTATTTACTTATGTCTCTAAACATTAATATATCAGAGATCTAGACTTATAAACATATATATTAATGATACTTGAAACTTTCATATAATAAAGCAAGCAAAATAGAACAACCAAATAAGAATCAAACCATTTTCATCTCTGAAATCACAAATAGATAAACACATCTGAAAATACATTTTTAAGAAAACCAACTTATAACTGGCTGCCTATATCAGGACTTATTGCCTTAGATTTTGAGTGAGTTTTCTCACCTAGCCCTCTTTCACTTCCTAGTTGACAGGTAAGCCTCTGCCTTCAAGTCTTTTCTTTTCCTGTATTATATTTATATAATATCTTTATATTTTTCTCAAGAGCTATCCGGGAAGAAGAAGATTTCTCCTCTCACTGCCTATTTATGCAAGGTTTTTCTTAAGGTTTAAGGCACTAGCTAAAGACATTTTTGCCCATCAGAAATTATGCCATTTGTGTTTAGTTTTTAAATCCAAAATCTTACCCTTCCTGGCTTAGGTTTGTGAAGAGAAAGTGGTTGTATATATTGTTGGTTAATTTCAGAAATTTGCTTTTCCAGAAAATTACTTTTCCCTTTTGTCTACTATCATGTTAAAAGTGTGACTTGATATTATTATTTATCAAATATCCTTCCTAATTCTGCCTATACAAACATTTCTCTGTTTTTATCTTATTTTTCTATTTTTAGCTTTCTTTTAAATAGTATGTACTGCCTTTATTATTTTATAAGAGGATTACTCCTTTTTATATCTTCATTCTTTCTTTCTTTCTGCCTATAATTTAAAATATGTTTGTCTATTTTGTTTTAGCTGATTTGAGCTCTAGTATCTTATTAACATATATATATATATATATGCATATAAGTCTTACTGAATTAATTAGTACACTCATATATACATCTATACATTATTTTGTACTGACACACATGCACATGTACACTCAACAATATTCAGTAGCATCCATATATGTATATATTTATTTATGCATATAGATTTTTTTTAAGGATAATATTTCCATACACATCAACCATGTGTTCATTCTTAGCATTCAGGGATTAAGCTCTAGTTCATGTGCATTTCCTGTGCACACATGTACACACATACAAATACACTATATCAAGCTACATCAATTCCCCTTAAAATTTGTTTAAAAATTATTTTAAACTTATTTATTTATTTTTTCAAAATAAATTCCTAAAATCTTGGGTCATTACAGCAATCTTAATGGTTTAATTGAATAACCAAGAGTAATGTATATTTTTGACATTAATAAGAAACTCGTAGTTTCTCTTCGATGTACGAGAATACTTATTAAACATTCTAATGCTATGTGTTCATTTAGGTTAGTTAATTTCACTTCATCTCATATAATCAGTTCTATCTATGGATCGGATCCAATTCCATTTAACTACAAAAAATTTCTCAAAGAAATTCCTTCACAATGAAGTTGATATATATTGAAACAACAATTGTTTCTTAGTGCAAATAGAATAGTGATTCATAAATGCTTTATGAACCTTTTTATTTATAAAACTGATTTTAGTTTACAAAAATTATGTTCAAAACATAAATATGTCATTTGATGACAGACCTTTCTAAAAAACTTTTTGGAGATTCATACAAGATCCCTCATGAACAATTATTATGTGCAATCTTTCGACTCGCACAACCTACCAACTCCTTGGCCTAGGATATGTTGGGATTTCTTACAAACTGTTATCTTATATGATTTTGTAAACTGTTGTTTAGATGAAATAAAATCAACATTGTGTATTACTCTTAAGTACATGACCTTATAGAAAGAAACTAACTCAACTTCACTCACAATTAATCATAAATTGTCCAACGATGTCTGGTTACTCCTTATCGATGCATCATTATGTATCACATGGAGGAGTGACTTTTGAGATTGAATCTATATTCATTTTTAGGTACATTTGGAACACTTTCCAGTATACTCATTTATTCGACCAAATCAAATCATTTTATTCTATTGCATGTTATTTTATTTACTTTTCTTTTATATTCTATGATTTTATCATAAACTTACCACATTTGTATCCAATACATATGTACATGTTGGTAATAAATCATCGATAAATATAACAAAGTATGTGGAACCCTTTTGGTATTAATAGACTTTTGATTGCATACATCAATATGTATTAATTCAAAGAGTTCATCAACTCTTACGATGCTCCCACTGAATGGGTGCATTGCCATTAATTGTTTGAGATATAATTAACCTGCATCATATGATTCATAATCATAGAGTACAATTATTTCTCAAAACTACGGCTTAGTCTATAATTCCAAAACAACTGTAAATAATATTAGACACATATGTATTTTTTGTTGCATCACTTTTACTATGAAAAAAAAATCCATAATATAGTTCTATTTCATAATGAATATTCATAATACTCATATTGAAATATAGTTATATCTATTTTTTAGTCAATACCAAAAATAAACATTATTTCACAAATAATGTTCGGTACATTTTATGAAAGCAATTTTCGTAATTTGATGCAATCATTTGGTGCTATATGGCATGCTCCCACTAATTTCCGTCATTACTATAATAGCGTACTAAATTTAGAGGTCCACCATTCACTTAATATTGTTTACTTATTTCATATGCTGCAACTAGTTTACAGTGGAGAGTTCTTTGATTAAATATCTTGAACTCAAAAAAATAAATGTTATAGAAAACAATTTTCTATATGAAAATACATTTCGGAATAAAAATCATATTTCATATTCCAATATTAAGTATTGATTAGTATTACAATTCTTGTTTCCAATGTTTCTCTATGAAGTAGAAGTGACTATTCATTCTCTTCATTCCAACTTTACCTTAAATTACATCTATTCTTATACATTTGTTTTTCTTTCAAATGGTCAAACTATTCAAAAGCAGACCTTACTACAATATCATAACAAACCTTTTACAAAAGCACATTCGATTATTCTTAACATTTAAGACATCAAATATGTTGCACTTTATGTAAACCGATCAAGATGATATTTCAATGATCGAGTTCTTAGATGTATCTCATAGTTTATGGTCATGTGTTACATTAACACAATATGATCCTTTTGAAATCATTCAAGTTGAATACATGATCTTAAAATACTATTTATTGGCTTACTTCGAATAAACTAACGTCATCGAAATATTGTACCCCACAAACTATGACTTTCACCATATAACACTTATATGTGAAAGTACATGAATCAAACATCCATAGTCTTGAATTGCATTTAGAGTTCAAAAACCCATAAAATGCAATACACGGTCTAAACCAAATAAACATATAGGTGACAAACTTACGAATGTATTAAGTAGTTGAAATTAGGCACTTGCATGGGTATAGAAACATTATATAACATGCAGTTAGAATTATTAGTAAGTATATATTATATTTCTATTTGTTAACTTTCAATTCAGTTTGTTTATATATGTTAATTGACAAACGTTTTATTAGTCGTATTAAATGCACAAATTTATCATTGTAGATAATTATAACATTATATAGCATATGTTCTTACAATATTAGAAAGGTTAAATGTTACCATTTCATTTTTCTAATAATGCTCCCACTAGTATTTTATGTTTCTCCAAACCCTAAGATGAAACATAGAAGTCTTAAAACTTCACTAGTGGGTGTTAGCACTCGTTTGTTTTGGTATTCTGACCCTGAGTTTGCTCAACAAATCATAGCCCCACAAACGATGGATAACTCCTTATCGGTTGTATCACATACAACTCCTAACCCATTTTTCCTTGTTCTAATCTCATTTCGACCTTGAGTTTGCTCAACAAATCGAAAGAGATTATTCACTCATACCTACCATATCGTGATGGTCTAAATATAGTATATGTACTTTAAGTTTTCTCAACAAATACATATAGTTATCTTACCTCATCTGTTCAATATATTAATAATACTACGCATAACATCCCTAGCTTGAGTTTGCTCAACAACTAAGGATTATGTAAGTAATTTATTAATATATATATATATATATATATATATGTGTGTGTGTGGGGGGGGGGGTAGAGGACAACATTATATTGAAGATTCATAATATTCAATATATATATATATATATATATATTGAGTGATATCGACTTATAGAATAATATATTTCTTAGAAATACCCCAGCGATTCAAGTGTCAAACACATCAGAAATCATGGTATATGTACATTTACATATGTATTTATTTCTCAATTCTATTTGGGTTTCTTTAATGTTCCACATTTAGTTTATACACATATCATATAAGTTTTATTGTTATATAACTTTTATATTTCATATTACTTATATGATAATATTACGTATAATATATCATTAATTAAATCTTATCTAACTAATTTTACTCAATTAACTCTTTGATTAATTTTAAATTAGTATTCCAATATAACTTTTATATTGGACATATCTACTATAACATTTATAGCGTATACTATAACCTTTATAGTGTAACACACATATATCATGTATATGTGTGTTTTATTTAATTAATTAACCTTTAATTAATTTACTCAATTAAACAATTTTTATTAAAATTTATTAATTTCAAAATTTATCTTGTATACATACATGTATATATACTTATGTCATCTTAAACATTTTAAAATAACATAACATATATCAACATATATAATACATGCATATATGTATTAATTAATTAACATATTTAATTAATTTATTTTATTAATCTTATTAATAAATTTAAAATTTCAAATTATTATATAAATATTTTCAAACATTTTGAAAATATCATTATCCTTTCAAACATTTTGAAAACTTATGTAGTATTATAATTTTTATAATAAACATGTTTTATTTTAAATTTAACTATTAAATTTAAAATCTTTAACATTAATTTTCAAAACGATTTTGAAAATTAGCCCATGGCCCAAATTAAGTTGGATCTTTTCTATTAGGAGCAACCTTTGGGCTCACTTCACCTTTCGGGTCAAGCTGGTAACCAAGTAGGACATGGTACTTGATTACCCAATTCCAATCCTAGACATTACCTTTCTAGACACCGTACTAAGTGGAAAAACTTAATTAGTTAGCCCTAATATGACTAATTTAGACCGCATAGGCTATTGGGCTCTGATATCATTGTTGGAACTGGACCAACCCGTAGCGGAAGTTTGGGTGAATTTCAAAAGTTTTACCCTATTGGATCTTTATTGGGCCTATGAAGTCTAACTGAATTAGAACATTTCTAAATTACATTTAAATAAAATCATTTATTTCATTTAAATTCAAATATATTAAATTATGAAATTAATTTTATTTGATTTAGTTTATACATAAATGTACCATATACATATATGTGTGAGTGCATGTGTAACATAATAAGCCGTTAAAGGTATAATATACCCAAATGTAGATACTGAGATTCACATCGCAACAGACATATTAATTCATTTTGTATGTGATGTATGTTGTCCAAATATGTGCATGTATATGAGTTACAAACACACACACACATGCACATGTATGTATAAATATATTATATATAATATATGAACATAAAACATTTATATATAGATAAATATATATATATAGAAAGAGAGAGAACAATTATTAAAAATTATTTATAATTCAAAAATTAACTTAGTTTTGCAAACATAATAATTTAGTATTTTAATTTGTATATATTATGAATAAAATAATGTTTTCATCCATAAATAATTAACATAAAATAATCTATTGATGAAAATTAAAATTTTACAATTTTTGAAAATCTAAGATCATAAAATATAGCTTAGAAAAAATCTGGAGATTTTTCAAAGTTGAAATATTATTTTTAAAAACAAATACATTAATTTCGGCATTAATTATTTAATATAAAATAATATATTACTAAAAATTCAAAATTCAAAATTTTAGAAATTCTAGGATCATGAATGAAAGGTTACAAAAATTTTTGAAGAATTTTTCAATTAAATTATTATTTTTAACAAATCATAAACATTTTTTTCAAAATAATATTAATTATTAAAAATAATAAACTTTATTGAAAAAATCATAAATTTTTTCTATATGTTTCTGGAATGATATAATATTTTAATAAAAATATATAATTGAATTTTTAATGTAATAATTATTTTATATATAATAAACAATTCAAAATTCAATAAATATTAATTTAAAAATACGAATATATGTATGATAATTAATTTTTGAATTTTTAAATTCATATTATATATAAATAAGTGTACTAAAATTTTTAAATCATATATATATATATCTTATATATGCATATATGCTATTATGAGAGAGAAATATACACTAATATATATATATATATATATATATATATATATGAATTTATTAATAAATATACATAAAATAATTAATAATAAAAAAAATTGATTTTGTACAGTAAACAGCATTTGTCTATACATAAATCAAATAGTATAATAAACAAATTATGCACACGAGCGTTACCGCACGTGCTTCGTGATGATGACACACATTTCGTGCGTAAATTATTTTTTTACAAATTGTATATGTTTAACTTGTTCGAAAAAATATGATTTGCATTATAAATATTTAGTCATTTTTGCATTGAAATGATATGCGGTTAGTTTTAACTTTTCTTTCTAAATTGCAACATCAATTGTTTGCTAATTTAAATTTTCATTTTTATTTAATTAATAAAGAATGAATTTAATTTTTTATTAGTTTGAATTTTTATTTGTATTATTAATTAATAAAGAATGACTTTGAAAAGAAAGTTTTTTTGTTAGATCTTATTTTAAGTGATATTGAGATTTCAATAATATTTGTAGATGAGCGTTTTGAATTGGTAAAGGAAACTTATATAGTATATCCTATTTTTAAGTGATATTAATATTTAATCATTTTATAAAGGAGCATTTTTGGAAGTTCACGCTGATACCAAAAAAATATGACACCAAAGGTATTACAACTATTATTAATGATTAATGATAACCAAACTGATTTGTGACAACTACACCTACTTATAAAATCTCACCTAACTAAACATATAGTAGCAATATATTTAAACAGATATGAAATTGCTAATTATAGGATCATAGAATATAATTTAATTACTATAATATGAATTAAAATTACCAATTTAATGATGCCTTTGAATCCACGTTGAAGCAATGACTTCCCTTCCTTTTACTGTTCTTGATTCGTTAGATTGCAAGTCTGGAATCACCGACCTCTAACCATCGAATAATATTATTTTAATTTGAAATATATTTGAGAATTTTGGAGTGGATTGAAGCTATGTTTTAACCAGCAATGTAGAAGGTAATGGCGGCAAAAAAAGGTTAGTTATTATTTTAGAGATACATACATACATACATACATACATATACATACATACATACATACATACATACATACATACATACATACATACATACATACATAGGGTTGTATTAGAGAGAAACGAGGAAAACTTTTTTACCCATTCTCACTTGATCTCAACCCTTTATCTCTAAGCCAATTCCCTATGTTTTAGCCACCCCTAGACCTTCCTAAAACTTAAATTTTGCAGCCCTAATGATGGGCCTTAAACCCATCTAAGACTAAGCCAAAATACAATGCAATTAAATCTAATTTAATCGCTTGTCGATATTGTATATCGATCGATATATTTATAACTGTTATAAATATATATAACATTATTTATTTCTCAAATCATATTCAAATTTTATAATTAATATTTCATAAATATTAATTAATTTATAACAATTATAAACTAATTAAATCGTTCGGTCTTAAGGGAATTCATCATTTCGGCTGTGTAACTCTTGGTGTAAATTTGATCAGCGATTAACATCGAACTATTCTAATGTTAACGTTCACACGTCACTTAGCAGGTGGTGTGACATTATGGCCAAATTTATCGCTTACTCATTTTTGGTAAAATCTAATTTTAGTTTAATAAGCGTTACCCGGTTATGACATTTGTTTACACCAATTCTCTTCGTCAAAACTATATCACTTTGGACTTATGGAATTTTGTAATGGTGAAAATTCCAACCGTTTGCTCAAAAATTGGGCAAACACTTGTTAATCTGATTTTTAATTTAGCCTTGTTGGATTGTGTTTATCTTGCGACTCTTTAGGCGTTTCAAGTTATAATGAAATGATCCTTAGCGGATACCGATGTAATTAGCAAATTCGAGATTCAGAAAAGGCAAATAAGGAAAGAACAAGTGACACAGGGTTTTTATAGTGGTTTAGCCAGAATGTGCCTACATCCACTTTCCATCTTATTATCCCTTCTTATATTTGGTTACAAGTACAAGATTGCTTCAAATGATTAGAGAAATTAGAATAACTAGGGTGATAGATCTCAACAGAGTTTCTCCCTTTCTTCCCGAACATCCCATTGTTGTTGAGAAGCTCAGGTATTTATAGAGTGAGATTGTGAGGTGTGGAGGAGAGGTTATAGCTGCCTGGGTCTGGTTTGGTATTTATGTTTGGGACTGGTGGCTCGGTAAGCTTGGATCGGCAATCTCCATCCTTTATTGGTTTGACAATCTTCATCTTTCTTTGGTTCGACAATCTTCACCTTCCTTTGGTTTGGCAATCTTCACCTTCCTTTGGTTCGGCAATCTTTATCTTTGAAGGATCCTCTTTGCTGGTCCAAACATCTGGTTCGACGATCTTTATCTTCGGAGGATCCTCTTTGCCGGTCCAAACGTTTGGTTCGGTAAAATGGTGGGTCGTGCCGGACCAAATATTTGGTCTGACATACCAGAGAACGCCGGACCAAACATTTGGTCTGGTACTTCTGAGGATACTGATCCAAATACTTGGTCCGGTATACTATAGGGTACCGGACCAAATATCTGGTCCGACATGCCGGTCCAAATGATTTGTTCGGCACTTTTTGCCGAGCCAAACGTTTGGTCTGGGTAGCTCTGGCTCTTGCTCCATTTGCTTGCCTTGGGCTTCTTCTTCCTTTGTTTGCTAGAAAACTGGCCCAACACTTGCCCCCCAAAGCATGTTGAGCATTTTCTCGGCATGCTTTGTTCTGGTCCGGTCGGTAGCTCCTATCACCGAATGCCACATTCTATGACTATTCGTCTTCCCATCTTCTTTCTTAAATACCGCCTTCCTTCTCCATTCTTCTTCTTATTTTCTCGATCGAAATTTCCTAACCTATCTTGTTCAGTTGTAAACAGCTTCTAGGTTCTTCCATCACTGCCCACCTTCAGTGCTTATGTTTTTTTGCAAATCTGAGGTAAGAGTTTTCTCTATTCGATACTAGGTTTCGAAATTATAAGGTTTCGATGCTGGGTGACTCGAGTTAAATCATTGAGAGACTGGAGTAGTTAGGTCCTCGTTCTCCTAAGGGTGTTCGAGGTGTTGGGAGATTCACATTGGTTATGTGAGCGCATGTAATTATTCGCTCACAAAGTATTCGACCCATTGCCTGAATGGTTTGCCACTGGTAGAGGCCATAGGGGTAGCACATTTGTTTGTCTGATTGTTAGGTGGAATCTAAGGTTTACCCTAGACCGACAATCAGTGTGTAGCCCTATCTAGTTCGGCATTGGCTCTTGACAATGCCGGACCAAGTTTGCCGAGCATTTTGTCCATAGGTTTGCCGAGCAGAATTTGGTGAGGCTGGGGATGTGGAATTCTAGTTGGGTTTGATGATAGGAGATTCCAAACATGTTTTTAACCTCTATTCGTAATTTGGACCTTTTTGCTGATGTTTGCCTCCCTTTTTTTTACAGGAACATGTCTTCTGGTCGTAAAACCCGTTCTAAGTTTGCAGCTTCACAGCCTGCGGGAGTAGGTTCTTCTTCTACGGATGTTCCAGCTAACCTCCTTAAGCAACAACCCAACTCTGCTTACTCACTAGTGGAAGATTATGCTCCTAACCAGATGTTGGCTAGGCTTTCTGAATGTTATACCAATGTACTAACGACTGAGAAGTTAAACTCCATAGCTACCGCGTTCGAGATAAATTGTAGGGATATGCTATTGCCTGGCCCGGATGACAAAGCTGCCTTCCCTCCAGGCAGGTATATGGCGTACAACAAATATCATTGCATGTGCGGAGCGATCCCGCCGCTTAATGCTTGGATTGCATGCTTCGTCATTTATTTGAAGGTCGCTCCCATGCAGCTCCAGCCAAATTCTTATGTTATCCTGACGTCCCTATATCTGATATTTATGAAGCGGTATCAAAGGCCTCCAAATCATAGGGAGATTAGGTATTTGTACAACGTGAGGAGCTATAGGAAGGGTAGCCCTTTTATCAGCTTGGAATCTGCACATAATTTCAAGCCCGTCCTGGATTTGTATTCCAAATTTAGCATGTTCAAGAAGGAGTATTTGTTGATTCATGAGTTTTGATTCATGACACAAGCTTCAATATCATACGACGAGAATACTATATGAAAGCGACAAAAAGGAGAATAACCGTGTATTGTGCACTACAAAGGAGACAAGACTACAATCCAGATATTAGTATGAATATTTTATTTTATTGAGTCTTAGAATATTGTTAAAATCATTCCTCAAGTAGTCACACACACACAAATTGATTTATACATAAATAAGTGTGCACTGTGCAATTGACAGCAGGTCGGCCGACCGACCAGGAACTTCGGTCGACCGACTCTGTGTCAAGTGCACAGATATGCACTGTTTTATTCACGTCTGTAAACTCAGCTGACCGGCCCAGTTTTCTCGGTCAACCGACCAGAAGATAACGGCTAGTTTTCTAAAGAGGTGCAATCGTTCATGAAGAGGAATGTCCTTTAATCCAAGAGATACGGACACAACTTTTGATTGAAACTCTTCATGAAAGATTGTAACTATTCTACAACTATATAAACATGTTCAATTCACTTCTACAATCACCGATTCTTGTTTATAATTCTGAAACCTATTCTCTATTATTTTCTGCAAATAAAAGCATTCATTCTTATTCAATATCACTAGAATCCTTGAATTAATTCATATACTTCGATTCTACATGATTATCTTCCTTCTAAATCTTCACACACATATATACTCTTGAGGATTTGATTATAGGAAAGTTGTACTATCAAAAGACAATCAGTATTATTCAGAACACATTCGTCAACAAACTATTTGTATTAAGTTGAAGTCATCTTCGGCTGTTGAGGCGGAAAAATTCCTGTTCGGCTGCTCAGGTGTCGTATACCTATTCCTCCGGGTTAAGTGAGGGGTTTAGTTTAAATCCAGAGGATATTCTGGGACTGGATGTAGAACGGGAAGTTCGAACCAGTATAAAAATTCCTTGTGTGCTTACTCTAATTTTTTATTTTACTACTATTACCAGTTTACGCATTTATATACCATATTACATGATCCTTAGTACTACACGTACACTTTCATTTGGTATTAGAGCGAGGAAATCCTATAACCGTCACAAAGTTATTTGATATTTATTTCTAAGTAATATGGCAACCACACAAACTAACGATGTTAGCACTAACACTAATTCTAGTTTCACAGAAGGTCAATCGACTTCACGACCTCCACTTTTTAATGGTATAAATTATAATTATTGGTCAACTAGAATGAGAATCTATATGCAATCTAGTGGATTCGATATCTGGAATATTATACAAAGAGAGTACACAACTCCTACTGAAGAATACTCAACTTGGAGTAACACACAAAAACTAGATGCTACTTCAAATGCAAAGGCTATGAATATTTTATTTTGTGCATTAGATAGAAATGAATTCAATAGATTTAGCATGTGCACTTCCGGTTATGAAATTTGGAGAACTCTTAAGGTGTCGCATGAAGGAACAAACAAAGTTAAATTAAGCAAAATCTCTATGTTGAAAAATCAATTTGAAAATTTGAAAATGAGGCCAAATGAATCTATAAATGACATGTACTCTAGATTTCAGGATATTTATCATGCTTTATTATCATTAGAACAAAAGTTTACTAATTTTGATGTTGTTACAAAAATCTTAAATTCTTTAACGAACGAATGGGAACGAAAAGTCCTAGCTATTGAAGAAGCAACTGATTTATCAACATTAAAACCTGAAGAATTGATAGGTAATTTAATGTCCTACGAAGTAAATTTGCAGGCAAAAAGAAATGGAGCACAAGAAAAGAAAAATGTGGCATTCCAAACAGAAAAAGATGATTCCGACTTAGATAATGAAGATATGGCAATGATCGCTAAAAATTTCAAAAAGTTTTTGAAATTCAACAAAAACAAATTCAAGGGAAACAAAAATAATTTCAACAACAATTCCAATAGCAGCAAACCATCATCTTCAACAATGGAATGTTATGAATGTCATAAGAAAGGACACATGAAGAAGGATTGTCCAGAGCGTAAAAAGAATAATTTCAAGAAGGACAAAACCAAACAAAAAGCTTTTTCAGTCACTTGGGACGACACTGACTCATCATCCTCATCAAAGAGTGAAAGTGATAATGAACAAGCAAATGTGTGCTTCATGGCTTCGTCAGACGATGTAAGTGATCTTGCTTTTGAAGATTTAATTGAGATTAATTCTAAATTAGTAAATTTAGCAAAACAATTTAAAAAGAAAAATAAGGAGTTACAAAGAAAGTTAGATAGGACAGTCTTAGAAGTAGATATGCTGAAAGATGAGAAGAAAATATTAGAAGAAGAACTTGAAATTTCTCAACAATCGAATTCTAACTTATCTTCTCAAATTTCGTCAATATCCGAAGAACTAGAAATTCAGAAAAACAAAAATGATGTTTTACTTTTCGAAAATAATAGTTTAAACTCTAAGATTAAGGATTTAATGTTAGAAAAATCTAGTCTTAAAATAAAATATGATAATATTTCTAAAAATGTATCTAATTTCAATAAAGGACGAAAGAATCTTTCTAGAATACTTGAAAATTCTCAATCCTCTAACAATAAATCTGGACTAGGATTTAAGAAACAAAATAATTTTGCTAAAAGTAAAATTAATAATAATATTAAGAAGGATATTATGAAAACAGTTTTTCCAAACACTAAAACCATCAAGATATGGATTCCAAAAACAAATAATATTCTGATAAGGAATAAGCATATCAAAATGTTTATGGAAACTGTTCATAATAACAAGAATTATGTTTATAAAGGGAATTCTGAACCCGCATGGGTTTGGCTTCCTAAGATCTAACTCTTAGGACCCTAAAAAGATTGGGTACCAACTTTTTATAAATTTTTTGCAGGTACCACATAAGAAGAGAGGAAAATGGATTTTAGATAGCGGTTGCTCAAAACACATGACTGGAAATAAAGAAATGTTGTCAAACATCATATACTCAAATGGAGGAGCAGTCACCTTTGGAGATAATTCAAAAGGATATATCATCGGCAAAGGCGATGTCAGTAGCAACGGTACCTCTAATTTACCTCTCATTACTGATGTTTTATTAGTTAAAAATTTAAAACACAATTTATTAAGTATTAGTCAGCTATGCGATAAAGGTTTTAATATAACTTTTTCAGAAAATAAATGTAATATTTTCGATAAAAATCATAACACTATTTTCGAAGGAAAAAGAGATAAAAACATTTATATCTTAAATATGAATGTTAATAATGATTCAAATTTGTGTTTAGTAGCTAAAGAAAACGATTCTTGTCTTTGGCACAAAAGATTTTGTCACATCAATTTTAATACTATCAACAAACTAGCTAAAAATAAATTAGTTAAAGGATTACCCAATATAAAATTCAAAACTGATATATTTTGTGATGCATGTAAATTAGGAAAATTAACAAAATCTTCTTTTAAAAAAGTAATATCTACAGAACAACCACTTGAACTTTTACACATGGATCTTTTTGGTCCAACTTAAGTGCAGTCTATTAATCATAATAGATATGTATTCGTTATTGTAGATGATTTTTCTTGATATACTTGGATTTTCTTCTTGAAAAATAAAAGCGATACTTTTGATAATTTTAAAGTTTTTGTTAAAAGAATCCAAAATATTAAAAATTTGAAAATTAAAAATATAAGAAGTGATCATGGAGGAGAATTTGAAAAGCTTTTGAACAATTTTGTAACAAGAAAGGTATTAATCATAATTTTTCGTTTCCTAGAACACCACAACAAAATGAAGTTGTAGAAAGGAAAAAATAGAACGTTACAAGAATGTGCAAGAACTTTATTAAATGGAACCACTTTATCGAAACACTTTTGGGCAGAAGCTGTAGCTACTGCTTATTATGTATTGAATCGTGTTTCTATTCGACCGTTAACTAAGAATACTCCATATGAACTTCTAAATGGAAGAAAACCAAACATTTCATATTTTAAAGTTTTTGGGTCTAAATGTTTTATATTAAATACTAAAGATCAATTAGGCAAATTTGATCCAAAATCCGATGAAGGAATATTCATTGGATATTCGGAACGAAGCAAAGCTTATCGAATTTATAATAAAAGAACTCAAATTATTGAAGAAAGTTTACATGTTTCTTTTGACGAAAATTTTAAAAATATAAGTCCAAATATTACTATCGATTCTGATGATGAAACTACTCAGAATGAAAATAGTAATTAAAATGAAAATTTTGATATTCATGAAATTAATGAAAATACAAATTACTCCTAATATAATAAAATCTCCACCTAGAATTTTACGGGATCATCCTGTACAAAATATAATTGGAGAAGTAAATACGAACGTTAAAACCAGACATCAATTAAATCAAGTTGGTCATGTAGCTTTTCTCTCTAACATAGAACCTAAGAATATAAAAGAAGCCTCAACTGATGACTACTGGATTCTTGCCATGCAAGAAGAACTAAATCAATTCGAACGAAACGAAGTTTGGGAACTCGTTCCTAGACCTAGTGATCAATCAGTCATCGGTACTAAATGGGTTTTCAAAAATAAAGCAGATGAACTAGGAAATATAACTAGGAATAAAGCTAGATTAGTTGCACAAGGATATAATTAAGAAGAAGGAATTGAGTACAAAGAAACGTTTGCTCCAGTCGCCCGACTTGAAGCAATACGAATCTTATTAGCTTTCGCGTGTTTTCATAATTTTAAACTTTATCAAATGGATGTTAAAAGTGCTTTTTTAAATGGTTATATAAAATAAAATGTTTTTGTTGAACAACCACCGCTTTTCAATCATGAAAAATATCCATATCATGTTTATAAACTCAAAAAGGCCCTATATGGTTTAAAACAAGCACCACGTGCTTGGTATGATCATCTTAAAAGCTATTTATTAGAATCTGGTTTCGAAATAGGTAAAGTCGATCAAACACTTTTTATTAAGAAAACTAAGAAAGATATTTTAATAATTCAAATATATGTTGATGATATTATTTTTGGCTTGACAAATGAAAAACTATGTCAGGAATTTTCGACTATAATGACAAATGAATTTGAAATGTCTCATATGGGAGAATTGTCATATTTTCTTGGATTACAAATTAAACAAATTGAAAATGGAATTTTTATTAATCAAGAAAAGTATTGTTATAATTTAATTAAACGATTCGGTTTGGAAAACACTGCTGCCCAACCAAATCCTATGAGCACAACGATTCATCTCGATAGAGATGATGATGGCAAAAGTGTTGATCAAAAACTATATCGTAGTATGATTGGATCTTTACTATATTTAACAGCGAGTCGACCCGATATAATGATGAGTATTTGTTTATGTGCTCGATTTCAAGCAAATCCCAAAGAATCACATATGCGAGAAGTTAAACGTATTATTCGTTATCTAACTAAAACCAAAGATTTTGGGCTATTTTATCCGAAAGAATGTCCTTTCGAATTAGTCTCCTATAGCGATGCTGATTTTGGAGGAAGTCGGACAGATCGAAAAAGTACGAGCGGAACGTGTCATTTCATTGGACGTTCCTTAGTCTCTTGGTTTAGTAAGAAACAAAACTGTGTTTCTTTATCGACATGTGAAGCAGAATATATATCTGCTGCTTTGTCATGTGCACAAGTCGTATACATGCAACAAACACTACAGGATTTTAGTTGTCATCTTGAAAAATCTATAATTTATGGTGATAATACTAGTGCAATAATTCTTTCTAAAAATCCGGTCAATCACTCACGAACAAAACACATCGATATACGTCATCACTTTCTTCGTGATTGTTTGGAAAAAGGATTAATAAATTTAGAATTTATTAATACTAAAAATCAAATTGCTGACATTTTTACTAAACCGCTAAATGAAAATATTTTTATAAAACTTAGACGTGACTTAGGAATAATGTCTTTAAAAGATTTATAAATAAAAATATGAAAAATACTGAAAAACAAAAATTGTTTGATTTCTAACCAAAGCGGAACTCGAACTCATGACCTCTGACTTGCTTGTTATATGTTGTGCTATAGCTACTTGAGCTATGGGTGTTTCTTGTTTCAGTTATCTTTACAGTTTGTTTTATTTATTTTGGTTTCAGAAAAACTATTTTTAGTTCTAAAACTTATAAATCATACATTTACGAACAGCTTTATTGTTAAATTTCTATGATTATAGTTAAAACTAGTTCCTATCCACAAATTTTTCAGCAAACAGATACTTATATATACTATGCTTATCTTTCAAAACATATACTAAGAAAGTTTTAAAATCAAAACTTGAAAATATCTTCAAACAACGACTACTATAATTCCGAAAACTCCCATCTATCATACACATCTTCGGACGATGATGTTTCCGACTACATTCTTGAAAATGGCCCCTATCCTACTTTTCCCATGCCTAAACGTATCCTTGACTTCTCTTCTCCGGATAAAGACCCCTGACATGGATGGAAACCATGGGAAGACTCCCATACATGCTATACACCGGAAAAGAAAAAAGGGACGAATGCAATGGTAATATCTCCATCAACTAAACAAAAAATTGATGAAATACATCACTACCAACAACAACAAATGGATATGCAACGGGAACTCTACTATGAACAAAAAGTCACGGCAAGACGTTTAAGTTTTCTAGAAAAGATTTCCATGAAAGTTTGTTCATCAAAGAAGGATGATGTTGCTGAACCTACTTATAGACCTTCATCCTCTTCAAACCCTGTTCAAACTCCAATAGCTCCAAGATGGTCACCTATAGAAGATGTTCCGTCTCCAAACTCATGGGAACGTAGATTTTAATGAACGGTGGCTAAACATTATATATGTTGTTGTTTTCAATAAGATGTATAAATATAGTGCAATGATAATAAAATATATTTCTATAATTTTTTTATAAACTGCAAAAAAGTGCATTTCTAACAGGGTCGGTCGACCGAAGACCCTGAGTCGGTCAGCCGAACCCATCCCGAAAGTTTCAACTGTACATTTCCAACAGGGTCGGTCGATCGAATACCTGAGTCGGTCAGCCGAACCCATCTCGAGAGTTTCAGCTATTTTCAGATTACCAGATCGATCAGCCGACCCAGACTACCGGTCGACCGAACGTATAAATCTGCTGTTTTTTTACTCCATATTTACAACCCATCCATTCACTTTTTCAACCTACCTCTTCACTCTTACTTTCCCAATTACAGTTTTTACCCTAGCCCCCATTAAAATTTCTCAAATTTTGTTACTTTTCTTTCAAAACAATGGCTCCCAAGAAGAAATCAAAGACTACCGATGCTTCATCTTCATCTACTCCAATGGATACTCAAATTGCTTCATGGCTAGTCAATGATATAGCTCTTCAAAGATGGATACAACTTCAAGATGCAAAAATCTTTGAGGAATAATTTGTAAGTTACCCTGATTTCACTTCTTACGGTATAGAAAATGCCGCTATTGAGAGTGGACTTGATACATTCCTTGACCATAGGAAAAATAACTTGAAAATCAATCATATTATGGTCAAGTTATTTCTAGCAAACCTTAACCTTGTCAATCCACCGAGAAACACTGACAATTGTGTTTGGACATTGGTTTGTGGTACTTCAATTTTCCTCTCCATTGATCGAATTAACCACATTTTAAATGCCCGACCGGGTGGAATTTCGTTACACGATGTAGATTGTAATATATCAACTCATGACCGGATAAGCCATCTATTTTTTGAAGATGACGCTACTGAATTAAGACAAACTTCATCCCTTCGACCTAAAGCCAGACTCTTTCATCGATTCATGATGAAATCTATAGTTCCTAGAGGCGGTTCATATCACTTAGTATATCCCGAAAACTTCAAAGCATTGTATGCTATTTGCGGAAATATACGAGTAAATTGGGCACAACTTCTTATGGATGAATTTCTCTCTTTCAACCAAGGAAAGATGCTCCATATTTATTATGGAGAATACATAATAAGGTTGATCAATAGCTTCGTCACCCATGCTCCGGAGTCCGAAACATCCAAAGTTCGTTCTTTTGATTCAAGGACCATAAAACTAATGAAGTTGCCCGATGCACCTCCTAGATTTATAACATTTAACCAATGGCGTACTACTCCTAGCGAACAACTACGTCGTAGCTTCTCCACACCGCAACCATCAACTCATGCTACAGAACGTCTAACTCGCCAACATTCAATTCAAAGACCAACTCCCGGAACTAGTACGGAGGTGGCCATTGATATTTTGGCTCGAAATCAACTAGCTTTGGATGCCCGGCTACGAAAAATTGATGGTCGTTTCAAGAAAATCAAGGGCTTCTTCGTAAATTTATGGGATGCCTTATCATGTACTTCCGAAGCCGGTGCCTCTTTTGTTGCTCCCGAAAAAAGACCAGCTCCAAATTTCTCTTGGTCTACTTCAGATAACACAAGTTCCGACACATCGGCAACTCACATTCCTCACACTCAAAGACGTGGTAAGGAACCGGCTCCTCCGGAAGAAAATATTCGTCCAGAATTTTGGGATTCCGATAATGGTGAGGAGTGATCATATTTTTTTTACAATTTAATTTCAAGTATTATTTATGAACAATATGTCTATTGTTAGATGTTGTGTAGTAAGTAAACATCGTTAATATTCCTATCTTGTTTAACTATGTAATATTTAAAACTTGATGTTTTCTTACTTGTGTTACATGTTCCATATTTTTTATATTACATCTAATAAGTATTCCTTTTTGTCGATGACAAAGGGGGAGAAATATATAAAAGATAACAAATTTTTTGCAGAAAAGTAGTCATATATTCAGGGGGAGAACTAAAATATATATAAATAAACTACTTCGTCACATAAGTATTGTCATCAATCAAAAAGGGGGAGAATGTTGATTCATGACACAAGCTTCAATATCATACGACGAGAATACTATATGAAAGCGACAAAAAGGAGAATAACCGTATATTGTGCACTACAAAGGAGACAAGACTACAATCCAGATATTAGTATGAATATTTTATTTTATTGAGTCTTAGAATATTGTTAAAATCATTCCTCACGTAGTCACACACACACAAATTGATTTATACATAAATAAGTGTGCACTGTGCAATTGACAGCAGGTCAGCCGACCGACCAGGAACTTCGGTCGACCGACTCTGTGTCAAGTGCACAGATATGCACTGTTTTATTCACGTCTGTAAACTCAGCTGACCGGCCCAGTTTTCTCAGTAACCAACCAGAACATAACGGCTAGTTTTCTAAAGAGGTGCAATCGTTCATGAAGAGGAATGTCCTTTAATCCAAGAGATACAGACACAACTTTTGATTGAAACTCTTCATGAAAGATTGTAACTATCCTACAACTATATAAACATGTTCAATTCACTTCTACAATCACCGATTCTTGTTTATAATTCTGAAATCTATTCTCTATTATTTTCTGCAAATAAAAGCATTCATTCTTATTCAATATCACTAAAATCCTTGAATTAATTCATATACTTCGATTCTACGTGATTATCTTCCTTCTAAATCTTCACACACATATATACTCTTGAGGATTTGATTATAGGAAAGTTGTACTATCAAAAGACAATCAGTGTTATTCAGAACACATTCGTCAACAAACTATTTGTATTAAGTTGAAGTCCTCTTCGGCTGTTGAGGCGGAAAAATTCCTGTTCGGCTGCTCAGGTGTCGTATACCTATTCCTCCGGGTTAAGTGAGGGGTTTAGTTTAAATCCAGAGGATATTTTGGGACTGGACGTAGAATGGGAAGTTCGAACCAGTATAAAAATTCCTGGTGTGCTTACTCTAATTTTTTATTTTACTAATATTATCAGTTTCTGCATTTATATACCATATTACACGATTCTTAGTACTACACGTACACTTTCAGTATTTCTTTGCTCGTGACGACGTTGTGGCTCAACATTCTTTCACCTCTGGATGTAAGTAGCTACTTTTCCCTTTCTTAGTTTTCTTTTGCCTCACTTACTTACCCCTTCATAACTTCTAGGTTGCGTGAAAGCGGCAGAGGACGACGGTTTAAAGAAGATGTCCAAAGAGATATTAGCTATTCCAGAGGCCGAGCGAGAGGCCTCGTTCCTACTTTGTGATGCAGCCCTTCGATTTTACAACCTAATTGGGCCCAGGAAATCGATGTACAAGATTAGGCTGAGTTCGATTGAGAGAGAGAAGAGGGCCAAAGGAGACAAAGGAGATAAGGGAAAAGGTCCGGATGAGGAGGTTGATGCAGCTAAGACCTCGAAAAAGCTGAGACATAAGAAGGGTGCGGTTCGACCTCCCCGCTTATGGAAATCCTTGCGCATTCAAGACGTCTCCTCTCCTGGTGATGAGGAAGGCTTATATTCAAAAGGGGAGAGTGAAGAGGAGGAAGGGTCAGAGAGTGTGTAATGACCCAAGATTTTAGGAATTTATTCTGAAAAATATAAATAAATTCAAAATGATTTTTGAATTAAATTTTGAAAGGGGATTGATATAGCTTGATAGTGTATCAGTATGTGTGTACATGTGTGCACAGGAAATGCACATGAACAAAAGCTAAAATCCCTGAACTCAAAGAATAAATACATATTGATATGTATAGAAATATATATATATATATATATATATATATAGATTAAATCCTTAAAAGTTGAATGCATAAGTAAATATACATATATGGATGCTACTGAATATTTTTGAGTGTACATGTGCATGTGAGTGTCAATACAGTATGATGTATAAATATATATATATATATAGGTGTACTAATTATTTCAGTAAGACTTATATAAATATATATATGTGTTAATAAAATACTAGAGTTCAAATTAGTAAGATAAAATATACAGACATATTTTAGTATATAGGAAGAAAGAAAGAAAAATTGAAGATATAAAAAGGAGTAGTCCTCTTGTAAATAAATAAAAAAGGTACATACCATTTACATGAAAGCTAAAAATAGGAAAAATAAGATAAAGCAGAGAAATGTTTGCTATAGGCAAAATTAGGAAGAGTATTTGATAAATAATAAAAATCAAGTCACATTTTTGGCATGATTGTAGACAAAGGGAAAAAGTATTTTCTGAAAAGCAAAATTCTGAAATTAACCAAAAAGAATGTAACCACTTTTCTCTTCACCTAAATTAAGCCGGGGAGGGTAGAATTTTGGGTTCAAGTAAAATACAGATAACATGATTTTTCTGGTGGGCAAAAATGGCTTTAGCCAATACCCAAAACCCTAAGGAAGACCCTGTATATATACATGTATATGCAGCAGCCTCCTCTCCTTCTCAGAAAAGAACTTGAAAAAAAGAAGAAGAAAACAACACCATAGAAATCATAAGGCAAGGGAAGGAAGAGAGCTTGAGGCTAAAGGCAAAAGTTCATCAATTAATTAAGAAAGCAAAGAAGAGAGCTAGGTGAGAAAACTCACTCAAAATCTAAGGCAATAAGTCCTAATGTAGGCAGCCAGTTATAAGTAATTTTCTTAAAAATGTATTTTCATATGAGAATATTTATCTGTGATTTTAAAACTGAAAAGGTTTTGATTCTCTTTGGTTGATCACTTGTTTTATTATAAGAAAACTTTATGTGTTGTTAGTATACATATATGTTTTATAAATCCAGATCTCTGATATGTTAATGTTTAGGAACATAAACAAATACCCAGAAAATAAAATGTTGAAAATAGGCAAGTAGTATTGGTTTTGGCTCAACCCAGAAAGATGTAAATAATGTTGAGCTGCAATATACTCATGTATAAGTGCTGAGGCTTGAGACAAAAAGGAATTAGGGGTACAATAGGGTTGCCTATGTGCTGATGCTCCTGATTCAATGAAAAAATATATATGTTCATATGCATAGCAAACAAAATTTTGTGATTCAGTGAAACCAGGTCATTCTGAGTTTAACTCAAGCACAAATGTTTGCAAAAGGAAAAAAAAACTCTCTCAAAAGCCATAAGCCAATGTTAGTTGCCTATACCCTTTTTAAAAATACCAGAATATATATATATACATACAGAACCTTATTTATTTAGTCACCAATGGTTGTTTGCTTGTTTGTCTCTGTATGGCTATGAATAATATGAGATGCCATGCTATGGATGTTTTTAGTTAGTAAAATGGATCACTGAATGGTTTAGTCATGAAAAATCAAAAGAGTTATTATTAACTTAAACCTGATTAGGAAATTGGGGTCAAGAACACTGCAGGAATGACTTGTTTTCTTGAGTAATACAAGTTGACACATGGCTTGTTTAAGTCCTGAGATCTTTGTGTAATGGAGTGAATTAGTTCATTACAGTGTGTCCATTGATTCATAAATATTGCAGATGAGACCAGGATAGATAAATATACCAAGGGAAAAGTATTTGAGATGATGAGAAAACTAGAGTTTTTCCCAGAATTGAAATATGAGAATTGAATAAATGATTTAACTCATATTGGTTATTTTCCTGTTTGGTATGAATGATTGTTTGACTATGACTGAATTGTATGCTTGAATGTATGTGCCATATTTATATATGTAGTCTCTGGAAAGAAAAATTAAAGTGTGCACATGCACAATGACACAGAGCATGCACACAAGTATGATCTGATTCCAAAGGGCAGAACTTTATGTATATGTATTTAATTTGATTTTAACCTAATTAACTAATTGCTTTTGTGAATTTTCTCATACCAGACATGTGTCTGACCCTAGTGTGCTAATGGCATCTGGGGTGTCTCATTTAAAATGAGGCAGTTTCAAATGCTTTTTCAGGGATTGCAGAAACTAAGTAGGAGTAGGAGCAAGGCTTTGAGAAGAAGATTATAGCATGCTAAACTTAGTTATATAAGAGCCTAAATGATAAAATCCACATGTATTAATGATTTAAATTGTTACTTGTATTAAGTATTGGATATGGGATGGATATTTTGTTAAGAGATTGACTTGTATCTGGAATTTATAAACCTAGTTAATATCTGATATTAAAGAAGTTAATCAAAATATTGTAAGTGGATTTAGTAAGAACACCATGTTTAAATTAAATGATTATATTTTATAAATGTATTAGTCAATCTTGAGTCTTTAGAAAGGATTTTAGTTTTGGAAAATCTGGATAGTTGATTCTCAGAAAAATTAAATGGTTTTATCTTTCTACCATGGCATATGTATACAAAAGATAATAGGCATAGGTTGAATGTTTTTATATGACTGCAAGGTTCCCATAATTTAACTTGTTTCATACAAATGTTTCATGTCTTGTTTTTAAATAAAGAAAGGATCTGTAATAAGGGAGTTGAAAGCCAGATCCAAATAGTTGCAGTTATATACGCACATAAACATGTTTTGTGCAAATATTAACACACCTTTTTTCCTATGTATTTGTAATAGGAATCTGAATTTCACTCAGATTTTTACCAAGTGCATTTTAAACTCCAGACAGATTTTATAAGAAGAAAATCAAACATGGACATATAACACTGAACTATGTGTGGATTGATTAAGTTCAATCAATCCAATATCCTCTTGTTTTCCAGAACTCTGATTCAAACAAGAGAGGCATATGCATCCTCACATGTATGTGCTTATCTTTGTGAATGTACTGATATATTTATATTGGTTAATTGTTTTGGTCCTGGATATATTTTGTTTATTGGAAAAAGAAAATGACCCTGGAAAATATATTTGTAATGATTGATATATCTATATATCATCTCTAATAGTTCAAAGGAAGTTTAAATCCAACTTAAAAAAAAAGTGTAAATGAATGTAGGTGGACATCCAGACACATATAAATTGAATGTGCATATGCATGTACATAGAGATCGAATTTAGACGTCAGTCTTAATAATTTAGACGTTTGAAATTAAACTTAGACGTCAGTCATAATAATTTAGACGTCTGAGGTTAAATGTAGACGTCTGTCACAAAAAATTAGATGTCTAAATTTAGTTCAAAATGTCCTTTTCTCTCTGTTTCAATTTTAGATCTCTGAGCCGTCTGTCATAATTAGTTAGACGTCTGGGATTAAGTTTAGACGCCTGTCATAATTATTTAGACGTCTGAACTGCTGATTTTGCCTAATTTGCCTATTTAAAAAGAAACAAGTGGCTATGTCAATAGCTTGTATGGCATTTTGATTTCTATTTGATTTAAATTCCCTTTGATGAAGAAAAAAAAACCCTTATGAAATTAGGGTAGAAATAGGAGGGTCAGTTCATTTGGTATCAGAGCTATGTTATTCAACATAGTAGAAGTAAAGATCAAGTTCTTAGATAGAAATAAAATTTAAAGGAACTAAATATATATATCAATGTTTTCAGTGTGAAAAAAAAACCACTGAAATAATAAAATTACCAATCAAACTAACCAGCTATGTAAATTATTATTAGCAAACTATGGTAGGGAGACCACCAAATCAGGGAGCAGGATCTTCCCATGCACCACCAATGGTCAATCTGCAAGACTTAGTGAGAGCATTTAGGGATGGGGCAGGACAAAGGCAAGAAAATCCCTATGAAGAACTCTCAAAATTACTTAAGACCTATACTCATTTAGGAGGCAAAAGCTTTGAAGGGACAGAGAGTATCATGGAAATTCAAACATGGTTGAGAACATTGGAAAGAATTTTCAATGACATGCAACTTGATGATCAAAGAAAGAGGCAAGTGGCTTCAAGACAGCTAAAAGGAGTAGCTTTAGGCTGGTGGGAAGTAATCATTGCAGGAAGGAATGAGAATGAAATCACTTGGAATCAATTCAAAGAGATGTTGGAAGCAAGGTTTGTACCAGCATCGATCGGCAAAGACTACCTTGTTAGAAGAATTTATTAGACTTAGACAAGGAACCATGACTGTCACAGAATACACTCAAAAGTTTGAGGGGCTTTCCACATATGGAGCAATGCTTGTGGCAGATGAGGCATCCAAAAATGATAGGTACATAAAAGGGTTGAACCCAGGACTTAGCAGAGCCATGTTACCCTATGCAGACAGGACTTTTGACCATGTAATAGACTTAGCTTTGAGGTTGGAACAGCATGACAAGGAAAGGGAGAAGTTCAGAAATTTTAAGAACAATAATACCAAGAAGGGTAAGGGGAGGTATCACCCTTATGATAAGAAGAAGGAAGAGGCCAGTAACAAAGGCACTGGAGATGTCAAAGCTAAGGAAACCAAGAAGAAAATTGTGTGCCATCAGTGTGGAAAGGAGGGGCATATCAAGCCTAGGTGTCCAGAATTGAAGGGAGGAGCTTTTAAGTGCTATCTATGTGGGAAAGAGGGGCATATGAAGAGGAATTGTCCTGAGTACAAACAGCAAGGAAAATTGGCAAATTTGGAAGGAAAAGGCAAAGCCACAGTGGAGAGTAACACTGAAAACCATAGCCAAGTGGAAGGTACATTACTTATTTGTACCATACCCATAGCAGTAGTATATGATACTGGGGCAACTCACTCTTTAATTTCTTATGAACTAGTTAAAATGCTAAAACTGAATTGCATATTGGTTGAAACCCCATTGCATATACAAAGTCCACTGGGGAGTTCTAGTGTTTTAAATATGATTTGTGCGGATGTGGAATTAAACATAGGAGGAAATATTTTTATTTCCAATTTATATGTTTTGAATTACCCAAATATAGGTGTTATATTGGGGGTAGACTGGTTAAGGCAATTTAAAGCCATAATTAATTTAGACTCATCCACCATATCATTGCAAAATTATAGAGGTTAGGGAATCACAGTTTTATGTGAAGTAGCTAAGGAAGGAAGACTATATCATTTAGTTGACTCAGAAAAAGATTTCAGTGAACTAACCATTGAAGAAATTCCCATAGTCAATGAATATTTGGATGTGTTTAGTGAGGTCAAGGGTGTTCCACACCATAGACCAGTAGAGTTCCAGATCAATCTAGTTCCAGGAGCAAGCCCAGTGATTAAAAAGCCAACTAGAATGGGGCCAAATGAACTAAAGGAATTAAAGAAACAGTTAGAAGAACTGGAAGAAAAGGGTTTTATAAGACCAAGTAATTCTTGCTGGGGAGCATCAGTGGTATTTGTTAAGAAGCAAGATGGCTCCTTAAGACTCTGTATAGATTATAGAGAATCAAACAAGGTAACTATTAAAAATAAATACCCATTGCCAAGAATAGATGATCTTTTTGATCAATTAGCAGGGGCAAAAGTGTTTTCTAGACTAGACTTAGCATCTGGTTTTCATCAAATGAAGGTGGAAGAATCAAGCATCAAGTACACTGCCTTTAACACTAGGTATGGGTTGTATGAATTTTTGGTTATGCCATTTGGCTTGACCAATGCACCATCATACTTTGTAGATTTAATGAACAGAACCTTTAGAGATTGTTTAGACAAGTTTGTGCTTATTTTTATAGATGACATTTTGATTTATTCCAAAACAGTGGAAGAACATAAGCATCATTTGCACCTGGTTTTGTCTAGATTAAGGGAAAAAGATTTAAAGGCAAAATTTTCAAAATGTGTATTTTGGAAAGAGGAAGTACATTTCCTTGGCCATGTTATATCTGCTCAAGGAATTTCAGTGAACCCCAATAAAGTAGTGGCTATTCAAGCATGGAAGAGGCCAAGCACTGTGAGTGAAGTGAGGTCATTTATGGGGATGGCAGGGTATTATAGGAGGTTTATAAAAGATTTCTCAAAAATTTCTACACCACTCACTAACCTAACCAGGAAAAACCAAGCTTTTGTTTGGTCAGAAAAATGTGAAAAGTCTTTTGAACAGTTGAAGGAGGCATTGGTGAATGCTCCAATTTTAAAGGTACCTCATGGAAATGAAGAATTAGTTGTATACACTGATGCTAGTGGATTTGGCTTGGGTGCAGTGTTGATGCAACAAGGCCAAGTCATTGCATATGCATCCAGACAACTTAAACCCCATGAAGTAAGGTATGCCACACATGATCTCGAATTAGCAGCTGTGATCTATGCTTTAAAACTTTGGAGACATTATTTGTTAGGCACAAAGTTTGAACTTTACACTGACCACAAGTCTCTGAAATATTTATTTTCACAAAAAGATTTGAACATGAGGCAACATAGATGGGTGGAGTTCTTAGCTGCCTATGACTTTGACATACTCTATACACCAGGCAAAGCAAACAAAGTTGCAGATGCTCTAAGTAGACAGCATGCTAAATTGGCTATGATGATGATAGGAGAATTTAAAGACTTGTCTTTGCTAACTGAGTTAGAAATTGGGGAGAATGGTTGTGTGCACATTGATGAGCAAATGCATGGTGCACGAGAAGATAAAGGGAAGTTAAGCTTAATGACACTTCAACCAGATTTAATTCTGAAGGTAGCAAAAATGCAAGAACAGGATGCCAACTTATTAGAGAAGAAAGTGCTCCTCTCAAGAGGGGAGGAAGTGATGAATCACCATATTGATAAAAATGGTTATATGAGATACCAGAATAGGATGTGTGTACCAGAGGACACAGAATTGAAGAAGGAGATATTGAATGAATATCACAGAAGTAAATACTCCATACACCCAGGCAGCACAAAAATGTACCAAAATTTGAAAAGAGACTTCTGGTGGAAGGGGATGAAATCTGATGTAGCCAAATACATTGCCAAATGTATGACTTGCCAACAAGTCAAGGCTGAAACCCAAAGGCCATCAGGGTTGATGCAGCCTCTTAGTGTACCACAGTGGAAGTGGGAAGATATATCTATGGACTTCATAGATGGACTGCCTAGATCTAAGAGAGGTAATACAAGTATATGGGTGATAGTTGATAGGCTAACCAAGGTAGCACACTTCATCCCAGTCAAGTCAGATAGAACAGCACCAAAATTAGCTCAAATTTTTATAAAGGAAGTGGTAAAGTTACATGGCATTCCCAAAACCATTGTGAGTGATAGGGATACCATCTTCACTTCAAAATTCTGGAGAAGCTTTCAAGAAGCAATGGGAAGTGAACTATGTTTAAGTACTGCCTACCATCCTCAATCAGATGGGCAGACTGAAGTAGTAAACAAAGTTTTGGAGGACATGTTGAGGGCATGTATACTGGATTTTGGGGGCAACTGGGAAGATTATCTTCATCTAGTTGAATTTACATACAACAACAGCTACCAAAGCACCATAGGAATGGCTCCATTTGAAGCCTTATATGGTAAACCCTGTTTGTCACCTGTTTGTTGGGTAGAAGCAGGAGAAAGGTCTATTTTAGGACCTGAGTACATACAAGAAACTAAGGAGAAAATTGAGTTGATAAGAAGAAGAATGGCAGCAGCTCAAGATAGACAAAAGAAATTTGCAGACATGAGAAGGAGGCAGGTAGAATATAAAGTGGGAAATTTTGTTTTCATCAAAATCTCACCTATGAAAAATTTGCTGAGGTTTGGAAAACAAGGCAAGTTAACCCCGAGATATATTGGACCATACAAAATTCTGGAAAGAATTGGTCCCTTGGCATATAAGTTAGAATTACCAGAAAACATGCAAGGTATACATGATGTTTTTCATGTATCACAATTAAGAAGGTGGGTCCATGACAAGGCAGAAATTCTTGAGACCCCAACCCAAGTGCAGATAAATTCTAATTTGATTTATGAAAAGGATCCAGTGGGGATTTTGGAAAAAGATGTGAAGAAGTTGAGAAATAAATCTCTGAAACTTGTGAAGGTACAGTGGAGTCTTGATCCTAGTGATTGCACATGGGAATTAGAGGACAAAGTTAGGATGAATTATCCTAAGCTATTTTCAGATTAAAGGTAATTCTGATCTTTGATTGTTTTCTTTTTAGATGCATATGTTTTTAGTTATTATAGAACTAAAAACCTATTTGATTGAGAATGTACTTGTTCTCTGAATTAAGTTTAAAATTTATTTTAAGCTTAGGAAAATTGTGGGACACAATTCCTAAAAGAAGGGGTGTATGTATTGACCCAAGATTTTAGGAATTTATTCTGAAAAATATAAATAAATTCAAAATGATTTTTGAATTAAATTTTGAAAGGGGATTGATATAGCTTGATAGTGTATCAGTATGTGTGTACATGTGTGCACAGGAAATGCACATGAACAAAAGCTAAAATCCCTGAACTCAAAGAATAAATACATATTGATATGTATGGAAATATATATATATATATAGATTAAATCCTTAAAAGTTGAATGCATAAGTAAATATACATATATGGATGCTACTGAATATTTTTGAGTGTACATGTGCATGTGAGTGTCAATACAGTATGATGTATAAATATATATATATATATAGGTGTACTAATTATTTCAGTAAGACTTATATAAATATATATATGTGTTAATAAAATACTAGAGTTCAAATTAGTAAGATAAAATATACAGACATATTTTAGTATATAGGAAGAAAGAAAGAAAAATTGAAGATATAAAAAGGAGTAGTCCTCTTGTAAATAAATAAAAAAGGTACATACCATTTACATGAAAGCTAAAAATAGGAAAAATAAGATAAAGCAGAGAAATGTTTGCTATAGGCAAAATTAGGAAGAGTATTTGATAAATAATAAAAATCAAGTCACATTTTTGGCATGATTGTAGACAAAGGGAAAAAGTATTTTCTGAAAAGCAAAATTCTGAAATTAACCAAAAAGAATGTAACCACTTTTCTCTTCACCTAAATTAAGCCGGGGAGGGTAGAATTTTGGGTTCAAGTAAAATACAGATAACATGATTTTTCTGGTGGGCAAAAATGGCTTTAGCCAATACCCAAAACCCTAAGGAAGACCCTGTATATATACATGTATATGCAGCAGCCTCCTCTCCTTCTCAGAAAAGAACTTGAAAAAAAGAAGAAGAAAACAACACCATAGAAATCATAAGGCAAGGGAAGGAAGAGAGCTTGAGGCTAAAGGAAAAAGTTCATCAATTAATTAAGAAAGCAAAGAAGAGAGCTAGGTGAGAAAACTCACTCAAAATCTAAGGCAATAAGTCCTAATGTAGGCAGCCAGTTATAAGTAATTTTCTTAAAAATGTATTTTCATATGAGAATATTTATCTGTGATTTTAAAACTGAAAAGGTTTTGATTCTCTTTGGTTGATCACTTGTTTTATTATAAGAAAACTTTATGTGTTGTTAGTATACATATATGTTTTATAAATCCAGATCTCTGATATGTTAATGTTTAGGAACATAAACAAATACCCAGAAAATAAAATGTTGAAAATAGGCAAGTAGTATTGGTTTTGGCTCAACCCAGAAAGATGTAAATAATGTTGAGCTGCAATATACTCATGTATAAGTGCTGAGGCTTGAGACAAAAAGGAATTAGGGGTACAATAGGGTTGCCTATGTGCTGATGCTCCTGATTCAATGAAAAAATATATATGTTCATATGCATAGCAAACAAAATTTTGTGATTCAGTGAAACCAGGTCATTCTGAGTTTAACTCAAGCACAAATGTTTGCAAAAGGAAAAAAAAACTCTCTCAAAAGCCATAAGCCAATGTTAGTTGCCTATACCCTTTTTAAAAATACCAGAATATATATATACATACAGAACCTTATTTATTTAGTCACCAATGGTTGTTTGCTTGTTTGTCTCTGTATGGTTATGAATAATATGAGATGCCATGCTATGGATGTTTTTAGTTAGTAAAATGGATCACTGAATGGTTTAGTCATGAAAAATCAAAAGAGTTATTATTAACTTAAACCTGATTAGGAAATTGGGGTCAAGAACACTGCAGGAATGACTTGTTTTCTTGAGTAATACAAGTTGACACATGGCTTGTTTAAGTCCTGAGATCTTTGTGTAATGGAGTGAATTAGTTCATTACAGTGTGTCCATTGATTCATAAATATTGCAGATGAGACCAGGATAGATAAATATACCAAGGGAAAAGTATTTGAGATGATGAGAAAACTAGAGTTTTTCCCAGAATTGAAATATGAGAATTGAATAAATGATTTAACTCATATTGGTTATTTTCCTGTTTGGTATGAATGATTGTTTGACTATGACTGAATTGTATGCTTGAATGTATGTGCCATATTTATATATGTAGTCTCTGGAAAGAAAAATTAAAGTGTGCACATGCACAATGACACAGAGCATGCACACAAGTATGATCTGATTCCAAAGGGCATAACTTTATGTATATGTATTTAATTTGATTTTAACCTAATTAACTAATTGCTTTTGTGAATTTTCTCATACCAGACATGTGTCTGACCCTAGTGTGCTAATGGCATCTGGGGTGTCTCATTTAAAATGAGGCAGTTTCAAATGCTTTTTCAGGGATTGCAGCAACTAAGTAGGAGTAGGAGCAAGGCTTTGAGAAGAAGATTATAGCATGCTAAACTTAGTTAGATAAGAGCCTAAATGATAAAATCCGCATGTATTAATGATTTAAATTGTTACTTGTATTAAGTATTGAATATGGGATGGATATTTTGTTAAGAGATTGACTTGTATCTGGAATTTATAAACCTAATTAATATCTGATATTAAAGAAGTTAATCAAAATATTGTAAGTGGATTTAGTAAGAACACCATGTTTAAATTAAATGATTATATTTTATAAATGTATTAGTCAATCTTGAGTCTTTAGAAAGGATTTTAGTTTTGGAAAATCTGGATAGTTGATTCTCAGAAAAATTAAATGGTTTTATCTTTCTACCATGGCATATGTATACAAAAGATAATAGGCATAGGTTGAATGTTTTTATATGACTGCAAGGTTCCCATAATTTAACTTGTTTCATACAAATGTTTCATGTCTTGTTTTTAAATAAAGAAAGGATCTGTAATAAGGGAGTTGAAAGCCAGATCCAAATAGTTGCAGTTATATACGCACATAAACATGTTTTGTGCAAATATTAACACACCTTTTTTCCTATGTATTTGTAATAGGAATCTGAATTTCACTCAGATTTTAACCAAGTGCATTTTAAACTCCAGATAGATTTTATAAGAAGAAAATCAAACATGGACATATAACACTGAACTATGTGTGGATTGATTAAGTTCAATCAATCCAATATCCTCTTGTTTTCCAGAACTCTGATTCAAACAAGAGAGGCATATGCATCCTCACATGTATGTGCTTATCTTTGTGAATGTACTGATATATTTATATTGGTTAATTGTTTTGGTCCTGGATATATTTTGTTTATTGGAAAAAGAAAAGGACCCTGGAAAATATATTTGTAATGATTGATATATCTATATATCATCTCTAATAGTTCAAAGGAAGTTTAAATCCAACTTAAAAAAAAGTGTAAATGAATGTAGGTGGACATCCAGACACATATAAATTGAATGTGCATATGCATGTACATAGAGATCGAATTTAGACGTCAGTCTTAATAATTTAGACGTCTGAAATTAAACTTAAACGTCAGTCATAATAATTTAGACGTCTGAGGTTAAATGTAGACATCTGTCACAAAAAAATTAGATGTCTAAATTTAGTTCAAAATGTCTTTTTCTCTCTGTTTCAATTTTAGATCTCTGAGCCGTCTGTCATAATTAGTTAGATGTCTGGGATTAAGTTTAGACGCCTGTCATAATTATTTAGACGTCTGAACTACTGATTTTGCCTAATTTGCCTATTTAAAAAGAAACAAGTGGCTATGTCAATAGCTTGTATGGCATTTTGATTTCTATTTGATTTAAATTCCCTTTGATGAAGAAAAAAAAAACCCTTATGAAATTAGGGTAGAAAAAGGAGGGTCAGTTCAGAGTGATTCCGAAGCGACGATAGGGGAAGCTCGCGCATTTCCAGATGTGGACATAATGGGTAGTGAAGGCCCCAGTATGGATCCTTTAAAGGATGTTGAGGCTGTGCGAGGGTGGTCCAAACAGTTGGAACACCCTGACTCAGTCCCCAGACCACTTCCTATTGCAGACCTTCCTCGAGAAAACATGGCTCCGAGTGACTCGAGTGAAGTGCCACCTCCTCCGGTATCTAGTGGAGCTGGCATTGGCGAGGAATTCGGGCATTCCCCAGGTACTTTCGATTACTATACGGATTTTGAGATTCTCCTTGAGAACTTTTTATTATTTGACGGGTCTCAGCCCCCACCTGATTCTCAATCCAATGATGTCCTGTTGCCGAGAGTTCTCCCTCCATCGAGCGGTGTTCCGTTCCAGAGTAATTCCTACTTGAGTGAGATCCTACCTCGACCACACGATCCACCTTATTCTAAGGGTTTGTAGTAGCTTGTAGTGTCCCTAGTGTCTTAAGTGTTTTTGTTTCTTGAATTCTTTCTGCTTCTCAGTTCTAATGCGACTAAGTATATTTCAGGGAAAAGGAGGAATCCAAGGAGGAATAAAGTGTCTATGCGTTTGGAGCAATTTAAACGAATGAAGACGACTCCCATTCCTCCCTCGTTGGCATCTCAAGAGGAAGGAACCATGGTAGAGAAAGTTAGTAAGGCCTCATTGGGTTTGGATAAGGGAGAGAGCTATGGATCTTCCCAGAAACACGCGAGGTCCCCAAAGAAGGAGGCCACCTCCCCGGGCTCTCAAACCTCCTCGCGTCGTCGATGTCATTTCCCTATGGGTACGAAAGTGCATGAAGTGCCAGATGAGTTGGGAGAAGGTATTGCGGACCCTGCTTCTTCAGCTCATTAGCAGCGCATGTAGAATCCTTTCGAAAGTCATCTTGATATCAACCCTGATTATGCGGGTCGTCGTACCGTGGATCTCGATACTGAGTTTCTTCTTCCTCGCAACCCCTTGGTTCGGATATTAGATGAGGCTAAAAAATTGGATTTTGCTAATTTGACAACTAGGATGGTTCAGATTACTGATGAGACTCGCAATATTGTTGACTATCAGACTCGCTTGGCCAGAGCTAGTGAAGAGGTTAGGAGTGCCAACGTGCGGTTACATTTAGAGATGGAGGATCTCCGCAAGGCGCTCAGGGAAAAAGAGGCTGAATTGGCAATGGTTGAAGCGTCTCGCGAGTTTGAAATGAGGAAGGCCAAGGAAGAAGCCATAAAAGAGGCCAAGGATGAAGCAATGAAGGGGGCTACCACTATATGTCAAGCCCAGATTGATTTGGCCATCAGCTCAAGAGAATGCCAACGAAGAAATGCCCAGGCTATGAATCATTCCTGATCCATGGCTTATAATCGGTTCGCCATTGCCGGCCTAGGGTTGCCGATCATCAACAATGAATTGCCTAGGCTTAATTCGTGCCCTTGATCATGGCTATCTGACTTTCATTGCTGCCGACGAGTGTCTGCGATCGCTCGCAGTAGGGATTGTCATCGAATGAAAAAGTACGTAATTAATATAATTAACTCAAGACACCAAGATTTTTATAGTGGTTCAGCCGAAATATGCCTACGTCCACTATCTTTCTTTTATTACTTTATTCAATACATATTTCTTTACAGCTCAAGAGAAATATCGGTGGAGGTGTTGGAGATTCCATGCCTTTCCGAACACCTCTCCATCTACCGTTGACAGGATGTAAGCTCCATTGTGAAAATCTTTATGAACAACAAACGGTCCTTCCCAAATTTGATCTAATGCCCCAGGTCATGGGAAGAATCGTTTGAGAACCAAGTCTCCTTCTTACAGTGTTCGAGGCTTCACCTTGGAATTGTATTGCCTCGCCACCATCCGCCTATGAGCGGCTGCTTTGAGGGCGGCATCATTTCTCTTTTCCTTGATCAGGTCGAGTGATATGTTTAATAGCTCCTCGTTTTCTTTCGGATTATAGTGTATTCTTGATGCGAGGGGACAATTGTTTCGACGGGGAGCATGGCTTCGGTTCCGTATGCCAGTGCGAATGGAGTGTGCCCTATCGCGGTTTTATAAGAAGTTCTGTAGGCCCACAAAGCCATAGGCAATTCGTTGACCCATGCCCCCTTGGATTTTTCTAGTTTCTTCTTGATCGGTGTTTTCAACACCTTATTCACTGCTTCGACTTATCTGTTTTCCTATGGATATGCCACAGTTGAAAAGCTTCGGGCAATCCCATTTTCGTGGCACCAATTGACGAATTTCTCGCTGTAAAATTGGAGTCCGTTGTCTGATATGATTTTCTATGGCACCCCATACCTGCACATGATGTTACATATTAGAAAATTTATCACTTTGGTAGATGAAATCTTGTTTAAAGGTTCCGCTTCCACCCATTTGGTGAAGTAATCCACTGCCACTATGGCGTATTTCGCTCCTCCTCGACCCATGGGAGGTTCCCCGATTAGGTCAATCCCCCAAATGGCGAAGGGCCAAGGACTAACCATCTGGGTTAGACCAGTAGGTGGCAGTCTTGGGATTTTGGCAAATCACTGGCACTTGTCGCATTTTCTAGCAAACTCGGTTGCATCTTTGTTTAGTGTGGGCCAAAAGTACCCATAGCGCAGGATCTTTCTGGCTAGAGTTTGACCACCAGTGTGGTCGCCGCAACTTCCTTGGTGTATGTTGTTGAGAATATCTTTCGCTTTGTTTCCTGCGACACACCTGAGTAGGGGATTGGAAAACCCACAACGGTACAAGACGCCCTCCTGGATGGTGTAGCGGGATGCCTTCCTTAGGATTTTTCTAATCTCATTGCGATTTGCTGGTAGGATTCCTTCTTGTAAGTATTTGATGATAGGGGTCATCCATGTCTCTTCGCTACTATTGATGGGCGTGATCTGAAGACATTCGAAGCTTGGTGTGGCTTGCATCATGACGGGGGTTGCCCCCAGCATTGGCTCTTTTCTCATGCTAGCTTCTTTGGCAAGGGAATCCGCTTCTCGATTCTTCTCCCATGGGATATGTTTGATTACATAGTAGTCTAGCTCGTTCAGGAGGGTTTTAGTCTTGTTAAGGTAAGAGGCGAGTCTTTGCCCGTGAGTCTGGAATTCCCCAAGGATTTGGTTTACGATTAGCTATGAGTCACTGTGTATGCATATCGATTTGATCCCTATTTCCCTAGTGATTTCCAAGCCAGCTATTACTGCTTTGTATTCAGCGTCGTTATTGGTTGCGGTGAATTCTAATCTCAGCGCGTAACTTAACTTTCTTCCTCGGGGCGTGATGATTACTATTCCTACCCCCGAGCCGAGCTCGTTGGATGCTCCATCCACAAACATATTCCACTCGATTGTCTCCTCTGTTCTGATGGTAGTATCTTTGTCCTGAATGGTGAATTCAGCTATGAAATTAGCCAGGGCCTGCCCTTTGATTGAAGTGCGTGGATGGTAGGTGATGTCATACTAGCTTAGCTCGATGCACAATTTTAGCAGGTGTCCTGATGTATCCGGTTTATGTAGGACCTGACGCAATGGTTGATTTGTTAGGACCCTTATGGAGTGAGATTGGAACTAATGCCGCATTTTCCTGGATGCTATGAGCAAACGTAGGCCAATTTTTCGATTCAGATATCTAACCTCTACCCTTGTAAACCTCTTGCTGATGAAATATACTGGTTTTTGGATATGGTCATCTTTTCATACCAAGGCAGCGCTCAATGCATGGGGGGACACAGCTAAGTACAAGTAGAGGTTTTCTCCATCTACTGGGGTGGAGAGCAATGGTGGTTTCTACATGTGTTCCAGCAGGATTTGGAAAGCTGAGTGGCATTCGCCGGTCCATTCAAACTTTCCCTTGTCCTTTTTAGAGCTTCAAAGAATGGGACACACTTGTCTGTGGCCTTGGATATAAATCTGCTTAAAGCGGCTACCTTCCCATTTAGACTCTGCATTTCCCTTCGTGTGGCTGGTATTTTGATGTCCTTCAAGGCTTGGAGTTTTTCGGGACTTGCTTCAATCCCTCTGGCGTGCACAATGAAACCCAAGAATTTTCCCGAGGATACTCCAAAGGAGCATTTCAATGGATTCAACTTCATCTGGTATTTGCGCAATATCTGAAACATTTTGTTTAGGTGGTGTAAATGATCTGTTTCTTTTCTTAATTTGACAAGCATGTCATCGACATACACTTCCATGGAGTGACCAATCCGCTGCTCAAACATCTTATTAACCAAGCGTTGATAGGTTGCACCAACATTCTTAAGCCCGAAGGGCATGACCTTGTAGCAATATTGGCCCAGATCTGTGATAAAGCTAGTATGTTCTTGGTCTGGTATATGCATGTGAATCTGGTTGTACCCCGAATAGGCGTCCATAAATGATAACAATTCATGCCCTTCTGTTCTGTCCACTAATCGGTCGATTCGAGGCAGGGGAAAACAGTCCTTGGGGCAAGCGTCATTGAGGTTGGAGAAGTCGATGCAGGTTCGCCATTTCCCATTGGATCTTTTCACTTGAACCGGGTTGGAGATCGATTTGGAGTAGACAGCCTCGCGAATAAAACTGTTGGCAAGTAGATTTTTTACTTCCTCGTTGAGGGCAGTTGAGCGTTCCATCCCCATGCTCCTTTTCTTCTGCTTGGCCAGGATTTTGGTTGGGTCTATGTTTAGGTAGTGACAAACTATCTCGGGGGATATTCCTACCATGTCTTCGTGGGTCCACGCGAACACATCCAAATTTCTGCGTAAGAACCCTATCAATTGGATTTTTAGATTTTTGTCTAGCTGCGACCCTATCTTGAAAAGCCTTATGCCATCGTGATCATCTGCTGCAACATGTTCCATAGCCTCCATGGGCTCGGCGCTGGCCTCCTCCTCTCTATCTCTCGGATCTAATTCATTAAACGGGTTGCTAGTATACTCGAGAGGAGGGGATTTCTTTGATTGCTATTGTGACGCCCCACTCCGAGACCCACATTAGCAAAGAGTATTACTAGGTAACACCGTCTGCTAATGCGGAGAATAGAGCTGGATAGGAGCGACCATCTATAGCCTTGCCTTAATTATCTATTGAATACGTCGACAATTACCATACATTTCCTTTTCTATCTCAAGTGGATTGACATATCCAATAAATACTTAATACAAAGCCATAGGTGGCTGAAGGATCTATCAGAACAAATATGACAACTCAAATGTAAAACACATCACAGAACAATAGATCATCACATACATTTATACATATACAGATACATTACAGAGTATACAAAATGATACATGTCAAGTGGTAAAGCAACCACAATATACAAGCGAGTCAAAAGAATACATATCAGAGTTACAGCCAAAAAGGACTACACAAAAAGCTATAACAAAAAGGAGCTAGCGGAATAACCATGCAGAAGAAAAATATGCTAAGTCCAATGTACCTAATCTGAAACATCTCGGTCTGACCCGAGTATAAAATACACGGGTCAGTCTAGCTAAACAAATCAGTCACATAAACTAAATGATAATGAACATACAAGATCATAAAGTACCACCAATATCCCCAAAGGAGATAACCAAATCATCTAACATAAGATGAATCAAAACAAGCCTCATATCATCGGCAATTCCAATAAACAAAGGATATCATATCCCAGAACAAGCCAAAAGGCAATTAACAAATACCAATAAAGGTAACACAAGTTTCCACAAGGTAATCGCTATATATCGTGTGGTTCAAAGAACCTACCCCGAAAGACGATACACTAGGGAAATATAAATGTCAAAGAAACAAAAGATGCTCGAGCTCAGTACTGTAACAAGGATCCACATGCTCGAAGGCAACAAACCTCAATATCACTCGAGCGATGACGATGAACCAACTCCAAAAGTGATACTATCGGGCAGCAAACTCGAAGGCAACAAACCTCAATATCACTCGAGCGGTGACGATGAACCAACTCCAAAAGTGATACTATCGGGCAATAAACCCGAAGGCAACGCCAAAAGGCAATGCCAAAAGGCAACAAACCCGAAGGTACAAGCCCGAAGGCAACATACCCGAAGGCTACGCCCGAAGGCAACAAACCGTAGTGGCGGTACTGGACACCACTGTCCGGCGGAATGTGTCACAACTCTCAGAAAGGAACCCAGAAAATGTTAATGTGAGTCCCATACCCCACGTTCGCACTAAACGGTTTACTAACCATTAGCCAATTTCACACTCAAAGCAGTACAAAGTTCACCTCATCTCATCGGTAAACCAGACCCAAATGTCAAAATGGTCAAACGAATAGATTAGGAATTAACTGAAAAGATAAACGCACGTGTTCATAGCACGCGTTTTATTTAATCATTTGATTCTCCTCCCTCTTCGCTCGAAGTGCAAAATTGTGTGTGTGTTTTAAATAGAAAATATAAATTGGAGAAACGAGCTTTTAATACAATTAAAAAGATCATTTTATAAACTCGTGTACGAAATCAAAAAAGAACCATCAAAGTCAATAATAAATGATAACAACAAATCGAATAATCACGAATCGATAAAAATTGGAATCCCACACAAAATAGGCAAATTGGGCTGAGACAAGTAGATTCAGACGTCTGAATTGTATATTTCAGACGTCTGAAACTGGGGTTCAGGCAATACTTTACCTAGGCCAATGATGGCCAAATCATACCGGAAGCAATCGAATGAGTGACGATGGCTAGGGATTTACGCCAAATGACTACCCAACCTTAAAGACTCACCAATACACTCCGACCAACATGCCCAAACAACCATATAAGGATATTCATAGATTTTGACTTCAAACGCCAAAAATTGGAATATTCCTCAAACCAATTCAATTCAAAAGCAAATGGACAAGGAATATATGTTAGGAATTGCTACCTAACACTATCAAAGATATAGACGTAGATGTGAGATAAAAAATCTCACCTTTTAAACCCAAACACGAATGATAAGCTTTAGAACAAGCAATAGGTTAATCTCTCTTCAATAATACCTCAAGAACTTCAATCTATAATCAAAGATGAAGTTTCCTCAAATTTTAGGGTTTAGGAATTTCTGAGAATTTGAAGAGGGATTGAGATGGAGAAGAAGAAGAGAAGGCTTACCTAAGCTTCTCTTTGAATTTTGGAGCTAGGACTTGAATTTGCAAAGGAACTAGGGTTTTGAATTTTAATTTCCCATTCCTCCCCATTTTCAGTTGAGCTTGAGTTTTTTAGGAAATGAATGAGTGAATGGAGAGGAGAGGGGGTTGAGTTAAGGTATAGAATGAGTTGGGTGAAATCCAAACCCAAAAGCCCACTTAGAAAATAGCAAAATTCAACTCGCTCCAAACATATCGAAGCTTATACTCAAAAAAGTCGCAAACATCATTTTGAACTCAATGGAAGTGGTCTCGAGTCCAAAATGTTGATTCTCAAATTCATTCCTCATTCAGACGTCTGAACTGAACGATTCAGACGTATGAATCTGGAAAAACAGAAGCTTTCTAGAACAATACTCAAACGTCTGAATTGTCCATTTCAGACGTCTGAATTGTCCATTTCAGACGTCTGAAAATGGCAATTTTTGCCTATTTCCTCTCTAGTTTGATTCGAACAATTTCAAACGTCTGAATCCCTGTTAGACAGTTTTTCCCCAAATAGACACCTCCGAATCATGATCCATAATGACTCTTCACTAATTCGATTGTTCTTTTACGAATAGTGACTTCTTCGGACTAAAAATCCGACTAACGATGCTATATTTAAATAAAATATTCAAATATACAATCGTAAAATATGCTTGTTGTTACAGCTATGCTTCCACAGTTTTGGCGCAGAACGCGACCTCTACATTTTTACCCTTTTCCTTCCTTTTGTTCTGGCGGAGTTCTGTCACATAACAATCGCAGGCTGCATCTTGGTCGCCTTCTACTTCTCTTATTCCCCCATCGGTAGGGAACTTCATTTTCAAGCACCAAGGGGCTAAGACTATTTGGAAATCTGATAATGCAGGTCTACCCAGAAATGCGTTGTAAGCAGAATGTCCGTCTACCAGCACAAATGTTTGCTTTCGAATAACGGATCGAGGATGACTTCCTAGTTCAACAAACAAGTCCAACTACCCAAGCGGAATTGTGGCTTCTCCAGTGAATCCATGTAGGGGCTTATTACATGGAGATACATCTTTCATTGATAACTTCATTTTATTGAAGGCATGTTTGAAAATTATATTCGCCGAGCTTCCCGTATCGACCAAAATGCGGAACACCTCTGCTGGGCCGATCCAAGCGAAAATGTCCATGGGATCGGTATGTGGGTACTGCTTTCCAACCAAATTCTCATCGCTGAAGGTTATATTGGTCCTTTCTCTTCGTTTGGCGAGTCGCCCTTCTATAATGGAATGAACATATCTTTCTCCATCCTTCAAAGATTTTCCGTACCTCTCCATCTCGGCCCAACTTCCGCCGGCTGAATGCAGGCCTCCTGATATAGTATGGACAATTATTTTTTCCTGATTGGAGCGGCTCGCACTTACTTCTTCTTTGTTATTTCCGTGTTGGAGCGGCCCTGGCCCTTCGTGGGTCAGAGCGGGAGAGTTATGTTTTTACTGCACGTATCGTTCCAGTTTCCTTTTTTGGATGTATTCTTCAATAAGGTCCCGCAAATGCTGACATTCTTCTGTGTTATGTCCGTGAGACTCATGAAAGCGACAATACTTTCCCGTCCTAACTACAGCTTCTGATTCCTTCTTATATGGAGGGCATTTGTACTTCAATTCGTGTTGAGTGGCCAAGTAAATGTTTTCCACAGTGCCATTCAGAGGAGTGTAGGAATCAAATCTCGATCCCTGTTTGTATCGTCGTTTATTGTCTTTTTCAGTTTCGGGGTTGCCCTAATGGTTACTTTTATCATCATTGTTTGGCTTGCTCCCTTCTCCTCGAGGTGGGACTCTCGTGTTTCCATGGGAGCCGGAACACCCTGCGGGTTGCTCGCCATGCTGAAGAGTCGCTGTGTCTTCCAATCTCATATATTTTCTTGCTTTATGGTAGAATTCCTGAAGATTTAAAGGCTTCTCCTTTGTCAGTCTTCTTGCAAGTTTCGAGTCTAGGTGGACGCCTCTGCATAGTGCCATCAATGTAACTCTTTCATCCGCGTTTTGCACCGCTGCTGCAGCTGCGTTGAAACGGGTAAGGTATTGCTGCAGAGGTTCCCTCGATTTTTGTTTTATGTCGGACAAGGAATGAGCGTCTCTAGGCTGTTCCACATGAATTCGGAACTGGCTTATGAACTTTTCCTCCAACATTTCCCAAGAACTGATGGATCCGTGAGGTAGGTGAAAGAACCATGTGGTTGCTAAATCTGACAAGAATAGTGGAAAACATTTGCATAGTACAGCTGCAGTTGCTCCATTCATGAGCATGTGCCGAGAGTATCATTGTAGGTGGATGATTGGGTTAGAGGTGCCCTTATATGGATCCATGGTGGGCATCTTCCATTCTCGAGGCGTGGCTGTTGCCTCTATATCCCTAGTGAAAGGGCTGGATACTCTGGCGCCTATCCCCCTTTCGAGTTGTTTGCGCCCGAGGTACTCCCTGAAGAGACACGTCATTCTTTCTTCGGATTCGGGAGCAGCCCTGGGAGTTTGATAGTGATGGCGTATGGTGCCTTGATTGAGGCTAGACTGGTGATGATTGGTTCGAAGCATGACAGGATTAACCATAGATGGTCCATGTCTGGAGCCCCCTTGATTCGGAACTGGCTTGATAGTGATGGTGTATAGTGCCTTGATCGGGGCCCTCTCTTTGATAGTGATGGCGTATGGTGCCTTGATTGAGGATAGACTGGCGATGATTGGTTCAAAGCATGACAGGATTAACCATAGATGGTCCATGTATGGAGCCCCCTTGATTGGGCCCAGCTCTTGATGACCTTTCTGGATCAGCTTCGGGTTGAGTCCTGGCTCGGCTTCGAGCCCCTGGATCTTCTTGATTGAACTCATCATTGGCAGAAAATCTGTTCCTTCTACGTGACTCTCTAGACTGGGATTCACCCTGGGATCCGGTATTGTGAGTGGATTCCTCCGTGCCCCTTAAGCGTGTCATGAGTTGGTCCACCAAAGCTTCTTGTTGGGCAGCGAAGTGGTTAGTCATCTCATTTACAACCCTTTCTAATTCTTCTCGGGTGACAACTAAGCCTGGAGGTAGGGAGCGAGTAGTTGGGTTTTCTTGATCTTCTTGGATGGGGTTGAGCGTATTTGCAGTAGCTGCATTATTACCCTTGTCAGCATTTCGCTTAGAGGGAGCCATGTTCTAATGATGTGCTAAGGTTGGAAGAATAATGGACAGGGGAGTTTGGCTTTCTATGCCCACCCGCTCTTAGTGAAAGCACCAAAAATGTTTGCTCAAAAATTAGGCAAACACTTGTTAATCTGATTTAAATTTAGCCTTGTTGGATTGTGTTTATCTTGCGACTCTTTAGGCGTTTCAAGTTATAATGAAATGATCCTTAGCGAATACCGACGTAATTAGAAAATTCGAGATTCAAAAAAGGCAGATAAGGAAAGAACAAGTGACATAGGGTTTTTATAGTGGTTCAGCCAGAATGCACCTACATCCACTTTCCATCTTATTATCCCTTCTTAGATTTGGTTACAAGTACAAGATTGCTTGGAATGATTAGAGAAATTCGAATAACTAGGGTGATAGATCTCAGAAGAGTTTCTCCCTTTCTTCCCGAACATCCGTCCCCATTGTTGTTGAGAAGCTCCGCTATTTATAGAGTGAGATTGTGAGGTGTGGAGGAGAGGTTATAGTTGCCTGGGTCTGGTTCGGTATTTGTGTTTGGGACTGATGGCTCGGCAATCTTGGATCGGCAATCTCCATCCTTTGTTGGTTCGGCAATCTTCATCTTCCTTTGGTTCGGCAATCTTCACCTTCCTTTGGTTCGACAATCTTCATTTCGGAGGATCCTCTTTGCCGGTCCAAACATCTGGTTCGGCGATCTTCATCTTCGGAGGATCCTCTTTGCCGGTCCAAACGTTTGGTTCGGCGTGCCTGTTGCATCGAACCAAATGTTTGGTTCGGTAAAATGGTGGGTCGTGCCAGACCAAATATTTGGTCCGACATACCAGAGAATGCCAGACCAAACATTGGTCCGGTACTTCTGAGGATGTCGGTTCAGATACTTGGTCCGGTATACTATAGGGTACTGGACCAAATATCTGGTCCGACATGTCGGTCCAAATGATTTGTTCGACATTTTTGCCGAGCCAAACGTTTGGTCTGGGTAGCTCTGGCTCTTGCTCCATTTGCTTGCCTTGGGCTTCTTCTTCCTTTGTTTGCCAGAATACCGGCCCAACACCAACCTCATCCATATTCAATTTTATAGTCCAAATACAAAGTCCTTGGTTCAATAATAATAATTATTATTAACCGAAATGCTCTGGCCAGAGACTTTGACTTTGAGTTGACTTGAGTTGACCGTGATACAAACCGCATATAACTGAGGAGATGAATCCTCTCTTGAATAGTGCTTCACTTCTAATACTTCCACTCGACCCAACTATAGTCACTCGATGGATGCCATGCTATGATTTGGCTATAATTAAAGCGGAGCTTTCATATTGAAGATCCACAGTATTCTCAAGTCGAGAGAACTGCGTAAATCAGCCACATCGATATTTTCTGTTGACCTTAGTCATATTAACCAACAGAAAACTATCGAGTGAGTCGTTCCATAGTTATCCAATAACTATTAGTACATAACCCCAAGATGCCCCCAGCAGTCATGAGTAATACATTGCCCAATATTTAGAGAGCGTTACATACTCCAGTCTCAATGGATACATCGATATTCAGTCTCAATGCATCTTGACTAGGAACATTTAAAATGGTATATTTGTTTCGTTGTGATAAATTACTCATGGTTACAACACTTTGTAACTACTATCACAAAATATACCATTTATGGATTTTTCTATTAAATATACTTTTAATTAAGTTAATTAATTAATATAATCATATTATTCAAGTATATAATAGGAAGAAAATACCTTTTATTTCGAACAAGATTGGTCAACAAGTTAGATATATGTAACAAATTACATAATTGCCCCTAGGGCATACCCTTAACTCTATCAGGTTGTAATGAGGAGGGGGTCAGAACGACGTGGTGACTTGTAAATTACATACTTTACCCACAATACTAATTTATGTTGATTGATTTCCATTTAAGTGTTATGTCTATTATTCACAGCTAATCCGTTCCATCTCATATGCGCGTACAATATGCCTAACCTCCTCCGAGGTATAACTATATATATATATGCCTATATATGTATCTAAACGTATACTACCCAAACATCCTGGCCATTTAATACTTCTTAAATAGGGAGGAGGCAGACCCATCAGCTATTTAATACCTCAATCCTCAAAGCGAATCCTCTGCAACGTAAACGCTAGTCAATCGGTCCTAGCTACAGAGACCGATGACCACTATATATGGTGTTATAATTTATAATTTAATTGTCATATTACTAACACCTCCCAACTACATCCTACATGAAATACCTCTAACTGTGAGCCCAAAGGCTCTTCCAGTCCAATCTACAACTTACCATCAACTATAGACCAAAGGCCCTTTCCAGTCCTACACAATTACTGTTAGTCATGTCCTAACAATGTGAGAGAAAACATACCAGTCACCTATTAACTTTTTAATGACTCTTAATATTTAATACCTATATCCTAGGCAGATGCCTGTCATTTAATACCTAACACAAGGCAGACCTTTCTCTGGTACTTCCTAATTGACATCGCTCGAAATCTCATAGGGCTGCTTAATACTTCTTTATGGAAAGAGGTGGACCCTGCCATAGCCAATTAATACTTGACCCCGAAGCGGACACCTCATGAAATTTCCCCTACTACTGCACCTAAATGATAATCCCGACCATTTAATACTTCTTAAGTGGAAAGGAGGCGGACCCTACAACAACCACTTAATACCCCTAACCCAGAAGCAGATCCTATGCATATTCCTTCCCCATGAATCATATGGTTGGAGACATCCCACATTAGTAGTAAGTACACATAATTATTGGTAGCCTCTAGGTGAAGGATAGACTTCTGTAGTGTAACTCTACTGAGCCCACTAAACCAAACCAACCATCCTAAGCCTAAGTGTTAGGCTAGGCCCACTAATTCACGCTCATTCTAAATGTAAAATTAAGGCTATATAATTCCCTACTATGAAAATTTATATTGCCTTCTACGTGTATTTAATAATACCAACACTTACTTATTCACTATGTAATTGTTCATATTTTGTATGCTTATTTCCTATATTCCTCGTTTCTTTATAATGCCTAATAAATGTCAATTGTCCATAATAATTGATCATTAATATCAAAATTGAACAATCTCCAATGACATTTATTTACTCATTTCAAAATCCACCTACTATGCCTATTCAATTTTTCCATAAATGTCATATTAAATTCTCTAACTAGTTCCCACTTAATTCCTTTAACTCTTTGTTAACTACAAATTTATTGCCCATTAAATTTGTAGTTATTGTCCATAAATTTTGGATTACTATTCCTTCCCTTTTCAATCTCCTAGTCCTATAATTATTACACTATTAATAACTAGTTGTCCTAATTGTAACCAATACGAATATTTACGCATGTTATTAATTACGCTGTAAATATTTATATTCTAATTGAAAAACACAGTTATGAGGGAGGGAGAGAGAGTGTGTGTGTGTGTATGTGTGTATGTTCCTACTCCTAACACGATAATTCTCATACTTAGGAATTCCAGAACATACACTCGCATGCACATTCTGTGAAGAACATAAATTCCTACATTATAATTCATTAGAGCTATCATTCCAAAAAGAGTATAGTTATAACTTCCCGTAAATTACCTAAAAATGAGACTGACTTTGTTTGAAATTACAAGGAATTATCTTATTTATTTTATTGAAATAAATAGTGTAAACTACAGGGAAGAGCCTTTGTACTTTACACATCTCTTTCATTTTTAGTATATCCCTTATTATCTCAAATGTGTACTTTCTACAAATCTTATGGAATTGAATAATTCATGGAGATCAGACGTGTTATAAAGTTTGAATAAAAGAGAAACAAAGTATTTGATCACAATTTCCACCATTATTGTTAGAACAGAGAAAGAAGAGAATTGATACTTTTTATTAATCTGATAATTTGATGATAAATGTACAAACTGCTTATATAATAACTTGTTGATAAAGTTAGTTAGGGTTAAGGCTAAACTAGCAAGGGTTCGAATCAAATGAGTGCGGCCCAATGAATAATAGACTAAATCTGGACCATAATATCATGCAACAAAAATAACACAAGAAAAAGAAGCACAAACATAAACAGCAACCTCTCTTTACACTCCTCCTCAAGTTGGGTTGTATATATCTATTAAACCCAACTTGCTTCTTAAAAACTTAAGTCTATCTCCATTTACTGCCTTTGTCAACAAATCTGCTGGTTGTTCCTGTGTGTGAATATAGTGAGTAGTTATCTCTCCACTTTGTATCTTGTCCCTAATGAAATGGCAGTCAACTTCTATGTGTTTAGTTCGTTCATGAAAAATGGGGTTAGAGGCAATATGAATAGCTGCCTTGTTATCACACCACAACCTGGCAGGTTCTTCAAACTTGAGTCCACACTCATTCATTAAGTGTTTAATCCACATAATTTCACACACTGCCTTGGACATAGCCCTATATTCAGATTCTGCACTTGATCTTGATACAATATGTTGTTTTTTACTCTTCCATGATATTAAATTCCCTCCAAGATACACACAGAAACCAGTAGTAGATCTCCTATCATCCTTTGATCCTGCCCAGTCAGCATCAGCAAAACTCTCAATTTTCATATGACCATGATTAGAATATATAATACCCTGTCCAGCTGAACCCTTCAGATATCCAAGTATGTGTTCCAGTGCTAGCCAATGTTGTTTTGTGGGTGAAGCCATATATTGACTGACCATGCTAACTGCAAATGAAAGATCTGTCTGGTTATTGTTAGATAATTTAGCTTGCCTACCAGTCTCCTATACCTTTCAGGATCATCAAATAGCTCTCCCTTAGATGTCAAATAGTTATTAGGTATTATAGGTGTATTTTGAGGTTTTACACCTAACTTACCAGTTTCAGATAACAAGTCAATAACATATTTCCTTTGACACAATAATATTCCTTGATTACTTCTCAACACTTCTACCCCCAAGAAGTACTTTAGTTCCCCCAGATCTTTAGTGTGAAATTTCTGATGGATAAATTGCTTCAATGAAGTAATTCCTTGTTCATCATTCCCAGTTATGATAATATCATCCACATACACAACTAACAGTAATATGCCTCTGTCAGACTGTTTATAAAACACAGAATGGTCACTCTTACATCTTGTTGCTCCAAACTCTTCAAGGGTTTGACTGAATTTTCCAAACCATGCTCGTGGACTTTGCTTGAGTCCATAGAGGGTTTTATTTAACTTACAAACAAGTCCATTCTCCCCTTGTGCAATGAATCCAGGTGGTTGGGTCATGTAAATCTCTTCTTTAAGATCTCCATGCAAGAATGCATTTTTAATATCCAATTGATGAAGATGCCAGTTGAAATGAGCCGCTAAAGCAATGAATATTCTAATAGAGGTCATTTTAGCTATAGGAGAAAAGGTTTCTGAATAATCCATACCATACACTTGAGCATATCCTTTGGCTACAAGCCTTGCCTTATATCTGTTCACTGTTCCATTAGGATTCATTTTGACTGAGTATATCCACCTACACCCAATTGCCTTCTTGTTTTCTGGTAGTTTGACAAGTTCCCATGTATTATTCTGTTCCAAAGCATTCATTTCCTCAATCATAGCTTCCTTCCACTCCTGTTTGGTTAGGGCTTCAGTAACAGTTTTAGGAGTACTTATAGAATCTAGGGATATGATAAATGTGTGGGTTGATTGTGAGAGATTGTTATATGACATGTAGTTTGAGATAGGATAGGTGCATTTCCTTCTCTCTTTTCTAAGAGCAATGGGAAGGTCAAGACTTGGATCTAAAGAGGTTGGGGTTTCACTGGAAGATGCTGAGTTGGTATCATCCTCAATGTTTGGTTCAAACTCTTTGTGTTGTGCCTTAGATTGAATTACATACTCCTCAGTCTCCTCTGATTTAAAATATGTGGTGTACTCCTAATCTCCTCCTGACTTGATATACATGGTGCTTGATAAAATGGTTTTTCTTCCATAAAGTTCACATCTATGGACACTATATACCTCTTTAGACTAGGGCAATAACATCTATACCCTTTCCGCAGTCTTGAATATCCAACAAAAATACATTTTAGTGATTTAGGGTCCAGTTTTCCTACTTGAGGATTCACATCCCTAACAAAACATATGCATCCAAATATTCTTGGTTTAATAGGATATATTTCTTTGTTAGGACATAATACTGGGTAGGGGATACTAAAGTTAAGGACTGTTGAAGGCATCCTGTTTATGAGGAAACAAGCTGTTAAAATAGCATCTCCCCAGAATTCTTTAGGTACATTCATCTGGAACAACAAGGCTCTAGCAGTTTCAAGGAGGTTCCTATTCTTCCTTTCAGCCACTCCATTTTGTGCAGCTGTATCTACACATGATGTCTCATGCAAAATGCCATGTTGACTAAGGTATGAATTAAAGGTAGATGATGTATACTCCTTAGCATTATCACTTCTTAGTGTTTGAATACATGTTTTAAATTGATTCTGAATTTCTATATGAAAGGTACAAAAAATAGTAAAAACTTCAGATCTATTTTTCATCAAAAATAGCCAAGTAACTCTAGAGTAGTCATCAACAAATGTTACAAAGTATCTATAACCAGATTTAGAGACAATAGATGATGGTCCCCATATATCAGAATGTATCAGTTCAAATGGTGCACTTGCACACTTATTTACTCTAGGTTTTAAGCTACTCCTATGTAGTTTAGCATACTGACAAGGTTCGCAATCAAGACTAGATAGATAGTTGTACTGAGGGTAAAGATGTTTGAATAATGTGAGAGAAGGATGACCAAGTTGCTGATGAAGTTTGATAGCAGACTGTATACTTGTGCATGCTACCGGTGGATTGTTCAAAACATAGAGTCCTCCCAATGCTTGTCCTTTACCAATAGTCAGTTTCATTGTAAGATCCTGAAATGCACATATTTCAGGAGAGAAAACCACACTACAGTTCAAGTCCTTAGTTAGTTTGCTCACAGATAATAAATTGTAGGTTAAAGATGGGATGTACAATGCAGATTTTAGAGGGAAGACAGTGTTAATATCACCAACTCCATGAACACAAGATTGAGACCCATCAGCTAGGGTAATTGCCCGATTTTCTCCATGTTCTTTAAAATTTATAAAAAGTTTAAGATTACTTGACATATGATCTGTGGCTCCTGAATCAATGATCCACTTTGATGTTGGTTTCTCAGTGTTGGCAATAGTAGAGACAACTGTATTCTGTTGCAACTCCTAGTACTTAGAGAATTTGTCAAATTCTTCATTGGTCATAAGCACAGTTCTATGAGTGTTGTTACTATTAGATGCCCCTTGGTTCTTGTTTTGATTGTTATATTGTAACTTTCTGCATTCAATGATCAGATGTCTAGGTTTCTTACAATATGAGCATACTTTGTTATTTGGTCTCCATCCACTTCTTTGAGGTCTCCAAGATTGAGATGAGGGTGGTCTCCATGATTCAGGTCGGTGTGAAGGGTTCCAAGGTGGTCTATTGTTAGATTGAGGTGGATTCCATGGTGGTCTACTGTCAGCTTGAGGCCTCCAAGCAGTATTAGATGAAGTATTTGAACTTAGTAAAGCACTGTTATTCAAGTTTATGTTTGATGATGTAGTCTCTGTTCTAAGTATTCGGCTAAACACTTCTTGAAGAGATGTCATAGTTGAACCAGATAGAATTTGTGACTTGGCTGATTCATACTCTGGTGGTAAACCAGCTAGAAAAGACATTATGGCCATTTGTTCACGTTGAAGTTGTTGAACCTTCACATCAGGACTCATAGGCAGAAGTACATTGAATTCTTCATATGTTCTTTTGAAATTCATGAAATAATTTGTAAGGGATTGGTCTTGCTTCTCGGTTCTGTAAAAAGATTTACAAACTTCATACATCCTAGTGAGATTACCTTTTCCAGAATATAGAAACTCAAGATATTCAATCAATTCTTTCACAAATTCGCAATGATTTATCAGGCTAATAACTTCATCATCAATAGTATTTCTGATTTGCAAGAATAGCCGAGCATCTTCCCTTAACCAGAGAATATCCTTTTCCTCAGATGTAACTGGTGGATTTTCAGATAGATGATCATCTTTGTCAATGCTTCGAAGATACAATCGGATTGTCTTATTCCATTCTAGAAAATTTGTACTTTTTAATTTGCGATCTGTGATTTTGGACATTACGGGAAGAACATCAACCATTGGTGAACTTTTGCTTTTAGTCATGTTTTCCGATTTGAAACTTTAGAGAATCGATTTAGAATTTGAGAATAACCGAGATCTAGAAACCCTAGATCGATGCCGGATGCTCTGATACCATGTTATAAAGTTTGAATAAAAGAGAAACAAAGTATTCGATCACAATTTCCACCATTATTGTTAGAACAGAGAAAGAAGAGAATTGATACTTTTTATTAATCTGATAATTTGATGATACATGTACAAACTGCTTATATAATAACTTGTTGATAAAGTTAGTTAGGGTTAAGGCTAAACCAGCAAGGGTTCGAATCAAATGAGTGCGACCCAATGAATAATAGACTAAATCTGGACCACAATATCATGCAACAAAAATAACACAAGAAAAAGAAGCACAAACATAAACAACAACCTCTCTTTACAAGACGGAAATAGATACAATGGAACTGTACCCCGCTCCTAATAAATTAAAATGTAAAAATTCACATTCCAAGTCAACTAGGACAATCTAATTTACAACCCAATTATAAATTTGGAATAAACTTTACAAATTTACAAACATCCTACAATAATTAATATTTAAGACTGATTCAAATTTCCAGATTAAGTTGTACATACTATTCCAATTTCCTAACTTACGAAGTATGTAGGCAGGATTTCAACTAAATACGTTCGTTTAAGCCTACAACTCAATAGATCTAACATAGGCATAATAATTAAACAAAAATCGATGATATAAATTTTAATGTTATAAATAAATTATATAATTCCCACTCACCTTTCAAGCTTTCCAAATCTCCCAAATCTGAATCCATTCCTTTACTTGACTCATTTTCCATTCTAATCCAAAAGAATATGTACAACAAAACATATACGTACTATTTGAATTATAGATATGAGAAGAGATTTGAGGTTAAGGGGAATATAGATTTATAACTATAGACATATATATTTTTCCGCAGCATTGATTCGCTCTTTCTCTTCTCCTCTTTTATTTTCTGCCCTTCTCTGATTATATATACATATAATATAATATTTTATAATTAATAGAAATAGTGGAGAAGGGACAATGGAAGAGCTTTGCTGCTTTGATCAAAAAATATGAGAAGAGAAGTAAGGGGTTAGGCCTGTATTTATATGCGCTAGAATCAATCATAACCGTTAGATTAAATTAATTAAATCTGGGCCATTTAGTCAAGGTTCAAGCCCTAGCCGCCACCCCCAATCGGTCGACCGCCCCTTATAAGCGGTCAACCGGCCCAAGTAAGAGGGTTGACTGTGGGGTCTCGAATTTAATAATATTTATTTTCTATTTTCGGTTTCTAATAATTTTCATTTTGAAAACTTCAAACGTTGATAACTTCTCATTTGAGCTCCGACCGCAAAACTTCAAATATGAAAGTTGCTCAGAAAATCTCCACGAATGCAATGGTGTAAGTTTCATGGTAGAATTATAACGTTTCCTCAAATTCTATTTTTGGAGCCTTATTAATTGTTTATTAATCACTGCTTATTTTACGGGGTGCTACAAGATGTATCAATATCCAGTCTCGATATATCTTGACTAGGAATATTTAAACGTATGTTTAATTTCATTGTGATAAATTACTCATGGTCACAATACTTCGTAACTACTACCACAAAACATATCATTTATGGATTTTCTATTAAATATACTTTTAATTAAATTAATCAATATAACACATTATATCAAGTACATAATAGAAAGAAAGCACCTTTTATTTCGAATAGGATTGGTTATTAAGTTAGATATATGTAACAAATAACATAATTTCCCCTAGGGCATACTCTTAACTTTATCAATAACGTATCTAAGTGGCGAGACATTCACAAATACTATGTCGTCCACTGCAAACTCCAACTCTATGCATTTCCTGTCAGTGAAGATTTCAGCTTTTTTGGGCAGTCTTCATCCTTTTACGGATCAAGTCTAATTTCTCCGAAGTCTCCCTTATCATATTTAGTCTAAGAATGATTCTATTTGCAGCATTCCACCAACAAGATGGTGATGTACACGGCCTTACATACAATGCCTCAAACGATACCATCCCAATACTTGTTATATGCAAACTATACCGATTGCAAGTTATCCTCCCAAGAACCTCCATAATCCAGAATACACATCCAAGCAAGTCCTCCAATATCCTATTCACCCTCTCAGTCTGTCCATCTGCTTATGGGTAATATGCGGTACTTAAATTTAATTCAGTGCCTAAGAACTCCTAAAGACTCCTCCAAAACTCACTGATGAAAAGTGAATCTCGGTCACTAACAATGCTAGAAGGAACTCCGTGCATCTGAACTATCTCTCTCACGTATAAAGTTGCCAAAGATGCAACTGTCCTCATGCTTTTGACTGGAATAAAATGAGTGCATTGGGTCAGTTGATCGACTATAACTCAAATAGTGTCATTACTTCTTCTACTCCTAGACAGCCCATCAATATAGTCCATAGAGATAATTCTTCATTTCCACCATGGAATATCCCATGGCTGTAATAATCTACCAGGCTTCTTTTGCTCCGTCTTTACCCTCTGACAAGTGACACACTTGGAAAAAACTTTGCTACACGCCTCTTCATACTAAACCAATAAAAGACTCTTTATATCACGATACATGTTGTCACCACTAGGATGAATGGTCATCCTAGAATAACGGGACTCAACTAGTACCATGCTAATCATCTCCATAATAAGAAGAATGCACAAACTACTATCTCTCCGCAAGCACCCTTTCGAATCAATGGAATAGCGGTCCAAATGACTCGAGTGCTCTCCCTTATTTAGCTTCTCAAAAATATCCATCAATTCCTTGTCTTGCCTCTGACTCGAGCCAATACGGTACATAAATGAAGGATGAACATCTAAAGCTGCCAATAATCCTGGTGTAATGTCCGATGAAGGTCGAAAATCAAATGTAGAAATGAACTCCAAGAACACAGGGCTTAACATCGCATCCTTTTTACTCAAGGTATCAGCTACGATGTTGCCTTTTCCTGGAGTGTATGAGATATTGAAATCATACAACGCAAGAACTCCATCCACCTTTGTTGCCTCAAATCTTTTTGGAAGAATAAATACTTCAGAGACTTATGATCCATGAATAGCGCAGATTGTTCCCCATGATTCGAGAGCAAACAATAGCTGCCAACTCAAGATCATGGGTGTGGTAGTTTCTCTCATGAACTTTCAACTAGCATAACAAACAACTCTATCCTTCTATATCAACACTGCATCCAGTCATGTACCACAAGCATCGATATATACTGCAAATGCCTTCGTGCCATTAGGGAGTACTAAAACATGTGAACTAGTCAACAACTCCTTTAGCTTAATAAAAGCATCTTCACATTTTGAGTCCCATGAAAAAACTAATTTTTTCTTGGTAATGCGTGTCAACGGTGCAGAAATTTAGCGAAGTCCCTAAGTAGCCTACCAAACCAAGGAAACTTCTCATCTCCGTGACATTCTTTAGTACGTGTCAATCCTATATTGCAGCAACTTTACTAGGATCGACCACTAGTCCATGCTCGAAGACAACATGTCTTAGAAAGTGAACCTCCTTGCGCCAAAGTGACATTTGAAATTTTTTGCATTTAGCTTATGCCTACAGAGAGTGTTGAGCACTTCTTGTAAATGAAACACATTCTCTTCCTCGCTTTTCAAACTGACAAGTATGTCATTAACGAATACCACCACGAACTTATTCAGCAACCCTCTAAAGACGACTCATGAGGTCAACAAAATATGATGGCGCTGGTCAGTCCAAATAACATGACTAATCACTCATAAAGTCTGACGAATGTACGAAAAGCAGTTTTCTAAATACTATCCTCAACTACATGCAACTGATGGAAACCGGTAGTCAAGTCAAGCTGAGAAAATATCTTTGCTCCAACTAACTGATCAAAGAGATCGTCTATACGAGATAGTGGATAACGATTCTTCTTTTTTAGTTTATTTAATTCTCGATAATCGATGCAAAGCCTTAGCGAACCACCTGCTTTAGCAGCAAAGACATATTTCTGGTACATCCAAATAAAATAACCATGATTCTCAATGTACATCCAAATAAAATAACCATGATTCTCAATATATATATATATATATATATATATATATATATATTATATAAATATAAATATAAATATATGTATATATATAGTTGGAATAGAAACATAATTTTTGGTCCGACCGTGAAGTTCCCAAAATGCCCTTTATATATAAGTTTATATGTTAAATTTTGTTGTTATTTCATACCAACATATAAGTAAAATAGGTAATATCACTCTATAAGACACAAATATTGAATATTGTACAATACACCAGGCTTGAACTATTCAAATCACATTAATATCTTTATTAATGAAACAGAAACACAATTTTTGATTCAACCGTGAAGTTTTCAAGATGCCCTCTACATATAAGTTTATATGTTATAATTATTGTTATTTCATACCAACAAATCATCTAATAATTATTCCTAAAAGTATTCAAATACAAATATTGAATATTCTACAATACACTAGACTGGAACTAATCACATTAATATATATTCATTTCAGTTCTAGATTTTTTTTTCCATCTTTGACTGAATCCTCAAAGTTAGGGATTCAACTATATCTATAGGTTCGAACTTTATACCTTAATATTGCATTCTAGAAAAAACCATGGATCCTTTTACATATCCTAGAAAATCTTATCTAAAAAATAATTTTCTCCTGCACTTCAATCTATCTATTTATGTTCTAAATTAGTTGTCATTCTCCATCCCTTTCCATTCCATTTTTCACCACCGCTTATCATTCCATTTTTCTCCACCACTCGCCACTTCGTCGCTCTTCACCGTTCTCCATTATTTACTATTATACGTCATCGTTCTCCACCGTTATGTGATGTTAATCGTTGTTCATCATTATTCATTGCTCCTTCACGCATGTTGTTTGTACTAATTATTTTGATTTGCAGTTACAAATTATATTTTTCTACTAAATATGCAGTCTTGCATTTTTGAAACATACGTTGTTTGTAGTAAAATATCTCATGCACGTGTATAGCACGTGCCATTGGAACTCGTATATATAAAGGTGGATCTTTGTAGATGGCTAGAAAGTCAATTAAAAGTTGGTCCAATCATAATTTGAAATATCGAATCAAACTTCAAAACTCAGTATAATGGTCAAATTATGATTTCAGTATTATTAGTTTACATGCTTTACTGTGCTAAACTATTATTATACCACAATTTAATATTTCTCATAACAGGAAGAACACATAACTAGGAGGAATAAGCATTGAGACATAAGTAGTATAAACTTCATACTTGAACAGATCTAATGATGTGTAAATTTTAAGTGTTTTTATATGCATTTATTGGATTTAATAGTTAATTACATATAATTTGAAAGTGTACACATACACAATTAATAGTGGATGAATTTTTTTGAATACATAATATCATCATATGTATTTGAAAGGTTATCAAATATTAAATATTCGCATCCGCTTTAAAAATATCATATTTTCACATATCCAATAATTCATAAATTTTGATTCAGAATTCGATTCTGTAAATCTTAACTTTGAAAATGAAATTACAAGTCGTAATATCAAAAGTAATTCAAATGAATGATTACAAATGTGTAATCGTTCTCCATCGATTGAGAATGATTGTGAGTGCAGGTCAAACAAGCGTCTCAGCCCAAACATTTGTCAAGCATAAAAGGGGTGATAAAAGTTGCATCGACCACACTAGAAGCATGTTCAACAACTTGAGTTCAAACATTTGTTAAACAAGCACCTCAATATGGTCAACCATGCATTGACCATTTTAAAACTTTGTGAAACAGTAGTCTGAGTTGTAGCTCATACTTATAATGTCTCCTGAATATAACTTGTAATGATACGACTTATAACATTGCAAGTCGTAACCTAATGGAGATGCTTTAACAATATGATGAAAAGAAAAAAAGGCAAATAAGCATCTCCATTTGATGAAACTAATCTGCAAGGTCGATTTGATTCACAACAAATATTGCAAGTGCTAGACCAAAAGTATTTGAAATATGCATTTTGATTCAAACACACATTGGAGTCAATTTTGTTGTTCCTAGACAATTACACAACTTGTAACCCAACTAGCTAGTGAATCTGATAGCAAAAAAGGAGACCATAAAAAAAGCAAGAGATCCAAAATTCCCAAATGATGTAGATGAAAATACTTCATACACATCAACACTGGGGGAAAAGAATGTAAATGCTTGGAAGATGATCCAGTTGTTTCAAAAGCAGGTTAAACAGGGATGATTTCATCAATAACTGAATTGCAATAAGATATGCAATTGAGTATAATTTTCTTGTAACTATATCTCCATTGAACTGCCAATTTCAATCTCTCTAACGATGTTTTTGCCTTGATAGACAACCCATCAAGCTTCTCCTTTTCCAAACCATTAACTTCAAAGAAACTTACAAGCTCTTCTTCCAATGATGCAAGTTCTTTCCACTTCAAATATGAGAAATCATCTAACAGGTTGTCAATATTAACGAGCAAAGCAACATCATTCTCGACTGTAGTTGGAAGCTTTGCCAGTATATTTTTACAGTGCTTTGTCAACCATTTCGTGACATGCAATTCATTTTTAGGAGAAAGCACAGAACCTGAGTAAGCATGATAGCCAAATGATTTCCTTTGATTTGACGGGCTTGCCCATATGCGTAAAGTACAAAGTAAAGAAAATGAGGGAACTCCATTTGCTTGAATATATAGATAATCTTTAGGCCAAGAACATAATTTATGCATGTCAATGTCGAGCTCAATGAAGAGTTTGTCGTTTGGATTAACATCTAAGAGGAAGCCGTAATGCTCCAAAAGCTCTATATTCGTGTATGTTCCATAACTTAAGAGAACCTGCATTTTAGAATACATGTGCAAAATGTAATCTAGGAATGGACTGCACAGTAAAATGTTTTGATGCGCATATGCATGTAATTCACGAATCTTTAGAATTACCTGGTCTCCATTTTTGTAATTTTCTCTAGCATAAAAACAATATGAAGCTAAAGCTTCTTCGTATCCACCATCTGTTAATCTATGCGAGTTGCTATCGATGCTGTCTTTATTTTCAGAATCGGTTACTTCATCAGGTGCAGCATAATTAAACAGATCTCCAATGGGACATAAACAACCAGCATCATCCCATGATATATGTAAAGTACGAGAACTTATCTTCATTAAAAAAATAGATGCAAGACATAAGCTTTACTCAATAACATTAAGATGACATCATGAATACATTCAGAAAAAAAAAACATACAGTTGCTGATGCCCAAAGCCATGCATTAATTGTTAAAAGCCGTGACTTAAACTGTAATTCTCGCATTAGGGGTAAAGCCATTTTCCAATCAGACTTGGACTTAGATATTGCTCTTTCTGCTACCCAAATGGCATCTTCAACCTGAAATTCAAAAGAGAGAATATGCTTAAATCAATGGATTGGTTATGAAAAAGGTAAATTTATTGATATGAAATGGTTACAAAAGGTAAGTATTACTTGTAGTGCTCTGGATTCAAACTGTGAAAAATTTGCTAATGTGTGATATGACTGAGGTAAATGAACCAGGTAAGGATACCATCGAGAAGCTCTTCCTTTTCCAACTTCACCAAGCAAGCATACAGCTAATATCTGTATGATACATGATGTATTTATGGTTTTGTAAAATAAGCAAATTGTAAAAAGCAAACTGTAAAAAATGTTTCATAGCATCCCTTGTTGTAAGACAAACCATATAACTAAAAGGTACAGCGGTGCAGTCATCTTGTATGATTAATCTGGATATATGCATAATTATTCGAGTTAAGTTGTTTACTAGAAAAGAAAAGAAAAAAACAAATTTATCTAAGTAGCTTTGCATCCAAACAAATAGACAATGAGTTGACAATCAAGCAACATTCGAATTTTACCACAGCTATTTTTTCTGACTAACATTTGTATGCAGGCATGCATGTACATACAATACATCCACACACTACCACATCACACTCACGGTATGTGCACGCACACACATGTTGAATATAAAAGGTTCAAAGGGTATTTATCAGTTGAAACTACAACACATCTGCGAATCATATATATAATCAATTTATTTTATTAGCAGTAAAGATAGAGATATACTGACTAATGTTACCTGTATTTTTTTTTATGTTATTTCTGCGATAAGCAGAGATCTCAAAATCTCAGTAATTTTGTAACGACCCGTAAATTTTCGATAATTAAAATTGTTCATTTAATAAGATTTTGTAATTTAAAGTAGGAAGAAATAAAAATTTGCGATCTATTAATGAAAATAATAACTAGAATGGAATTGTAACCATATTAATTCAAGTTAATTATTAACAACTTTAATGAAATTCCAATCAATGGAAATAATGTAAGTGTTATACTTGGTTATAAAATTGAATATAAGAAACAAATGTAAATATTTAATTATTGTATGAAATAGATAGTTAATGGTAATTGAATAAAATCAGTATTATATAAGAATTGTAACATTTGTTTGTGAATAGTGAATTCATAAGTGTAATTAAAAGTTATGGTAACGATTGTTATAAGTTACCCGTTTATTTGGTCAATTAAATTAAAATGGAAAATCAATTAGAATTAAATGAACTTTAATGCTACATTAATAAGATAAAGACAATAACTGAAATTGTGAATGTATCAAAATGAATAGAAATGCTAATTTTATTCGTAAGGTAACAATTGATTAATAAAAGAATGAAAGCAAGATAAATAAATTTATCGGGATTTAAATTTGAATAAATGTGTGAAATTGACAAAATTTCAATAAAATGGACATATATAGTTAATACGAACTAAAGATGGAAATTGGAGTATCCTAATGAGATATAAAACAAATGTTAACTATGTTATTGGACTTATAATTGGTTGAATATAAAGGTTGAAATCGAATAAAAGCAATTTATTGAAATCAAATTATAATAAATGAGATGAGATTTAATTACAGTGAAATTGAACACCGTAATTAATGTAATAACCAACATTGAATTGTCATATAAACCTGAATTAAGTCATTGTAAATGTCTAGGTAATTAAAGATGATGAAATTGTTAGTTAATAAATATTGAATTGAAAAAGCGATTTAATTTATATAATATTAATTTATTTAATTAATTGAAATATAGCCATTTTGGGCACTGACTCGGATTTCGACGAAACCAGTTTCATCGGATCCGTAACGGTGAATTATTGTATGATTTCAAGTTTCGTAGTCGTTTGATCGTACGGACTCGAAACGCTTAGAAATCAATTTTATTGGATTTAATTGAAATCAATTTGAAATAAACTGATTTTAATATAACTTTTTCATACGATGAGATTTGAACTTGAAACCTGTTCCATTGAGTTTAAAAATATTGAAAACATCTATTGTGATATATGGGTTGACCCATTTTCGTTCCGGAGACAGAACGGGCTTTTCGGGTCGTTTATCGTTCCAATCCAAATCAACCTTGTCCGTTCTTTCTATTTTCTGATCTGCCTATAAATACCTTGTTATAAACCCTAGTGTTTTTCAACTCGATTTATATGTATGTACAATTTCATTTGTTCCTCTCTTTCTAATGGCAAACAAACCTCAATTCCTAATTGCAATTTCAAATTGTAACGACCCTAGATTTTAATTTAATTTAAATTAATAATTTATTTGTATTTTTGAATTAAAAATTGGTAAATTGATTTGAATTTAAAATCTTAAATATAAATGGTTTAAAGATAAATATAGAAATACAAGACAAATAGTATTAAAGTAAAATTGATAATAAAAATGAAGAAAAATAATAATAATTTATATTTATACTAGAAATAGAAATTTATATAAAGATAAGTAGAACTTCATTGTATTTCAAAGTAACAAGACAATAGAATATTTAAGTTAGAACTTGAAATAAAAATGTATGAACACTTGAAAAAAATAAGAAAACAAAACATATACATATGAATGAAGCTTGTAAAGGAAGATTCAGCAAGTAGATAAATATATGTATTTTGTACAAGTCAATTAATGTACAGCCGAAATGAAGATAACTTTGTACATACTAATTAATGCCATCATCTTTAGTACGCAAGATAAATCTCATCAGCCTCCAAAACTAAAGAAAAATCTCTGCTCGTTTTGTACAAACAAAAATAATATCACCCTGTACTCATTTCATATATATCAATTCTTCATTTCAGTTCGAGCTGAGAAAATATAGAGAAAACATCATCTTTAAACTTAAAACAAACAATAATTCATCAAAACCATAGAAGAGAATCAAAGAAGATCTTTAGCAAGCGAATTTCTCAAGCCTGTTCAACATTATCAAGCTCTGTTCTTCCTTTCTGTGAAAACCAATGTGAGCAACTCCTATTTTTAGAGCTTACCCTGTTTTGATTTCTTGTTGCTTGTGAGTAACTTTTCTTTTGAAACCATAAGTATGTTTGAATCTGTTTGTATGCTTGATGTTTGGAATGGATACTTCAAGTTGTTGTTAAAAATGTTGGTATTGATAGTCAATTTGCCTGCCTGTTTGAAAGGAAAAGTATGTGTATATAAGAGTTATATCACTCTGTTAAACCCTACAGGCTTCTGTCTTAAACAAGTAATATGTGAGCAAACTCATTTAAAACCCATCTATATATTTTGATGTCTGAGTTGATGTTTGAAGTATGATTGTATAAATGCCTGTATGTTTGGATTTACATTTAAAAAGTGTTGGTTTAGTTGCTGAAATATGCATGCATTGTCTGTATACATAAATATAATTGGATATATGTTTATACCCATCTTTCTGTTGATTCAAGCACTAGAATTTCTTACAGAAATTCATATTTCCAAAATACAAACAAATCTTTGGAAAAGATCTTTGAATAAAATATGATGGGATAATCAAGCTTAAGTTTTAAACACAATTCCAAGTGATCAAGGGAAATAGTTATTTCAACAAAATAAAAAGTAACAGAGGAAATTGTCAAAAACTGGAAAATTCAATGATCAGCTTTTTAATTGTTGATTATAGAAATATATTCGTGGGTCAAAATCGTGATTTTTAATCATCATTTTAGAATTTTTCAGTTTATGTTGGGTGTGAAATTTGTAGTCGACCGAAAAACATCTTTTTATCAATCGCCGTCGATCGGCAAGCTCGTACGCATCGTGATCATGATGGAGGATGGATTGAGTGTTGTAGAATCAGGGAAAAATACTCGCATATTTTCTCGACGATCGTGGCGATGGAGAAATGATGAGATAGGGTTTAAGGTTGCGTTGAAGACATGTTGATTTTTGTGACGGTTTCATCATCACGGTGGCGTCGAGTTGCAAAGGACCGGGGGGAATAGGTTCAGGGGTCATCGAAGCAACTGTGGTCGAAGTGGCTGGGGTTCTGGTGGCATCAGGCGGCGGGGCGAGGTGATTTTTATTATTAGAGTTGATTCCAGTTTAGGGGTCGAATGACTCGATTTCGTTTTGTTACTGTTTTGGTTGAACTAAGGGGTCGATAGTGACGAATTGATCGCGGTCGACTTGTGGGTGGTCGCGACAGTGACTGGAGGCGATCAAGGCGGCGGTGCACGTGCACGCGTGGGATCGTGTATCTGGGAAAGGTTTCGTTTGGGGAAGAAGGTGTTTACTCGAGTTCTTGTTTAATAATCTCGGGTTAAAGCATCACTCGAAGTTAATGGAAGGTGGGATAAACCGAAGTTGATCTCTGGTACGATTGCGTTTGACTCGGGTAACATTTTTGATTAAGTAGCAGGCTTTAGAATTTTAAAAAGAACTGTGTTTTCAGGTTTTAAAACAAAGGATTGAATTTTAGGTTTCTAAGTTTAAAGGCAAGATAAAAACAGGTTTTGAAGATATGAGGATTAATTAATTTTCACTAATTAATATTTAACAAAGTTATAAAATATATTTAAAGATAAAATTGTCTTGATTTGGAAATGTATTAAGATTTATGATTTGTCTTTGATTGATTAAATAATGATTTATTTAATGTGATTAAGATAAATGGTTAATTTACTTAAGAATCTTAAGTTAACTCATAAATTAATGATAATTAATTTATGTTTTTAAAAAAGGTTAATTAATTAATGTAATTGATTTGGGTTAATCACTTGTTATAATTAATTAAGGAAAATTTATTACATGGAAATCAATCAAGGGATAATAAATTAATTAAGGGTAATTAATTTAAAGGTTAATTAATTTAAAGGTTAATTATTTATTAATTAAGGTTAATTGATTTATAAATTGAGAGTTAGTTAATTAACAATTAAGGATAAATTAATTAATTAAGAAATGATTAATTAATGAAGGTGATTAAGGCTTAATCAATAGTAATTAATGATAATTAATCAAGGACAATTAATGAAAATAATTATGTGATTAATTAATTTAAACCACATGATTTATTCATCTTAATTGAAGATGTCTGATTGTTGTTGGATGCTATGTGATGGATTGATATAGTTGATATGTGACGTGATGCTATGTGATGCTTTGTGCTAAGCTGTTATATCTGTGATGTATATATTGTTATGCAACCCCTTGACCCGTAAAACGGCACTTGAATTTCGATGCGACAGGGAGTCGGATTCCAGTTGGTTATCCGAAACCCACATCGAATTATAACTGTGAATCTTTGTGACTGATAAATTTATTTTATCTATGAATCTGTGAATGAAGATAAGCGTTATGGGTTATACCGCTTATCGATATATCTGTGATGATTGATGTTGTGCACTATTGTGTGAAAATCCCTGGACTACACTATACACACACAAATATGGATTTCACGTGGAAATCGGTTAAGTCACAGATGATGTAAATTTGATGTTTTGAAATTGAAATTTTAATTTCAATTGATTTTGAAATTGGAAATTTGGGTTTAATATGAAAAGCTTTTGAAATGGAATTTCAAAGATAAAAGTTATTTTGAATAACTTAATCGAGTTTTGAAATTTAAATAATTTGATTTAAATTTGAATTCAAGTTTGAAATTGAATTCTATGATTTGAAACTAGGGATTAAAGATGCTGTACAAGTTATATATGGGTTAAACCATTTTAAAAGTATTGATTTGGGAATTTGAATTTAATTCAAGGGTTTTAACTCGTGTAAATATAACTGGATTTTTCTGAAAACGAAACTATTTGTTTTCAAATAGTAAAAGCTTTCACAAAAGTAATGAATTTCCAATTTGTGTTGAAAGAATTTCAAGTTCGAAATAGAATTGAAATGTTTTGAAAGCTATGAAATGAGTCTTTGATTTCAAAGACCGGATGAGTTAATCTAACTTGAATTTGAATTGTTTTGAAAGACTATGAATGAATCTTTGGAAATGAGTTTTGAAAGCTATAAGTTAAATCTTGATTTAAAGATTTAACGAGTTAATTCAATTGAAATGGAAATTGTTTTGAAGTCCATGAATGGATCTTGTGAACGGGGTAAACATGGTGAATTGAATCTTTTTGATTAAAAGTGTGGAAATTGTTTAAACCCGTGAAGGTTTTTGAAATGAATCTTTTTGTTTAAAAGATTGGAAATGGTAATTTGGTTTAACCATTCGAATGAAAAGTTTTGGGCTTTAAGCTGTGATTTAACTGAGACCCCAGTATCCATATGATTTTTAATTGCGCTCGTTATTCGGTTTAGCCGGGAGAGGACCTTTGTGACGACCCGGCTTTTTCTCCACACAAAGTCGTATCGTCATGAAGAAAGAAAGGGATAGAAGAAGAAAAGAAAGAAAAGAAGAAAGAACAATCACATCAGATACTCACAACGGAACGAATGAAATATAATATATCACATAAAATATTACATAGTATCATATTACATCAGAGACACAACTTATACAACACAGAATAGACAGTTATAAACTTCTGTCTATTATACAACACAAGTACATCAATACAATACAGACTAATACAAACACAGCGGAAACTCTATATATCTACACACTGAAGCCTCCTGCTCCACAGCTCCTCCAAAATTCGTCGAGACTAACCTGAATCCCTCGACTACTCAATACAATATTGAGTACCCAAGAGTTTAATAAAACAGAAAATAAACACTTGGGTCAGACAGGGTCTGGTGTGAGTAAACGGTTAAATTGTTTAACTTTGAAAACCTTTGAAAACAAAAGTATCACGTAAGACTTCCCACACATAAACATGGGTAAGTTTTTACCTTACGCTAACTAAAACATTTGATAGGAAATCTGATTGTATTATAATAGGGTCTAGGGTTTTCAAGTAAAATACAGAAATAGCTGAAATGCTTACATCTCACATTCCAACATAGTTGGGTACAACTAATACGTACGGCACTTATTGAAGTTTGGATTCCATACAATGGCAGGGCTACTGGGGTACCGCCCGTCACAGTACGTGGCCTAGATCACCGTACCGAGGAGTACGCCCGCTCCCCTGCAACACAAAGCCGGAACCATCCCTTACTGGATAATCCCGAACAAGATAACCCCGTAGTTGGCGCGACCAACCACACACTAAGCCGAATAAAAAGAAAAGGGACCTCTAGACAGGGATCTATCTTGCTCTCAGTGGGTGCTACCCACGAAGCCTTGCTGCACCTCCCCTGTTTTAGCCATTCCCGGTTGATGAGGCTTGAGGTTACGATTACCTTTAATCAGAACATATCACTTAGAATGCTCATCGTCCGCCTGACGATGTGCTGAAAGCATTCAATCCATACAAGTTCGTTCCGGGTTCGAACGAAACCGAAGGCATTATCTCGTTACACTCGTTTTGGAATCACCCTCAGAGTTAACGACAATAACCCTTGCACTCTAAATCTTCATCTTCACTTGAGATTCACGACCTATCGTTAATTTGGATCGATGTGGTATTCGGGTCTCCAGACCTGGAATACCGGTATACGGAAACCCGATCCCGGTCTCATCGAAATCCAAAACGTATCTTTTAAGGCCAAGTTGTTTAAAGGTTTAAATAATTTAACTTATCTATACATATAGATAATTCACAAATCATATTTGATAATCACATTATCAATTAAACAGATGATTCATAACCAAATAGGTAATCTATATCAACATCACAATAGTTAATCTATATTACCATCATAATGCAACCAAGCATTCATACTACACAACATCTTATCTCATTTCTGAGATACATTCATTCAAGACAATCAATGTCATCCATTCTTATATAAGCAATGATTTACTTAATCACAACATAATTAATTTAAAATGAATTAAATTAACTATCTTTATCTTTAATTAATTTAAAGTGAATTAAATTAATTACGTCATCTTTTAATTAATTTAAAGTAAATTAAATTAATTACTTCATTATAATTCTTACTTATATAATCATTAATTAATTACAAATAAATTAATTAATCATTTTCTAATTATCCTCTTTAATTAATCACCTTGATTAATTATACTTTAATTACATTTAAGTAATTATCTTTAATTAATTTCACAAATTGATTATTCTTAATCAAATACAGTAATTGACCTTTAATTACTTCATTAATTAATTAATTAAAATCAATTACTTTAATCCTTAATTAATTACAATTAATTAGTTGTCATTTGATTAATTAATCTTAATTAATCAACTCTTAATCACATCATTAATTATAAACTAATGATCCCTAATTACACCTTTAATTATTTATTAATTACATTAAGTAATTAACCTTTAATTAAACCATAATTTATTAATCACTTTGATTAATCTTAACCAGTAATTAACTCTAATTAATTATCTTCCTTAATTAATTACTTTATTAATTAATTTACATTTCAATTAATTACACTTAGTAATTATCCTCACATTAATCACATTCCTTAATTAATTAAGTAATTAATCTTTAATTACTTACATAAGTAATTATCTTCTAATTACTTTCATTAATAATCTTGATTACTTTCTTAATTAATTTTTACAAATAATTAATTCCATCATAAAAAAATTCTTAATCTTTAAATTAATTAATTACTTCATAATTAATTAACTTTTAAAACAATTTAATTTATCAATTCCTTAATTGATAACCTTAAGTGATTACTCATGAATCACCTCAGCTAATTACTCCCATGAGTAATCTCCAATTAATTACTTCCATAAGTAATTACATTCAATAATTAATCATTAATTACTTTATTAAGTAATTACACTTAATTAATTTATAATTAAGTGATTATTTAAAAATTTAATTAATGATTAACTAATTATTTAAAATTAAATTAAACCATTCATTATTTAACTTATTATATTTCAAAAATCCTCAAATAAGAAAACATTAATCTTAATTAAACTTTTTTTATTAACAAATCATATTAATTAAGTATTCTTAAGTTTATATCCAAATAATTTATCCTTATTTATTTCCATAAATAAATTATTTGAATTAATCAAATTTTACTAACTTAAAACAAATTATTCTATTTTGGTTTACAATATTATATCTTAAACTTTATTTGAAAATAAAGCATTTAGAAATAAAATTTAAAAATTTAAAACACATTAATTATCTAAGTTAAACTTATTCATTTTTAAATAAAATTTGAAACTTTAGTTTTTAAACATTTACTTTAAAGTTTACTTAGAAATCTTTTCTTTTTAATACTTAAATTCAAAATACTCTTTTTAAATGAAAATTTAAAAATTTAATTAAGATAATTACTTTCAAACAAACATTTTAAATTTGAAAATTAATTCAATTATCACCTTTGGAAGTTTGATTTTTATTTTCATCAAAGAACAAATAATAATAAAAAAAAAACAAACCCAATATCTAAATTTTACTATAAAAAAAAACTTGCAGTAACCAGAAACCAACGCCCCAAACCCGAGTCGAACCCAGCATTCATGCATGCCAGCCCCGAAGCAAACCCCATCCCTTCTTCTTCAAGTCGAACATGAAGAAAACGCGAGAACCACTTGGTCAAAACCTTTCTTCCCCAACCTTCATTTTCTAGTGCACGCGAATGTGCATTGTGCACATGTACAACCGAGCCTCTCCCCTCCGACCATCCAACTGATCACCGATCAACCCCCTACGACCTCGACAACCTGTCCCACAACCCAGATCGAACAAAAACCACTCGAATCAAAATCGAACTCAAAACTACCCCTCCTGGAAAAACCATCATCGGAAATTACCTCCATCGTCGACGATTCTGACATCGATAAACTCCTCCGACCTCACAAACGAATCGCCTCAGCCTCCAGCACGATTTCCCATTATCGCGAACGAGTCCGGACCATTGTCTACGACGAACGATCCTCGACATCTCGGCGATTAAAACCCATCTCTAAACCCTAAATCTCCCCTACCTGTCCACCACAGTCGTTAGAAAAATCCATCGACATTTTTCCTGAACTCTCCATCACTCAGACCACCTTCGACCCAAAAATCGACCACCTCGACACCGTCGATCATCGACAATCAACCCAAACGTTCCATTCGAACAAACCCAAAATCCTCACTATTCTCTGAACTAAAATTCATGATTTTACTTTTAAAAAAATCATAATTTCTAGAGGCAAAACATACTATATAAAAGAATCAAGTAATTAAGATACTTGAATTTTTGACATACATTAAGTTTTACTGTAAAATCTTATTTTCAAACTATTAACTAAATAATTCTACTTTAAACTATTTTTTTTTTAAAGTGAATTTACATTGTTATCATCGTTTTCATTTTAATGATCATAACCTAACAATGATTCTTTGGGAAGATAGAAATTTTAAAAGTTGTTTTTGAGCCAGAGATTTTTAACAGAGATCAGTATATATACATAGACATGCTCACAATATATACATGCATTCATAACCATCATTAATATAAAGCAATATATCCTCACAACAAAATCAGTCACATACATCAAAGTATTATCATAGATTTTAAAAACTGTTTTTAAAAGTATTTACTCACCTTATATTTAAAGAAGCAGGGAACAAAACAGAGTAGTTTTCCAGGCTTTGAAAGCTGAGTTGTTTTAAATTGCCTTGCTGTTGAATTTTAATACTTGCATGCCTTCAATTTGATGCTATTTAAAGTTGAAACTGCTGAGTTGGTCTTGATTCCCTTTGAATTGCAAAAGATTTGAATTTCAGTTGAACTTCATTTTAGTTGCAGGTTGATTTGGAGTTGCAGCATTCACTTTCAAATTGATTTTGCACATTTTAAATTCCCAGATTTTTATCTTCATTTGCTTTTAGTTTAGTTTCAGGTTTTTAGAAGAAGAAAGAAAAGATTCGAACTGAGAAAAATAGAAGCCAGGTCTCTTACTAATACATAATTATTTAAATTTAAACTTTAACTAAGAAGAGTATGCCACTTGTATTTTTAGATTGTAAAATGCTTACAAATGTCCTAATACCTTTTTATACAAATTCCCTCATGCTTACAAGTGTCTTTAACATGTTAATATGTTTACACATATTACTTAAGTGTTTTTAAATAAATTTTTATTTAATTTAAATGTAAATATAAGCTTACTTATATATATATATATGCATAAATAAATTTAACCTTTAAAAAATATTATAATATAAATAAATCTTTATACATGGATTTGAGAATTCAAAATATTTGTCTTTATTGTTTAAGAGATAATTTTTTTTTTTTTTTTAAAAAAGGAAGTTTACAAAAAAAATTTATACATACATTTATAACCATTTAAATTTAAACACTAAAAAAAAAAAATATAAAAATAAAACTTTGTTTAAATCCTTTTAAACCATCATATTTAAAACAAACAATTATCTTATATTTTTAAAATAATTGAATTAAACTTCAATTATCTTTTGAAAATATTAATTTTAAAACAAAGCTTTAAATCATAATATATACATACATATATATTACATCTTTTATTTAAACAAAAGATTCTCTATTCACAATATATATATATATCAATATATACATTATAAATAGAATCTATTTTTATTAGCTTTGAAAGATAAATTTTATCCATTTTAAATTATTAGAAAAGATCTAATATTACCAAATTAAATATTTATTAACCTTTTAAAAGATTAAATTACCAATTTAAATTAAAATCATAAGGGAAATTACCAATCCAATTTAAATTATTAATAAGATTATTAAATTTATATTGCCCAAAAACCTGGGATATCACATTCCTTCCCCCTTAAAATAATTTCGTCCCCGAAATTTAAAAGCAAAGATAATTTAATAATCCAGCAAAATTTTAATTTTAATTTCAAACAGCAACCATAGATATCAATCATATTCTAACAACCATAGCAAACAATTTAATCAAACAAATTTAATTATCCAGACAAAATTCTGGATAGAATTTCCTCGAGTTTTCCCAAGTATATATATATACCGGAATACTCGTTCTACAGGATCTTAATTAACTATCTACAATAATCTAGAACTCCTTCCTTTCTAGATCACAAATCTGAACAAGATATCAGACTAAACTCAAAACCAATCCCAACTACCAAATCCTTCTGAACTGCTGATTTCATCTCTCGATGAATCATACACATATTCCTCAGAGATATGTGAAATAAAATGAATTCTAGTCATCCAAACTGGCAACTCAATCCTGGGGATCTAATTTCCAGAGAGCACAGAAAAACTCAAAATACATCCGGAGCTAGCTTCCCAACCTTACCAAGTTTTAATTTCCTTTGATTGGAGAAAACTTAAACAATATCCAATTTTAACTTCAAATTCCAAATTCCATCAATTCTTAACTGCATAACTCCTTTGACGATCCTGAGTCACTTCATCCTTCCTGATCAGCTTAGCTCTTGCTGATGCCTCTTGAAATAATCTAGACCAACATCAAACCAATTTCTGGATTCTTCTCAACAAAATGGTTCTTCCAAAAATCACCGAAATCCAGAACACAACTCCACTCCACAACATTAGAGCACTTCGAACTACTTCTCCTTTCTGGAATAGTCAAACAGTTGCACTTGACAACCTTACTTCCAGATCCTGAAAATTCTTTCACAATTAGAGATACACTTGAATTTCCTATAGAAATCCTCTACTCCAATAAAATTACAACTCCCGGTTGCTCCCATTCTAGAATAGCTGCTATCTTGCTTTCGCTGCACAACTCTGATCTAAAACAGATGAGAATGCCATCGGAGAAACTCGAGCACAAACTTGATCATCCACAGTTCACCATATCTATAAAATCTCAGTGAACCATTTCACTTGGTCAAAAACATCCCAGTAGAATTCCCTTTAGAAAATTAGGTGTGATCAATTCCTCTCCAAAGAATCTTGTGCTGCTTCACCAAATTCTTCTCTCGGAGACATCCTTCTATTAAGCTGAACCACCGGTAATTCCACGAATCAAGTCGATACGGAATCTCAATCTCCAATAACTCAAAAGAACACTCGAACTATCGCAAGTCTCCTTTTGCGATCAACCCGACCTAACTTCCACAGATACTGTTCTCTCTTCACAAATCAGAACAGCTTATGCCTTACTCACCAATCCATCGAAGAAATAGATTCACTCAGTTGCTTCTGGACTCCAACTCAAAAAGACTGCTCAGCCAGAAAACTTCCTGCCAACACAGAACACTCCGAGTCGCACTGCTGCCACAGATGCCAAAGACTTCTCATCCAAAACTCCTCGAGAAACTCGGACCTCAAAGCAAACAGAAACACCCCGCTGGACTCAGCCACAACACCAAAGCAGACACTCTTCCTTAAACTTACTTCAGAAGAAACATCTTCAGAAACGTCCATAGTCACTGCGTCCCACCACACAGCTACTACTTCCCGAAGTTACCAAGATACTATAACTCGCTTCAGCTCATCCAATAGATCTAACTCTATTCATCCAACTTCAAAGATAAACTCCGAACTTTAACAGTTCCTTCGGAGATCGATGAAATCTTTACATCACAACAAAGTTTACTCGAGACAGTACTAGGTCTACGACAGTACTAGGTCTATAGTCTCGACCATTACACTTCCAACCTCAACACTCAAACTCCAACCATTGATAGTCGTGTTACACACACCACCACCTTATCTACCTTTATAACTTATATTGGAAAACCCGAACAGGTAACCCAATAATTAGGTAGAAATACATAAATATATATATTTAAAATGATATTTTTTTATATAGAAATTATTTCTGGGTAAAATTATTTCATCTACCTCTTTAAAACAATATTGTGTCCGTTGGCCTGGTTCAAGTGTTTAGAGATCCCTATCAATAACGTTAGCTACTCGTATTGACCAGAATCCATATACCACTCAACCGATCAATTAACACAATATAAAACCATTTTTATATAACTAACAATTACGCGCTCTCAAGATAGACACCACTTCAGAGCCTAGGTATTCACTCAACCTACTGCTCTGATACCAACTGTGACGACCCGGCTTTTTCTCCACACAAAGTCGTATCGTCATGAAGAAAGAAAGGGATAGAAGAAGAAAAGAAAGAAAAGAAGAAAGAACAATCACATCAGATACTCACAACGGAACGAATGAAATATAATATATCACATAAAATATTACATAGTATCATATTACATCAGAGACACAACTTATACAACACAGAATAGACAGTTATAAACTTCTGTCTATTATACAACACAAGTACATCAATACAATACAGACTAATACAAACACAGCGGAAACTCTATATATCTACACACTGAAGCCTCCTGCTCCACAGCTCCTCCAAAATTCGTCGAGACTAACCTGAATCCCTCGACTACTCAATACAATATTGAGTACCCAAGAGTTTAATAAAACAGAAAATAAACACTTGGGTCAGACAGGGTCTGGTGTGAGTAAACGGTTAAATTGTTTAACTTTGAAAACCTTTGAAAACAAAAGTATCACGTAAGACTTCCCACACATAAACATGGGTAAGTTTTTACCTTACGCTAACTAAAACATTTGATAGGAAATCTGATTGTATTATAATAGGGTCTAGGGTTTTCAAGTAAAATACAGAAATAGCTGAAATGCTTACATCTCACATTCCAACATAGTTGGGTACAACTAATACGTACGGCACTTATTGAAGTTTGGATTCCATACAATGGCAGGGCTACTGGGGTACCGCCCGTCACAGTACGTGGCCTAGATCACCGTACCGAGGAGTACGCCCGCTCCCCTGCAACACAAAGCCGGAACCATCCCTTACTGGATAATCCCGAACAAGATAACCCCGTAGTTGGCGCGACCAACCACACACTAAGCCGAATAAAAAGAAAAGGGACCTCTAGACAGGGATCTATCTTGCTCTCAGTGGGTGCTACCCACGAAGCCTTGCTGCACCTCCCCTGTTTTAGCCATTCCCGGTTGATGAGGCTTGAGGTTACGATTACCTTTAATCAGAACATATCACTTAGAATGCTCATCGTCCGCCTGACGATGTGCTGAAAGCATTCAATCCATACAAGTTCGTTCCGGGTTCGAACGAAACCGAAGGCATTATCTCGTTACACTCGTTTTGGAATCACCCTCAGAGTTAACGACAATAACCCTTGCACTCTAAATCTTCATCTTCACTTGAGATTCACGACCTATCGTTAATTTGGATCGATGTGGTATTCGGGTCTCCAGACCTGGAATACCGGTATACGGAAACCCGATCCCGGTCTCATCGAAATCCAAAACGTATCTTTTAAGGCCAAGTTGTTTAAAGGTTTAAATAATTTAACTTATCTATACATATAGATAATTCACAAATCATATTTGATAATCACATTATCAATTAAACAGATGATTCATAACCAAATAGGTAATCTATATCAACATCACAATAGTTAATCTATATTACCATCATAATGCAACCAAGCATTCATACTACACAACATCTTATCTCATTTCTGAGATACATTCATTCAAGACAATCAATGTCATCCATTCTTATATAAGCAATGATTTACTTAATCACAACATAATTAATTTAAAATGAATTAAATTAACTATCTTTATCTTTAATTAATTTAAAGTGAATTAAATTAATTACGTCATCTTTTAATTAATTTAAAGTAAATTAAATTAATTACTTCATTATAATTCTTACTTATATAATCATTAATTAATTACAAATAAATTAATTAATCATTTTCTAATTATCCTCTTTAATTAATCACCTTGATTAATTATACTTTAATTACATTTAAGTAATTATCTTTAATTAATTTCACAAATTGATTATTCTTAATCAAATACAGTAATTGACCTTTAATTACTTCATTAATTAATTAATTAAAATCAATTACTTTAATCCTTAATTAATTACAATTAATTAGTTGTCATTTGATTAATTAATCTTAATTAATCAACTCTTAATCACATCATTAATTATAAACTAATGATCCCTAATTACACCTTTAATTATTTATTAATTACATTAAGTAATTAACCTTTAATTAAACCATAATTTATTAATCACTTTGATTAATCTTAACCAGTAATTAACTCTAATTAATTATCTTCCTTAATTAATTACTTTATTAATTAATTTACATTTCAATTAATTACACTTAGTAATTATCCTCACATTAATCACATTCCTTAATTAATTAAGTAATTAATCTTTAATTACTTACATAAGTAATTATCTTCTAATTACTTTCATTAATAATCTTGATTACTTTCTTAATTAATTTTTACAAATAATTAATTCCATCATAAAAAAATTCTTAATCTTTAAATTAATTAATTACTTCATAATTAATTAACTTTTAAAACAATTTAATTTATCAATTCCTTAATTGATAACCTTAAGTGATTACTCATGAATCACCTCAGCTAATTACTCCCATGAGTAATCTCCAATTAATTACTTCCATAAGTAATTACATTCAATAATTAATCATTAATTACTTTATTAAGTAATTACACTTAATTAATTTATAATTAAGTGATTATTTAAAAATTTAATTAATGATTAACTAATTATTTAAAATTAAATTAAACCATTCATTATTTAACTTATTATATTTCAAAAATCCTCAAATAAGAAAACATTAATCTTAATTAAACTTTTTTTATTAACAAATCATATTAATTAAGTATTCTTAAGTTTATATCCAAATAATTTATCCTTATTTATTTCCATAAATAAATTATTTGAATTAATCAAATTTTACTAACTTAAAACAAATTATTCTATTTTGGTTTACAATATTATATCTTAAACTTTATTTGAAAATAAAGCATTTAGAAATAAAATTTAAAAATTTAAAACACATTAATTATCTAAGTTAAACTTATTCATTTTTAAATAAAATTTGAAACTTTAGTTTTTAAACATTTACTTTAAAGTTTACTTAGAAATCTTTTCTTTTTAATACTTAAATTCAAAATACTCTTTTTAAATGAAAATTTAAAAATTTAATTAAGATAATTACTTTCAAACAAACATTTTAAATTTGAAAATTAATTCAATTATCACCTTTGGAAGTTTGATTTTTATTTTCATCAAAGAACAAATAATAATAAAAAAAAAAACAAACCCAATATCTAAATTTTACTATAAAAAAAAAACTTGCAGTAACCAGAAACCAACGCCCCAAACCCGAGTCGAACCCAGCATTCATGCATGCCAGCCCCGAAGCAAACCCCATCCCTTCTTCTTCAAGTCGAACATGAAGAAAACGCGAGAACCACTTGGTCAAAACCTTTCTTCCCCAACCTTCATTTTCTAGTGCACGCGAATGTGCATTGTGCACATGTACAACCGAGCCTCTCCCCTCCGACCATCCAACTGATCACCGATCAACCCCCTACGACCTCGACAACCTGTCCCACAACCCAGATCGAACAAAAACCACTCGAATCAAAATCGAACTCAAAACTACCCCTCCTGGAAAAACCATCATCGGAAATTACCTCCATCGTCGACGATTCTGACATCGATAAACTCCTCCGACCTCACAAACGAATCGCCTCAGCCTCCAGCACGATTTCCCATTATCGCGAACGAGTCCGGACCATTGTCTACGACGAACGATCCTCGACATCTCGGCGATTAAAACCCATCTCTAAACCCTAAATCTCCCCTACCTGTCCACCACAGTCGTCAGAAAAATCCATCGACATTTTTCCTGAACTCTCCATCACTCAGACCACCTTCGACCCAAAAATCGACCACCTCGACACCGTCGATCATCGACAATCAACCCAAACGTTCCATTCGAACAAACCCAAAATCCTCACTATTCTCTGAACTAAAATTCATGATTTTACTTTTAAAAAAATCATAATTTCTAGAGGCAAAACATACTATATAAAAGAATCAAGTAATTAAGATACTTGAATTTTTGACATACATTAAGTTTTACTGTAAAATCTTATTTTCAAACTATTAACTAAATAATTCTACTTTAAACTATTTTTTTTTTAAAGTGAATTTACATTGTTATCATCGTTTTCATTTTAATGATCATAACCTAACAATGATTCTTTGGGAAGATAGAAATTTTAAAAGTTGTTTTTGAGCCAGAGATTTTTAACAGAGATCAGTATATATACATAGACATGCTCACAATATATACATGCATTCATAACCATCATTAATATAAAGCAATATATCCTCACAACAAAATCAGTCACATACATCAAAGTATTATCATAGATTTTAAAAACTGTTTTTAAAAGTATTTACTCACCTTATATTTAAAGAAGCAGGGAACAAAACAGAGTAGTTTTCCAGGCTTTGAAAGCTGAGTTGTTTTAAATTGCCTTGCTGTTGAATTTTAATACTTGCATGCCTTCAATTTGATGCTATTTAAAGTTGAAACTGCTGAGTTGGTCTTGATTCCCTTTGAATTGCAAAAGATTTGAATTTCAGTTGAACTTCATTTTAGTTGCAGGTTGATTTGGAGTTGCAGCATTCACTTTCAAATTGATTTTGCACATTTTAAATTCCCAGATTTTTATCTTCATTTGCTTTTAGTTTAGTTTCAGGTTTTTAGAAGAAGAAAGAAAAGATTCGAACTGAGAAAAATAGAAGCCAGGTCTCTTACTAATACATAATTATTTAAATTTAAACTTTAACTAAGAAGAGTATGCCACTTGTATTTTTAGATTGTAAAATGCTTACAAATGTCCTAATACCTTTTTATACAAATTCCCTCATGCTTACAAGTGTCTTTAACATGTTAATATGTTTACACATATTACTTAAGTGTTTTTAAATAAATTTTTATTTAATTTAAATGTAAATATAAGCTTACTTATATATATATATATATATGCATAAATAAATTTAACCTTTAAAAAATATTATAATATAAATAAATCTTTATACATGGATTTGAGAATTCAAAATATTTGTCTTTATTGTTTAAGAGATAATTTTTTTTTTTTTAAAAAAGGAAGTTTACAAAAAAAATTTATACATACATTTATAACCATTTAAATTTAAACACTAAAAAAAAAAATATAAAAATAAAACTTTGTTTAAATCCTTTTAAACCATCATATTTAAAACAAACAATTATCTTATATTTTTAAAATAATTGAATTAAACTTCAATTATCTTTTGAAAATATTAATTTTAAAACAAAGCTTTAAATCATAATATATACATACATATATATTACATCTTTTATTTAAACAAAAGATTCTCTATTCACAATATATATATATATATCAATATATACATTATAAATAGAATCTATTTTTATTAGCTTTGAAAGATAAATTTTATCCATTTTAAATTATTAGAAAAGATCTAATATTACCAAATTAAATATTTATTAACCTTTTAAAAGATTAAATTACCAATTTAAATTAAAATCATAAGGGAAATTACCAATCCAATTTAAATTATTAATAAGATTATTAAATTTATATTGCCCAAAAACCTGGGATATCACAACCTTTGTGTCATATATCCCATTCCGAATAGTGATACGACGATATGGATAGCATTTGAAGACCGGTGGTGAAGACCGGGTATTTGCGAGAGCGATAGGATGACCTATCGATTGTCTCTGCACTGAGTAGCTACGGTATAGAGATTTCCTAAGTGATGGGAAGTCCGATCGAGATTGTGAATACCCGGATTGCAAGGGCTTCTTCGGAAGTGCCTTCGGTTCTGTTCGAACCCGGAACAGACTTGTATGGATGTGTGTCTGACGTTACACTTTGAGATGTAAAGCTGGTTTCTATCAAATACATTTCTGTTGGTGGCGGAGAATTTATTCTCTTAGCTTAACACCCTTCTCTGAGACGTACGAGCTCAGAGGTTATGTAGTTGATGGTTACTAGTGATACATTCCCAATGTGGTAATGTGGCATACGAAGTGCTGCTGATCATTGGTTGATCAAAGCGTGGCTTTGTGAAAAAGCGTAGTTTTGTGGACGAGACTTCGTCGAGCCTCACAACCCGGTAATGGTCGAAACAGGAATGTTGCGACAAAGGTTTGTAGGGGTAGCGCCCCTAGGGTATGTCATTTCCTTCTGGATAAAAGGTGATATCATGGTATGGAGCCCAAATATTTTACCTATGTGGATGCTGCACGGTTATTATACTTTGTGGTTGTTGCTTTATGATCGAGATACCTCGGATAAAGGTCGGTAACGACCGGGGGATGACATGACTCGTGTGTTAGTTACCTAGTTACAGCTTGGTTAAAGCGTGAGGTAGCGTCGGCCTTTTGTTTGCAGAGATCCGGTTAGGATCCGGGGCGTCTTTCCAGAGGCGTTTCTATTTCGGTAAGGAAGTTCCTTAGCCTGATCATTTGTTGGAAATCCAAAGAAACAATACGAACCCTGTACGGTTTTAGTTGTATTACCTGCTATGGAATGTGGCGGTAACCCGCTATTGAACGTAGTAGCTATAGTAGGCATACAACAATGGTTGTATGCTGGCTAAGATTAATATTATATTTTCGAAATGGTTTTCGACACTATGCACTAATGATAATAATATCGAATGATTTTGCGTAGTAAGCATGTTTGACTATCATAAGGAGAAATCTCCTCCAATTCTGCGATTGCATTGTGTGTGTGGCGGGAGGCCTTATGGTAGTTTCATTTTCCAAAAGCATTGCGGATTTCAATGTTTAAAACCTTTTGTGTTTGTTTAAAGATAAATTGTTTTTGTTGCTCACACCAGTCCCATGACTGATCCGGAGTTTATTGTTCCCTTCCTAAACTCTGGGTGCCCACAATTTTCCACACGGGCAGTCTGAAGTTGGGTTTTCTCAGATATTCAGGTTGAGTAGATTATCTAGAGCTAGTCAGTTCTTGGAGTTCATGGATTTACGTTGCTTATCTTGGAGCATTCTATTGGAGACATTCTTTCCGCTGCTATTTCTTGTATCATATCTCTGATGTATATTGATATTCATTGTATCACTCTGTTGTATCTGATGTTGTATATCTATATTCTTTTCTTTATTCCGCTGTGTTGTTATACTTAATTGTGTTATAGCTCCGGCGAATCGGATTTGAACGGTCGAATCTGCGGCATTCTAGTACAATGTGAAGTACGGATGTTGATTTTCGAACGCGAAAAATCCGAGTCGTTACACAAATCAAATTCAATTCCAAAAAAATTAAACTCCTCCAAACCATATCGAATTATATATCGATTTGAAGCTCTCGACGAGCGCAAGTCAAATATGTGATTCGTTTTTCGATCTGGGTTTCTGTGTGACCGGAACTAGATGAACTAATCTCGGTCGTTCATTTCATCGTGATCGACTGCAACGGATCGTCGATTCGTTGATATAGCATGGTGGAGAGGACCGCGCACTGTTCATTTGTGGTGTTCGTTCGAGTTGTTAACGGCTGGATCGTCGTCAACATTCGATTAGGGTTCGTGAAATTGGTGGTGGCCGACCTCTTGTGGGGCGTCGATCGGTGTTAAGTGGGGGCCGGGATGGTCGGGGGAGTGGCGTCGGCATGATGGCGAGTCAGCTGGTGGAGCGGCGTGAGGTGCGGCATGCGTTTTGAAGATCGATGGTTGGCGGCTGGAAGAAGGGTCCGAACGCGAATTTCTGCGCTAGGGTTACGCAAGTGCTTCTGGAAGGTGATGTGGCTTCCGGTGAGTGGATAGTTTTTTTTCCGTTTAGTTAAAATTTTTATTTTCAAATCTTCTAATAACAATAACTTTCACATACGAGAATCAATTCACGAGTGGTTTCTTGCGTTGGGATCGTATTGAAATTTCGGACATTGTGACGCTGGTTTGGACAAATTCTGAGACTGTTTGAATTTAGGCCCTAAATTGGATTTAAATTCGATTTAAATTCAAAGGTGGGCGTTTTAACCCACTCACAACTTCTAAAAATTTCTTATGTTTGTTAAATTAAATTTGTGATGTGATTAGAAATTTATTTATAGTTGTTTGGCATGCTTAAATCGTCATTCCAGTTAATTTGAATTTATTTTGAATTTATTGTTAATTAATTTATTATTGAATTGAAATTGCCAGTTAATTTCCTGTTATTGAAAATTTGTTAATTGTTGAAATTTATTGGTTGAATTGGATGATAAATTGTGATGGATGTTTGATTTCTGATATTGGATTATTGGATGTTATGGTTGATTTATAAAATGTTATCACTCTGCAAGTTCCCTAAATTTTATTTGAAAAGTCACTATGGGTTGAAATGATACATACCTTTGAACGATCTATATATTAGGGAAAAATCGTTATGGGTTGAAATGATAGACTCGAGCGATTTTATGGATTTTATTATTAAATTCAAGATTGCGGTTTTAAATGATATATAACCGTAAAAATTATAAATTGCGGATTGAAATGATAAATATCTGTATCACTTGACCCTAGGGTAGAGAATTATACACGGACACTGGATTTGTTAAATTAAATGATTTTTAAAGCCTTAATTTTTGAATTTAATTGAATGATATTTTGGAATAAACTTGTTTTATGTAAATTGAATTATTGAAAAATCTAGTTTTATGTTAAAATGTAAATTGGTTTAAAGGAATTGTTTTAAGAAATTAAATTGAATTTTTAAAAGTCGATATTGAGATATAAGTGAAATTTGTCAGAATTGAGTTATTTGAGTTGTTGGAAATGTAACTTTGAAATATATTGAAGTTGGAATAATTTAAAGTGATATTTGAACATGGATTGAAAGCGATATTGAATAATTTATTGAAAATTGGAATTTTAAAATCTGAAGTTTGGTTTTGGAAATTGAAATAGTCAAATGTGTTGAAATGTAATAAATAGTAAATTGATATAAATTTCATACCCATGTTTTAATATAAACTGTTTTAGAAACATAGCATTTTGAGACTTTAATTATCAAGATTTTGAACTATTAAACTATTTAACCTATATTAACTATATTAATCATTTTAACCTATTTTAAACCATTTAAATTTATTTTAAACAAATTAACTCAATTTAACTTATTTTAAAATCTAATTAATCTATTTTAAAGCTATTTAATCTATTTTAATTATATTTAATCTATTTTAAAATTCATTAACTATCTTAAATCAATTTAACAGTATCTTTAATCTATAACTAAACTATTTTAGAGTATTTCAACTAATTATAACTTTAACGTTTATAACTATTTAAACTATTTTCTAAATTTCCATACCAAGAAAGTGAAAGTGTCTATATTCAATTCATTGTTTTAAAAGAGAATACAGTTAAATGATGTTATAATCAAATTTGGGATTTAAACGTTATAATAAATTGAATAAGACGATTTTGAAGTAAGGATTTAGCCTACTTAGGAAATATGATTTTGAAGAAATTATGATTTTGAAAACGATATGATTTGAAAGCAAATATGGTTTGAAGCGAATATGATTTCGACAGAGATATGATTTGAAATTTGAATATGATATTTTAATATAAATTGTGAATTGACTGTTGAAATGTAAAAGAATGATCCGGTGTGTAATAAGCGATTGGTTGTTAAAGAGATCGGGATCGAATATTGTCATACTCTCTGCCAATACCGAAAATCACTTTAACAACTGTGTATGCAGTGGAGATTCCAGAATGAAGTAGGATGGTGGCGACGATTTCTGTATGAGGTATGATATGATCCTGACTCCCGTGAGTCAGCTTAGATGTGACTAAACAGGAGCAATCGACGGGCCAAGTGAGGTCATTCCTCCGATCGGGCACATTCCTTCGATATATATTTTGACTTTGTGATTGATTTGGTGGCCACCCTTGATTTTTATTTGGGAGTGTGTTCCAAGGTGGACGATAGTGACTGCTATGCGTTACCACCAGCCCGGAAGTGTAATTGGTATATCTACCCCGACATTGCCTGGTTGTGTCGTGTTCACATGCCCTAGCGCGCCTTTTACAAGTTTGTTTTATACCATACCTATGGAGTGCCCTCTGACGATGCCCAGTACAGAGGAGATTACGGTACTGTATAGACTATGTGAATATATAAAACGTGTTAAGGGAGATATGTGTAACACCTTAACGCTATTTTAATACTTTACTTTATTGTAGACACTATTATAAAAACGTATTGTACTACATAGTAGATAGTTTAACGGATCCTTAGGAGATGTGAATCTCGAACATCTCTTGAGTTACTGCACTTACGTTAGGCACTGGATAAGAGATGTCAAACCCCATAAACATCTCTGATGCCGTTACATGCATATTTACCGTTGATGTTAACTTACATAAAATCTTTTAGTTCTAACTTGAGTGTTTTGTCTTTTCAATTCGCTCGGGTCAACCTGAGCATTTCAGGATTTGAAGACTTGTTTCTGGAGGACGAAGACGAAGATTGTATTATTATTTACTATATTATTCCACTGCATAATACGGTTCCGCTGCATTGTCATTTATTTATCTCTGGTATGTGCAACTCTGATTTTGTATTGTGTAAGTATAATCAAATTTATTTGTAAAACAGCTTCACGAACTGTTATTTGATTATTATATTTTGTCATTCCGCTGCGAGATTATGTATTTGTTTTTATTTCTTTCTCTTTTTCTTATTTACCCCAATAACAATCTGCCTCTTTGTATGGTTTGAGTTGGCATGTGTGTGCTTAAAGCGTCCAAAAAGACAGGTCGTTACAAATTTTGAGCAATTACCATACACAGGTACATGGTCATTTCACATATGAAAAAATACATTATATAATTAGGGCCATGCTAATCTATGAGAAAATGCGTAGCAGGTAATGAACAATATGCTAGTGTTATACTCAGGGTATAGCCTCTTTAATAGTTATAACGGCCAGTCGAACGCCCTAAAATTCTGTTTAAAACTTTAAATACTATCATCTTGTGTTTCTTCATTATACGAGTACATATGCACGCCCAGGTGGGCCTGCATTTAACCACAATGTACATGCATTTTTATTTGTACCTGTGGAAGTAGATTTGATAGTAGCATCCCCACATTTGAACACCGCCTAGGCAGAAACCACTATTTTTTTGTTCTGATGCAATAACTTCTTCATACTAACTCGGAATCAGGCAAAACTTCGACCTATGAACTCCTACCTAAATTACAAACAATATGGTACACTCGGATACTTCATCTTGTGAACGCACACTGTAGTTCTCCAAGGGGACTGACAGTTTACTTAGAAAATAACATGGCACAACATACTCATATTTGAACTCCGCCTAGTGCAGAAGCCGCTATTTTTTTTATTCAGACTGCTATATTTTCTTCATACTAACTCGGAATCCGGCGAGACTTCGACAAATTAACTCCCACCGATATTACGGACAATATGGAACACTCGGATACTTCATCTTATGAACGCACACTGTAGTTCTTCATGGGGACTGACAGTTGTACTTAGAAAATAACAGGCTAACACATCCCCATATTTCAACTCCGCCTAGTGCAGAAGCCGCTATTTTTTTTGTTCGGACTGCAATAATTTCTTCATACTAACTCGGAATTAGGCGATACTTCGACCGATGAACTACCACCTAAATTACGAACAATACGGTATAGTTGGATACTTCATCTTGTGAACGCACACTGTAGTTTTCCATGGTGACTGACAGTTGTACTTAGAAAATAACATGTTATATCCCCACTTCAACGCTCACTGTAGTTCTCCAAGGTGACTAATAGTTGTACTTAGAAAATAACAGACTACATCCTCATATTTGAACTTTGCCTAGGAAAAAGCCGTTATTTTTTTGTTCAGACTGCAATAACTTCTTCATGCTAACTTGGAATCAGACAAAACTTCGACCGATGAACTCCCACCTAAATTACGAACAATATAGTACACTCGGATACTTCATCTTGTGAACGCACACTATAGTTCTTCATGGGGACTGACAGTTTACTTAGAAAATAACATGCTACCACATCCCCATGTTTGAACTCCGCCTAGTGTAGAAGCCGCTATTTTTTTTGTTCAGTCTGCAATAACTTCTTCATACTAATTCGGAACCCGGCGAGACTTCGACCGATTAACTCCCACCTAAATTACGGACAATATGGAACACTTCGATACTTCATCCTGTGAACGCACATTGTAGTTCTCCATGGGGACTGACAGTTGTACTTAGAAAATAACAGGCTACCACATCCCCGTATTTGAACTCCGCCTAGTGCAGAAGCCGCTATTTTTTTTGTTCAGACTGCTATATTTTCTTCATACTAACTCGGAATCCGGCGAGACTTCGATAGATTAACTCCCACCTAAATTACGGACAATATGAAACACTCAGATACTTCATCCTGTGAACGCACATTGTAGTTCTCCATGAGGACTGACAGTTGTACTTAGAAAATAATAGGCTACCACATCCCCGTATTTGAACTCCGCCTAGTGCAGAAGCCGCTACTTTTTTGTTCAGACTGCTAGATTTTCTTCATACTAACTCGGAATCCGGCGAGACTTCGACAGATTAACTTCCACCTAAATTACGGATAATATGGAACACTCGGATACTTCATCTTCTGAACTCACACTGTAGTACTTAGAAAATAACAGGCTACCACATCCCCATATTTGAACTCCGCCTAGTGCAGAAGCCGTTATTTTTTTTGTTCAAACTGCAATAACTTCTTCATACTAATTCAGAATCCGGTGAGACTTCGACCAATTAACTCCCACCTAAATTACGAACAATATGGAACACTCGGATACTTCATCTTGTGAACGCACACTGTAGTTTTCCATGGGCACTGACAGTTGTACTTAGAAAATAACAGGATACCACATCCCCATATTTGAACTCCGCATAGTGCAGAAGCCGTTATTTTTTTGTTCAGACTGCAATATTTTCTTCATACCAACTCGGAATCCGGCAAGACTTCGACCGATTAACTCCCACCTGAATTACGGACAATATGAAGCACTCAGATACTTCATCCTGTGAACGCACATTGTAGTTCTCCATGGAGACTGACAGTTGTACTTAGAAAATAATAGGCTACCACATCCCCGTATTTGAACTCCGCCTAGTGCAGAAGCCGCTAATTTTTTTTGTTCAGACTGCTATATTTTCTTCATACTAACTCGGAATCCGGCGAGACTTCAACAGATTAACTCCCACCTAAATTACGGACAATATGAAACACTCGGATACTTCATCTTCTGAACTCACACTGTAGTTCTCCATAGGAACTGACAGTTGTACTTATAAAATAACAGGCTACCACATCCCCATATTTGAACTCCGCCTAGTGCAGAAGCCGCTATTTTTTTGTTCAAACTGCAATAACTTCTTCATACTAATTCAGAATCCGGTGAGACTTCGACCAATTAACTCCCACCTAAATTACGGACAATATGGAACACTCGGATACTTCATCTTGTGAACGCACACTGTAGTTCTCCATGGGCACTGACAGTTGTACTTAGAAAATAACAGGATACCACATCCCCATATTTGAACTTCGCCTAGTGTAGAAGCCGCTATTTTTTTTGTTCAGACTGCAATATTTTCTTCATACTAACTCGGAACCCGGTACAGACAATATGGAACACTCGGATACTTCATCCTGTGAACGCACATTGTAGTTTTCCATGGGAACTGACAGTTGTACTTAGAAAATAACAGGCTACCACATCCCCGTATTTGAACTCCGCCTAGTGCAGAAGCCGCTATTTTTTTGTTCAGACTGCTATATTTTCTTCATACTAACTCGGAATCCGGCAAGACTTCGACAGATTAACTCCCACCTAAATTACAGACAATATGGAACACTCGGATACTTCATCTTCTGAACTCACATTGTAGTTCTCCATGAGAACTGATAGTTGTACTTAGAAAATAACAGGCTATATTTCCATATTTGAATACTATTTCTCTATTAGATGTAAAAGGGTATATTTGGAATTTCAAAAAGACATCGAGTAAATCTATTCAATGAATTCTCTTTATTAGTAGTAAAGATTGTGTCAAATCAAACTTATTTTATCTAAATTATGCACTAAATTTGACCACAACAACATAATTATTAGATAGCTTGTGCACATATGCCAACCAGATCAACAAAGAAGGTATATACACTTAATAACATGATTGATATAGTTGTTCAGGAAAAAAGGACTTGTTGTATTAGAAAAAGCATATGATAGAGCACCAGGAGATGTAATTTGGTGGGAACTAAGTAAAAAAACAAATTTCAACACACATATTAAAACTAATTTAACATACTTTTGGAAACTTTGAGATGAAAGTATTGTCTATATGTGGAGATGTTAGTAAATTTTCAGTAAAGGTAGTGTGATATGAAGGGTGGGTTTTAAGTTCGTATCTACTTGGAGTGGTTTTGGATGAAATACCAAAAGAAATTTAAAAAGATATACTAAGGTGCACGATGTTTGTAGATGACGTTGTGCAAAATGACATTGATTTCAATATGGACTCTATTTGTAAATCATAACGTTGAAATTTTGAACTGAAACGGAATTCTTCATGAATCGCAGATTCAAATGGGATTCAAATCGTAAATTATAAAATGCAACTTAAACCAAAACGCAACATAGTGAATTTTTTTTCTTCGCTGACGTATTAAAAAGGTTATTATACCAAATTATCCAGAAAATCAACTAATCAAGCAAACGTTAACACTGTAGAATAAACATTATTATTATACCATTTCGATTAGCACATCAATAAATATTTCAATCTATCACCGCAGAAGATTAGCTAATGCCAGTCCATTAAGTTTCATATTGATGATAAACATTATTATGTGCCAGATTAATCAATCAAATTAGAATAAAATAAAGCAGATTTTGGGATAATTATTGTAGCATTATTACTATAGCAACTGTACAAAAATAAACCAATAGCCAATCAAATTTCAGAGAGGAATAAAACAAATTATGAAGAGATTAATGAGAGTGATCATTATTGACCTCTACTGCCATCAATTATCCAAGTATGGAATAAAACAAATTGAACGATTAATTTCAATTTTGAAAAGGTGAAGTTTTAGGAATCTCGCAATTTGAATCAAAACGATGATATTTTCGATTCATCTAAATTCTACTGAATCATACATTTTTGCAAGTTGCCGTTCAAACTCATTTTTGAATCAAAGAGGGTGTGAGTCGATTTTAACCACATTTCAAAGCACACGATCTTGCGATTTTTGAAATCAATATTAATTGATACCTTGAAAGAAGGAATACGAAAAAATACCAAAAATGGGAAAAAACACCAGAATCAAAAGGTTTGAAACTTAGCATGACTAAAACCGAGCATGTCACGTAACTTTAGTATCAAAAAAAGATGATAATAAAATAAATATACACAATTTTAGTTTTGAAGAAGTAAAGTTTTTGTGCTCTCATGATTTGCTAAAGTAGGTTTGACTCGTGATTTGAAACAAAGTGGTGATATTTTTCATTCATTTACTGTATTATACGATTTGCAAGTTGCCATTCATACATTTTCGGGTCATATGGTATATAGAGTGTGAGTCGATTTGAATTGTGTTTCTTATCGCATGATTTTGTGATTTCTGAAACCAAATGCTAATTGATACTTTGAAAGAATAGTTTTTTTTTGAGAAATTGAGAAATGCGCTAGAATCAAAAGGGTTTGAAGCTTGATAGGACTAAAAATGTGTGTATTTTATGCAACTTTAGTATAAAATTTGGGGATAATAATACAAGAAGTATACAAATTGAATGGTTAATTTCAATTTTGAAAAAGTTTGTGTAATCTCGCGATTGCTAAAAAAGGGTTGACTCATGATTTGAATTGGAGCGATGATATTTTTGATCGATCTACTAAATTGTAAGATTTTTGCAATCTCTGATTCAAACTCATTTTCGAATCGTAGAGGGTGCAAGTTGATTTGAATTGTGTTTCAAATCGCATGATTTAGCAAATTTTGAAATCAATGAAAATTGATACCATGACAAAATAAATGAACAAAAACTAAAGAGACGGAAAGATGCGCTAGAATCAAAAAGTTTGAAAATTGCCATGACTAAAACCGAGTATATGACATGCACAACTTTAGTAGGAAAAGAATGGGTAGTAATACAATATACATATAAAATCGCATGAATAACAAAAATAGATGTTTGAATATTGAGGTTCAATAAGACAAAAATATAAATAATTAGAAAAAACATGATGAATCAAATTTACATAGGTTGAGTAAAATAAAGACAATTTAGTATCATTTTATGTGATAGGAAAATAATAAACAAACCAAAAGAAAACTTTTAATGAACCATGACTAGACCAACTGTATCATACAGATCAAAACGTTGTCCCTCAAAAAGATGCAACAATATAGGATAAATGTAGAAGAAATGAGAATGGTAAGATGAAAGAGTGAGAGAGATTAGAAGTGACGTCTATAAATGAAACAATGAAAGAAAGTAGATCTAGATGGTAATTGGTATGGACACATACAAAGAATACCAAGTGATGCACCAGCAAGGGGAGATAATATGAAGTTATATTTAAGAAGAAGAAAAGATCGAAACAGACAAAGGAAGAAAATATTAAAAATGACTTTAAAAAGTAAATTCAACTAAACATGTGACTATGATACAAAATTGTGAAAAAATAAGAATCATGTGGTCGGCTCCAATCATTTGAGAGAGAAAACAGGGATGATGATGATGATGATAAGCTTGTGCACATATGCATGGTAGAACTTTTGGAGAAGCTATATTTTTTATGATCCTAAAAGACAGCACATCATGAATGTCTAAGTTATACTATCTCTATCCATAGCCCTGAACATTTATTTTGTAATTTAAACAAAAAGCTTAGATAGACTAGCACCACTGTTCCAGTGGTTAAGCACTTCAGACTTTGGTGTGAAATGTCACAACTTCGATACTTGCCTTGCGTGATTTGAACATACATTGACATGTAGTATCTTGTATACTATCTAAAACTTGTAGTACTAATATATACTACCATCTAAGTACCCAATTTCAAAAAAAAAGCTTACGTAGTGTTTGATTTGAAAATGAGTTTTGTATTTTGCGTCTTCAATGTGTATTTTTAAAATGCATGAAAGAGAATAAGAGGGTGGAAAACGATCGATTTGAAAATTTGTTTTAACGTATAAATTTGAAAATAACTTTGCCTTGTTCTACTTTTTGAGAAAATATCAAAAACTATATTCTTCCTTTTGTTGAAATGACTAAGATTTGCCAACTCTTTTTTCTCTCACGTCATTTGACATACATGATAAAAACTCGTTTTCAAGCCAAACACTATCTTATCTTTTAGTTTTCTTTTAAACTCAATTAGGCATGACAATTAGACCTAACAGATTCCGACCCAACCTGGTGTATCTCATATATAATCGGATTGGGTTTTGTTGGTCCAAATCACACATTTCAAAATCTATACCTAATCCAAGGGTCGGCTCATTCGGATTAGATAATAACAGTAGCTAATGAGTTTTTTTGTTAGGTCAGTCAGGCCGGATCGGGGGTTTGATCGGATCTTTATGATATATTTTCACCCATTTCTAATCCGAGATCCTCCGAGTTCGGATCAGATATTGGTCTTGAAGGTTTGGTTCAGTTTGTCAACTCCAATTGTCATACTCAGTACATTCTTATCTCTTAGTCCTCTTTTGATTTTGTACGGGTGCATGATACATTGGGAGAAAATGACTTCTCGACAAACATAAATGCAAAATAAACAATTAACATAACAAGTTTAAAAATAAATCTGCCAATCCACACACACACCCCCACCCCCCCCCCCACACACACAATAAGAGCGAATTGGTTAGAAACCCACCTGTGTATTAGAAAGAAGGGGATGATTCTTGACACAAATTGCAATCTTTTCATCTCTCATCACACTATCAGAAGTCAATAAAGCTTCTCTTGGCACTTTAAGCAAAGCTTCCCCTTTCTTTAAGTTTCGAGCTGCACCCAATCCCCTACTGCATTTTATAACATCAAAAATACATGACCACGTCACAAAATCGTACGAAAGATACAAACTTTACAATTGAACTAAGTGATTAAAAGAAAGTACCCTCCTGCATTGAGGAAAGTTGAAATGAGAAGAGAATGACCCAAACAAGAAGAAGATGGAGAAGTGGCATAATCAGAATCAGATATCCCCATTTGAGTAGCCCATTTAAATAGAGAATTTAAATCATTTTCTTCCTCTGATTTTGCCATTTTTGAAGGCTTGGCTCTGGATTAGGAAAATGGAGAGATAGATCATTATGGATATGGCCAAGAACAAAAGAATGAAAGTACAGTACTAATGTTAGGTTTTGCATCAAAGACCATTAGATTTCTACAACAAATTATTATACAAAAATTAGTACACTAGAATCATATCATGATATAACAAAGGCATCAAATCATAGTCAACTAATATCATAGTATAAAATACAAATTAACCGATACCCACAAATTGCAAGTATGATCATCTTCTCAACACGACTGTATAATTGCTATAGCCCATGTAGTTTACTAACGCCATACCTGTTTTTGCAGTAAGTCCCTCCGCGATGGCTTTTCTTTTATTCTCTCTTGCAGTGGTAACAAGTAATACAGGACACTTTCCATCCAAATGAGCTTGGTACCATTGTGCAGCCACCAGAACAGCTGGTATAAAACATCAAGCGGTATCAGTAACTATAGAGCACAAGCAATGTATAAGATCATCAAAAGCTCTGGGGAAGTTTGTATTTTAGTAAATATGCAGACTGTATTATTGATTTACTGGAAAATGAACGGGTCTAATTAAAATGACACAAAGTTGAGAAAAAGGGGAGAGAAACATCACCAAACATCCTTGATAATTGAAACCTTAAGAGAGGGATGCTCTTAAGAATTACTTAAATTAAACTATAAGCTGACACATGCTTAAATATTACTTAAATCTCAAGGGAGGGGAGAATTAATTTGGGATCATTATATGCTGATGCATGCTTAAATATTACTTAAATAAAAAAATGCACTCTAAAAATAAGGTGTGAGATCTACATCAGGAAACCAGTTGTATTTTATGTGGGTCGCAATAGAAATGTGTTTGGAAAAAACAAGAAAGATAAATATATACCTATTTTAAAAGGTATGCATATTTATGAAAATTATTTGAACATATTAGGTTATGTTTCTACTCTGCATAATTAGTTATATCACAAGAGAATTATTTATTGTTCAGGTATCTTTATTTTATACTTCTCGATATAATTAGAAGAAAGTTGCAGCACTAGAACAGTAAGAAAAAAAGAAATCTGATAGCCCCACCATTATACAGTGGACAATGATCAAAATTTCTTATGTTGTGACATTTTACACCATTATTTAACCTTGTGATTGGTGACTTACATCTAATTCATATTTTAATCTATATATCTATAAGTCAAATCCAAATCAAATGCAATTTTAAATTATGTAAACTTATGTTTAAGTCATGGTCATCTATTCATATTTTGTAACACTTTTCTGGCAAATGACATAGGATGATATGAATCTCTTTGTCTGGTTTTTTCTTTTCCTTTGTTGCCACAAAAGTATGTTATATTATACATATGAATCTCTTTGAAAAAAGATATTAAATTATACAATTTAAAGATGAAAACGTATTTCTATTTAAACTTCTCAATAAAAGAATAGTATGTTTAAAATTAGATTTAATTAAGTTTGTGAAACTTATTTTTGTATCTTTCAATTTATTTCTTTGTTAAAACAAACTGTTTATCAATTGTTAAATTACTTATTTGTTATATACTTCATAAGTTAATATTTAAAGGGTGATATAATTTACACCCAGTTAAACACTTCTCTCACTCATTTATCCTCTCATCCATTAAAATACTTCATCCATCCACTTACACCCCCTTTTCTTTTTCTTTTTTAAGTTTTTCATAATAATAACATAATTTTTTCTCTCTTCCTCTTCAAACGATGAAACAAAAATTTCTTCATCTAAATTTTCATGCCACGTCTTTTTTTTATCTACTGCTTCCTTAATAAATGTGAATTCAACTAATTTGGTTATGATAATGGTGTTATTGACTTTAATCGTATATATATATATTTTCATTTTTTTCGTAAATTATGTAACATTAACTAAGACTAACATAGTAAAGAATAATTTGCAACTCAAATTTGGTGTTACTGTAAAACATAATAAAGAATCTATATTACTACTGCAATAAAAAATATCTAATCATTATTATTTTTGTTGTTATTTCAATAAGAAAAGAAAAAATACGATGAAACCACTTGTAATAAAAAGCAAAATGATACAGTCAAATATACTATAACATTAACGACGTCACGAAAATATTTATTTACATGTGTATTCTAAATATAATCAGATACCTTAACTTATCAACTCCTATTATGAATTGATAAAATATTTTTACTTATGTTGTTCATCTTTTTTTTGCACTAACTTTTGGTTGAAAGGATGAAAAATGTTTGAAGTTTATATTTTATTTTATTTTGATGTGTTTACTTCTAAATCATCTTTTAAGTTTAAGGTGGGTATTTAAAGTAATTTTATGATTTAATTTTATTAAAAGTTTAAGTGGCGTTAGTAAGTGTTTAGGTGGTTGTAAATAATAATGCCCTATTTAAACTTGATAGTCTCATATATAAAAGATCATGTTAATTGTAATTTCTAAAAGTAAATATTTAGCTATCTTTTTTTAACATGCATTTCTTTAGAAAGAATATTGAATATCAAATTTAACTTGGAATCAAATTTCCAATTGTACTTCTATACAAGAGGATATTACACATTTGAAACAAGATATGTATGTATATGTGTGTACATACACGTATGTATGTGTGTATTCAGAATCAAAAAGGAAATCTAAGTACTTTTATATAAAATTTTCAACTTCCTTTTTCTGAAACTAGAATAGAGTATGCATAATATTAAAATTCCAAAATTCTATTTTGAAAATTAAAAGCTAATAAGATTGATTAACCATGAATTTTTTTTAAATAACAGAAATATTGTTTATGAAGATAGAGAGTTAAATAAATAAATTGAATATACGATTGTAAAACAAAACTATGAAGAATATATATTTTAAAAGAATCTTGTGGTATTAAAATGAAAATAGCATGTCAAATAAATAAAATATTAGGTATATGCTTGTAGGAAAACAGTGAAGAACATACATGTTTTCTTCTAAAAAAATCTTGTGTTATTAAAAAAAAAAAAAGTTACAACGTATATTTTTTTTCGGAGATGATAATCGAACTTGTGACTTTATAAAGAATAAAAATGCAATTTATTAAGAATGAAATTCGAAGTGGTGAGCTCATAAGACATGAAAGATATTTTAGTCAAAAGATAGATTCGAACTGGTGACTAGGGATGGCAATGGAGCGGGTATAAGATCCAAACACCATAGGTCCGCCCCTGTTTTGACCCGCCAAGACCCGTTCTTAAGAGCTCTGGGTGTAGGATCAAATCGAGGCTTAGCTGACCCGCCCTAACCGATCCGCACTAATGGGATCTCATAAAATTGCTTTATTACTATAATGATAATGATGATTTGTTGATTCTTTTATACATAAATGGTTATAACATGAATATTTTAATATTCCATTCAATAAGTTATATGATTTTTATGGTATTAAGTTGCATCACTAATAATTATATAATAACATATGCATGTATTTTTTGAACCGTTATGATACATCTCATTTTTAATAGTTTACTTATTATTGTAAATGCATTGATATCTATATTTATTGTATCATTTAGTGACAATCCCTCCTACAAATAAAATAAATAAATATATGTACATTAATACATAATTTTGGATGAATATGTAAAGACTCATCGGATGTTGGGGCGAGACGGATATACTCTGATCCGTATGGGTTCCGGATACGGGGCAAAATTCCAGATCCGCATCGGGTCTATGGGATGGATTTGAGGCAAGGTTAAAAAAAACCATGACGGGTCTGGAGCATCAAAAACTCACCCCAACCCACCCCATTGCCATCACTACTCGTGACCAATACATGTATATATATGGGAATTTTGAAAAGTTTACATATATACCAACAAAGTGTGACACCAAATGTGTTATATATATAGACACATACACACACAACTATTAATGTATGTATGCGCGCTTGTGTGTATGAAAACAAAATAAGGATGAAAGTTAAAGAGCAGAAAAGGAAAGAATAGAATATATGTTAAAAAAATTGGAATTATTGGTCATTCAAATTAATTTCAATTTTAATGCAAGAGGTACAAATTACAACAACAATATGTTAAATTTACTATCAATCGCAAGAAAAACTAGAATACTTTTCAAGATTCAAGACACGCCTGTAGCAATGATATGATATTCTAACTAAATACGTACAATTCTATAATCTTTGATAATAAAAAGGAGAGTGTGATAGTCTAATTAATTTTAAACGTATCAAGCAGACTTTTATACAAGTTCACTGAACATATGTAGTTGTACTAACTAAGCACATGAGACGTGTGTGTATCATTTCAAATTAGACAATATTGTTTGTGTAGTCCTGACTAACAAGAAAAAATTTATCTGTAAAGAAACCAAGTTAAAGTAGAACACCAAATTTTTACAGCCTATTATGTATTTTCTCATAATCATCTAATTTTTTTTATATTAATTGTTTCACTCAACTAAATATGAACACCAATCCAGACCTATACAACCATAGGACAATACAGCTGGCAAAAGCCAGCCAAGGTTCATGATCCAAAGATCAAAAAATTCAACTTTTATACCTTCATTAACTACGCAAACCATCTCTACGTATGTTAGAATAGAGACATCCATGATAGTTTACGACTGGAACTTGGAACTTGATTCTTGAGGCAACAAAAGTTTGTCAAAAATCTTGTCATTTAAATCGCGATTCAGTTCGGATCTCTCCCTTTACGATTCGATTTATATTTTGATTCAAACTTAGCTAAAACCACAATTAAAAAATATACTAATATATTTGATATATTTATTTGGATTCATAATTCCAATTATAATGTTTTCAAAACAAAATAAAAATGGAATAATTAACAAAATTATGTTTTAAGTTTAGTTGTAGTAGAAGCTCAAAAATAAAAATCAATTTCAAAAGTGGATACAAAACTTAAAATATGGATCTTTTGAATCTACGATTTACGATCTGAATCCCGTTTTGATTTAAAGTTTGAATTTTACGATTTACAACCCATTTTGAAAACTTTGAATACAACCATTGTTATAAAAAAAATGAAAAAGAAGTAGTAGTTAATACAACCATCATCCTAGTAAGTCTTGTTAGAAACGACAAAAATCTTTCTCTACAAATTTAGTTAATTAGCTAACCATCGTATCTAATGGCATCACAAAGATCAAAGTATTAGATCTCCTTCATCTCGCCAAGGATCTCGTTTGTACACTTGGATGAGATGAAATATATAATCTTATTTATATCTCATTTAACACTCGTCTCACTCGAAATATTAAAATATAAACCGAAATCTAGACTGAAACATCAATCCGAGATCTCTTCCGATATCTATATAGCATGTTTTATATGAATCTACACAAAATTATCCTACTAACTATTATTATTTAATAACCTCTGTTGTACTGATCACTTTATATGGATATGGCATGGCTAATGACTTCATTTTTTATCAGTATTTAAACGAGAAGGAATCTTCACTTACTACCAAATTAACTAGCTAATACTCTTCCTAAGAAAATAAAATTAGTGTTCTCTTTCTAATGGAATAACCATCTTCCTATGCAACTCAAGTATGTTACCATTTTTGTTTTTATCTTTTAGATAATAATTTTAAAATATCTTTTAAATGACAATTTTAGACTCACAATTTACTCTTAGATAGTCATTAAGATGCGAGATGTGCAACTCATCTTGTCTGAGATCTCATGCAATACAAGACGTCCTATGCAGAATTCCCGAGACAATTCGTGAGCGAAATCCAAGATTTAAACCATTGACAAAGATTATATTATTTGGAGACATAAACATTTGTGAATTTCAAACAGAGAAACAGAACATCAAGATTTGGAAAATAACTAGATTTTGGAACATTTGGAGAATAAAAGTTCAAATCTGGCAGAATTTTTTAAACAGAGGAATCTATATATTGGAGAATCCATCATTTGATTCTGAATTCATTTTTAGCCATGTTTTCTCTGATATTAAAAGTTAAAACCCAATAGTGTATTTTATCCTAATAATTATCTTTGCTGCCAAAATACCAAATTCCCTACTCTTTGAAAATCCTAAATTTACTGCAAATCTCTAATCTCCGACGAACCAACATTCAACAACATAATTACAATTAAAAAACTATAATATAGTATTTACAATCCAAGAAAATATTAGAAAAAAAATTGAACAATGAAATAATTACCTTTATTCGTTTGGAAGCCAATTTTGCAAGCCAGTAGAAGAAAGTTTAAGTGAAGTAAACAGCACAGGTTTAGTGTAGTGACAACGGCACCATTTACGTTACGTGTCTCAGCTCCACATAGCCTATGATGCTAAAGGGAGCGAGATTGAAATGTAAAGGATGTTGTGGTTAATCTAGTGTTAAGGGTCCGTTCTTGACGAGATGCGGAAGGGGATTTGGGCGGAGTACTTGAAGGATAGAAAGGTAAGAAGAACATCAATCAACGATCGTGATGTTAAACGTTGATGACGCATCCAATGCAACATAATTTCTCCGCTCAGTCTATTAACCTCCGTTATTTTTTCTTCACGGTCAAAATATTAAATTTTTTATTCCAAGTATACCCTTTAATAGCAGTAAGACAATTGAGAAAAAATGCAGACACTCGACACACCACATTTCACGTGAACGAGGTTGTTGAACCAACCTCGTCCGATCAACACGTCGTTGTTGTCACAACCACGTTTGCGGCGGACGAGGTTGGTTCAACAACCTCGTTCGCGTGGAACGTTGTTGTTCACATAGAATACGACACAGACTCGCTTCGACCAAAATCGAACTTGATTAAATAAAATTTGATTTGCATAGAATTCGGTTAGCTAAATCACGTACTGTGCCGATGTTTGCTCCTTTTTTCCTTCTCCATGGCGACGACGACTGGAAAATTGAGCATGAAGAGAAGGGTTTGAGCTAGGGCTGTTATGGTAATGGTTACCGTTACCATTTCACAAATACCGTTACCGTACCATTTTTACTGGTAAGCGAAAATTGCTTACCGTTACCATTACCGATAGGCTGGTATACCGAAGACTGGTATACCGATAATCTGGTAACCGTTACAATGGTAATGGTAAATTACCGTTTATCTAAAAAAAGTTAGTAACATAACACGTATTCACACCATAACGGTGCTTCATTATACAATTTATAGTGTTACTTAATAAAAGACATAAATGAGAAAGAAGTGAAGTGTATTTAACATTATTTCACCTAGTTAATAAACTAAATTTAATCATTTGCTTGGTTTTAAATGCCTATAATAATGCATGTTACATGGATATACATGTATTATAAATTGACTGGTAAAATTACCGTTACCGCTGGTATTGAGGAAATGTTACCGATGATTTACCGTAGAAAATGGTAAATTTACCGTTACCATACCGATTAAACTGGTATACCGATTTCACTCGAAAATGGTAACCGATTGGCTGGTAATGGTAAGGGTTTGAGGGTTTGAGAGTGAACGATATGCTGAGAGCGGCGGGTTAGGGTTTGAGCACGAAGAGAAGCTTTTTTTTATATTATTTTTTACAGAAAGAGAATGGTAGTTTTGGAAGTAGACGGGGTGAGAAGAACAAAAGATGAGTTGGATTTTTTTTTCTCAAAACACCGGGGTGGGAAAAGCAAAATACGGGATGAGAATAGACGAACCCTAATTTCTCAACTTTCTTCCATTGGTGTTAGGAAAGCTAATTTGTCGGCAGTACTCGTCGCCAACGGTAAAAGGGTGATTATAGACTGCGAACAGTACCTTGGAGTTTTAATAAGTATCAATTTATTTCATATGCTCTTGATCGGGTCTGTTATCTTGTTTAGCCATAAACAACCGTGGTATCTCTTTTTATTTCCCTAAGATAAAAAATCACTTTCTTTTCGTCTTCTTAAGATAAAAAATCACACACTTTATTTTTTATTTCTCAAACCATGTTTTTGTTATACGTATCAATCTTAGAGTTATTGTCCATGGTTTTTTTTATTGTTACGTTACGATGAGTTTAATGATTTCATATTAACACAAATTTGAAGGATATAAATGTTAACTGTGTTGTAATTGAAAATTTTAATTATTTTTTAGATTATATTTTTCTTATACGTATCAACCTTAAATTTATTGTTTATGGTTTTTTGGTTGTTACGTTATGATGAGTTTGATGATTCCGTGCTAACACAAATTTGAAGGATATAAAGATTAACTATGTTGTGATTGAAAATTTCAATATAAATTGTTGAATTATAATGTTTTATCATACAATATTTATACCATTTTTTCTTATATTTTGCTTTTTTGTTGTTAGATGGATTGTACAAATAATAGAAATTTGAGAATGCTCTTGTCGTATCGAATGAATATGTGTTTGATAGTGAAAATATAGAAAAAGAAGATCGATAAAATGTTTCAAAAGGCATACAAGTTGACTGACAGACCATTTTTTAACCAATCAAGTTAATATTTATTTAAAATTTTGTCATCTTTAATACGATCGAAAAAATAAGTTTATTATTTTACTTTGATTTTTCGTGTATGTTATGTGATTTTTGTTGGGTTTTGAAAAGAAGTGAATTTGATTTAAAAAATAGGAAGGATGATTGTTATGTTTTGAAATATTTAGGTGTCTTTTACTTAAAATAAAATAATAGTTGATGTTAAGAATCTGAAAACCAAACTTTATATGGTGGCCTTTGGTTTTGGAAGTCAAAAGCATTTTTCAAGCTGTCAATAGTAGCACACAATTTATATTTGGCCAATCCTATTTGCATCTCCTTTCACACCTCAAAAAAACTTTTAAATTCTACTTCTTTTAGTCCACCTTTCACATTCACGCCTTTTTTGTCCTTTTATTTTCTTCCTTGTTTTTATTTCATTTTTATTTTGTTTCCACCAGGCTCGACGAAAGCTTGGATCGTAACAGCATCCACGTTCGAACTGGATGCGAGTATTAAGAACATCATGCCGACTATGGGCATGGGTTTCACTGATTCCCTCGCTTGACCCAGCGCGGGCTTAGTGCTTTCCAGATCGTCCATGGATAGTTGGGTACCAGTGAAAAGGCATGGATGGGGTGTTGCTATCATTCATGCTCGTGACAGACAAAGATTTACCATCCACGTCTGCTTGGGGCGGAGTTGTTGTTATCACTCACTCCCACAACGAAAGACGATGCCTGGAGCGCTTTTGTTTTAATTTATGGGTCTGGTTGTGGGTCATTTCATCATCGACGTAAAGGGCAAAACTAATGTAAAAATAATGTATTTTTTAAGAAAAAAAAGAGGGGCATGGAAGGAGGTTTATTGGGTTATATTTATTTATGAGTCAAAGTGATGCTATATAATATGTACGAGTGCTTGATAAAGGCGTATGGAAATTCAAGGCTACAAACATACACCAAGTTAGGCTTGTGGTTGGGCCGACCTTGTCATTTCAAAAATGAGCCGGGACAGTCATTTCAAAAATGGATTATTCAACTCACATATTTCTTTGATTCGTTTTCCATAGAGAAATTATTAGTATTAGGATAAATAATGATGGTTAATATAATTTGTACAAGCAACACGTTATTTATGATTGCAATACAATATGATTAATACAGACGTGACAACATGTTTGTATACAATAAGTTTTGACAAATATTATTTTATGCATAATTTATAAACCTTCATTCTATAAAAATCTAAATAATATAAAACGTTGGTAGTTGATGTAGTGGCTGTTTTAGAAATTTTCAATTATGAACTATCTAAATTTGAAAATTTGAAAATTGCTATGTCTTTAAGCTTGAAAACCTAAGAGCGTAATGTGCATGCATAAGCACAATAAGAACACTCCCAACAAGAGGCCAGTTAGTGACAAGCTTGTTGAATCCCGCCTTTTAGAGTTTTGATGATACAACGTTATTTATTTTCTACAGGATATTTCTGACAAGAAGACAACCTGCTACTAAATCAAGGATTGAAGATCATATCATCAAAGTAAAACCGTCGTTGTAAGTCTAGAAGACTAGAACATATATATAATATCCTTACACACACTCAAGTACGGTAGAAAAATATTTTCAAGAAAATCAACTTCTAAACAAAAAGCAATTTTCTGCTTTTCAAAATTGTCAGAACTCAGACATTTGACAAAATACACTAGACGTCCGAGTATGAAAATAGCTTTTTTTACTGAACCAGAAGTCAGATATTAAAAATCCAAACGTTTGGGAAAAGCAAATTTAGCCTAGAATACATCAGGATGATACTCTGTATAGATTCAATCGTCTGAATCAATTATTCAGACGTCTGAAGTGTTCTATATTTTTATTTTCTGAACTAAGTCAGATGTTTGATAGGTTCAACCAGACATCTGATGAGGGTATCAGACGTCTGGTTAAACCTATCAGACGTCCGACCCTTTATAATTCTGTTTTTTTAAGAACATAACTTATACGTCTTATCTTCTTATCCAGACGTCTTATTTTCTTATCTAGACATCCGAATCAAGTCCAAAATAAACGTATTTCTTTCTAGAATACATTCAAACATCTAACCAAGAAAATTTATACATCTGAACTATTTTAAACATTTTTTATATAACTAAACAGATGTCTAATCTTTCAGCTCAGACATCTGAGAAATAAAAAACGACTATATTTTGAACATGCACTTACTTTTTGAAAAAAAAGGAGCGTATGTTTGTATAAAGTTGTAATCTCTTGAAAGATCATCACCTTTCGACAGACTTCTTCATCTTTATAAATATAGACCAACTTTATTGATTGCATTCACCTAATTCTTATTCTCGAATCTATATTCTATCCATTGCTTTATGATTTCTAAAGTAATCAAATTATCAATATTTGCTTCATATATCATTGCATGTGACAACCCGCATCCAATGAGCCTGAATTTTTGCTAAATCAAAAACCTAAATCCACCAAAATACGGATCATTGGTATTTGGTATCCTGCAAATAAATAAATGCATATCAGAGCACTATCAATATAAACTCACAACGGAATAGTAAAGCATAATAAAACATATGATTACTGACTAAGGCTGACACCTTAGAACTCTAGTGTCCTTGTTAGTGTCGAGCATGCATAAGGAAATACGTCCTTCCACCGTTCCTGCCTTGTACCAGTACTTGTCCCTCTAAAACAATCATGTGAGTTATAATGAAAAAGTGGTCAATGTTATGTCTTTTAGTTTTACTTAGTCGTCTTGACTCCACGTATGCGTACGATATGCCCCATCTACCTTAGGTAGACAATATTACATACGTGTGAATATATATATATATATATGTGTGTGTGTGTGTGTGTGTGTGTGCGCGCGCGCGCGCGCGCTCCATAGTCTCCCTTTGGACCAAGATACTTCCCTGCTAGTATGTATAACTCAGCACCTTGTTAGTATTCATCATCAATGCAGTTTCACGTCCTTGTCGTCTTGCATACCAAGGAACTCCCGTAGGTCTAATAACGGTGCCACAATTGTTAGCCGTATCCTATCCATTTTGAAAAACCTCCATAAAAGGGTTATCTAGCCTTGCCCCAAACAAACGAGCAAACAACTGTGGCGGTGCATTACCTAAACGTGGTCTACACTAGTAAGAAGTGTAGCCGTTTAGACATAACCCATATCTTTCCGCTGACCACTTAGAAACGATGACGTTCTCGATCTATGTACAACTTCTACTCCTGAATATGGTACCAAACACACACTTACATAGCACCGATCCTTGCTCACCGTTCCATTTAGATCGCCTAATGCAATCAAGGTAGTACCCACTTGTTACTTAATACCTCCTAAAAGGTTAAAGCAAACTCTACTTGCCCTTTGACACTTCGATAGAGGCGAACCTTCCTACTTGGGCATCCCTTACCTATACGCGAACGTATATAATTCCACAAGTCCTACAATTGGATATGTCTCACATCAGTATAATATATACACAACTGCTGGTAGCCTCTTGCGGTGGGTTGACTTCTGTTGTGTAGTACAACCGACCTCGCATTCCAACCCATTTTAATGACTATGCCATTCTTATCTAAACTAGGTTATTAGCTAACATACTAATTCACACCTGTCATAAACGCATGCTTGAGGCTACATATATATCCATACTTATTTATTTACTATGCCTCCAATGTTCAATTGTTAATAACATTTTCTTTACTTTTTCGTGCGTTTACTTCATATTTCTTTAATGTCAATTTTTGTGCCATTTACCTCTTTCTTTAAAAGATCTAAATATTTTTTTCTATTTATTTCCTTTTCTCATTATTAAATCTTTATTTTCGTTCTTTTTAAATTTTGTTAACCTTCTTTATTCAATGGACTTGTCATTACTCTTGTACTTAAATTATTACTTGCCTTTGCTCATTTTATTACTTGCCTACCCTTTTTATCGCTTATTATTTGATTTCTATGTCATGTTTATTTGTCTTTATTTCTTTACCTACCTTTATTGCATTCATTAGCTTATATTTGGACTGTTATTTGTTATCATTCATACAAATCATTAATTTGTACTTAGTGATTTTTGCGCTTTAATACATTGGAATTACATCTCCCTTAAGGAAAGTTTAACACTATAAATTTCTGTATCTTATCCAAAAGAGAATTTGTGTTACGTTTGGAATTACAAGGAACTATCTTTTCATAGTCATTGAAATAGACTGTACAAAATACGGTATATATCCCTATTTTATACATGTCTTTCTTTTAGGCATATTCCTTGTTATTTCAAACGATATACTTTTACTTATGAATTTGAACTTGATAACCTATAGAAATTTACATTGCAACTTCCTACATTCCAATGAATTAAATACTAGTTAAATACCAATAATTTATTTTGATAACTTCTCATATACATTTACTGGCATAAATCATTTAATCTACTAATCTTGAACTACAATATAATTTATCAAATTCAGGGACTAATACTGCCCAATACTTTACAGATTCATATATATTGAATATTAAATTCAAGTTATCATCACATAATATGTAGGTTGGGTTTTAGATTTCATTACATGCATAATTAAGCCTACTACTCCAAATTAAATCCAAGCATATAAGGAATAAATCTACAACGAAATAAATCCAATATCATATAAATTTATATAATTTTCCCACTCACCTTTTTAGCTTTTCAAATCTCCAGATATAGTCCATGTTATTCAGTTTGGCTCCCCTTATTCTCTATATTTGAATACATATACCGCAAGAGCGTGTGTGTGTGTGTGTGTATATATATATGTCAGAAATCTAGATCAGAGAAGAGATTTGGATTTAATTTAGATTCGGATTTGGATTTACAATTTACCTTTGCTTTGACAATTTGATTCGACCCAATTTTTCTTCTCAATTATCATTTGCTATTCTCCACTTGGATATACGTATTTAAACTATAACTATATTTAGAATTAAGAATTTACGGAGAAGAAAAAATGGTAGAGCTCCGTCATCGATCCAGAAAATATAAGAAGATAAGTGAGTGGTTAAGCTCGTATTTATGGGGGTTCTATGCCAACTGTTAGATTAATCATTTTAAATTTGGACCGTTCGGCCTAGGTTAATTCACATGCGACAACACACAAGCGGTCGAGCGTTACCCCTTCACCGATCGACCACTAACGGTCGACCGGTCGTAGTAAGGGGTCGACCAGTTGTCGTTATATGTTAATTAATTTCTATGTTATGTTTAATTCCTTTTAAAACTTATTTTGTCCAATTTCGGCCGATCTATTTTAACATTGATTATACTTAAAGTTAAGCAACCGTTATTGTTAACCGCCATTAGTTAATTCGTTTATTTTCTTAATTACATATATAATTATTTCTGATTCGAAAACTTCAAACTTCGATAATTTTTTCGTTTGAACTTTGATCCGAAAACTTTATATATGAAAACTAATCAGAAAATCGTCAAGAACTCAATGATGCAAGTTTCGTAGCCAAAATCCGACGTTTGTAAAAATTCTATTTTTCAGCTTTACTATTTATTAATTAGTTTCTTCGTAATTAACTATCATTAAAATTATGAGGTGTTACATTCTCCTCTTAAAAGAATTTTATCCCAAGATTCCTCAAAGACATAATCACATAACATAGCGCGCAACCATTCTACATATCCATCCAATTAGTGTACAACCAATTTTGCAATCAATAGTGTACAAGTGTACGATGTACCACAACATATATAACATGTATGTTGAATAATTCTAAATCGGCACATCCTTTATGAATGCATTCTTTTAAAACAATTTTAAAAATATGATGCAAACAACCTATATACTGGCAGTTCTATATATTTGCAAATTTTGAAAATCAAAATCTTCTTTTTTGCATTTAAATTTTCCCACACTTCTACGGATAGAAGTATAGTTCAACCAATTTTACATCCAATCTCTACCATCCAAAAACCTAGCACACCATTTCTAACAACAAAAATTTTAAAGATCCGGTTTTCTAAACCTATATTTTTATGTCGGAAAAGGGTTTAGATGAAAATTTTCATATTCCTTCTCTTGTGTACCTATTCCACTGTACCTTGAAACTTTCTCTTTTGGCCCCAATTCATTTTCAATTTTTCCAAGTACAGTCCATATAAGAATTTTTTTTAAGTTCTAAAATTTTAAAACAGAGTTATTTAAAAAAAAGTTTTATTCACATATCGATAATGTATGGAAAAAGGAATCCCACAATTTAAATAGTTTTTTCCATCGTCACTAATTACCTTTTATTTTACTATCACTTATGTTGCACAGTAAAATTCATACTTGCTAACCCATCAGCTCTTTCCTTATGCTAAGCATGTGGCATTTTAAAAATAAAAAATTTTCCATTTTCTGCTCGAAACCTTTTCAAATTAAAATTTTGAAATAGTTTGAAGAATTTTAAAATTTTAAAAATTCCATCATCATTTTTTTAAAGACTTTTCATAAAGTAGTTTATCTCTAAAATCATGAATTTTGAACAAAACTTTCAAAAGTACAATATTTATTTATTTATTTCAAAACAATTAAAGGCACATCCTATGCAGTAAGAGTTTAGACAATGGTTTACTCCATAATGACTCTATTCTATTACACAGTAAATGTTAATTTCAAAAAACATTTATCATTTATAAATTTTAGCTTTTAATGCGTATGGATAGTGACCCGTGGCTCCACAACAATCTTTCCATGTCCTTCGCTTGTCAAATTTTATCTTCCAAAATTTTAATACTTTTTGGGACTTCTCTTTAATTTTCATTTAGTAGCTAATTTAATAAATTTCCTTATTTATTTTATAAACTTCCTGCCTTTTATTTATTTATCTTGCATTAGTTAAGTGTCCTTTATGAGATTTTCTTATTTATACGTTTCTCAATAAATATAACGCTCAATCCAGAAACAATAAAAATGAAAATTTCTCATAACATCATACGTGATTTATACAAACAGAAACAACTAATACTTACATCCCAACAGACCTAAAAAAAATAATTGCTGAAACCTGTCCTTCAACATCAACTGACATTAATGATGTTGCAGCCCTACCGCTTCTTACTTAAATTTAATGGATCTTTCTAACCTGTCATTCAAGCGTAACCGCATAACTTAACTTTCCTGTTTGACTTCCAATAATTAAGGTTCATCCATTACTTCAAATTATCATATCCACTTATGAGATAAACTATGCATCCCACATTGTAGTGGGTAAGAAGTATAAACTATACACATTTAGAATAACTCATTGGCAAATTGGCTTGACAAAATAATTTTTTCACCATTGATCTTGTCTTCCTTAACCTTTAATCTACCAACATCTTCTATGTGTGTTTGCAATCTTATTACCCTCTGTTACTATCTTCTCTTAACTCAAATCACTTGATAGTATTCTTGAATTTTTTATATTTACTTTCTTTACCCTTGATCTTTCTTGCGAGCATACTCTAGAACGCATAGAAGTGTACTTTGATAACATTCATTGTTCTATTATGGGTTCCTCTTATGGCCTGCACACATGTCTAATAAAACATTCTTAGGTCCTCACTAATATTCCCTACACTCTATGTGCAGTCCATATTGCTACTCTACGAGCATTCATCGCTATTTTATTCATAGCCTTAATTTTTACCATGTCTTACCTAGGCGATCATCTCTATCTACTCCATATAAAATTTTGGTTTGGTTTCTGCCACTTTTCTAAAATTAAAACTAAACAATTATGAAGTACTTAATTCCCAAAACTTCTACCTTTAAAAGTACAAACTTAGAAACATTTTATTAAATTCAAAAATAACTTAGTATCTTAACTTTTAAAACTATAATTTATGTGACGACCCACATTTTGGAAGGTTTAAATTGACAATAATCCACACATGTCCGACTTAAACAATCCGAAACATAGATGATCAATGAGGTTAATTAAGAAAAATAAGAAAAGAAGAAGAAAACAAATACAGAATCTCGCAGTGGAACGATAAAATATAATAATCAAATAAACAGTTCATGAAACTGTTTATACTATACATTTGATTATAATCTATACAATATTTATCAGAGTTATATATACATCGGGGATAAATAAATAATGCAGTAGACAACATGATGTAGGAATACTAATAGTAATAATATACCAAATCTTCATCTTAGTCCTCTAGAATAAATCTTCAATAAGCTGAAAAATTCAGGACTGACCCGAGCGTAATGAAAAGACAAAACACTCGAGTCAGGACTAAAATATTCTTATGTGAGTCAAATCGATATCACATATAACATGAGTGCCGTGGTGTCAGAGATGTTTACGGGTTTTACATCTTCTATCTGGTGTATAACATGTGTGCAATAACTCAAGGGATGTTACGGGATTTTCCATCTCTTAAGGATCCGTCAAAATATTTTTATGTAGTAGAATACGCTACATATATAATGTCTAATCAATAAAATAAATATTTTTCTTAACGTTAAGGCTTTACATTAATCCCCCTTAACGCATTTTTAAGCATTGGCATACAGTTTTCATTTGACACCTCCAGTAGCACGTCGGTAGTCAGTGATGCACCGTGATACAACAACACTAAACCAAAATCGTAGGGGTCTCGTGTAAGGATAAAAGTATGACAAAGCACGTGAGGCAATGCCCAAGGTAGGATATTACCAGTTTACCCTTCCCGACTGGTGGTAACCTCTAATGGCCCACCGCGTCCAACACTCCCAAAATCAGAGGGTGCGCACCAATCAATCACAATGTAAATGATGGAAATACGAAGAAGTGTGTCCGCCAGAGGTAGCTAGCCTCCTTGGCCGGTACAGTTCCTATTTTAGTCATTTCAAATTGACACAACTGTCAGGCCAATCCATCATCGTTCTCTATCTTCAAATCCAGCAAATGACGACAAATGCAACCACTTCGTTCTGGAGTCTCCTCTACGTACATAGTTATTAAAGTGGTTCCAATATTGATAGAGAGTATGCCAATAAGAGGCCCCGGTCTCTTTAACAACCGAACGTCGTTTTACTCACCGGTTGGTTCATTTACATTTCGAAAACAGTTCGTACTTGATATCAAAATATCATATTCGCTTCAAAAATCAAATCCATTTCGAAATCATCATATTTACTCAAAATATACCATTTCATTTCAAAATCATTTTCGCCTTAATATCCCTATTTCACTTCCAAAATTGTTTCGAATTTCAATTTAGGTTATAACTTCATTTTAACCCAATTCATATTTATATACAAGATTTAAATATAAACATTCCACCCTTTTGACCAGTTTGAATTTTTAGAAAATAGTTTAAATAGTTAAAATAGTTTAATAGAAAATAGTTTGAGTATTGAAAATGGTTTGTATAGTAAAATACTTTGGAAAATCAAAACAATTGGAATATTTAAAAAAAATAGATTTTTAATAGTTTATGTTATCCCGCCTTTTGGCAAGGCTGTGACACCAAGGATTTGACTAGAAACCAATGACAGTTCGTCTTGGAGATCGGTTATACGCAGGCTCACCATGGATATCGACGAATTTTGTCCGAGTCCGGATCAAGCTACAATTGACAAAACACGACGAGCAAAGCCATGGAAGTCAGCATTCCAAATTTCAAGTCAATCTGAGTTCATGTGCTCAAGTTATGATCGATGCAAGTTGGATAAAAACAGCCTCAACTTCGTATCCATCGTCTAGCCACTGTTCGAATCGATCGACCTCATATCCATCGTCCAGCCACTGTTTGAATCGATCGACTTTGTATCCATCGTCTAGCCAGTTGCTTCGTATCCATCGAGAAGTCCCTGTTCGTATCGATCCATATCATCGTTATTCGTATCGATCGGGCTACTAGTGTTCGAGTCCATCTAGCCACTTCAGCTTCGTATCGATCGACCGGAGTCATTTCCAATCGATACGAACAAGGCCACGCAGTTCACTTATTCCATGTGTTCTCCATCGATACGAACAGAGCTCGTTGCATCGATGCGAACGAGGGTCACCTTCCATCGATTCGAACAAGACAAATGCTTCGATACGAACAAGGCGAAAATCCTAGAACGACTCGATCAACTCGGTGTAGAAAGTGGATCGATCCAAAGAGTGCTCGCCACATCATCACCTGGGCACGCACAGCCATCGATTCGAACAAGATCGAGTCGAAATGATCGAGTCGAACCAAACAGCCTGCCGAAAGTCTCCATTTCGTATCGATCATAACTCGAGATCCATAAGTCCAAATGCCACCAAATTTTCACAGGAGCTTACACACGTGCTAAAGAATGTCCACACCAAGTTTCGACTCCATTGCATAAAATCCTGATCGATACGAAATTCGTTCGTATCGATCACGGATCGAGCCGAAACTTCGTGGGCTCGGTCGCGTGGGCCCGCTCACGTGCCAGAAGAAGTCTCCCAAGATCTGAGCGAAATATCAGCCTCCTACACCTATAAATAGACCCCCAGGGCCTACAGAGAAAGGATCTTCTTGATTTTTGAATTCCCTAACGCCCAGACTCTGCCGGATTCAACTCTAAACTCCATTGCTGTTGCTGCTAATGAATCTTACTGCTGTAATTCATTGTTATTTGCTGTAACCTGCTGCAATCAGTTGTAATCATCAAAGAAACATCAATAAAGTAATCAATTTCATAGTGGACGTAGGAATTACGCCGAACCACTCTAAATTCCTTTGTTTCTGTGCATTTTTTATCATTTAAATATCTGTTTTTGGAGTTTTTGTTAGATAATCCTCTTTTTCCATTTAATTTCTTCATTTTATCCCTTCAAAAACTTCCGAAGAGTGTTGTGCCCAATTTTGGTACAAACACTTTATACTAAAATAATTTATTTGAAAATAGTTTCAAAGTCAAACCGATTCAATTCCTAATTTCCCGATTCAAATCACTTTAAATCTCTATTTCGACTTAATGGACTCAATTCCTATTTCAAGTCGAATTTTACTTCGATTCCAAATTAATTTCGATGTCAATTCCAATTTCAAATTAATTTCAATTACAATTCCAAAATATTTTCAATTTCAAATTTAAACCATTTTGATTTATATCAATTCCGAGTTCGATTTTCAAAACATCGATTCAAAACTCTTAAATCAAATTTACCTTCAATACCCAATTTAAAATCCAAATTTTCAAATATAATTCAATTTCAAAATATCATTTTATATCACCTTTACTTAGTAATATTCAAAGTTCGAATAAAAGTCCAATCCTTTAAATCAAATCAATTTCTGAAATTTAAATCATATTTCGATTATAACTTAAAAATCTCAGCTTCAATTATTTAAAACATTTTGTTTACCAAATTTAAATTTCAACATTTCGAGCTCCAGTTCGAAAACAATTCGATTTCCATAAATTCAATTTTTATTTTCTTAAAATCAGATCATTTAAATAAATTTCAAATTAAAAATTTTAAAATCATTTAATTTAATCAATCTGGTGTCCGTATATAATTTTTCTTTCCTATGGCCAAGTTAATACATAGGTATATATCGATTTAATTTCGATTTAATTTCAGGGATGGATATATATCATTTCAATCCAAAATACATAGGTATATATCATTTCAACCTATTTCTTAATTTATTCGAAATAATTCAATTTACTGTCACGTACCGAAATTTTCGACTTTCGAAAATTCGACATCGATACTCACTTTATCGACTGCCGAGCAATCGAGTGCCGGAAACTCCAATAGTGAGGGTTTTAAAAAGAAGAAAAAGTAGAAGAAGAAGAAGATAGAAGAGAAAGAGAAGAAAGAAGAACAACAGAACAACATCAGAACAGAAAACAATATCAGAATCTCACATATCGCAGCGGAATAATATATAATAGATAACACTAGTCTTTTAAAAACAAAGAACTATATCAGTTTATACATACATCAATCAGAGTCATATACAACAATGGACAGTTATATAAACTTGTCCTCATACAGAATACACAGCGGAATAAATACTATCAGATACAAATACTACGTCTCGCCATCCAGCTTGCTTCCAAAGCTCCAGAATATCCTGATAACATAACTCTAGGCTGCCCGTGTGGAAATTGGTGGGCACCCAGAGTTTAGAAGGGAAACAATAAACTCCGAGTCAGTCATGGTGACTGGTGTGAGATCGTAAAACAGTTTATCTTTAAAATAAATAGCAGAAAATTTTAAAGTCAATTCGCAATGCTTTTGGAAAATGAAACTACCATAAGACCTCCCGCCACACACATAATGCAAACGCAGAATTGGAGGAGATTTCTTCTTATGATAGTCAAAGATGCTTACTACGCAAAATCAAATCATTTTTGATATTATTATTAGTGCATAGTGTAGAAATCATTTCGAAAGTATAATATTAATCTTAGCCAGCATAGGCATTCCGCACTTATGCCTACTATAGCTACTATGTTCAATAGCAGGTTACTGCCACATTCCATAGCAGGTAATACAACTAAAACCGTACAAGTCTCATATTGTTTCTTTGGATTTCCAACAAATGGTTAGGCTAAGGAACTTCCTTTTCCACGATGGGTACGTCCCTGGAATAGACGACCCGAGAACCTAACCGGATCTCTGCCAACACAAGGCCGGGTTACCTCTGCAAAAATAGGTAACTACTGACACGCGTATGCCATCCCCCGATCGTAACCGATCTTCCCGAGGATCCCCGATTTCCAACAAACCACATAGATAATAATGCAGCAACCACATAGGTTAAGTATCTGGGCTCCATACCATGATACCACCTCTATCCAGAAGGAATGACATACACTAAGGGGCGCTACTCCCTAGAACCTTGCCGCATCCTTCCTGTTTCGACCATTTCCGGGGTGTGAGGCTCGATGAAGTCTCGTCCACAAAGCTACGCTTTCTACAAAGCCCTGCTTCGGGTCAAACAAAATGATCAACCTATGATCACAAAGATATAAGATCAAACAAATGATCATATCGCAAATGATCAAACACTGATCATTTCACAGCAACACTCAGTATGCCACGTTACCAAATTGGGAGTATATCGCTGATAAATTTCAACTACATCACCTCTGAGCTCGTACGTCTCAGAGAAGGGTGTTAAGCTAAGAGAATAAATTCTCCGCCACCAACAGAAATGTATTTGAAAGAAATCAGCTTTATATCTCAATCTGTAACGTCAGACACACAATCCATACAAGTCTGTTCCGGGATCGAACAGAACCGAAGGCACTTCTCACGAAGCCCTTGCATATCCGGATAATTTTCAATCACGTCAGGACTTCCCGTCACTAAGGGTGATAAAACCTCTAAATCGGAGATCAGCCGATGTAGAGTAACTCGACGGTAATCCTTCCATTTTCAAAAATATCCGGTCTTCAACACCGGTCTTCGAATGCAATTCATAACGACGTATCACATATTCGGAATGGGTTATACGACCCCATGGTCCTTTCCCGGCTAACCCGAATAGTGAGCGTTTATTTAAAAAAACAAGTGTGGCATTCAATTTCATCCAATTCACAACAAATACCATCTAAAGGTAATTATCGATAGTCGGTTATTTAACTATCAATAAAGATGCGCAACATCATCAGATTCCAAATAATTTTCCAAATTATTTAATTTCCAAAAATATCTTTGCTAGATATATTATTTCCACACTTCAATCATTTGAAAACAATTTCAAATCAACTTCCACATTTCAATCTATCTTTAAAAGATAAAATCTCAAAATAGTTCATTTCATATTGGAAAAGCATTTCCATACTTATTAAATAATAAGTATTTCACAATCATTTATTTTCAACACTTGGAAAATATTCGATATACTTAAATCAAAATTAAGTATATATTTCATCCTTTAAGGAAATCATTCTCTTTCACAAATTTTATTTGAGTCAAAACGAATGTTACGTAGAACATCGTTACGACAACTCAAAATCACTAGTATAGGGATTCGAAACTTAGATAGATATATAAATCCCAATACTATATAAAAACATTTCCTTTCGGAAATCATTTACTATAACAACAGTGTTATAGTCCATCATTTCCTTATTCCTCGAAAACGTCTATTTCAACAATAAATGTTGAAATCTATGATTTCGATATTTAACACGTTTTAAAAACATCTTTTAAAACAATTACTTCATTTCGTAATATCACTTTTCCAAAACATATCCATTTTATTTAATAATATATTCACTGTCCAAAATCGTGAATATACTTCGTTATCCAAATTCAACATTCCTACACGTTTTATTTAAAAGCTTATCCACTGTCCAAAATCATGGATATAATTCCTTTAATTAACTTCTACAATTCACTTATCAAAATAGGTGATTTCGAATTTATAAACAACGTTTATAAATCACAATTTTATATTTTATAACTACTTCAACTTATAAATTCCTTTTATTATCCAATTCAATTTATAACTCAATTTTCTACCAAAAGTCCATTCTATAAGTTAAACACTTATAATTCGTTTATTTACAAAAATCGTTCTTTTAGGACTTCACAAATCATTTATTCTGTCCTTTATAAAACCCATTTTAACATCATTTAAAACGTCTTTAAAACTCCTTTATAATTTCATCACTTTGATTTATAAAAAATCAAATTTTATAAATCTTATATATAGAGCTTTCATAATAAATTCAAAAATCTCTATTTAAACCATTTTATAAATAAATTGGCTTTTATTTCAAAAACGACACTTCGGTTATATTTCACTAAAAATTATAACTTTTATAACTTTAAAATTTTACGTTTATAAATCGATTCAAAAATTCCATAAAACGTATATTTTCAAAAATCACTTTAAAAACCCTTTTAAAGTAAAAGTCGTTATTTTTACATTTCAAAACTGAATCCGATGATGCAACAGCATCAATTAGTCCATCACAACAGTCAATATCATATATCAATATGATAACAGAATATATATCAATATCTGTAAATAAGTAAATACAGTTGAGGAATCCAGTTGGATCCCTCCAACCTGTTTCCCTGCATCCAAAGATGTTAGCACAATACCAATTCCGCTCCAGTACGGAATTATCGCGGTATATGGGTTTTATAAAAAAAATCCGCTTACTAACGGCGCAATAGGGTCTCATCCGCTATACGAGGCGGGAAATCAATCAATCCAATATATATAGATATACCCTACTATATCTAATACCACATCCAATAGCAATCATCAATCAATAAATAACTGCAATCCCAAATATATTTTGAGTGAGAAAAATCTCACCTTAGCTTTTTAATTTGCAATCCATTCCAATTCTTCTTTCGTTTTTCTCGACTTTAACCTTGTATAAATAATTTATACAACTTATCAATATTCGATATGATCGAACAATTAATTTTCGTTTTCAATTGTTTTAAATTAACAAATTTCTCCTTCAAAAATTTTATTTTGAGTTTGCAACAAAAATAGTATAATTCACTGATAGTTTCGTCTAACCCAATTTTTGTCTTTAAAAATTGTTTTAACTAAAAATTAAATTTAAACTAATCTTCTTTTAATAGCTTAAATTAACTTATCCTTAAATTAATTTATCCAACTAATAAAAATAAAACAAATTTCTTTTTCTTACTAAAAATTATATTTTAACTAATAAATTTATAAGTCAAAATTAATCACTTAAATACATTATTTCAAATAACTGGTAGATTTTTATTTCATCTCAAAACTACATATAAACAACAGTAAATTTTTTCTTGACTGTTACAAATTATTTTCTTCAATCTGTATAGGGTATAAAAATTTCACGGCGTATATTCATCTTTACATATGTATATAAATAAACTTTAAATCGAATAAAATAAGATAATTCACCTTAGCTCTCCGATGACGTCGACATCACAATCGACTTCCAGTGCCTCGCGAAACCTTAATCACTTCGACCACTAAATCGCGACCATGCCACTTGAACATGAACACTGCCTAATCCCAGATCTGCAGCCCAACTTCGAATGCCACCGTGATGATCGCTGTCCCTTACGTGCCCACGCACGCGATGCTTGAAATCGAGCTCCCCAGACATTGCCGTCGCCACCAGCATCGGTCGCGAGCTCCATGCTACTGCTGATCGCTTTGCTCACATACGCCTCGACGCTGCTCGAACACGAGCGAACCCCACTTGACAGTACTCGCGAACGAGCCTCCAAACTTGTGAACCATTGCCGTGCCTCGGATGATTGCTGCCTCTCCCCTTGTCACGCGCGTGTCTGAAACTCCAATCGCCATCGCGATTTAAATCGAGGCAGCCCTAGCCTCGCTATCGATCAATACCTCGTGAAACTCCTGCCTACACGCGTGACAAATCGCGACACCACCTCGCAATTGCCTTCATCCCCCAGCGCCTCCATACATCGCCGCTTCCACGCCCTAGCTTCATCGCGACCTCGAGTCGAACGAACGAAGGTTTCGATTTGAATTTTGATAAGAGGGATTGAACTGGGGAGAACGGCTTAGGCCATTTTGTTTTTGATTTCGTGATTTTGAATTTGTTCACCATTTTTTTCTCGATCAGATGTTTTGAATAGACAAAGGAAGAGGGGGGGAACGAAATAATGTTGTTTTGTACGAGAGGAGGCAACTAGGTCGACGGAAATCAGATAATAGGGTGGCTGATGTTTGAAAGGAATTTGACCGGTGAAATGATACAAGATATTTACATTAAAACGATATTTATTTTCTAGACGTTTTACTCTCGTACGATCACACGACAACTCCAATCACTACAAAAATCGATAATAATACAATATTACGGATCCAATGGAACTGTTTTCGTCAAATTCCGAGACTGCGCCTCGGAACGCTATTTTTTAAATATCGATTCAGACGATTAAATTTCAAAACTGATCAAATCGATTTAAATTTCGATTCTGAAGCTTCAATCATCTTCAGTATTATCATTACGAATTTTAAAAGCTTTTGAAATATTTTTCTTTGGCTTTAAATTGAAGATTTAATTTTTTATTCAACTTCCAATAGATTAAATTTTTAAAGTTTAATCGCAAATATCAAAGTTGAATCGGGGATTCAAATTAAAACACCATTCAAATATTTAAAATTAATTAAATATTTTCAATTTAATTTGTTCAAAATTCTGGGTCGTTACAGACTTCCCCCCTTAAAAGAATTTCGTCCTCGAAATTTCAAGTTAGAAAGAAAGGTCCTTAACTCGTCTACTATTTTTCAACATCTAATAGTTTTATCAAATTATCGAAACAAATCTTTCTACTAAAGATTCGTTATTAATCCAACCAACTTTCTAAACATTTTCAAAATCTTCAAACATCATTGTTTACTTCAAAATTCAAATTTAAATTCAAATTTAAACTTAAATTTTCAAAATTTTCTCAAAAATTTTCTAACACTCGAAATTTTCAAAAAATTTCGCCAGCGTCTCCTTTGCGCGGCTAATACGGTACGACTACAAAACGTCCCTACGGACTCTCAGATTTCAAAAAGAAAAGAAAAAGCCAAGCGGCTAGACAAGAAAATCATCAAATCTCATATTGAAATTCAAATACTTACCTTTTGTCGAGCAATTCAAATTCTCTTCAAAATTTAAAATCCCAATTCCTTTACAATACCTGTATATCTACTAGCCATTATATCTAGTTACAGCATTCAAACCATTTTGCACATTTTATTACAAAATTTTCAATATAAACTGCTTATACATCTTTAAATTCGCTATTGAAGTTACATATTCAATTTCATTCAATTTTTCATTTCATTTTCATTTGAATTCAATTTTATCTTTAGTTCATTTCATTTGCAATTGATTCCATTAAATCTAATTTGCATTACATATTTTCATTCGGTTTAGTTTATTAACCAACAACTTTCATTCATAATTGCTCTTTTTAGATTAGTTTTAGTTACTAATTTATTTCAAATTCCAATTCACTTATTCAAATTTGTTTTCAACATTCAGTTTCAATTCCAATTTTATCTTCATTTATAATTATTCAATTCAATTTATTGCCTACAAATTCGAAATGAATTTTAACATTCAATTTTATTTTCTCGCATTTGCCATTGCAAATTTATTCAATTGTTCACAAATTCTTTTATTTCAATTTGAACTTTTATTTCAATCAGATTTCAAATATTCTATAAGTTATCAACTTATTTTTTTTATAGTATTCCAGAGTCTTTTCAACATTTCAAAGCCATTTTGAAAACAATTCAAATTATCCTTTGAATTTTCTAAAACAAAATCCAAATTTTTTTAAAACAACTTTCATTTAAAACAATTTGGCAGCAATTCCTCTTTTGGAAACCCGAAAATGAACACCGGTGATGTCATGATCATCATCGGAATTATTTTCCAGCGACCGAAAAGAGTTTAGAGCTTTTATCCTTCCAAAATACTTTTCAAAACCTTCGAAATTCATTTTCAAATCAAAAATGATTTAAACTTTCCAAATCTCCAAAATTTTCAAATTCCTTTCAAAAACATTTCCAAAAACTTCTCTGGAATTCCGTTTTAAATTATAATTCACATTTATAATTTACATTTACAAATTTCGTTCGTATATGAATTCATTTCCTTATATTCTTAATACATATTTAAATTTCCATTTGTTAAATGGATTTATCTTCAAACTTTGGTTGTTATTTTTAATTTCTCATTCAATTTCAGATAACAATGATAATGTTTCAATGTTATTACTTCTTAACAACCAAACATCCATATACTATAATAATTCATAGAAAATTATTTCTTTTCTATACAAAAATAGTTTTGGGCAAAATTATTTCATTTACCCCATTTAAAACAATACTATGTCGTCTTGCCTCGTTTAAGTGTTTAGAAATCTCTATCGATAATATGGCGTCCCACATACCGACCAAAATTCATAAACATCTCAACGGATAAGCAAACACAATATAAAACATTTTTATATTCACTAACAAATACGCGCTCGTATCTATTATTACACTCAACTTATTCTAGAGTACTACTGACTCTATCTCTAATGAGTAACACCCAACAGAGCAGGGTTGTCGCTTAACCATATGCTCTGATACCACGCTGTCACGTACTGAAATTTTCGACTTTCGAAAATTCGACATCGATACTCACTTTATCGACTGCCGAGCAATCGAGTGCCGGAAACTCCAATAGTGAGGGTTTTAAAAAGAAGAAAAAGTAGAAGAAGAAGAAGATAGAAGAGAAAGAGAAGAAAGAAGAACAACAGAACAACATCAGAACAGAAAACAATATCAGAATCTCACATATCGCAGCGGAACAATATATAATAGATAACACTAGTCTTTTAAAAACAAAGAACTATATCAGTTTATACATACATCAATCAGAGTCATATACAACAATGGACAGTTATATAAACTTGTCCTCATACAGAATACACAGCGGAATAAATACTATCAGATACAAATACTACGTCTCGCCATCCAGCTTGCTTCCAAAGCTCCAGAATATCCTGATAACATAACTCTAGGCTGCCCGTGTGGAAATTGGTGGGCACCCAGAGTTTAGAAGGGAAACAATAAACTCCGAGTCAGTCATGGTGACTGGTGTGAGATCGTAAAACAGTTTATCTTTAAAATAAATAGCAGAAAATTTTAAAGTCAATTCGCAATGCTTTTGGAAAATGAAACTACCATAAGACCTCCCGCCACACACACAATGCAAATGCAGAATTGGAGGAGATTTCTTCTTATGATAGTCAAAGATGCTTACTACGCAAAATCAAATCATTTTTGATATTATTATTAGTGCATAGTGTAGAAATCATTTCGAAAGTATAATATTAATCTTAGCCAGCATAGGCATTCCGCACTTATGCCTACTATAGCTACTATGTTCAATAGCAGGTTACCGCCACATTCCATAGCAGGTAATACAACTAAAACCGTACAAGTCTCGTATTGTTTCTTTGGATTTCCAACAAATGGTCAGGCTAAGGAACTTCCTTTTCCACGATGGGTACGTCCCTGGAATAGACGACCCGAGAACCTAACCGGATCTCTGCCAACACAAGGCCGGGTTACCTCTGCAAACTAGGTAACTACTGACACGCGTATGCCATCCCCCGATCGTAACCGATCTTCCCGAGGATCCCCGATTTCCAACAAACCACATAGATAATAATGCAGCAACCACATAGGTTAAGTATCTGGGCTCCATACCATGATACCACCTCTATCCAGAAGGAATGACATACACTAAGGGGCGCTACTCCCTAGAACCTTGCCGCATCCTTCCTGTTTCGACCATTTCCGGGGTGTGAGGCTCGATGAAGTCTCGTCCACAAAGCTACGCTTTCTACAAAGCCCTGCTTCGGGTCAAACAAAATGATCAACCTATGATCACAAAGATATAAGATCAAACAAATGATCATATCGCAAATGATCAAACACTGATCATTTCACAACAACACTCAGTATGCCACGTTACCAAATTGGGAGTATATCGCTGATAAATTTCAACTACATCACCTCTGAGCTCGTACGTCTCAGAGAAGGGTGTTAAGCTAAGAGAATAAATTCTCCGCCACCAACAGAAATGTATTTGAAAGAAATAAGCTTTATATCTCAATCTGTAACGTCAGACACACAATCCATACAAGTCTGTTCCGGGATCGAACAGAACCGAAGGCACTTCTCACGAAGCCCTTGCATATCCGGATAATTTTCAATCACGTCAGGACTTCCCGTCACTAAGGGTGATAAAACCTCTAAATCGGAGATCAGCCGATGTAGAGTAACTCGACGGTAATCCTTCCATTTTCAAAAATATCCGGTCTTCAACACCGGTCTTCGAATGCAATTCATAACGACTTATCACATATTCGGAATGGGTTATACGACCCCATGGTCCTTTCCCGGCTAACCCGAATAGTGAGCGTTTATTTAAAAAAACAAGTGTGGCATTCAATTTCATCCAATTCACAACAAATACCATCTAAAGGTAATTATCGATAGTCGGTTATTTAACTATCAATAAAGATGCGCAACATCATCAGATTCCAAATAATTTTCCAAATTATTTAATTTCCAAAAATATCTTTGCTAGATATATTATTTCCACACTTCAATCATTTGAAAACAATTTCAAATCAACTTCCACATTTCAATCTATCTTTAAAAGATAAAATCTCAAAACAGTTCATTTCATATTGGAAAAGCATTTCCATACTTATTAAATAATAAGTATTTCACAATCATTTATTTTCAACACTTGGAAAATATTCGATATACTTAAATCAAAATTAAGTATATATTTCATCCTTTAAGGAAATCATTCTCTTTCACAAATTTTATTTGAGTCAAAACGAATGTTACGTAGAACATCGTTACGACAACTCAAAATCACTAGTATAGGGATTCGAAACTTAGATAGATATATAAATCCCAATACTATATAAAAACATTTCCTTTCGGAAATCATTTACTATAACAACAGTGTTATAGTCCATCATTTACTTATTCCTCGAAAACGTCTATTTCAACAATAAATGTTGAAATCTATGATTTCGATATTTAACACGTTTTAAAAACATCTTTTAAAACAATTACTTCATTTCGTAATATCACTTTTCCAAAACATATCCATTTTATTTAATAATATATTCACTGTCCAAAATCGTGAATATACTTCGTTATCCAAATTCAACATTCCTACACGTTTTATTTAAAAGCTTATCCACTGTCCAAAATCATGGATATAATTCCTTTAATTAACTTCTACAATTCACTTATCAAAATAGGTGATTTCGGATTTATAAACAACGTTTATAAATCACAATTTTATATTTTATAACTACTTCAACTTATAAATTCCTTTTATTAACCAATTCAATTTATAACTCAATTTTCTACCAAAAGTCCATTCTATAAGTTAAACACTTATAATTCGTTTATTTACAAAAATCGTTCTTTTAGGACTTCACAAATCATTTATTCTGTCCTTTATAAAACCCATTTTAACATCATTTAAAACGTCTTTAAAACTCCTTTATAATTTCATCACTTTGATTTATAAAAAATAAAATTTTATAAATCTTATATATAGAGCTTTCATAATAAATTCAAAAATCTCTATTTAAACCATTTTATAAATAAATTGACTTTTATTTCAAAAATGACACTTCGGTTATATTTCACTAAAAATTATAACTTTTATAACTTTAAAATTTTACGTTTATAAATCGATTCAAAAATTCCATAAAACGTATATTTTCAAAAATCACTTTAAAAACCCTTTTAAAGTAAAAGTCGTTATTTTTACATTTCAAAACTGAATCCGATGATGCAACAGCATCAATTAGTCCATCACAACAGTCAATATCATATATCAATATGATAACAGAATATATATCAATATCTGTAAATAAGTAAATACAGTTGAGGAATCCAGTTGGATCCCTCCAACCTGTTTCCCTGCATCCAAAGATGTTAGCACAATACCAATTCCGCTCCAGTACGGAATTATCGCGGTATATGGGTTTTATAAAAAAAATCCGCTTACTAACGGCGCAATAGGGTCTCATCCGCTATACGAGGCGGGAAATCAATCAATCCAATATATATAGATATACCCTACTATATCTAATACCACATCCAATAGCAATCATCAATCAATAAATAACTGCAATCCCAAATATATTTTGAGTGAGAAAAATCTCACCTTAGCTTTTTAATTTGCAATCCATTCCAATTCTTCTTTCGTTTTTCTCGACTTTAACCTTGTATAAATAATTTATACAACTTATCAATATTCGAAATGATCGAACAATTAATTTTCGTTTTCAATTGTTTTAAATTAACAAATTTCTCCTTCAAAAATTTTATTTTGAGTTTGCAACAAAAATAGTCTAATTCACTGATAGTTTAGTCTAACTCAATTTTTGTCTTTAAAAATTGTTTTAACTAAAAATTAAATTTAAACTAATCTTCTTTTAAAAATTAACTTATCCTTAAATTAATTTATCCAACTAATAAAAATAAAACAAATTTCTTTTTCTTACTAAAAATTATATTTTAACTAATAAATTTATAAGTCAAAATTAATCACTTAAATACATTATTTCAAATAACGGGTAGATTTTTATTTCATCTCAAAACTACATATAAACAACAGTAAATTTTTTCTTGACTGTTACAAATTATTTTCTTCAATCTGTATAGGGTATAAAAATTTCACGGCGTATATTCATCTTTACATATGTATATAAATAAACTTTAAATCGAATAAAATAAGATAATTCACCTTAGCTCTCCGATGACGTCGACATCACAATCGACTTCCAGTGCCTCGCGAAACCTTAATCACTTCGACCACTAAATCGCGACCATGCCACTTGAACATGAACACTGCCTAATCCCAGATCTGCAGCCCAACTTCGAATGCCACCGTGATGATCGCTGTCCCTTACGTGCCCACGCACGCGATGCTTAAAATCGAGCTCCCCAGACATTGCCGTCGCCACCAGCATCGGTCGCGAGCTCCATGCTACTGCTGATCGCTTTGCTCACATACGCCTCGACGCTGCTCGAACACGAGCGAACCCCACTTGACAGTACTCGCGAACGAGCCTCCAGACTCGTGAACCATTGCCGTGCCTCGGATGATTGCTGCCTCTCCCCTTGTCACGCGCGTGTCTGAAACTCCAATCGCCATCGCGATTTAAATCGAGGCAGCCCTAGCCTCGCTATCGATCAATACCTCGCGAAACTCCTGCCTACACGCGTGACAAATCGCGACACCACCTCGCAATTGTCTTCATCCCCCAGCGCCTCCATACATCGCCGCTTCCACGCCCTAGCTTCATTGCGACCTCGAGTCGAACGAACGAAGGTTTCGATTTGAATTTTGATAAGAGGGATTGAACTGGGGAGAACGGCTTAGGCCATTTTGTTTTTGATTTCGTGATTTTGAATTTGTTCACCATTTTTTTCTCGATCAGATGTTTTGAATAGACAAAGGAAGAGGGGGGGGGGGGAACGAAATAATGTTGTTTTGTACGAGAGGAGGCAACTAGGTCGACGGAAATCAGATAATAGGGTGGCTGATGTTTGAAAGGAATTTGACCGGTGAAATGATACAAGATATTTACATTAAAACGATATTTATTTTCTAGACGTTTTACTCTCGTACGATCACACGACAACTCCAATCACTACAAAAATTGAAATCCGATAATAATACAATATTACGGATCCAATGGAACTGTTTTCGTCAAATTCCGAGACTGCGCCTCGGAACGCTATTTTTTAAATATCGATTCAAACGATTAAATTTCAAAACTGATCAAATCGATTTAAATTTCGATTCTGAAGCTTCAATCATCTTCAGTATTATCATTACGAATTTTAAAAGCTTTTGAAATATTTTTCTTTGGCTTTAAATTGAAGATTTACATTTTTATTCAACTTCCAATAGATTAAATTTTTAAAGTTTAATCGCAAATATCAAAGTTGAATCGGGGATTCAAATTAAAACACCGTTCAAATATTTAAAATTAATTAAATATTTTCAATTTAATTTGTTCAAAATTCTGGGTCGTTACATTTACAGTTTTATATACTGTAAATAATATACATGATCTATTAAAATAAATAAACATCCAAATCATCCAAAATATCAACCAATAGCATCCATCGCAATCAACATCCAAATCAGCCAATAATTCACAACAATTTCATAGTTATCAATATCAGGTAATTTACTGGCAATTAAATTCCAATTTCAAATTTAACTGTCAATTTTAATACTTACAGTCAATTCATATGTCAATTTCATTTTCAAATAACAGTCAATAAAATTAGATAACTTCATGATTCAATTTTAACGAACATAAAAATATTATAGTACTCGTGAGCGTTAAAAACACTCACCTTTTATTTTTTGCTGTCGCTTTCGCGTTTTGGTTTCGAATAAATTCAAATGTGTTCAAATTTAACTAAAAATTCTGCAAGCTCTAAATTCAACCAATCTGATTCCATAGCAAAGATCTTGTTAATACGAACCCAACGCGACTGACCGCGTTGGATTTGGACCTAAAGCAAACGAGTTACGCAATTTATAAGAATTTGAATTTTAAATTAAATAATTTAGATAACTTAACTTAAATTAATTCAATACCCAACAACGAAGCCAGCCCATAAACGAACGAGCCGGCCCAACTAACTACATCTTCCCCCATTCCTCAAACTCCCCTATGCATGAAGATAAATAGAGCCATGGCCGTATCCCCATCGTGCACGCACACCACCGTGCCTTCCACAAGGCACAAAATTCGAAACAAACACCACCATTCAACTTCTCTTCTCGATCTCCATTAGGCCATCACCACCAAGTCGACTCCGCTCCCTTATAGCAAAATGCGATTTTGAACCTCCGTGCACAGTAAAACATCGCGACTATCAACATAGAGCCGCACATCACCATTTCTTGTCAAAAGTTGCGACTCTCGATGACAAACTCAACTCCCATCTCCGTAGCTCGAATCGAGGACCATTACTCATAAATCTCAAGCCCTAGCTCGAACCCACTTGCGTATCTCACTGCCGCACTTCAATTTGTGCATACTAGAGGGAAGCTCTCGCTAAACTAGGAATTTTGGAGCTTGTTTCACAATTTTTTGTTTAGTAGAATTTGAGAATTTGATTTATCAAAGTTTTCTTTCCTTTATTTTTTCTTCTTTCTACTTTGCCATGCTGTGATTTAAAGAAGAGAAGAGAAATGTAGATAGTGGCTGTAGGGTGGCTTGTACAGGAATAGGGTGGCTGTGATGGTAAGTATGTGGGCCGATGTGAGAGAATGTGGGCTGTGGTCAAAATCAAGAATATATATTATTTAAATTCGAAAATATCAGGCTAAAATTTTCGGATCCCAATCGAGGCGTGCCACCAGGCGTTTATAATGTTATATCCCTATTCTAAACGCAATGGAACAAGTTTCGAGTTCCAGTTCGATAGTATGGAGAAGATAACTTTTTGAACCCAATAAAAATATTAAATTTTCGATATAAAATTTAATCCATTTCAATCCCGTACGACCAAACGATAACTCCAAATGCTACAAAATTTGAAACCTGATAATAACACATTATTACGGTGACACTAGTTTCGTCGAATTCCGAGACTGTGCCCCGGAAGGCTTATTTTTATATGTTAATTTAAACGAGTTATTTTTAAAATCGAGTAAATCACTTTTCAATTCAATTTAATTTTTATTTACCTTCATTCTTATTAATAGAAATTTAGTAAGCCTTCAAATCTTTTTTGTCCAGCTTAAAACCCAATGTTCAATTATTTAAATGATTTTCAAATTTTAAATTATACAATTAAATTATCCAATTAATCACTATTTTTGAAATTCAAGTTATTTAATTTATAAAATTAACTTTTTAATATTTAAAATTATTTAAACATTCCAATTTTAAATAATCAAAATTCTAGGTCGTTACATTTCTACCCCCTTAAAAGAATTTCGTCCCCGAAATTGCCATTGTAAGAAGAATGGCCCCAAACCCATTAACTTTCCCAAAACTAATCAGTTGAAACAACTTCCCAAAATCAATTTGTTGAAACCACAATATCATTTTTACTAATCCTCACATTTATCCATAGATTCCAAATAATATTATTTACTCAATCATTTCAAGTTAGAATCCAAAATCAAATTTTATTTATTAAAAATTTTCTAACTCCTTAAATTTTCGAAAAATTTCACCAGCTTCTCCTTTGCACGGCTAGATCGGAACAACAACAAATCACCACTACGTGCCTAAACCGTCAAGAGAAAAACAAAAGCCAAGTGGCTTAATCACCATACCATCAAATTCAAACAATAATTTAAATATGTACCTTTTGTCGGGCAATCAATTTTCTTATGAAATCAAAATCATCAATTTAGCCCTTGATTTTAATTATCTGCATCTTATTTACCAATGATATCTAATCAAATAATTCAAAATCATATTAATTTGCAATTTCAATTTCTAATATTTGCTTTACCTAGGCCCGTATGATGTACATATATCATCCGTACGCAATATCAAATCCGATCGCTCACTCGATCACACAATTTCACTTCCGAACTAGTATCGTTCACACGACACTCTATTGCGGACTTAGATCTGGTTCCTTGATCAGAAACCGTTATTCTCCTTGCATAGACATATACTATGATATAGAATACCAAAGTCAAATTAAAATCCATATCCAGGGTTCGCCGTCGAGAATCGAGTGGAAAAATCCTAACTCGAATCGATAAAGTTACCTCGAAATTCTATGCTCGAATCTGGATCAAACCGTTATGCGAATAAAATAATGTTCGTACAACATACATATTAATTTCCAACACCAACTTCCTTTTATTCACATTTATTCTATTCAATTTTAATTTTTTTTTACTTCAGTTATTCACATTTACTTGATCTGCATTCAATTATCTACTTAGTGTACTCTTTTCCAATTATCTCTTAAGAATTTTCTCATCAATTATTCTTAAGTCGATTATAAACATTTTTTACAAAAGTTCTTATGTTTATTTCCACTTCACCACTTAGGTTTATATCCATTTCTATTCAAATTCAATTTCGATTCCATTTAACTCAATATATCCTCCAATTTCAATATTAAATTTTATCAACCATATCCCAAACCATATTTAACTCACTAACTAAATTAGTTAGTTCAATTAGCCAATTCATTAATTTATTTCAATGTCAATCAACTCCATTTTCAAAAATTATTTCATTTAACCTAACTTAGGCTAAATTTTCAAATTTCACCTTAACTTAATTCAAGTTAATTTCATTCTACAGTTCAATTTATTATTCACATCCAGCAATTTAACATTGTTTTAACTTGTTAATTTTCAAATTTTATAAGCTATCAAACTTATTCTCATATTCTATAAAACATTTTAAATCAAAATCCTGAAGTTTAAACACATTGTTCTAAGTATTTCAAACTATTTTTGAAATCATATATATATATATATATATACATAGACACACACAACCCCTCGGTATATCAAATTATTCTTTTGAATTTCAAAACCAAAACTAGTTTTACCCAACAATTCCAATGGTAGCTATTTCTCCTTTGGAAACTTGAAAATGAATGTCGATGATGCTGCATTCATCACCGAAATTATTTTCCAGCGACTGAAGTGAGTTTAGTGCTTTTATTCCCTTTAAAACCCTTTTATAAACATTTCAAAAATATTTTCCATTTAATATCTCTATTATTCTCCCAAAACCCTTTTGAAAACAATTTTCAAAACCAATAGGATTTAAATTTCCAAATTTCCAGCCTTAAACCCTTACAATCATTTTTATAAACCATATTTATATAATATACTTCAGGAATTTCATTTCAATTTCAATTTATAAGTTACATTTACAAATCATATTTTCATAATTCCATTTTTTTGTTATATGAAATTATTTCTTAACTCTTAATCTTGCTTACATTATAATATCAACCTTTATTAGAACACAACAACAACAAATGATAATCAAATATTATCATTCCATAACGTCCAAGCATACCATATAATAATAATTTCTGAAAAATTATCCCTTTTACATATAAAAATAATCGAGGTAAAATTATTTCATTTACCCATTTTTAAAACAATACCATGCCGAACTGCTTTGTTCAAGTGTTTAGAGATTCCTATCAATAACATTATTTACTCCAATTGACCAGAATCCATAAGCCACTCAACAAATCAACCAACATAATATAAAACATTTTTATATTCACTAACAAATACACGTTCATATCTATTAATACACTCAAACTCATTCTACGGTACTACTGACCCTATCTCCAATGAGTTACCGCATCAAAGCTAAGGTTATCACTAAACCAAAGCTCTGATACCAACTGTGACGACCCACATTTCGGAAGGTTTAAATCGACAATAATCCACACATGTCTGACTTAAACAATCCGAAACATAGATGGTCAATGGGGTTAATTAAGAAAAATAAGAAAAGAAGAAGAAAATAAACACAGAATCTCGCAGCAGAACGATAAAATATAATAATCAAATAAACAGTTCAAGAAGCTATTTATACTATACATTTGATTATAATCTATACAACATTTATCGGTGTTATATATACATCAGGGATAAATAAATAATGCAGCAGACAACATGATGTAGGAATACTAATAGTAATAATATACCGAATCTTCGTCTTCGTCCTCCAGAATAAACCTTCAATAAGCTGAAAAACTCAGGACTGACCCGAGCGTAATGAAAAGACAAAACACTCGAGTCAGGACTAAAATATTCTTATGTGAGTCAAATCGATATCACATATAACATGAGTGCCGTGGTGTCAGAGATGTTTACGGGTTTTACATCTTCTATCTGGTGTATAACATGTGTGCAATAACTCAAGGGATGTTACGGGATTTTCCATCTCTTAAGGATCCGTCAAAATATTTTTATGTAGTAGAATACGCTACATATATAATGTCTAATCAATAAAATAAATATTTTTCTTAACGTTAAGGCTTTACATTAATCCCCCTTAACGCATTTTTAAGCATTGGCATACAGTTTTCATTTGACACCTCCAGTAGCACGTCGGTAGTCAGTGATGCACCGTGATACAACAACACTAAACCAAAATCGTAGGGGTCTCGTGTAAGGATAAAAGTATGACAAATCACGTGAGGCAATGCCCAAGGTAGGATATTACCAGTTTACCCTTCCCGACTGGTGGTAACCTCTAATGGCCCACCACGTCCAACACTCCTAAAATCAGAGGGTGCGCACCAATCAATCACAATGTAAATGATGGAAATACGAAGAAGTGTGTCCGCCAGAGGTAGCTAGCCTCCTTGGCCGGTACAGTTCCTATTTTAGTCATTTCAAATTGACACAACTGTCAGGCCAATCCATCATCGTTCTCTATCTTCAAATCCAGCAAATGACGACAAATGCAACCACTTCGTTCTGGAGTCTCCTCTACGTACATAGTTATTAAAGTGGTTCCAATATTGATAGAGAGTATGCCAATAAGAGGCCCTGGTCTCTTTAACAACCAATCATCGTTTTGCACACCGGTTGGTTCTTTTACATTTCAAAAATAGTTCGTACTTGATATCAAAATATCATATTCGCTTCAAAAATCAAGTCCATTTCGAAATCATCATATTTACTCAAAATATACCATTTCATTTCAAAATCATTTTCGTCATAATATCCCAATTTCGCTTCCAAAATTGTTTCGGATTTCAGTTTAGGTTATAATTTCATTTTAACCCAATTCATATTTAAATCCAAGATTTAAATATAAACATTCCACCCTTTTGACCAGTTTGAATATTTAGAAAATAGTTTAAATAGTTTTAAAATAGTTAAATAGTTAAAATAGTTTAATAGAAAATAGTTTGAGTATTGAAAATGGTTTATATAGTAAAATAGTTTGAAAAATCAAAATAATTTGAATATTAAAAAAATAGATTTTTAATAGTTTATACTAAAATAATTTATTTGAAAATAGTTTCAAAGTCAAACCGATTCAATTCCAAATTTCCTGATTCAAATCACTTTAAATTTCTATTTCGATTTAATCGACTCAATTCCGATTTCACGTCAGATTTTACTTCTATTCCAAATTAATATCGATGTCAACTCCAAATTAATTTCAATTCCAATTTCAAATTAATTTCAGTTACAATTCCAAAATAATTTCAATTTCAAATTTAAACCATTTCGATTTATATCAATTCCGAGTTCGATTTTCAAAACATTGATTCAAAACACTTAAATCAAATTTACTGTAACGACCCGCCCTTCTCTGCCCAGAAAGACGCATCATTATGAAGAAAGAAAGGGATAGAAGAAGAAAAGAAAAGAAGAAAGAACAACAACACATCAGAGATCTCACAGCGGAACGAGAAATATATTATATCACATAAGATATTACATAGTATCATATACATCAGAGTATACAATTTATACAACACAGAATAGACAGTTATAAACTTCTGTCTATTATACATCACAAGTACATTAGTACAATACAACATACACAGCGGAAACTCTATATATCTACACGCTGAAGCCTCCTGCTCCTCAGCTCCTCCAGTATTCGTCAAGACTAACCTGAATCCCTCGACTACTCAATACAATATTGAGTACCCAAGAGTTTAATAAAACAGAAAATAAACACTTGGGTCAGACATGGGTCTGGTGTGAGTAAACGGTTTAAATTGCTTAACTTTGAAAACCTTTGAAAACAAAAGTATCACGTAAGACTCCCCACACATAAACATGCGTAAGTTTTTACCTTACGCTAACTAAAACATTTGATAGGAAATCCAGTTATATTATAATAGGGTCTAGGGTTTCCAAGTAAAATACAGAAATAGCTGAAATGCTTACATCTCACATTCCAACATAGTTGGGCACAACTAATACGTACGGCACTTATTGGAGTTTGGATTCCATACAATGGCAGGGCTACTGGGGTACCGCCCGTCACAGTACGTGGCCTAGATCACCGTACCGAGGAGTACGCCCGCTCCCCTGCAACACAAAGCCGGAACCATCCCTTACTGGATAATTCCGAACAAGATAATCCCGTAGTTGGCGCGACCAACCACACACTAAGCCGAATAAAAGAAAAGGGACCTCTAGACAGGGATCTATCTTGCTCTCAGTGGGTGCTACCCACGAAACCTTGCTGCACCTCCCCTGTTTTAGCCATTCCTGGTTGATGAGGCTTGAGGTTACGATTACCTTTAATCAGAACATATCACTTAGAATGCTCATCGTCCGCCTGACGATGTGTTGAAAGCATTCAATCCATACAAGTTCGTTCCGGGTTCGAACGAAACCGAAGGCATTATCTCGTTACACCCATTTTGGAATCACCCTCAGAGTTAACGACAATAACCCTTGCACTCTGAATCTTCATCTTCACTTGAGATTCACGACCTATCGTTAATTTGGATCGATGTGGTATTCGGGTCTCCAGACCTGGAATCCCGGTATACGGAAACCCGATCCCGGTCTCATCGAAATCCAAAACGTATCTTTTAAGGCCAAGTTGTTTAAAGGTTTAAACAATTTAACTTATCTATATTCATACAGATAGATAATTCACAAATCACAATTGATAATCACATTATCAAATAAACAAATGATTCATAACAAAATAGGTAATCCATATCAACATCACAATAGTTAATCTATATTACCATCATAATGCAACCAAGCATTCATATCACACCACATTACTTATCTCATTTCTGAGATTACATCCATTCAAGACAAATAAATGTCATCCATTCTTATATAAGCAATGATTTACTTAATCACAATATAATTAATTTAAAATGAATTAAATAACTATCTTTATCTTTAATTAATTTAAAGTGAATTAAATTAATTACTTCATTTCTTAATTAATTTAAAGTAAATTAAATTAATTACTTCATTATAAGTCTTACTTATATAATTATTAATTAATTACAAATAAATTAATTAATAATTTTCTAATTATCCTCTTTAATTAATCACCTTGATTAATTATACTTTAATTACATTTAAGTAATTATCTTTAATTAATTTCACAAATTAATTATTCTTAATCAAATACAGTAATTGACCTTTAATTACTTCATTAATTAATTAATTATAATCAATTACTTTAATCCTTAATTAATTAAAATTAATTAGTTGTCATTTGATTAATTAATCTTAATTAATCAACTCTTAATCACATCATTAATTATAAACTAATGATCCCTAATTACACCTTTAATTATTTATTAATTACATTAAGTAATTAACCTTTAATTAAACCATAATTTATTAATCACCTTTGATTAAACTTAACCAGTAATTAACTCTAATTAATTATCTTCCTTAATTAATTACTTTTAATTAATTATCTTAACAAATAATTAATTACCTTATTAATTATCCTTAATCCTTTAATTAAATAAATTATTTAATTAATAACACTAGGTAATTAGCCTTAATCACTTCTTATTTAATTACTTTCATAAAATAATTATCCTCTAATTACTTTATTAAATATTTTATCTTTACTAAATTACATCCAATAATTATTTCTTAATTACTTCATCAAGTAATTATACTTAATTAATTATAAGTAATTATCTTTAATAATGACTAGTTAATTACTTAGTTAATTATTTAACTAATTATTTAAATAAATGAACTAATTTCTTAATCCTTATATTTAAAAGATCTTAATTAAGAAAATCATTATCTTACTTAAATTATTATCTATTCTTAAATCATTTTATATAAATGAATTATCCTTATTAATTTCACATATTTATTTTCTTTAATAAATCAAAACTCTTAATTACTTAAGATAACTCCTTATTTAAAATTAAACAATTACAACATTAAATTTTAACCTTTAAAATCTTTGAAACTTTACAAAGTTATTCAATAAATTTTAATACAAAGATTATTTTGAAATCCACTTTCCTATTCTTTTAAAACTTACTTATTTAAATTATTTTAAACTTGTTAAAACAATTTTCTAGAAAAAAACAATTTAGTTAAATAGTTAAAATCTTGTTTTAACTTTAATTTAAAACTCAGAATCACTAAAACAAAGTTTCTTTTGTTTTTAAAACATTTCTTAAAATCTGCTCTCATCAAAACCCGAGTAGAACGATCAAAAACTCGAAGTATCACTCGCGTCACTCCACTACTTCCCTGCTTCGAGAAAAATGCGAGTATCCCCGAACGAAAACTCGTGACCAAGCTTCTCCTCCAAACCCAAAACCCAGATGCACACGAACAAGCTCGTGCACGTGCACGCCACGTCTGAACGTCGACGAACTCCGATCAGTCCTCCGGCAAGTCGCTCTCGACCTCGTCATCCCATCGCGTAACCCAGAAACTTCACCTTGATCGAGAATCGAATTTTGATCAATCGAACCCATCCGTTCGAACGCCATTGCCAGGTAATTCGATCGCCGCCGATGATCCTCGCCACGAGATGCCACGTGATCCTTCCCTAGTCCACGTCGCAACCTCCCGCACCTCCAGGACCCCTCGCGATGGACTTTGATAGCCCCTCATCGCCGCGAAACCCAGATGAACATTAACGACAAAACACAGGGTCTTAAACCCTAATCCCTCAATTTCCGATCAACCCTTTCCTTAATAAATTCCAAATTTATTTTTCTGATGAACTTCATCGTCCCCTCATCCTCCATGCTCAAACCCGGCACCCAGATCACCATGGTTCGCCTCAAATTGCCAATTAAACCCAAAACAGAAAATTCGAAAATTCTCTTTAATGTCCGATCTAAAAATCATGATACAAGTTTCATAAATCATGGTTTACTATTTGCAATTCAATGATGAAATCAAAATTAAAAATTGAAATCATAAAATTTTGACCCAAATTAGGATTCACTGTCATTTCAAATATTTATATCAAATTATTCAATTTAAAAACCTGAAATCATTTTTAGATAATAGCTTACTTGATTACAGACAACTTCTATTTACAATTCATAAGCTAATTCGAATTTAGAATCAGGTTATTGAATTTATTATAAAATCTGAAACTGTTTTTATAAACACAGTAATCATTTTATATTTATACAGGCATTTCAAGACGCCCAATTCAAACATGCATCCAATTTAACTCAATATTCCAGAGATCATCATGATGATTTTCATTCACCAGAACAGGTTGAAACCAAGTTTAAGAACTGTTTTTAAAATTTAAGTTTACTCTCCAGAACTTATAAACAGAGAAGCAGATTTTTGTATATATATAGGCATACAAACATTTCAGATACATAAACATGCATTCATATCATATTACTAAGTAACACATAAAACATCCATCACATGCATCCATCACAACAGATTTTTAAAACTGTTTTTAAGTGAAAATGTTTACTCACCTCAAAGAACAGAGAATAGAAGCTGTTTTCCAGGCTTTTGAATTATCATCTACATGTTGATTTTTGAACTTAATTTCTTTTGCTTAGTTGAATATAGACTTGCGGTTGATTTCCTTATTCTGAACTTCAGTTTGTATGAAGATTTTAAACTGATGTTGAATTTTGATCTCCTGTTTCTTTGATTTCCAGCTTGCATTTGAATTTCCAGTTTTATTTCCAGATTTACATCTTCTTTGAATTTTTAGATTCGAATTATTTTAGTGGAGAAAGAAATGAAGATAATCTTAACTGAAAAATGAAAACAGATTTTTCTTCTTTCATAAATTTTTACAACTTTAATTATCAAGGAGAAAATAAAATAAAATAGATAAAGCCACTTGTCCTATTAATTAGCTTACACATAGGTTTGCAAATTACAAATGTCTTCACACCACTCTAATATGCTAACAAATATACATTCTTATTTTAGTTGATTTACTTAAGCTATACCTATGTATTTATAAAATATTTACATGTATATAAAATGTATTTATCTTTTATAAATAAGCTTTTAGATTTTAATAAATGTACACATGTGAGAAACAATTATTTAAAACAACTTATGCTTTAATCAAATATTTATAACATATTTATAAATGCTTGAGAAATTGAGTTTAACTCTATGTATATTTTCACAAACCTATTTTGACTTATATTTGAATTTTTAAAAATGAAAGAATCTTAAAAACAATTGAACTTCTTAATTTAAACCTTAACCAAAATAAAACTTAAAATATATGTTTATAATAAATAAGAAATTATTCTTGTTATTTAAATCTTAAAATATCATTTTCAAAAGTATTAAACCAAATTACAAATTATATATATATTAAAGTTTGAAACATCTTATTAAATTCAAATTCAATATTCTTTCCATTCCAATATATACAAATATATATATTTTAAATGGAAAATATTAACATTAGCTTTATAATTATCATATTGAATTTAATACATAACTTCAAATAACAATATATATATATATATTCATATATATTGTAATTTGAATACATAGTTTTATTAAATTAAAAGATTCCCTATTCATAATATATATATATATACCAATATATATATACATTATAAATATAAAACATTTATATAAGTTTTAGAAAGATAAATCTTCTCAATTTAAAATTGTTAGAAAAGATATTCCTAAATTAAAATGTTATTAGTTTTCGCTATGCCAAAAAAAAATGTTATTAGTTTTTAAAGAAATAAACTTGCCAATTTAAAATATTATTAACCTTTAAAAGAATTAAACTTGTCAATTTATAAAATAAAGCAACAAATCAATTTAATTATTAATAATGATTATTAAATTGATATTGCTAAATTTCCGGGATATCACATTTACCTTCAATACCTAATTTAAAATCCAAATTTTCAAATTTAATTCAATTCCAAGCTCAATTTTTAAATATCGTTGTATATCACTTTTACTTAGTAATATTCGAAGTTCGTATAAAAGTCCAATCCTTTAAATCAAATCAATTTCTGAAATTTAAATCATATTTCGATTATAACTTAAAAATCTTAACTTCAATTCGTTTACCAAATTTAAATTTCAACATTTCGAGCTCCAGTTTGAAAATAATTCGATTTCCATAAATTCGATTTTTATTTTCTTAAAATCAAACCATTTAAATAAATTTCAAATCAATAATTTTAAAATCATTTAATTTTTCCAATCCGGTATCCGTATATAATTTTTCTATCCTATGGCCAAGTGAATAGTTATTTCGATTTAATTTCAGGTATGGATATATATCATTTCAATCCAAAATAAATGCCATACGTATATATCATTTCAACCTATTTCTTAATTTATTCGAAATAATTCAATTTACAGTTTTATATACTGTAAATAATATACAGGATATATCAAAATAAATAAACATCCAAATCATCCAAATCATCCAAAATATCAACCAATATCATCCATCGCAATCAACATCCAAATCAACCAATAATTCACAACGATTTCGTAGTTATCAATATCAGGTAATTTACTGGCAATTAAATTCCAATTTCAAATTTAACTGTCAATTTTAATACTTACAGTCAATTCATATGTCAATTTCATTTTCAAATAACAGTCAATAAAATTAGATAACTTCACAATTCAATTTTAACGAACATAAAAATATTATAGTACTCGCGAGCGTTAAAAACACTCACCTTTTATTTTCTATTGGCGCTTTCGCGTTTTGGTTTCGATTAAAATGAATGCGTTCGAATTTAACTAAAAATTCTGCAAGCTCTAAATTTAACCAATCTGATTCCATAGCAAAGATCTCGTTAATACGAACCCAACGCGACTGACTGCATTGGATTTGGACCTAAAACGAACGAGTTACGCAATTTATAAGAATTTAAATTTTAAATTTAATAATTTATATAATTTAACTTAAATTAATTCAATACCCAACAACGAAGCCAGCCCATGAACGAACGAGCCGACCCAACTAACTACATCTCCCCCCTTTCCTCAAACTCCCCTGTGCATGAAGATAAACAAAGCTATGGCTGTTTTCCCATCGTGCACGCACACCACCATGCCTTCCACAAACCACGAAATTCGAAACAAATACCACCATTCGACTTCTCTTCTCAATCTCCATTAGCCATCACCACCAAGTCGACTCCGTTCCCTCCTAGCAAAACGCGATTTTGAACCTCCGTGCAGAGTAAAACATCGCAACCATCAACATAGAGCCGCACGTATCCATTTCTTGTTGAAAGCTGCGACTCTCGATGACAAACTCAACTCCCATCTCTGTAGCTCGAATCGAAGACTATTACTCCATAAATCTCAAGCCCTAGCTCGAACCCACTTGCGTCTCTCACTGCCGCACTTCAATTCGTGCATACCAGAGGGAAGCTCTCACTAAACTAGGAATTTTGGAGCTTGTTTCACAATTTTTTGTTTAGTAGAATTTGAGAATTTGATTTTTCAAAGTTTTCTTTCCTTTATTTTTTCTAATTTCTACTTTGTCGTGCTGTGATTTAAACAAGAGAAGAGAAATGTAGATGGTGGCTGTAGGGGGGCTTGTACAGGAATGGGGTGGCTGTGATGGTAAGTATGTGGGCCGATGTTAGAGAATGTGGGCTGTGGTCAAAATCAAGAATATATATTATTTAAATTCAAAAATATCTAGCTAAAATTTTCGGATCCCAATCGAGGCGTGCCACCAGGCGTTCATAATGTTATATCCCCATTCCGAACGTAATTCAACAAGTTTCGATTTCCAATTTGATCGTATGGAGAAGGTAGCTTTTTGAACCCAATAAAAATATTAAATTTTCGATATAAAATTCAATCCATTTCAATCCCGTACGACCAAACGATAACTCCAAATGCTACGAAATTTGAAATCCGATAATAATACATTATTACGGACCTAATGACACAGGTTTCGTCGAATTCCGAGACTGTGCCCCGAAAGGCTTATTTTTATATGTTAATTTAAACGAGTTATTTTTAAAATTGAGTAAATCACTTTTCAATTCAATTTAATTTTTATTTACCTTCATTCTTATTAATAGAAATTTAATAAGTCTTCAAATCATTTTTATCCAGCTTAAAACCCAATATTCAATTATTTAAACGATTTTCAATTTTTAAATTAGACAATTAAATTATCCAATAAGTCACTATTTTTCAAATTCAAGTTATTTAATTTATAAAATTAAATTTTCAATATTTAAAGTTAATTAAACATTCCAATTTCAAATAATCAAAATTCTGAGTCGTTACATTCCTCCCCCCTTAAAAGAATTTCGTCTCCGAAATTGCCAAGGTAAGAAGAATGGCCCCAAACCCATTAACTTTCCCAAAACCATTCAGTTGAAACAACTTCCCAAAATCAATTTGTTGAAACCACAATATCATTTTTACTAATTCCCACATTTATCCATAGATTCCAAATAATATTATTTACTCAATCATTTCAAGTTATAATCCAAAATCAAATTTTAGTTAATAAAAATTTCCTTCAAAATTTTCTAACTCCTTAAATTTTCGAAAACTTTCGCTAGCGTCTCCTTTGCGCGGCTAGATCGAAACAACTACAAATCGCCACTACGCGCCCAAACCTTCAAGAGAAAAACAAAAGCCAAGTGGCTCAAACATAATACCATAAAATTCAAACAATAATATGAACATGTACCTTTTGTCGGGCAATCAATTTTCTTATGAAATCAAAAGCATCAATTTAGCCCTTGCTTTTAATTACCTTCATCTTATTTACCAATGATATCCAATCATATAATTCAAAATCATATTAATTTGCAATTTCAATTTCTAGTATTTGCTCTACTTAGGCCCATACGATGTACATATATCATCCATACGCAATATCAAATCTGATCGCTCACTCGATCACACAATTTCACTTCCGAACTAGTATCGTTCACACGACACTCTAGTGCGGACTCAGATCTTGTTCCCTGATCAGAAACCGTTATTCTCCTTGCATAGCCATATACTATGATAGAGAATACCGGAATCAAAACAAAATCCATATCCAAGTTTTGCCGTCGAGAATTGAGTGGAAAAATCCTAACTCGGATCGATATAGGTACCTCGAATATTTTGTGCTCGAATCTGGATCAAACCGTTATGTGAATAAAATAATGTTCGTACAACATACGTATTAATTTCCAACACCAACCTTGTGACGACCCGGAATTTTTGTATATTTGAAATGTGAATATTTAATTTATTTTAAATATCCGGAGGTTAAATTTTAACTATAATTTCAAATATACAGTATTTATTTGGATAATTAATTATTAAACTTAATTATCGGGATTGGGTAAAATATTGAATCTTGATTTTAAGCCTGTTAAAAATAGTTCAAAGGTTCAGAAAATTTATATTGTTAATACTGAAGATAATAGAAGTTTCAGAATGTAATTTCAAACTGTTTTATTCAGTTTTGAAATTATATCATTGAAATTGAATTTAAAAATAGCCGTCCGAGGCACAGTCTCGGAATGCGACGAAACCAGTTCTATTGGATCCGTAATATTGTATTATTATTAGATTTCAATTTTCGTAGTATTTTGAGTTGTCGTGTGATCGTATGGAATGTAAACGCGTTGAAATTAAATTGAAAATTTAATATTATAACTGGTCAATATATCTCCCATCAGTGCTTTTTGCTTTCATTTCTCAACACCTGTAGCAAGCCTATGCAGACCCGCAAGGCAGTTCAAAACACATGTTTCTCTTGGTATAACACGTGTCTTACCTAATAAACACGCGTCTTCTCTAAATAACAAAAGATAATGACTGAACGACACCAGTTCACCTCTTTCCCAAAATTTATATTTCGTTCGCCCTCTTATAATCTAAAATCGAATATCTCTCTTCGATTCAACTCATTAAATCAAATTCGAGAAAGGGGGAAGGGGCATACGAAAATGGAAATCGCGAGGCTCGAATTCGCAAGGGAAAATAGGGCAAGTCGAATCGGAGCAGATAGGCGCCACGATCGATGGGTTTCGTTCATCGCAATTTCACTGCCTCGCTGTCGAACGTAAGTAGGAGGAGAAGACTTCGGCCAGTTCGTCTTAGGCTGGCACTCGCGTGCGTGAACACGAGGTTCTAGAGCTTCGCGATTGGCCAGGGTTCAAGGAATAGGCGATCGCAGATCGACTGGTGGTAGGGTTTGATGGCGGCGTTCGAGCAGGGATTTTGGGTCAGTGGGGACGCGGCGGGTGTTCGCGTGAACGTTGGGAGGGTCGGTCGAGTTGGTAGTCGAGTTCGAGTATGGCCATGGATTTTTGACTGCCGCTGTTCGATGCAAGGTTGATGGGGCAGGGTCGAGTTCGGTTTTGGGCTTAGCGTTGGCACGGCAACTCGAACTATGTCGCAGTCGAAGTCGAGATGGCATGGGCAGGCCTCATGTATCGTGCAGTAAGGTATTTAGTTAATTTTATTTATCTTGTAGATATACAGGTTACAGGATAATATAAATAGACATTGAGAATATATAAATACATATATGCAATTTATGATATTTTATATACAGGCAGTTTAGAAGTGAATATATAGTTTTAGCTGGAAGCTTGTTTAGTTAGATAAAACAAAAATATATGATTTTTGGTGAATATAGGATTTTAAATTTGTTATGATTAAGGTTTAAATTTAAAATCAAATTATAAGTTAAAATTTAAACCTATTAAGCGGTAATGAATTGTTTGGTAAGTTCAAATATTAATAAATCGTATAATGTTATTCAAGGTTTAAAATTCGAGAAGGAAGCAAGCTCAATTGGAAATGAGATGCTAATAGATCAAAGGTGAGTTAATCTCACTCAGTTGAATTTTATTTTAAATTTAAATGGTTAAATTTAAATAATTGATTGGATGATTGCATTGATTGATGTGCTATATATATATAGTAGTATATAGCAATATATACATATTGGCATATGTATATATTGGAGTTGTTGATATTCCCGCATTTATATAGCGGATGAGACCCTATGCGCCGCATAATAGCGGATGATTGATATAAATCCCATATACCGCGATATTCCACTTTGAAGTGGAATTGGTATTGTGCTAACGTTTGTGGATGCAGGGAAACAGGTTGGAGGGATCCAACTGGATTCCTCAAAATTATTTAGATTATTTGATATTCTGTTCTACGAATATTGATATCCTGTGATGATTTTATTGATGATTGAAATATTGGATGATATGGTTGGATTGAATATTTCAATAAAAGGAGTTATCAAAATATATTGAATTGGATTTTGAAAGAAATAAAAGAGTAAATTTTAAGTAAATAATTCAAGTGAATTGGAATAAGGGAATTTCGAAATAACAAGGGAAATATTAACTTTAAACTAAAGTGATATTAAATTTAAAGAATAAAGGATTTATTTTGAATGTAAGGATTAAATTTAATTAAAGGCTAAAGAAGGAATTTTGGAAGTTAAAATTTGTATTTTCAGTTAAAAAGGGTTTTAACTCAAATAAAGGAATAAATCTAAAAGTTAATGTATTTTGAAATAAATGAAGTAGTAAAGGAAATTTATTTCAAAGTAAAGTAGAGTAAATGGGAAAATCAATTGGAAATTGATTTAGTTGTTTAAAATTGGAATTTTAAAAGAAAAGTGAATTTTGGAAATATAAACTGGGTTTATAAAGTAAAATAAAATATCAGTGGATATTTGAATATAAATTCAAGGTGGGAATTTATAAAAAAAGATATGGTTTGGTTTAAAAATAAATGTTGATTTATTTTTTAAAAGATGGAAATGAGAAGTGTATTTCTCTGGATAGCCAAGTACGTTTTCAAAGCAATTTAAATATAAGTTAAAAGTTTTAAGTATGTTTTAAAAAGCATGTTTTAGAAAATTGATTATTTCTAAATGTTAATTTTCAAAGTAGGTATTTTTAAAATCTATTATTGTAGTAATTATATAAAAGTGATTTGCTATTCTGTTTTAAAAAGAGAAATTTAGTTTATATTTATAAAGTGGTTTATTTTAAAGTATATATTTTTAATAAAGTATTAAAGTAGTTTGATTTCAATGTTATAAAATATATTTAAAATAAAGTGTTTTTAAATTATTTTAAAAATAAAAGTATTTTGTACTTGGTGATTCAGTGGAAATAATTATTTGGGAAATGCTTCCGTAAGCGGAAACTGTTTTGAAATTGTTTTCAAATGAGCTTTGAAAATTGGAAATATATCTTGGAAAGATATTTGGGCAAATAAATAATGTGGGAAATTATTTATTGTGTGATGGTTGCTTGTGGATGTTAATTGATAGTTAAATAACCGACTATCAATATTGGCCAATGCGCTGATCGTTTCGAAGAGACCGGGATCGGGTTTCCGTATACCAGGATTCTAGGTCTGGAGACCCGAATACCACTTCGATCCGGTTTGTACGTTTCGTGTAACGATTTCGGAGTCGAAGATGGAGCTGTGAAGTGCAAGGGCTAGTCGCTACTAATCCTGAGGATATTTCCAAAATGGATGTAGTAGGAGTAGTGCCTTCGGTTCCGTTCAAACCCAGGACGGACTTGTATGGACGAATGCTTGCGAAACATCGTCAGCGGACGATGGGCATTCTAAGGGATATGTTCTCTAAAAGGTATCGTTTAGCCTCGAACCTCATCAACCGGGAATGACTGAAAATCAGGGGTTATGCAGCAAGGCTTCGTGGGTAGCTCCCACTGGAGGGTAAGGTCATCCCTGTCTAGATGTCCCTTTTTATTTCGGCTTAGTGGTGCGGTTGCTGATCCCAACCGTGGGGTGATTTTATTCGGGATCATCCAGTAAGGGATGGTTCCGGCCTTGTGTTGCAGAGGAGCGGGCGTACTCCTCGGTACGGTGATCTAGGCCACGTACTGTGATAGGTGGTACCCCAGTGCCTAGTCATTCGTTGGAAATCCATTCTTCCTACGTGCCTTGTACGGTTTTGATTGTGCCCAACTATTGTTGAAATGTGAGATGCAAGCATTTCAGCTAGATTATATTTTACTTTCTGTAGACACTATTATAATATCAGAGGATTTTGATATAAAGTGTTTTAGCTATCGTAAGGTAAAAACCCGACATGTTTATTTGTGGCGTGGTCTTACGAGATGCTTTTGTTTTCAAAAGATTTTGAAACTTTAATAATCAATTTGAGTGTGATTTTCTCACGCTGGTTTTCCAGACTGACTCGGGTATTGTTTTATATGATGCTCGGGTCAGACCGAGTATTATAAATTACAGGAAATGATGCTGTGGAGCTGGATGGCGATACGTACTTTCGTATTTGAGTTATATATTCCGCTGTGTATTCAGATTTTGAGGACAAGTTATGATTACTGTCCAGTTGTATGATATTGATGTGATGTACTCTAATGATGTATATATAAACAGATATAGATTTCTTTTTGTGTAAAGATCTGTTATTACCTATTATAGTTTATTCCGCTGCGTATGAGAGATTCTGTTGTTGTTTTCTATTTTTCTTCTTCTTCTACCTCTTCTTCTTAACTCAAATGGTCCGGTTTTTCGTGTAGGAAAAACTCGGGTTGTTACACGTGGTATCAGAGCTTAGGCTAGCGATAACCTTGGCTCTGGTGGGAATTTTGAGAGTACTAATAGATATGAGCGCGTATTTGTTAGTGAATATAAAATGGTTTTATATTGTGTTGGTTGATTTATTGAGTGGCATATGAACCTTCGTCGGCACAGTCTGGACAACTGTATCGAAGGGGTTTCTAAACACTTGAATAGAACAGTTCGACACAATATTGTTTTAAATAGGGTGAATGAAATAATTTTGACCAAATTATTTTGTATATAAAAGAATTAATTATTTGAAATTTATTATAGTTATATATTTGGATGCTTGGTTGTTAGAAAATGACAATAATGAGTTAGTCTCATTATTGAGTAGAAATTGAAACTTATAACCTAAGTTGAAGAATAAATTTATATAACAAATGGAATTTGAAATATAGACTATAAATGAAATTTATAAATTGAGATAAACTTTATATACAAATGTGAATTACAAATGTGATTTAAAATCAAAAGAGATTAATTCATAAACAAATGAAATTTGTAAATGTAAATGGTAAAAGTGACTTATAACTTGAAATAAAATGTGATAGCATTCCAAAGTAATGTTTGGATATAAAATTGAATGGATTTTGAATTTGAAGTTTTGGGAAAGATTTAAATTCCTTTGGATTTAAAAAAAAAATAGTTTTTAAAGGTTTTGGGAAAATAATAGTGATATTATTTCATGAATATTTTTGAAATTGAATTGAAATCTGGTGGGATTTGGGATTTAAAAATGTTTGAAATGTTTAAAGTGATAAAAGCATTAAATTCTCTTTTGGTCGCTGGAAAATAATTTCGGTGATGACTGCAGCATCATCGATATCTATTTTTGAGTTTCCAAAGAGAAATTGCTACCAAACTGTTTTAAATTGGAAATGATTGTGAATTGGGTTGGTTTTGAAATTCAAAGGGAAAATTGTTTGGTAAAAGCAGATTATTTTGGAAATTGGGGTTTGATGTGATATACCAGATGTGTATGAGTTATTTATGGATTCAAAATGATTTTGAAATAAAACCGGGCAATTGGATTCTGAAAATTCTATTTAAAATTTAAATGTGGAAATTTAAATAATCAACAATATAAAGTATAGAATGAAGTTGATTGAAATAAGAAGGGAATGAAAGTTTAATTCTGGGATTATAATTATGAGATGAAAATAACTAAATGAGTAATATAAGTTGGTAGATAAAAGAGTTGGAGAACTTGAAGGTGAATGAATTGTAAAACTTGTATAAAATTTTATCCTAGAATTAAAATTTAATTCGAGTATATGAAGGTGAATAAAATATATTTGAATTTAACTTAAGATAAGTTAAATAAAAATTGAGAATTGGAATTGAATTAAATATAAGTAAGTTGAAGTCGAATTGAATTGGATATAAAGGTAATGTAGAATGCTTATAATTGTGTAAAGAAACTCATATTCTTAAGTTCTTAAGTATAATAATTTGAAATTTGATTGTAAAGATGAAAATGGACTTAAATGAATAGTCCCAGGTCTTCAGCAAGTAAGTTAAACTTATGAATAGAAATGAAATTGTAAGTCATAAATGGGAATTCATTTCTTTGAACCATTAAGAGTTATAATTTGAAATTGTAATTATCAAATGGAAACGACTAAGATGAGCAATCTTAATAAATCCAAACTCGAATTATAAAATATATTGAACTTAAGAAAATTAAGTGAAGTGATATTTGGAATTAAAAAGCAAGTATTTAATTTTAACCAGCAAAGGAACTAATTTGATAATAAATTAGTTAATGAAATTGAATTGTGAGTTAATGAAATTGGATTAAAATAGTAATGGTTTGGATTTCGAATGAAATCCGAATAAGTGAAAATAAATAAATGGATGGAGTTTGATTAAATAAGAATCAAATGAAAGATGGAAATAAAACTTTAAAGGGTTGGTTAAATGGAAAATAAACTTAAGTTATTGACTTAAGTAAATGTTGAATGGAAACTGAACTCAACAGAGGAGTGGTTTAAATAAGTTGAGAAATAATTATTGAATGAATAGCTTGGATTGTTTTCGAGCTAAATAAAATTCAATTTTTTGGAAGTTGTAGATGAATTGAATTTAAGGAAAAAAATTGGAAATGAAGTAGTAAATTGAAGTAAATTGAAATTCATATGAAATTGGAATTCGATTTGAATATATACACTTCAGTGGTGAAGTAGTAAATAAATATAAGAAAGATTTATATTGGACTTAAGAATTGAAGAATGAAATTCTTAAGAAAATTGGTATTGGAAATATACTTAGTAATTTTGGAAAAAAAAATATATATACTAAGTGAATAGTTGAATGAAGACTAAAACTGAAGTTGTGAAATGAGATAGTTGTGAATAAGGGGATAACAATCAAAATGAATGTGAATAAAAGAAAATTGATATAATTGGTAATCAATTGGAATTTATACGTAAGATGTACGTATATTATTTTATTCGCATAGCTATTTTATCCAGATGTCGAACACAGAATTTCGAGATAGATATATCGATCCGAGTTGGAATTTTTCACTCGATTTTCGACGGCGAGCCTGGATATGGATTGTTGATTGATTCTGGATATTCTCTATCATAGTTTGTGGCTATGCAAGGAGAATGACGGTTTCTGATCAAGAAACCAGATCTGAGTCCGCACTAGGAAGTCGGGTGGACAATACTAGTTCGGAAGTGAAATTGTGTGATCGATTGAGCGATCAAATGTGATATTGCATACGGATGATATATGTGCATCGTACGGGCTTAAGTAAAGCAAATATTGAAAATTTGTAAAGGAAAGTATAAAATGACTTTGGAATTGTGATTGAATATTATTGCTTAGTAGGATATACAGGTGTATAAAAGCAATGGATAAATTGGGATTTTTGATTTAGAAGATAAAATTTAATGGCCCGACAAAAAGGTATGTATTTGAATTTCTATATGAAATTTGATTGGGTTTTGGATCCAGCCACTTGGCTTTTTGTTTTCTTTTTGAAATTGGGAGGCCGTAGAGCCATTTTGTAGTAGTACCGAGCTAGCCGCGCAAAGGAGACGCTGGCGAAATTTTTCGGAAATTTAGGGAGTTAGAAAAAATTTTGGAAAATTTTGATAAGTTAAAATTTGAATTCAAATTTAAATTTGAATGGATAAGTAGGTGGTATGGGTTGAACTTATGAATAAGTTGGGAAGTTAAACAAATGATTAGTGTATCATTAATAAAGGATTGTTTGGGTATTGTTAAAACTGTTTGAACTTGGGAAATAGTAATGGGTATTGAGACATTCTTCTTAACTGGTAATTTCGGGGACGAAATTCTTTTAAGGGGGAAGGAATGTGACGACCCGGAATTTTTGTATATTTGAAATGTGAATATTTAATTTATTTTAAATATCCGGAGGTTAAATTTTAACTATAATTTCAAATATACAGTATTTATTTGGATAATTAATTATTAAACTTAATTATCGGGATTGGGTAAAATATTGAATCTTGATTTTAAGCCTGTTAAAAATAGTTCAAAGGTTCAGAAAATTTATATTGTTAATACTGAAGATAATAGAAGTTTCAGAATGTAATTTCAAACTATTTTATTCAGTTTTGAAATTATATCATTGAAATTGAATTTAAAAATAGCCGTCCGAGGCACAGTCTCGGAATGCGACGAAACCAGTTCTATTGGATCCGTAATATTGTATTATTATTAGATTTCAATTTTCGTAGTATTTTGAGTTGTCGTGTGATCGTATGGAATGTAAACGCGTTGAAATTAAATTGAAAATTTAATATTATAACTGGTCAATATATCTCCCATCAGTGCTTTTTGCTTTCATTTCTCAACACCTGTAGCAAGCCTATGCAGACCCGCAAGGCAGTTCAAAACACATGTTTCTCTTGGTATAACACGTGTCTTACCTAATAAACACGCGTCTTCTCTAAATAACAAAAGATAATGGCTGAACGACACCAGTTCACCTCTTTCCCAAAATTTATATTTCGTTCGCCCTCTTATAATCTAAAATCGAATATCTCTCTTCGATTCAACTCATTAAATCAAATTCGAGAAAGGGGGAAGGGGCATACGAAAATGGAAATCGCGAGGCTCGAATTCGCAAGGGAAAATAGGGCAAGTCGAATCGGAGCAGATAGGCGCCACGATCGATGGGTTTCGTTCATCGCAATTTCACTGCCTCGCTGTCGAACGTAAGTAGGAGGAGAAGACTTCGGCCAGTTCGTCTTAGGCTGGCACTCGCGTGCGTGAACACGAGGTTCTAGAGCTTCGCGATTGGCCAGGGTTCAAGGAAGAGGCGATCGCAGATCGACTAGTGGTAGGGTTTGATGGCGGCGTTCGAGCAGGGATTTTGGGTCAGTGGGGACGCGGCGGGTGTTCGCGTGAACGTTGGGAGGGTCGGTCGAGTTGGTAGTCGAGTTCGAGTATGGCCATGGATTTTTGACTGCCGCTGTTCGATGCAAGGTTGATGGGGCAGGGTCGAGTTCGGTTTTGGGCTTAGCGTTGGCACGGCAACTCGAACTATGTCGCAGTCGAAGTCGAGATGGCATGGGCAGGCCTCATGTATCGTGCAGTAAGGTATTTAGTTAATTTTATTTATCTTGTAGATATACAGGTTACAGGATAATATAAATAGACATTGAGAATATATAAATACATATATGCAATTTATGATATTTTATATACAGGCAGTTTAGAAGTGAATATATAGTTTTAGCTGGAAGCTTGTTTAGTTAGATAAAACAAAAATATATGATTTTTGGTGAATATAGGATTTTAAATTTGTTATGATTAAGGTTTAAATTTAAAATCAAATTATAAGTTAAAATTTAAACCTATTAAGCGGTAATGAATTGTTTGGTAAGTTCAAATATTAATAAATCGTATAATGTTATTCAAGGTTTAAAATTCGAGAAGGAAGCAAGCTCAATTGGAAATGAGATGCTAATAGATCAAAGGTGAGTTAATCTCACTCAGTTGAATTTTATTTTAAATTTAAATGGTTAAATTTAAATAATTGATTGGATGATTGCATTGATTGATGTGCTATATATATATAGTAGTATATAGCAATATATACATATTGGCATATGTATATATTGGAGTTGTTGATATTCCCGCATTTATATAGCGGATGAGACCCTATGCGCCGCATAATAGCGGATGATTGATATAAATCCCATATACCGCGATATTCCACTTTGAAGTGGAATTGGTATTGTGCTAACGTTTGTGGATGCAGGGAAACAGGTTGGAGGGATCCAACTGGATTCCTCAAAATTATTTAGATTATTTGATATTCTGTTCTACGAATATTGATATCCTGTGATGATTTTATTGATGATTGAAATATTGGATGATATGGTTGGATTGAATATTTCAATAAAAGGAGTTATCAAAATATATTGAATTGGATTTTGAAAGAAATAAAAGAGTAAATTTTAAGTAAATAATTCAAGTGAATTGGAATAAGGGAATTTCGAAATAACAAGGGAAATATTAACTTTAAACTAAAGTGATATTAAATTTAAAGAATAAAGGATTTATTTTGAATGTAAGGATTAAATTTAATTAAAGGCTAAAGAAGGAATTTTGGAAGTTAAAATTTGTATTTTCAGTTAAAAAGGGTTTTAACTCAAATAAAGGAATAAATCTAAAAGTTAATGTATTTTGAAATAAATGAAGTAGTAAAGGAAATTTATTTCAAAGTAAAGTAGAGTAAATGGGAAAATCAATTGGAAATTGATTTAGTTGTTTAAAATTGGAATTTTAAAAGAAAAGTGAATTTTGGAAATATAAACTGGGTTTATAAAGTAAAATAAAATATCAGTGGATATTTGAATATAAATTCAAGGTGGGAATTTATAAAAAAAGATATGGTTTGGTTTAAAAATAAATGTTGATTTATTTTTTAAAAGATGGAAATGAGAAGTGTATTTCTCTGGATAGCCAAGTACGTTTTCAAAGCAATTTAAATATAAGTTAAAAGTTTTAAGTATGTTTTAAAAAGCATGTTTTAGAAAATTGATTATTTCTAAATGTTAATTTTCAAAGTAGGTATTTTTAAAATCTATTATTGTAGTAATTATATAAAAGTGATTTGCTATTCTGTTTTAGAAAGAGAAATTTAGTTTATATTTATAAAGTGGTTTATTTTAAAGTATATATTTTTAATAAAGTATTAAAGTAGTTTGATTTCAATGTTATAAAATATATTTAAAATAAAGTGTTTTTAAATTATTTTAAAAATAAAAGTATTTTGTACTTGGTGATTCAGTGGAAATAATTATTTGGGAAATGCTTCCGTAAGCGGAAACTGTTTTGAAATTGTTTTCAAATGAGCTTTGAAAATTGGAAATATATCTTGGAAAGATATTTGGGCAAATAAATAATGTGGGAAATTATTTATTGTGTGATGGTTGCTTGTGGATGTTAATTGATAGTTAAATAACCGACTATCAATATTGGCCAATGCGCTGATCGTTTCGAAGAGACCGGGATCGGGTTTTCGTATACCAGGATTCTAGGTCTGGAGACCCGAATACCACTTCGATCCGGTTTGTACGTTTCGTGTAACGATTTCGGAGTCGAAGATGGAGCTGTGAAGTGCAAGGGCTAGTCGCTACTAATCCTGAGGATATTTCCAAAATGGATGTAGTAGGAGTAGTGCCTTCGGTTCCGTTCAAACCCAGGACGGACTTGTATGGACGAATGCTTGCGAAACATCGTCAGCGGACGATGGGCATTCTAAGGGATATGTTCTCTAAAAGGTATCGTTTAGCCTCGAACCTCATCAACCGGGAATGACTGAAAATCAGGGGTTATGCAGCAAGGCTTCGTGGGTAGCTCCCACTGGAGGGTAAGGTCATCCCTGTCTAGATGTCCCTTTTTATTTCGGCTTAGTGGTGCGGTTGCTGATCCCAACCGTGGGGTGATTTTATTCGGGATCATCCAGTAAGGGATGGTTCCGGCCTTGTGTTGCAGAGGAGCGGGCGTACTCCTCGGTACGGTGATCTAGGCCACGTACTGTGATAGGTGGTACCCCAGTGCCTAGTCATTCGTTGGAAATCCATTCTTCCTACGTGCCTTGTACGGTTTTGATTGTGCCCAACTATTGTTGAAATGTGAGATGCAAGCATTTCAGCTAGATTATATTTTACTTTCTGTAGACACTATTATAATATCAGAGGATTTTGATATAAAGTGTTTTAGCTATCGTAAGGTAAAAACCCGACATGTTTATTTGTGGCGTGGTCTTACGAGATGCTTTTGTTTTCAAAAGATTTTGAAACTTTAATAATCAATTTGAGTGTGATTTTCTCACGCTGGTTTTCCAAACTGACTCGGGTATTGTTTTATATGATGCTCGGGTCAGACCGAGTATTATAAATTACAGGAAATGATGCTGTGGAGCTGGATGGCGATACGTACTTTCGTATTTGAGTTATATATTCCGCTGTGTATTCAGATTTTGAGGACAAGTTATGATTACTGTCCAGTTGTATGATATTGATGTGATGTACTCTGATGATGTATTGGGATGATGTATATATAAACAGATATAGATTTCTTTTTGTGTAAAGATCTATTATTACCTATTATAGTTTATTCCGCTGCGTATGAGAGATTCTGTTGTTGTTTTCTATTTTTCTTCTTCTTCTACCTCTTCTTCTTAACTCAAATGGTCCGGTTTTTCGTGTAGGAAAAACTCGGGTTGTTACAGCGGTGATGGAGCAAGGGCGCATGAGACTTTGGGCTTGCGATGGTATTGATCGCGAGTGACTCGAAGTCGGAGTCGCTTGCCTGAGGCTGCGACGCAGTGGGATGATGCTCGGCGGCTGTGAGGAGGTCGACTTCAATGCCGACAGTGTGGGGTTGCAGGCGAACTGCATCGACTCGCGTAAAGGCAGTCACTGTGAGGGAATTCGAGGCTAGCGGCGGCAACTCGAGGCGATCAATCGATGGTCTCGATTCACGGCGGGATGGTCGAGCTGGGGTTGTGATGTTTGTTTCGATCTGGGCAGAGAGGTCTGAAATCAAGGAAAATCAAGTCGGGTTGGATGGATTGCAAAACAAAAATAAATGGTGAGTTAATCTCACTCAGTTAAATTTAAATTTAAATGGTTAAATTTAAATAATTGATTGGATGATTGCATTGATTGATGTGCTATATATAGTAGTATATAGCCATATATACATATTGGCATATGTATATACCAATATATATATATATATTGGCATATGTATATATTGGAGTTGTTGATATTCCCGCATTATATAGTGGATGAGACCCTATGCGCCGCATAATAGCGGATGATATTTTATAAACCCATATACCGCGATATTCCACCTCGAAGTGGAATTGGTATTGTGCTAACGTCTGTGGATGCAGGGAAACAGGTTGGAGGGATCCAACTGGATTCCTCAAAATATTTAATTTTGTTTAAATATTCTGTGATATGATTGTTGATATCCTGTGATGATTTATATTGGATAATCTGGTTGGATTGAATTTCCCAGTATAATGAGTTATCAAAAGTAATTGAATTGGATTTTTGGAAAGAAATAAAAGAGTAAAATTCAAGTTAAATAATTCTAGTGAATTTGAATAACTTAAATAATGAATTGTAAAAGAAATAAAGCAATTTCTAAATTCGAACAAATATGGTTAAAGGGGATTTTGAATTAACATGAGGATAATGAATTTTAAACTAAAGTGATATTATTGGAAAGAATAAAGAAATTATTTTTGAACGTAAGGATTAAATTTAATAAAGGGATAAAGAAGGAATTTTGGAAGTTTTTAATTGGTATTTTCAGTTAAAAGGGTTTTAACTCAAAATTAAGAAATAAAATCTGAGAGTAAATGTAATTTGAAATAAATGAAGTAAATAAGAAATTTATTTCAAAGTAAAGTAAATGGGAAAATCAATGGGAAATTGATTTGGTTGTTTAAAATTGGAATTTAAAAGAGAAGAGAGATTTAGGAATTTATAAACTGGGTTTATAAAGTAAAATAAAATATCATTGGATATTTGAAGATATAAATTCAAGGTGGGAATTTATAAAAGAATATGAATTGGTTTAAAAATAAATGTTGGTTTATTTTTAAAAGATGGAAATGAGAAGTGTATTTCTCTGGATAGCCAAGTACGTTTTCAAGGTAGTTTTAAATATAAGTTAAAAGTTTTAATATGTTTTAAAAAGCATGTTTTAGAAAATTGATTATTTTTAAATGTTAACTTTTTAAAGTACGTATTTTCAAAAATATATTATTGTAGTAATTATATAAAAGTGATTTGCTATTATGTTTTAAAGAGAGAAATTTAGTTTATATTTGAAAAGTGGTTTCATTTTAAATATTCCTTAAGTATATATTTTGTTAAGGTATTAAAGTAGTTTTTTTTTTAATTTCAATATTATAAAGTATATTTATAGTAAAGTGTTTTAAGATTATTTTAAAATCTAAGTGTTTTGTACTTGGTGTTTCAGAGGAAATAAATATTTGGAAATGTATTCCGTAAGCGGAAACTGTTTTGAAATTGTTTTCAAATGAGTTTTGAAAATTCGGAAATATATCTTGGAAAGATATTTGGGCAAATAAATAATGTGGGAAATTATTTAATTGTGTGATGGTTGCTTGTGGATGTTAATTGATAGTTAAATAACCGACTATCAATATTGGCTAAATGCGCTGATCGTTTCGAAGAGACCGGGATCGAGTTTCCGTATACCGGGATTCTAGGTCTGGAGACTCGAATACCACTTCGATCCGGTTTGTACGTTTCGTGTAACGTGTTCGGAGTCGAAGATGGAGCAGTGAAGTGCAAGGGCTAGTCGCTACTAATCCTGAGGATATTTCCAAAATGGATGTAGTAGGAGTAGTGCCTTCGGTTCCGTTCGGACCCGGGACGGACTTGTATGGACGAATGCTTTCGTGACATCGTCAGGTGGACGATGGGCATTCTAAGGGATATGTTCTGAAAAGGTATCGTTTAGCCTCGAACCTCATCAACCGGGAATGACTGAAAATCAGGGGTTATGCAGCAAGGCTTCGTGGGTAGCTCCCACTGGAGGGTAAGGTCATCCCTGTCTAGATGTCCCTTTTTATTTCGGCTTAGTGGTGCGGTTGCTGATCCCAACCGTGGGGTGATTTTATTCGGGATCATCCAGTAAGGGATGGTTCCGGCCTTGTGTTGCAGGGGAGCGGGCGTACTCCTCGGTACTGTGATCTAGGCCACGTACTGTGACAGGTGGTACCCCAGTGCCTAGTCATTCGTTGGAAATCCATTCTCCCTACGTGCTTGTACGGTTTTGATTGTGCCCAACTATTGTTGAAATGTGAGATGCAAGCATTTCAGCTAGATTCTATTTTACTTTCTGTAGACACTATTATAATATCAGAGGATTTTGATATAAAGTGTTTTAGCTATCGTAAGGTAAAAACCCGACATGTTTATTTGTGGCGTGGTCTTACGAGATGCTTTTGTTTTCAAAAGATTTTGAAACTTTAATAATCAATTTGAGTGTGATTTTCTCACGCTGGTTTTCCAGACTGACTCGGGTATTGTTTTATATGATGCTCGGGTCAGACCGAGTATTATAGGTTACAGGATATGATGCTGTGGAGCTCAGGAGATGAGCTGGATGGCGAGACGTATCTCCCGTACTTGTTTATATATATATATTCCGCTGTGTTGATTGTTGTACTCTGTTGTATTGAGGACATGATATGGCTATTGTCCAGTTGTATGTTATGTGTTCTCTGGTGTATACTCTGATACTATATTATATAAAACTGATATAGTTTTGATTTGTGTAAAGATCTGTTAATATATATTATATTTTATTCCGCTGCGATGGTTAGATTCTGATTTTGTTTTCTATTTTTCTTCTTCTACCTCTTCTTCTTAACTAAAATGGTTCGATTTTCCGGGTCTGGAAAGTCGGGTCGTTACATTTGGTATCAGAGCAAAGGTTGGCGATAACCTTGGCTCTGGTGGGAATTTTGAGAGTACTAATAGATATGAGCGCGTATTTGTTAGTGAATATAAAATGATTTTATATTGTGTTGGTTGGTTTATTGAGTGGCATATGAACCTTCGTCGGCACAGTCTGGACAACTGTATCGAAGGGGTTTCTAAACACTTGAATAGAACAGTTCGACACAGTATTGTTTTAAATAGGGTGAATGAAATAATTTTGCCCAAATTATTTTGTATATAAAAGAAATAATTATTCGAAAATTATTATGGTTATATATTTGGATGCTGGATTGTTAGAAAATGACAATAATGAGTTAGTCTCATTATTGAGTAGAAATTGAAAACTTATAACCTAAGTTGAAGAATAAATTTATATAACAAATGGAATTTGAGAATGTAGATTATAAATGAAATTTATAAATTGAAATAAACTTTATATACAAATGTGAATTACAATGTGATTTATAATCAAATGAGATAAATTCATAAACAAATGAAATTTGTAAATGTAAATTGTAAATGTGATTTATATCTTGAAATAAAATGTGATAGAATTCCAGAGTAATGTTTGGATATAAAATTGAATGGGTTTTGAATTTGAAGTTTTGGGAAAGGTTTAAATTCCTTTGGATTTAAAAATAGTTTTTAAAGGTTTTGGGGAAATAATGGTGATATTATTTCATGAATATTTTGAAATTGAATTGAAATCTGGTGGGATTTGGGATTTAAAAATGTTTGAAATGTTTTAAAGTGATAAAAGCATTGAATTCTCTTTCGGTCGCTGGAAAATAATTCCGATGATGATCGCGACATCATCGATGTTCATTTTCGAGTTTCCAAAGAGAAATTGCTACCAAACTGTTTTAAATTGGAAATGATTGTGAACTGGGTTGGTTTTGAAATTCAAAAGGGAAAATTGTTTGGTAAAAGCAGATTGTTTTGGAAATTGGGATTTGAGGTGATATACCAGATATGTATGAGTTATTTCTGGGTTCAAATGGTTTTGAAATAAAACCGGGCAATTGAATTCTGGGAATTCTATTTAAAATATAAATGTGGAAAATTTAAATGAATCAACAATATAAAGCATGGAATGAAGTTGATTGAAATAAGAAAGGAATGAAAGTTAAATTCTGGGATTATAATTATGAGATGAAATTAACTCAATGAGTAATATAAGCTGGTAGATAAAAGAGTTAGAGAACTTGAAGGTGAATGAATTGTAAAACTTGTATAAAATTGTATCCTAGAATTAAAATTTAATTCGAGTATATGAAGGTGAATAAAATATATTTAAATTTAACTAAGGTAAGTTAAATAAAAATTGAGATTTGGAATTGAATTAAATGTAAGTAAGTTGAAGTTGAATTGAATTGGATATAAAGGTAATGTAAAATGCTTATAATTGTGTAAAGAAATTCATATTCTTAAGTTCTTAAGTATAATAATTTGAAATTTTATTATAAAGATGAAATGGACTTAAATGAATAGTCCCAGGTCTTAAGTAAGTAAGTTAAAACTTATGAATAAAAATGAAATTGTAAATCATAAATGGGAATTCATTACTCTGAACCATTAAGAGTTATAATTTGAAATTGTAATTATCAAATGGAAACGACTAAGATGAGCAATCTTAATTTTTAAATAAACCCAAACTTGAATTATAAAATAAATTGAACTTAAGATAATTAAGTGAAGTGATATTTAGAATTAAAAAGCAAGTATTTAATTTTAACCAGCGGAGGAACTAATTAGATAATAAATTAGTTAATGAAATTGAATTGTGAATTAATGAAATTGGAAAATAGTGATGGTTTGAATTGCGAATGAAATCCAAATAAGTGAAAATAAATTGAAAATGACCTGGTTATTAATAAAATAATTCCAGATGAATTGAGTATGGAAAATAAAATTCATAATGATTGAGTGAATGAACCAATTAGATTTAATAAATAAATGGATGGAATTTGATTAAATAAGAATCAAATGAAAGATGGAAATAAAACTTTAAAGGGTTGGTTAAATGGAAAAATAAACTTAAGTTATTGACTTAAGTAAATGTTGAATGGAAACTGAACTCAAACAGAAGAGTGATTTAAATAAGTTGAGAAATAGTTATTGAATGAATTAACTTGGATTGTTTTCGAGCTAAATAAAATTCAATTTTTGGAAGTTGGAGATGAATTGAATTTAAGAAAGAAAAATTGGAAATGAAAATCTGAATGAAATGTGGAATAAGTATTTATATTTGAAATGAAGTAGTAAATTGAAGTAAGTTGAAATTCATATGAAATGGGAGTTCAATTTGAATATATACACTTCAGTGGTGAAGTAGTAAATAAATATAAGAAAATTTATATGAACTTAAGAATTGAAGAATGAAATTCTTAAGAAAATTTGTATTGGAAATATACTTAGTAATTTTGGAAAAAAATATATACTAAGTAAATAGTTGAAGGAAGACTAAAACTGAAGTTGTGAAATGAGATAGTTGTGAATAAGGGGATAACAATCAAAGGGAATGTGAATAAAAGAGAATTGATATAACTGATAATCAATTGGAATTTATACGTAAGATGTACGTATATTATTTTATTCGCATAGCTATTTGATCCAGATGTCGAACACAGAATTTCGAGATAGTTTTATCGATCCGAATTAGGATTTTTCACTCGATTTTCAACGGCGAACCTGGATATGGATTGTTGATTGATTCTGGATATTCTCTATCATAGTTTGTGGCTATGCAAGGAGAATGACGGTTTCTGATCAAGAAACCAGATCTGAGTCCGCACTAGGAAGTCGGGTGTACGATACTAGTTCGGAAGTGAAATTGTGTGATCGATTGAGCGATCGAATGTGATATTGCGTACGGATGATATATGTGCATCGTACGGGCTTAAGTAAAGCAAATATTGAAAATTTGTAAAGGAAAGTATAAAATGACTTTGGGATTGTGATTGAATATTATTGCTTAGTAGGATATACAGGTGTATAAAAGCAATGGATAAATTGGGATTTTTGATTTTAGAAGATAAAGTTTAATGGCCCGACAAAAAGGTATGTATTTGAATTTCTATATGAAATTTGATTGGGTTTTGGATCCAGCCACTTGGCTTTTTGTTTTCTTTTTGAGATTGGGAGGCCGTAGAGCCATTTTGTAGTTGTACCGAGCTAGCCGCGCAAAGGAGATGCTGGCGAAATTTTTCGAAAATTTAGGGAGTTAGAAAAATTTTGGAAAATTTTGATAAGTTAAAATTTGAATTCAAATTTAAATTTGAATGGATAAGTAGGTGGTATGAGTTGAACTTATGAATAAGTTTGGGAAGTTAAAAGATGATTAGTGTATCATTAATAAAAGATTGTTATGGAAAGTTGTTAAAACTATTTGGATTGGGAAAAAGAACGGGTATCGAATCATTTCTCTTAACTGGTAATTTCGGGGACGAAATTCTTTTAAGGGGGGAGGAATGTGACGACCCGGAATTTTTGTATATTTGAAATGTGAATATTTAAGTTATTTTAAATATTCGAAGGTTAAATTTTAACTTTAATTTCAAATATACAGTATTTATTTGGATAATTAATTATTAAATTTAATTATCGGGATTGGGTAAAATATGGAATCTCGATTTTAAGCCTGTTAAAAATAGTTCAAAGGTTCAGAAAATTTATATTGTTAATACTGAAGATGATAGAACTTTTAAAATGGAATTTTAAAGAGTTTTGTTCAGTTTTAAAAATATATCGTTGAAATTGAATTTAAAAATAGCCGTCCGAGGCACAGTCTCGGAATGCGACGAAACCAGTTCCATTGGATCCGTAATATTGTATTATTATTGGATTTCAATTTTCGTAGTGTTTGGAGTTGTCGTGTGGTCGTACGGAATGTAAACGCACTGAAATTAAATAGAAAATTCAATTTAATAACTGAATCCAAAATTTTATCTTCTACTTACGATCGAATCGGGACTCGAGACCTTTTCCTTTACGTTCGTAATAGGGGTTTAATATTAAAACATCTGGCGGCACGTCTCGATTGGAGATCGAGACTGTAAGTTACGTAAATCAGGACGATTTCAAAATAGAATTAAATAGATGATTAATTATATTGCAAGCTTCTGAAACACGCCTCAGAAATTTACCACTTGTCAGATTTCGTGAACACGCGTCCTCACCTTTTTGTTTTCAACCGAACACTTCACAGTAAAGGTAAAAAGGGAAATCAACTCCTCTTTTCAAAACGAAATCGAATTCGAAGAAGTCGAAAACTTTAATGGCTGCCTTTGTTCCCTAATTCAATTCACATCACCGATTGCTAAATCAAAGATGGCCGAAGCCTGGACGCACAGAGTTAAATCGACATCTTCACGCGACTTCAAATCGCGACCTCGATCTGGGCGTTTGATTAGCTAAGTTGCGACTTAGTGGTGCTGTTCGTCGCTATCGTGGAGGTCTTGTACGAGAGGGCGGTGATGGAGCAAGGGCGCATTAGACTTTGGGCTTGCGATGGTATTGATCGCGAGTGACTCGAAGTCGGAGTCGCTTGCCTGAGGCTGCGACGCAGTGGGATGATGCTCGGCGGCTGCGAGGAGGTCGACTTCAATGCCGACAGTGTGGGGTTGCAGGTGAACTGCATCGACTCGCGTAAAGGCAGTCACTGTGAGGGAATTCGAGGCTAGCGGCGGCAACTCGAGGCGATCAATCGATGGTCTCGATTCACGGCGGGATGGTCGAGCTGGGGTTGTGATGTTTGTTTCGATCTGGGCAGAGAGGTCTGAAATCAAGGAAAATCAAGTCGGGTTGGATGGATTGCAAAACAAAAATAAATGGTGAGTTAATCTCACTCAGTTAAATTTAAATTTAAATGGTTAAATTTAAATAATTGATTGGATGATTGCATTGATTGATGTGCTATATATAGTAGTATATAGCCATATATACATATTGGCATATGTATATACCAATATATATATATTGGCATATGTATATATTGGAGTTGTTGATATTCCCGCATTATATAGTGGATGAGACCCTATGCGCCGCATAATAGCGGATGATATTTTATAAACCCATATACCGCGATATTCCACCTCGAAGTGGAATTGGTATTGTGCTAACGTCTGTGGATGCAGGGAAACAGGTTGGAAGGATCCAACTGGATTCCTCAAAATATTTAATTTTGTTTAAATATTCTGTGATATGATTGTTGATATCCTGTGATGATTTATATTGGATAATCTGGTTGGATTGAATTTCCCAGTATAATGAGTTATCAAAAGTAATTGAATTGGATTTTTGGAAAGAAATAAAAGAGTAAAATTCAAGTTAAATAATTCTAGTGAATTTGAATAACTTAAATAATGAATTGTAAAAGAAATAAAGCAATTTCTAAATTCGAACAAATATGGTTAAAGGGGATTTTGAATTAACATGAGGATAATGAATTTTAAACTAAAGTGATATTATTGGAAAGAATAAAGAAATTATTTTTGAACGTAAGGATTAAATTTAATAAAGGGATAAAGAAGGAATTTTGGAAGTTTTTAATTGGTATTTTCAGTTAAAAGGGTTTTAACTCAAAATTAAGAAATAAAATCTAAGAGTAAATGTAATTTGAAATAAATGAAGTAAATAAGAAATTTATTTCAAAGTAAAGTAAATGGGAAAATCAATGGGAAATTGATTTGGTTGTTTAAAATTGGAATTTAAAAGAGAAGAGAGATTTTGGAATTTATAAACTGGGTTTATAAAGTAAAATAAAATATCATTGGATATTTGAAGATATAAATTCAAGGTGGGAATTTATAAAAGAATATGAATTGGTTTAAAAATAAATGTTGGTTTATTTTTAAAAGATGGAAATGAGAAGTGTATTTCTCTGGATAGCCAAGTACGTTTTCAAGGTAGTTTTAAATATAAGTTAAAAGTTTTAATATGTTTTAAAAAGCATGTTTTAGAAAATTGATTATTTTTAAATGTTAACTTTTTAAAGTAAGTATTTTCAAAAATATATTATTGTAGTAATTATATAAAAGTGATTTGCTATTATGTTTTAAAGAGAGAAATTTAGTTTATATTTGAAAAGTGGTTTCATTTTAAATATTCCTTAAGTATATATTTTGTTAAGGTATTAAAGTAGTTTTTTTTTTAATTTCAATATTATAAAGTATATTTATAGTAAAGTGTTTTAAGATTATTTTAAAATCTAAGTGTTTTGTACTTGGTGTTTCAGAGGAAATAAATATTTGGAAATGTATTCCGTAAGCGGAAACTGTTTTGAAATTGTTTTCAAATGAGTTTTGAAAATTCAGAAATATATCTTGGAAAGATATTTGGGCAAATAAATAATGTGGGAAATTATTTAATTGTGTGATGGTTGCTTGTGGATGTTAATTGATAGTTAAATAACCGACTATCAATATTGGCTAAATGCGCTGATCGTTTCGAAGAGACCGGGATCGAGTTTCCGTATACCGGGATTCTAGGTCTGGAGACTCGAATACCACTTCGATCCGGTTTGTACGTTTCGTGTAACGTGTTCGGAGTCGAAGATGGAGCAGTGAAGTGCAAGGGCTAGTCGCTACTAATCCTGAGGATATTTCCAAAATGGATGTAGTAGGAGTAGTGCCTTCGGTTCCGTTCGGACCCGGGACGGACTTGTATGGACGAATGCTTTCGTGACATCGTCAGGTGGACGATGGGCATTCTAAGGGATATGTTCTGAAAAGGTATCGTTTAGCCTCGAACCTCATCAACCGGGAATGACTGAAAATCAGGGGTTATGCAGCAAGGCTTCGTGGGTAGCTCCCACTGGAGGGTAAGGTCATCCCTGTCTAGATGTCCCTTTTTATTTCGGCTTAGTGGTGCGGTTGCTGATCCCAACCGTGGGGTGATTTTATTCGGGATCATCCAGTAAGGGATGGTTCCGGCCTTGTGTTGCAGGGGAGCGGGCGTACTCCTCGGTACTGTGATCTAGGCCACGTACTGTGACAGGTGGTACCCCAGTGCCTAGTCATTCGTTGGAAATCCATTCTCCCTACGTGCTTGTACGGTTTTGATTGTGCCCAACTATTGTTGAAATGTGAGATGCAAGCATTTCAGCTAGATTCTATTTTACTTTCTGTAGACACTATTATAATATCAGAGGATTTTGATATAAAGTGTTTTAGCTATCGTAAGGTAAAAACCCGACATGTTTATTTGTGGCGTGGTCTTACGAGATGCTTTTGTTTTCAAAAGATTTTGAAACTTTAATAATCAATTTGAGTGTGATTTTCTCACGCTGGTTTTCCAGACTGACTCGGGTATTGTTTTATATGATGCTCGGGTCAGACCGAGTATTATAGGTTACAGGATATGATGCTGTGGAGCTCAGGAGATGAGCTGGATGGCGAGACGTATCTCCCGTACTTGTTTATATATATATATTCCGCTGTGTTGATTGTTGTACTCTGTTGTATTGAGGACATGATATGGCTATTGTCCAGTTGTATGTTATGTGTTCTCTGGTGTATACTCTGATGCTATATTATATAAAACTGATATAGTTTTGATTTGTGTAAAGATCTGTTAATATATATTATATTTTATTCCGCTGCGATGGTTAGATTCTGATTTTGTTTTCTATTTTTCTTCTTCTACCTCTTCTTCTTAACTAAAATGGTTCGATTTTCCGGGTCTGGAAAGTCGGGTCATTACATTTGGTATCAGAGCAAAGGCTGGCGATAACCTTGGCTCTGGTGGGAATTTTGAGAGTACTAATAGATATGAGCGCGTATTTGTTAGTGAATATAAAATGATTTTATATTGTGTTGGTTGGTTTATTGAGTGGCATATGAACCTTCGTCGGCACAGTCTGGACAACTGTATCGAAGGGGTTTCTAAACACTTGAATAGAACAGTTCGACACAGTATTGTTTTAAATAGGGTGAATGAAATAATTTTGCCCAAATTATTTTGTATATAAAAGAAATAATTATTCGAAAATTATTATGGTTATATATTTGGATGCTGGATTGTTAGAAAATGACAATAATGAGTTAGTCTCATTATTGAGTAGAAATTGAAAACTTATAACCTAAGTTGAAGAATAAATTTATATAACAAATGGAATTTGAGAATGTAGATTATAAATGAAATTTATAAATTGAAATAAACTTTATATACAAATGTGAATTACAATGTGATTTATAATCAAATGAGATAAATTCATAAACAAATGAAATTTGTAAATGTAAATTGTAAATGTGATTTATATCTTGAAATAAAATGTGATAGAATTCCAGAGTAATGTTTGGATATAAAATTGAATGGGTTTTGAATTTGAAGTTTTGGGAAAGGTTTAAATTCCTTTGGATTTAAAAATAGTTTTTAAAGGTTTTGGGGAAATAATGGTGATATTATTTCATGAATATTTTGAAATTGAATTGAAATCTGGTGGGATTTGGGATTTAAAAATGTTTGAAATGTTTTAAAGTGATAAAAGCATTGAATTCTCTTTCGGTCGCTGGAAAATAATTCCGATGATGATCGCGACATCATCGATGTTCATTTTCGAGTTTCCAAAGAGAAATTGCTACCAAACTGTTTTAAATTGGAAATGATTGTGAACTGGGTTGGTTTTGAAATTCAAAAGGGAAAATTGTTTGGTAAAAGCAGATTGTTTTGGAAATTGGGATTTGAGGTGATATACCAGATATGTATGAGTTATTTCTGGGTTCAAATGGTTTTGAAATAAAACCGGGCAATTGAATTCTGGGAATTCTATTTAAAATATAAATGTGGAAAATTTAAATGAATCAACAATATAAAGCATGGAATGAAGTTGATTGAAATAAGAAAGGAATGAAAGTTAAATTCTGGGATCTATTAATTCACTAAAAAATACGCGCTCAGATCTATTAATACACTCAAACTCATTCTACGGTACTACTGACCCTATCTCTAATGAGTTACCCCATCAAAGCCAAGGTTATCGCTAAACAAAAGCTCTGATACCAACTGTGACGACCCACATTTCAGAAGCTTTAAATTGATAATAATCCACACCTGTCCAACTTAAATAATCCGAAACATAGATGATCAATGAGATTAATTAAGAAAAATAAGAAAAGAAGAAGAAAACAAACACAGAATCTCACTGCGGAACGATAAAATATAATAATCAAATAAACAGTTCATGAAGCTGTTTATACTATATATTTGATTATAATCTATACAACATTTATCGGAGTTATATATACATCAAGGATAAATAAATAATGCAGCAGACAACATGATGTAGGAATACTAATAGTAATAATATACCAAATCTTCGTCTTCGTCCTCCATAATAAATCTTCAATTAGCTGAAAAAATCAAGACTGACCCGAGCGTAATGAAAAGACAAAACACTTGAGTCGGGACTAAAATATTCTTATCTGACTCAAATCGATATCACATATAACATGAATGTCTTGACGTCAGAGATGTTTACAGGCTTTACATCTCCTTTCCAATGTATAACGTACGTGCAATAACTAAAGAGATGTTACGAGATTTTCCATCTCTTAAGGATCCGCCAAAATATTATATGTAGTAGAATACGCTACATATATAATGTCTAATCAATAAAATAAATATTTTTCTTAGCGTTGAGGCTTTACATTAATCCCCCTTAACGCGTTTTTAAGCATTGGCGTACAATTTGCATTTGACACCACCAGTAGCACGTCGGTAGTCAGTGATGCGCCATGATACGACAACACTAAACCAAAATCGTAGGGTCTCGTATAAGGATAAAGTATGATAAGGCACGTGAGGCAATGTCCAAGGTAGGATACTACCAGTTTACCCTTTCCAGCTGGTGGTAACCCCAATGGCCCACCATGTCCAACACTCCCAAAATTAGAGGGTGCGCACCAATCAATCACAATGTAAATGATGGAAATACAAAGAAGTGTGTCCACTAGAGGTAGCTGGCCTCATTGGCCAGTACGACTATTGTTTTAGTCATTTCAAATTGACACAACTGTCAGGCCAATCCATCATCGTTCTCTTTCTTCGAATCCAGCAAATGACGCCAAATCCAACCTGTAACAACCCATATTTTTAATCATTATTTTAAATTACATTTATTTGAAACTTTGATTTTTAAATCATTTAAAATTGAATTTTAGTATTTTTCAATGTAATTTTGGATTTTGTTTGTAATTTATTTTCCAAATATAACAAAATAAACATTTTCTGAAAATTTTATATTTTGGTCAACTTTGGTCAAATTTTGAATTTCTGTTTAATTTTTTAAATTTGAATTTTAAATTTCTTATCTTTTTCTTTGAAGCAGAATATAATTCTAATATTCGTTCTGCTCTTCGTTTCGTCAAATTCTGTTTTGTACTTTTTAAATTGGATAGTTTACAGCGTTTATACGTAATTATTTTCTGTATTTTATTTTCTATTTCCTATGTTCATTTCTATACTTTTATTTTCTATTTTTTATTTTATTTTTGTTTCAGTTTGCACTTTGATTATTTATTTGGATTCTTATTTGGAATATAGGGTTGGAAAATTCAAAGGACTTCGGTTTCTCTTTCTTTAACTTGTGCCTTTTCCTTTTCCCTAGCCTTTTCATTTGCTAGCCGTACATTTACTCTTCTTAGCCGTTTATTTCATTTGCAACTCACGTACACTTCATTTCTCATCTCCTCATTTCATTTGCGTAAAGAAAAAATAGCAAGCTCTAATTCCATGGCTTCCTTCTTCTTCTCCTCTTTTCCATTTTTCTTTTCTTTGCTTGCCTCAAGCTATGCTCGGCCTCCACCTCATGCATCTCCTAGCCGACCTCATCACCACTTAACCACCAACATGACCGACCACAACCCCTCTCCATCACCACCAAACCCAAGGCCATGACCACCATAATGCAAATACATCACCAAACTATGCATACAAACCTAGCCGAGCCCATATATTCGCCATCCCCTTCCTTTTGCCTCGGCCACCACACAAACACCATCACCTCCTTGCCTTGCCGTGGCCAACACCTACACCATGGCCGTGCTTTATATTGCCTTGACCCAAGACCACACCATGGCCGAGCCAAACAAGCCATAGGGCCGAACCAAAACACGTCATAGCCTTTTCCCTTTTGCCTTCCATGTGTTATAACTTGCATCTCTTCACATTCCAAACCATAGCCGTGCATACTTGCTTTGAATCCAACCATGGCCGAGCCTAGCTTGCCTCTAAACATCATGGCCGAGCCATGTAGTGATGTGGTCGAGCCTATTCCTATGGTGGCCGAGCCTACTTGTATAGGTGAAGCCATTTTATCTCACCTTGATTCATATTTTTCATTGTTTTAATCTATAACCTTTTGTATTGAATCATATTCTTATATTTATTTTATTTTATTTTATTTATTACATGATCTAAATGTTGGCTCATCATATTCTCCTCAAAACTATTCATGCTCTGTCGTGCTTTTCAGAGCGTAGTTGTGTGTTTTGAATTGTCATCTCTAGCTTTAAAAGGTGAGTTTATCACTCTCGACATTCATACTTATAATTGTGAAGCAATGACATGTGAATTATAGAAATTAATATGCTATGTTGATATATGCCTGTGATATAATTATATGATGTTATATACTGCTTATATATTTGTTACATCACCTGATATGATATTATATGCTCTACTGTTATTTTATTATCTGTGTCTCGCACTGCAAGTTCCCTTTTCACTATGGGTTGAAGTGATACATACCCGAACGAACTTTAGAATAAGGAAAAATTATTATGAGCTGAAATGATAGGCTCGAGTGATTTTTATTGTATTTTATTTGACTTGGGATTGTGGGTTTGAAATGATAGAACCCGGATTTTTCTTTTTAAATCACGGATTGAAATGATACATATCCGTATCACTTGTCCTAGGTTAGAAAATATTATATAGACCCATAGATAAACTTTTAATATAATATTTTCCTAAAAGTTTATTAAGTATTTTGAATTTTTAATATATGAAATTTAAACTTAAAGTTGATTTAATGATTTTAAATTATAAAGATATATTGGTTTCCTATAAGTTAATTTTTATAAGTCAATAAGTGGTTTTAATTGAAATTATAAAGATATATTGGTTTTAAATTGAATTTAAAGATCTTTATTGATGATAAATTGCTTAAATTTGATTTAATATGGAATTTTAAATCTAACCTAGTGATTTTAATAGATTTTATTTTATGAAATGGATTTGTTTTGTAAAATCAATAGTTATGATTAAATGGAAAAATGTACCTTAAATTAGGACTTAACTTTATAATGGAAAATTTGGTTTCAATTGGAAATGTGAAGTTTGACTTATTAAAAGAATATTTTGTTCATGAAATGGGTATTTCAAATAAAGTGTTAAGTTTTTTGTAAAAATTTAAGTTAAGTAAATAAATTGAAATTCTGTTTTATTTTATGAAATGGGTATGTTTTGTATAATAAAATTCTATAGCGATTTTCTTTAAGTCAAAATTGTATAAGTAAAAATGTATAAAATGTGACTTAAATATGACTTAACTTGATAATTGAAAATTTTATTAAAAATGGAATTTTAGAGTAACGTAGTAAATAAAATATTTTAGTTATGAAATGGATGTTTTAAAGAAAAGAAATATTAAGGTCTGTGTGTTAACATGAAAGTTAAAAAAATTGTAATGTAAATTTGACTTAATAAATGAATTATAATTCAATTGGATATTTAATTATTAAAAGTTATTTATAAGTTAAATGATATTCAGATGAATATTGTTGAAATGTAAGATATGGTTTTATAAGTTAAAATGGCTAAATATTGAAGTCTTAATGTTTCTGAAATGTTATAATAAAATCTAAAATTTTATTGGTAGCATTTACTAAATGCTATGGTTTTAAGATAGTATTTGCTAATTGATATCAATTCTGAAATATAACTAAGTTCTGAAATAAGTAAACACCTACTACAATACTTAAGTGATGCTGTTTCTGAATTTGAACTATTTCTGAAAATACCAATAGGTCTACTACAACACTTTATAAGTGCTGCTGTTTCTGAAACTGAATTGTTTCGCAACACTAAAATACCTACTGTAGCACTTTATAAGGGCTGCTGTTTTGAATTTGGCAATGTTTTGAAATGTTAATATATTTACCGTAACACTTTATAAGTGCTGTTGTGGTTGAAATTTCAATGAACTTTGGAAATGAATATATTTTGGAAGATTTTGACATTGAATTTAAATGGTTTAAATGAATATGTTTTGAGGTGCAATATAAACCATTTTTGAAATTTATAAGTTAATACAATGTTTTTGAAATTGGTATAATTAAACGAATGAACTTAAAAATGTTATAACTTTGGTAATGAATATTATTTTAAGGGTGTTATGGTTTTTCTAAATATTATGATTTCCAAATGATAACATTTTAAATTGATATGGTTTCAAAGTGTTGGTTCAAAGGTGTTATAACTTTGAAAGTACTATGATTTTGGAAATGAATTTATTTGAAATAGTATTTAATTAACAATTTTCTTTCAATATTTTGATTTGCAATTGAAGATTTAAGAATATGGCTTTATAAAGTGGATTTGGTTTAAGATGATTTAAAAAGGAATATTTCAAGTTTAAATAAATTGAAAGAAATATTCAGTGATGAGAAATTTGGGTTTATTCAAATGATATTTTGGTTTTGAAGTAAAAACTAGTTTTGAAATGGATATGATACTTTACTTTGAGGTATTAATTATTTCGAAATAAATATTCATGGGTTATAATAACGATTGGTTAGCAAAGAGACCGGGATCAGATATGGGTATACTCTCTGTCGATACCGAAAACCACTTTGACAACCGTGTACGCGGTGGAGATTCCAGAATGAAGTAGGATGGTGGCAACGATTCCAATTGAGGTATATACGTGGACCCGACTACCGTGAGTTGGCATAAGGTGGCTAAAACAGGAGGGATCGACAGGCCAATGAGGTAGCTCCTCTGATCGGACACATTCCATCGTATACCATTCTATTACTTTGTGATTTATTTGTTGGCCATCCTCGATTTTTGATTTGGGAGTGTGTTCCAAGGTTGGCGGTAGTGACTGCTATGCGTTACCACCAACCCAGATGCGTAATTGGTATATCTACCCTGGCATTGCCTCATTGTGCCGTGTCACCTACCATATCGAGCTTTACTATGAGTTTGGTTTTGTGCCGTAGCCTGTGGAGTATTTAGGGTAGCCTCCCGATCTGGAGGTACGCTGATACTGGATAGACTACTGGGACTATTATGTGTTAAGGGGAATATTGGGTCACTCCTTAATGCTATTTTAAAGTAAGTTTATTTTACTATTAGACATTATTATAATAGCATATATTATTACATAGTAAATAGTTTAACGGATCCTTAAAGAATGGGCGCTCCCAAGCATTCTTTAAGTTACTTGTACCTTTATATTACAGTTCACTTGAGTTGGTTTACATTGTATAAGTATGTATGTCCTGACTCGAGTGTATTGTGTTTTGCTTTACGCTCGGGTCAGACTGAGTGATACAACATTCGAGGCTCACCTTTGGAGTTGGAGCTTTTCTTGGAGATCCAGCTATCTATTTCACTTTCAATTATCCAGTTGATTCTAGTGATGTATTCTGATTTATACTTGATTATCATATTTAGACTTCTGTGGTATCTTGTTACTTCTGTTGTATCAACTCTGATGTATATATATAGTAGCTTCATGAACTACTATTTCTTGCTTCCGCTGCATTGTTATATTACTCTGTGTCTGTGATCTGTGATTTATTTATTTACTGTATATGATGAGTTTGCCAAATTTAAATTAACAATATGGTATTTTGAGCAATTCAAGTCTGGCATGTGCGGATGCAAATGGTTGAAAATATCGGGTTGTTACATTTGGTATCGGAGCGAGGTTCTAAGCAAAATTAGCATATATAGTAAATTTATTTACAAAATCAATTTTGTTCGAGCTTGAATCTCTTCCTTTTTGACTCGATTTCTTTTGAATTTTGGAACGTTCTCTGCGGTTCCAAAATCCATTATTGTCTCACCCTATTTGTCTTCTTTTGATTCTGGAGAATCCCATAACTCCACTTCGAATGATCTTTATAACAAATTGGCGGTATCGCCAATCTCAAAATGACTTGTAAAGGGGTGAAACTCCTTTATAATTAGCATTGATTCACCGAAGATTTTGGTTTACGATGCTATATATCTCTTGTTATCCCGAATTCTATCTGTTGAGATCGGATGTATGTTTGTCCCAGAACTCTACATCGATCTTATTTTGGAAGTCATGGTCGACCCGATTAAGGTTGCCCGAGATTTATATATAAGCTTATTCATTCCCTTATTCTGTCATCTTGTCTTTTGTTTCCAACTTATCTTCAAATCATTCTTGAAGTGTATTTGTAAACTAATATTTAATTTTTTTAATATATATGGTGTTGTTTGAGTTGTTGATGTTGATTTGTGTTTCCGATCGATTCGTCTGATCGACGCTATCGATAGGATCTCCAAAACACTTGAACAGAGCAAACTGACACCATATTGTTCTCAAACTTGGTAAATGGGATAAATTTTGTATAATTATATTTTATATATGTATAAATTTCCGAATTTTGATAGTTAGTTGAATTGGATGTTAAGAAATAATATTTGACTCTGTATATATCTTGTAACCATTGGCTTGGGTTTCATATATAAATAATTGAACTATAAAATATGGTTATAAATTAATTTGGAAATTTAAACGAATTTAAAATCAAGAATTTGAGAATTTAATTTCCAATGATTTCGAACTTTGGTTTCAAATTTTTAAAAGATAAATTATTTGAAATATTTCCGAATAGAAATTGTTTCTATAGAATTTTTACAGTTTTGAATCAGTGCTCTTCTCTTTGTCGCTGGAAAATAATTTCGGTGATGACTGCAGCATCATCGACATTCATTTTCGAGTTTCGAAGTGAAGAGACCATTCTGTAGCTTTGCGACAGTTTTGCTTTGAAGAATTAAATTGATTTGAATATCTACAAAAAAATTGACTTGATTTATAATATATATGTTGATATATGGTTTAAAATTTGATTTGATATATATACTGTATATATATTTATTTATCTCTAGAATAGTTTGAAGTTAACCGGAAATTTAATTCTTAAATTTTATCTTAAAGGATGATTTCAATTATAAAATGAAGCCAAAATTTTGAATAAATATTTAAGCTTGAAATAATTGAATTAGAAAATTTTATTTGTATAATATTCTATTGCATTCCAGTATAACTTACCTTGATTATTCAGAAGTTAACAATGTAATTGAATAATGTACAATATAAAATGGTGTTAAAGGAATTTATAAATAAATTGGAGTAGTTATAATAAGTGTAAATATACTTAATATATGTGATTAGATACATTAAGTGGAATAAACTTAATACTAATTTGAAATAAAGAAGAATTTAAAATTTATTGACTAAATTATGGGTATAATAAATGATTTTCAAATTCATGATTTTAGAAATTGTTAATTGGATGATCGGATAATGAAATTAGAAATAGTTAAGATTTATTTAACTTAAGTGAAATCAAATAGATGAAATCAATCATTAATTTAAGTTGAAATTTTCATGGTTTTAAATCTAATATCTTATTTTATTTTCCAATCTATTTTCTTCCGGGTGTTCCTATTCTCCTACCTCCTAAGTGGGAATCAACTTTCGAATTTGATCTTATTCCTGGAGCTCGACTTGTAGTTCTTCCTCCCAGAAGAATGTCACTCCGTGAGAAGGTTGAGTAAGTTCGATGGTTCTTTGAGGATGTATGTTGATTATAGGGAGCTGAACAAACTCACTATGAAAAACAAATATCCAATGCCTCGTATCTTTGTTATGTTTGATCAACTCTATGGAGCCATTGTTTTCTCTCAGCTTGATCTTGCCTTAGGTTTTCACCAGTTCAGCGTTGCCGAAGAAAGTATTCCCAAGACTGCTTTCCGTACTAAGAATGGTTTCTATGAATGGTTAGTCATGCCTTTTGGTTTGACTAATGCTCCTGCTTTCTTTTTAATCTAGTCTTTGTTTATGATATTCTTGTCTTCTCTAAGTCTGAGGAGGAGCATGAATCTCATTTGAGCTTTGTTCTGGAGACTCTTAGGAATCATCAGTTGAAAGCTAAATTCTCGAAATGCCATTTCCGGAAGGATGAAGTCCGATTTCTTGGGCTTATTATTTCTGGTGATGGAGTTTCTGTTGATCCAATTTTGATCGCTGCGATCAATGTGAATATTCTTTTCCTTTCCTTTTCTCTTTATCCTTCAATCACTCTATCTTTTATGTTGTCCTTATATCTCTCCCTATTCTGTAAAGGATTGGGAAACTCCTAGGACTTCAATTGATATTCGTAGTTTTCTGGGCCTCGCCAATTATTATCGGAGATTCATTGAGAATTTTTCTCGGATGGCTGCATTTTTTCCCTTGCTTTGACTCGTAAGAATGTTAAGTTTTACGAGAGTATTTGGGTTATTGTGGATAGACTGACCAAGTCCGCTCTTTTCATTCCGGTCAAGTCTACTCGATCTGTTTCCAGTCCGACTGAGATCTATTTGAGAGTGATTGTTCATCTTCATGGGGTACCTATCAGTATTGTTTATGATAGAGATCCCATATTCATCAGTCAGTTTTGGAGAGTCCTTCTGGAATCTTTGGATACTCACTTGAATCTGAACACTACTTACCATAAACAGACCGTCGGTCACGGAAAGAGTGAATCAGATCTTGGAGGATCTTCTTCATGTTTGTGTTCTTGATTATGAAGGATCTTGGGAAGGTCATCTCCATCTTGTCGAATTTACCTATAACAATAGTTATCAGGTATAATTTCAATCTTCTGTTTTGTCTTGTCTTAATCCTCTATCTATCTTGTTTTATCTTTATAACCAGGCTAGTATCGCAATGTCTCCGTTTGCTGCTCTTTATGGATGACCTTACAAATCTCTATCTTACTGGATTGAATCCGGTAATCGTTCGGTTCATTGGTTCTTTTCGCATTGTAAAAAAATTTGGTTCTTTGGCTTATCGTCCGGATTTGCCTGAGAAGTTTTCTGGAGTACATATTGTATTCCATTGTTTCGCATCTTTGTCGGTATCTTTATGATCCATCTCTGATTGTTTCGCCTTCTGCTCTCGAGAGTTTGGATATTGAATCAAACCTTACTGTCGAGAGGAAGCCACTTCGTATTGTCGATTGAGGTACGAAGCAGCTGAGAAGGAAATCTGTCAACCTAGTCATAGTGCAGTGTTGTACTGATGATCGGAATTGTACTTGGAGACGGAGGAGAGCATACGTGCTTTGAATCCGAAATTGTTTGTTTCAGGTATTATTCGCTGTTTTATCTTATCTTTCTTTGTTCTTCCGTGTCTCGTTTCTTTTCGAGGATGAAAAGTTTTGAGTGGGGGAGAGTGTAACAACCCATATATTTAATCAGTAATTTTAATTACATTTATTTGAAACTTTGATTTTTAAATAATTTAAATTGAATTTTTAGAATTTTTCAGTGTAATTTTGGATTTTGTTAGTAATTTATTTTCCAAATATAACAAAATAAACATTTTCTGAAAATTTTATATTTTGGTCAACTTTGGTCAAATTTTGAATTTCAGTTTAAATTTTTAAATTTGAATTTTAAATTTCTAACCTTTTTCTTTGAAGCAGAATATAATTCTGATATTCGTTCTGCTCTTCGTTTTGTCAAATTCTGTTTTGTACTTTTCAAATTGGATAGTTTACAGCGTTTATACGCAATTATTTTCTGTATTTTATTTTCTATTTCATATGTTCATTTCTATACTTTTATTTTCTATTTTTATTTTATTTTTATTTCAGTTTGCACTTTGATTATTTATTTGGATTCTTATTTGGAATATAGGGTTGGAAAACTCAAAGGACTTCGGTTTCTCTTTCTTTAACTTGTGCCTTTTCCTTTTCCCTAGCCTTTTCATTTGCTAGTCGTACATTTACTCTTCTTAGCCGTTCATTTCATTTACAACTTACGTACACTTCATTTCTCATCTCCTCATTTCATTTGCGTGAAGAAAAAAATAGCAAGCTCTAATTCCATGGCTTCCTTCTTCTTCTCCTCTTTTACATTTTTCTTTTTTTTTGCTTGCCTCAAGCTATGCTCGGCCTCCACCTCATATATCTCCTAGCCAACCTCATCACCACTTAACCACCGCCATAACCGACCACAACCCCTCTCCATCACCACCAAACCCAAGGCCGTGACCACCATAATGCAAATACATCACCAAACTATGCATACAAGCCTAGTCGAGCCTATATATTCACCATCCCCTTCCTTTTGCCTCGGCCACCACACAAACACCATCACCTCCTTGCTTTGCTGTGGCCAACACCTACACCATGGCCATGCTTTATGTTGCCTTGACCCAAGACCACACCATGGCTGAGCCAAACAAGCCATAGGACCGAACCAAAACACATCATAGCCTTTGCCCTTTTGCCTTCCATGTGTTATAACTTACATCTCTTCACATTCCAAACCATAGCCGTGCATACTTGCCTTGAATCCAACCATGGCCGAGCCTAGCTTGCCTCTAAACATCATGGCCGAGCCATGTAGTGATATGGTCGAGCCTATTCCTATGGTGGCCGAGCCTACTTGTATAGGTGAAGCCATTTTATCTCAACTTGATTCATATTTTTCATTGTTTTAATCTATAATCTTTTGTATTGAATCGTATTCTTATATTTATTTTATTTTATTTTATTTATTGCATGATCTTAATATTGGCTCATCATCTTCTCCTCAAAACTATTCGTGCTTTGTCGTGCTTTTCGGAGCGTAGTTGTGTGTTTTGAATTGTCATCTCTAGCTTTAAAAGGTGAGTTTATCCCTCTCGACATTCGTACTTATATAATTGTGAAACAATTACATGTGAATTGTAGAAATTAATATGCTATGTTCATATATGCCTGTGATATGATTATATGATGTTATATACTGCTTATATATTTGTTACATTACCTGATATGATATTATATGCTCTATTGTTATTTTATTATCTGTATCTCACACTGCAAGTTCCCGTTTCACTATGGGTTGAAATGATACATACCCGAACGGACTTTAGAATAAGGAAAAATCATTATGAGCTGAAATGATAGGCTCGAGTGATTTTTATTGTATTTTATTTAACTTGGGATTGTGGGTTTGAAATGATAGAATCCGGATTTTTCTTTTTAAACCACGGATTGAAATGATACATATCTGTATCACTTGTCCTAGGTTAGAAAATATTATACAGATCCATGGATAAACTTTTAATATAATATTTTCCTAAAAGTTTATTAAGTATTTTGAATTTTTAATATATGAAATTTTAACTTAAAGTTGATTTAATGATTTTAAATTATAAAGATATATTGGTTTCCTATAAGTTAAATTTTTATAAGTCAATAAGTGGTTTTAATTGAAAGTATAAAGATATATTGGCTTTAAATTGAATTTAAAGATCTTTATTGATGATAAATTGCTTAAATTTGATTTAATATAGAATTTTAAATCTAACCTAGTGATTTTAATAGATTTTATTTTATGAAATGGATTTGTTTTGTAAAATAAATAGTTATGATTTAAATGGAAAAATGTATCTTAAATTATGACTTAACTTTATAATGGAAAATTTGGTTTCAATTGGAAATGTGAAGTTTGACTTATTAAAAGAATATTTTGTTCATGAAATGGGTATTTCAAATAAAGTGTTAAGTTGTTTGTAAAAATTGAAGTTAAGTAAACAAATGGAAATTCAGTTTTATTTTATGAAATGGGTATGTTTTGTATAATAAAATTTTATAGCGATTTTCTTTAAGTCAAAATTGTATAAGTAAAAATGTATAAAATGTGACTTAAATATGACTTAATTAGATAATTGAAAATTTGACTAAAAATGGAATTTTAGAGTAACGTAGTAAATAAAATATTTTAGTTATGAAATGGATGTTTTAAAGAAAAGAAATATTAAGGTCTGTGTGTTAACATGAAAGTTAAACAAATTATAATGTAAATTTGACTTAATAAATGAATTATAATTCAATTGGATATTTAATTATTAAAAGTTATTTATAAGTTAAATGATATCCAGATGAATATTGTTGAAATGTAAGATATGGTTTTATAAGTTAAAATGGCTAAATATTGAAGTCTTAATGTTTCTGAAATGTTATAATAAAATCTGAAATTTTATTGGTAGCATTTACTAAATGCTGTGGTTTTAAGATAGTATTTGCTAATTGCTATCAATTCTGAAATATAACTAAGTTCTGAAATAAGTAAACACCTACTACAGCACTTTATAAGGGCTGCTGTTTCTGAATTTGAACTATTTCTGAAAATACCAATAGGTCTACTATAACACTTTATAAGTGCTGCCGTTTCTGAAACTGAACTGTTTCGCAACACTAAAATACCTACTTTAGCACTTTATAAGGGCTGTTGTTTTGAATTTGGCAATGTTTTGAAATGTTAATATATTTACCGTAACACTTTATAAGTGCTGTTGTGGCTGAAATTTCAATGAACTTTGGAAATGAATATATTTTGGAAGATTTTGACATTGAATTTAAATGGTTTAAATGAATATGTTTTGAGGTGAAATATAAACCATTTTTGAAATTTATAAGTTAATACAATATTTCGAAATTGGTATAATTGAACGAATGAACTTAAAAATGCTATAACTTTGGTAATGAATATTATTTTAAGGGTGTTATGATTTTTCTAAATATTATGATTTCGAAATGATAACATTTTAAATTGATATGGTTTAAAAGTATTATGGTTTCAAAGTGTTTGGTTTCAAAGGTGTTATAACTTTGAAAGTACTATGATTTTGGAAATGAATTTATTTGAAATAGTATTTAATTAAGAATTTTCTTTGAATATTTTGATTTGCAATTGAAGATTTAAGAATATGGCTTTATTAAGCGGTTTTGGTTTAAGATGATTTAAAAAGGAATATTTCAAGTTTAAATAAATTGAAAGAAATATTCAGTGATGGGAAATTTGGGTTTATTCAAATGATATTTTGGTTTTGAAGTAAAAACTAGTTTTGAAATGGATATGATATTTTGTTTTGAGGTATTAATTATTTTGAAATAAATACCATGGGTTATAATAACAATTGGTTGGCAAAGAGACCGGGATTGGATATGGGCATACTCTCTGTCGATACCGAAAACCACTTTGACAACCGTGTACGCAGTGGAGATTCCAGAATGAAGTAGGATGGTGGCGACGATTCCAATTGAGGTATATACGTGGACCCGACGCCCGTGAGTTGGCATAAGGTGGCTAAAACAGGAGCGATCGACGGGCCAATGAGGTAACTCCTCTGATCGGACACATTCCATCGTATACCATTCTATTACTTTGTGATTTATTTGATGGCCATCCTCGATTTTTGATTTGGGAGTGTGTTCCGAGGTGGGCGGTAGTGGCTGCTATGCGTTACCACCAGCCCGGATGCGTAATTGGTATATCTACCCTGGCATTGCCTCGTTGTGCCATGTCACCTACCATATCGAGCTTTACTACGAGTTTGGTTTTGTGCCGTAGCCTGTGGAGTATTTAGGGTAGCCTCCCGATCTGGAGGTACGCTAATACTGGATAGACTACTGGGACTATTATGTGTTAAGGGGAATATTGGGTCACTCCTTAATGCTATTTTATAGTAAGTTTATTTTACTATTGGACATTATTATAATAACGTATATTATCACATAGTAAATAGTTTAACGAATCCTTAAAGAATGGGCGATCCCAAGCATTCTTTAAGTTACTTGTACCTTTATATTACAGTTCACTTGAGTTGGTTTACATTGTATAAGTATGTATGTCCTGACTCGAGTGTTTTGTGTTTTGCTTTACGCTTGGGTCAGACTGAGTGATACAACATTCGAGACTCACCTTTGGAGTTGGAGCTTTTCTTGGTAATCCAGCTATCTATTTCGCTTTCAGTTATCCAGTTGATTCCAGTGATGTATTCTGATTTATACTTGGTTATCATATTGAGACTTCTGTGGTATCTTGTTACTTCTGTTGTATCTTGTTAACTCTGATGTATATATATAGTAGCTTCATGAACTACTATTTCTTGCTTCCACTGTATTGTTATATTACTCTGTGTCTGTGATCTGTGATTTATTTATTTACTGTATATGATGAGTTTGCCAAATTTAAATTAACAATCTGGTATTTTGTGCAATTCAAGTCCAGCATGTGCGGATGCGAATTGTTGAAAATATCGGGTCGTTGCACAACCACTTCGTTTTGGATTCTTCTCCGCGTACACGGTTATTAAAGTGGTTCCAATATTGACAAAGAGTCAATAAGAGGCCCCGGTCTCTTTAACAACCAAACATCGTTTTACTCACCGATTGGTTCTTTTACATTTCGAAAACTGTTCGTACTTGATATCAAAATTTCATATTCGCTTCAAAAATAAAATCCATTTCGAAATCATCATATTTACTCAAAATATACCATTTCATTTCAAAATCATTTTCGCCTTATTATCCCGATTTCGCTTCCAAAATTGTTTCGAATTTCAATTTAGGTTATAACTTCATTTTAACCCAATTCGTATTCAAATCCAATATTTAAATATAAACATTCCACCCTTTTGACCAGTTTGAATTTTTAGAAAATAGTTTAAACAGTTTTAAAATAGTTTAATAGAAAATAGTTTGAGTATTGAAAATGGTTTATATAGTAAAATAGTTTGGAAAATCAAAATAATTTGAATGTTTAAAAAAAAGATTTTTAATAGTTTATACTAAAATAATTTATTTGAAAATAGTTTCAAAGTCAAACCGATTCAAATCCAAATTTCCCGATTAAAATCACATTAAATTTCTATTTCGATTTAATCTACTCAATTCCAATTTCAAGTCAAATTTTACTTCGATTCCAAATTAATTTCGATGTCAATTCCAAATTAATTTAAATTCCAATTTCAAATTAATTTCAATTAAAATTCCAAAATAATTTTAATTTCAAATTTAAACCATTTTGATTTATATCAATTCCAAGTTCGATTTTCAAAACATAGATTCAAAACACTTAAATCAAATTTACCTTCAATGCCCAATTTAAAATCCAAATTTTCAAATATAATTTAATTCCGAGCTCAATTTCGAAATATCGTTTTATACCACTTTTACTTAGTAATATTCAAAGTTCGAATAAAAGTCCAACCCTTTAAATCAAATCAATTTCTAAAATTTAAATCATATTTCGGTTATAACTTAAAAATATCAACTTCAACTATTTAAAACATTTCGTTTACCAAATTTAAATTTCAACATTTCGAGCTCTAGTTCGAAAATAATTCGATTTCGTTAAATTCAATTTTTATTTTCTTAAAGTCAAATCATTTAAATAAATTTCAGATCAAATTTTTTAAAATCATTTAATTTAACCAAAGCGGTGTCCGTAGAAATTTTTTCTATCCTATGGCTAAGTGAATAGTTATTTCGATTTAATTTCAGGGATGGATATATATATCATTTCAATCCAAAATAAATGCCATAGGTATATATCATTTCAACCTATTCCTTAATTTATTCGAAATAATTCAATTTACAGTTTTATATACTGTAAATAATATACAGGATATATCAAAATAAATAAACATCCAAATCATCGAAAATATCAACCAATAGCATCCATCACAATCAACATCCACATCAGCCAATAATTCACAACAATTTCATAGTTATCAATATCAGGTAATTTGCTGGCAATTAAATTCCAATTTCAAATTTAACCGTCAATTTTAACTGTCAATTTTAATACTTACAGTCAATTCATATGTCAATTTCATTTTCAAATAACAGTCAATAAAATTAGATAACTTCATGATTCAATTTTAACGAACATAAAAATATTATAGTACTTGTGAGCATTAAAAACACTCGCCTTTTATTTTCTGTTGTCGCTTTCGCGTTTTCGATTCGATTAATTTAACTGAAAATTCCATAAGCTCTAAATTCAACAATCTGATTCCATATCAAAGATCTCGTTAATACGAAATCAACGCGACTGACCGCGTTGGATTTGGACTTAAAACAAACGAGTTACGCAATTTATAAGAATTTGAATTTTAAATTAAATAACTTATATAACTTAACTTAAATTAATTCATTACCCAACAATGAAGCCAGCCCATGAAAGAACGACCCGGCCCAACTAACTACATCTTCCCCCTTTCCTCAAACTCCCCTGTGCACAAAGGTAAACAAAGCCATGGCCGTATACCCATCGTGCACGCACACCACCATGCCTTCCATAAGCCACGAAATTCGAAACAAACACCACCATTCGACTTTTCTCGATCTCCATTAGGCCATCACCACCAAGTCGACTCCGCTCTCTCCTAGCAAAACATGATTTTGAACCTCCACACACAGTAAAACATCGTGACCATCAATGTAACAACCCGCATATTTATCGATTTTATATTTAAATATTTTATTTAAATATTTTATCGTTAGTCGGATTTTAGTCCGAAAAGATACTTTTTGCATACGGTCAAATTAGGACTCGAAACCACCTCCATTGAGTTCAAAATGACGTTTGCGATCTTTTTGAGTGTAAACTTCGATATGTTTGGAGATAGTGAATTTTTCATCACTTTTTGCTTTGGGCTTTTGGTTTGGGCTAAACCTCTTCTAAATCAGCCCCAACCCATCTCCTCTTTAACACTTCTTCAAAAACAACAAAGCTTCATCAAAAATGGTGGAGGGAATGGGAAATTAAAATTCCAAGCTCAATTTCATTAGCAAATTCAACATCTAACTCCAAATTCACGTGAAGACATTGGGTTTAAACTTGTGGTTGATTCTTCCATTACTTTTAAGCTTCTCCATCATCAATTTCATGGAAAAGGTGAGATTTTTATCTCACATCCTTGCCTATAACTTTCATTGGACTGTTGGGAATGATTCCCTATCGCATTAGCATGTACATTTGCTTTTGGTTTGGATTAAATTGGTGAAAAACCCCAATTTTCAGCGTTGTTGGCAAATTCTGGGCTATAGGTCGCACTGCCTCGAAGACTATCCCTGCATATTTTCGTTCGCTTTTAGGTCATTCGGAATTAGGTCGCTAGGTCGTAGGTCGCTGGGCTTTAGGTCGCTCTGGGGTGGAAAAGCCTCTGACTGCATGTAGCTTGTTCTGGGCTTAGGTCGCTCGATCATGTTAAGTCGCTCGCGTGCTTAGGTCGTAAGTCGCTTGGCCATTATGTTGCTAGGTCGCAAGCCCTTTGTAACGACCCGTAAATTTCAACTGTTTTAATAACGTAATTAGTTGAAATTTTGTGAAATTTTAAACGATAAAATTTTGAAATAAAAATTTAATATTTGGAATACGTTTAGTTAAACATAGCAACTGGTAAATTTTCGTCCGAAAATACGAAAGTTTATTTCGCGCGTAAATTCACTTCAATTCAATCAGTTAAAAAGAGATGAAAATAAAATGTTTCCGAACCTAAATATTTTTACATAGAAAAATTCTAAACCATCTTCTGAGCAAGATGTCAGTTTGTCGTTTTTCCAAATTCGGACATCTTTGACACCGTCATCTTATTTTTCAGCGTTTTTCTTGCATTTTCCGTCAGTTGAAAAATTCGAATTTTTATAATTCAAATCGTACCACTGATAACTGTATACCATTTTTATCGTCTCGTCATGCTGATCTCCGTGTTATATTCGTTTCTGTGTTTTGAAGTCCGGTACACAACGAAACGCGCGGAAACGATACCGTATCGGTACCGCCTTCAACGTCTATTCAAATTTCAAACGGCTGAGATGAATGGCCACTATCATTTACTTTTTTTTTCAGAATTCAATGCATGACGTTTGGTGCTTACGTAATTTCAATTCATATGTGCTGGCTTCCACTATTTACTATTTTGTTTAAAGTTTCTTGTTTCGTTCATATACCTTCTTCTCTTTCTACTTCTTGTTCTGAACTCTGAGAAAAGAAAAATGAAAAGGGATAGTACACGTGCTCTTCATCTCCTTCCCCACTCACGGCTCTCCCCTACCTGCACACGCAAGACCCAAAACCAACCGCTCTTCTCAACATAAACGCCTCTCCATGTTCTGACTGTCGACCGTCTCCATCACCGAACCTTGCGTCGCTTCAACTTCTCAGATCCGAGGCAACGAGCCTACACCACCCCTCTCACCGGAAGCCTCACACTCTGCCACATCATACCAGTGCTCCTACCCTAACGCAGTAGCTCCACCAGCCCGCCTCGGTTCACTTCTAGTCAAACATCCACAGTCTAAGCCGCCCACCCGTGTGCCTCCCCCTCAGCAGCCTACAAACTTGTTCAAGTCCTCCTTCCATGCGTAAGCAACGACACGCCCCACCACCATCGCCCAGCGCCAAAGCCACCACCTCCCACGTCAGCACCCCTACTTCGTCTTCCACCTTCCATTTGCCGACCGCCTCTCACCCCTCGTGTGCAGCATCTTCACCCAAGCGTGAAACATCGCAACCTATCGACTTGCTTCGCCTTGTTCCCTCCATCTCCAGCTGCTCGTGCCTACAACCCTTGTCGCCACATCACCCACCAACCCAGATCAACTTCTCCTCCGCCCTCGGGTCCAACTCAATCTCCACCGTGTACAACTTGCTGTCTCCTTGCTTTGTTGGGGCTGAGCGCGTGTCATTTTGCACATGAGAATTTTACTCCAGCTTTTATATATATCAGGTATATTTTTTTTTATAATATGAAAATTATATTCTATTGTATATAAATATATATATGTTTATTTAAAGTATATGCGTGAGTCTTGGTTGTGAATATATGCATATACCAAATGTTTTGGTTTTGAAGTAGTGTTGTTGAGGAGACCTGTATAAAATTAGTTTACACATATGTTCTAGTATATATTTTTATATATAAAGTATGTTTGGTTTCTGTTAGTTTTCGTATATAGATATGTTGTTATATATATATTGTTTTAAAATATGGATAGAGGTTTTGATTTTGAAAGTATGCAGGTTTAAAATTGT